>KV441718.1:455415-1055415 GCA_001644525.1 Phaeosphaeriaceae sp. SRC1lsM3a
AACACTCTTGGAAATATATGCATGCAGCATTCGGGTGGCACGGCTAGACGGAGCAGGCTCCAAGACTGTCTTGGAGCTTGGTTCTGGGCACGTGTGCTGAGATGCATGGCATTTGCGCATGCTCGCTCGTACCAAGAAAGCAGAGGTACTTGTGGCGCTTTGATCTAAGCATTGACATGCACGGCAATCTCACGAATTCCCGCGGCTCGAATCCTTGCAGTTGTAATGAGCGTGTTCCAACGCATCGAAAGCGTGCAGCCTGATGTAGCGGTCGCCATGGCCAATGACTAGCCACGTAAGCTGAGCTGGTCTTGGATGCCGTAACCCAAGGCTGGGGTCGTCGCAGGAGTGAGGCCGGGGACCTGTTCCGGCATCGCTATATCCTGCCTCACTCCGCACAATCACACACACGACATTGTCCTTCGCTAGAAACTGGCATTCGGTAGCACTTTCACTTGGAATCTCCGTCGTCTTTACTGTCTCGGAAGAGGTCACGTCAGCGGAGCTTGAGCACAGCATCTTTGAACGCCAACATGGCGCTTCCACCACAACCAGCCATAAAGACGAGTCCGATGCCATTTTACATACACATGTACCAAGAAACGCACCCCTTCTATACCTGTGGAGACCTAGTGCGGGGGATTGTACGAGTAGAACCGACCCTCCGGCCACAACGCATCACCATTGTCTTCCGCGGCTGGTGCGTTATCTTCGATCAAGATGCCAATGGAGCATCTCCCAGTTTCTTCAATTACAAGCAGACCCTTTTCGAATCCTCAGGAGCACATGAGAACTTCGACATACTACGAAGAGGAACCGCCAGAGATGGCAAAGTTGACCTCCCGTTTGAGTTCACCTTCCCACAGAGCGCCTGGGTGGCTCCTCCGTCTGACAGGGAATGGCGACAAGACGGCGATTCATACCATCACCCTCGCTTCCAACATTCCCCTGGGTTTCTGCTTCCACCAAATTGTACAGTATTTACTTCACAACGAGGGCCGAGGCCGGCAAAAATTACGTACGGCCTCGAAGCCACTTTAGAGTCTGCCACCGTTAACAATGGCAAGATTGCCACACGGCAGGAGCTCAGGTTCCTTCCCCCAGCTCCCGAACACGACTTGAGTCTTCTCGAGCCCAATGTGGAGAGAACAATTAGCCTGCCTAAGCATTCTAGTCGCTACAAACTTATTCGTACTCGAAAACTACTGCCAGGCTACGCAGAAAGCAGTAAACTGGGCAAAGTCAAAGACCTCCTTGTCGAGAAGGAGCTATTTTTTGGCCTGCAATCGTTCGACGAGGTTCCATTCGCGAAGTTTAATCTGGTAGCAATGCCCGCGCGCATCATGGTCATTGGCTCTCTTGTACCGATCACGATAACCGTAAAACATCTGGAGCGCTCAGCATCACTGCCCAATCCGCCTGACGTGTTCATGCGACGCATGCGTGTTCAATTGTTACCCGCCTACAGCGTTTTCATCCCCCGTCCCGCGATTAATGCTCATGTCACCAAGGAGGTGGTCGCGATCTCCCGAGAGACATGGACACTTGTTGACAAGAAATTTGATGAAGGGCTGGGACAACCGCTTTTCGACGGTCTGCAGCTTGCGGACATCGGAGGACCAGTTCTAGCTCACAACAAGCTCCTCCCAAGTTTCTCGAGCTATGGCATGAACCTCGAGTACGAGATTCAAGTGGAGATCTGGGGCGAGTGCGTCAAACACGAGTTCTCAGGTCTTGCTTGCAAAACAGAAGTGCAGATTGTATCTGGCTGGAATGCATCACCTCCACCACCACCAATGGATCTTACCGATACTGACGGATTAATACCATCGGAGCCAATATATGAAGAGGTTGATCCAATGATGGCGCGGTATGAGTTGGACGCAGAAGCACGCGGTCGCGATTCTGGAAATGGAATACCAGCATACGAGTCTGTAACTCCTCCAGCCGCCTTGAGGCAAACCACTTCGCGAGAATTGCCGCCACCTTACATGGGCTAGAAACCAAATTCGGGCATTTGTATCAAAACAAATGATACACCACTCGTCCCACATATCCCAGCACCTATCTCACTTGACGCGCCCCTTTCACTCGCGTCTCCGTACGGCTCCAGAGCACACTCATATTTCCTCCGCATGCGAATCATATATCTCCATAATACTTCCTTCTGCCTATCGGGCTCATCGCCGCCAACACAGTCAGATTCAGATCCTTCTCGAACAGACCCTCCTTGTCCATCCAGCGCTTTGCTAAGCATCTAAGAGCATGTTCCATCACATCTCTACTCACCGATCCCTTCGCTGGAACATGGTCACTCCGTTCGTCTCTGGGGACACGGGAGTCGCGGCCTACTAGAGCAATGACACTGCCCGCTTCAATTTCGTTGGATATAACAGGGTGCTGGGATTATGAGGAATATTCGGTGTAGGTAATGGATGCTCGAGGTTAATATACTCGGTGGAACTTTCGAGATCCGTGTATACACTGAGCCTGATTGTGTGAGCAAGCACACTCTATGATCAGCTCATGCTTCGAGTACACATATATTGTGTCACAGGCGTGGACTCTAAAGAGTATTGTCATAGTCATACAAAACATTGGCGTCAGCGCAAGGAAGACCTGTCAAGTGGTAAGCTACTCGTTACTAGTCATCCACCCACCAGCCTGAGCTACTGGGTGTCACTCTGTAACGGCATGAAGTGGACAAGACGGCAGTGGAGATGTACCCAGGCGCGAAAGAGCAGGACCTCTTGGATAACGTGGTGGTCAAGTGGGTCGGAACTGGCAATATGAGGCCTACCCAGAATAAACAATGAAGATGGAACGAACTAAGGCTGAACTTGCAGATAAGGTTGGAAAGAGAGTTGTGTTGATGTAAACGGGTCAAGAAGTGCTGTCAGTACCCCGAACGAGAGGTGAAAGAAATTGTAGAATCCAAATAAAGTCCATACATTCATCCTAAATGAGCCTACACATAAGTCCATGGACTTTTCAGGGGAGAATTTGTGCGGTCATGTTACTTGGGCACTTTTCACCTTTGCTGTATCAAACTATATAACTGCTTCTTACCATGCTGCGAATAGGGGAGGATAAATGGACATACTGCTGACAGACGGCCCAGGTAGACATCTATGACTACCTAGATAAAATGCATGATCCTGTCACCCGTAATCTTGATATTTTGCTGTTACATTCAACTTTTCAGATGCTCGTAAAACTACATCATAAGTAGATATAATCAAGTCGCAACATCTCAGAACCATCCAAATACGGTACAGTATCTATCGCTCTACCAAGGAGTTCCATGAACATGTTGAAAAACAACGAGTACCCCAAGTCCTTTCCACACCTTTGCATATGTAGTGTACAATCTTGTCACATGCTGTAGCCACTTTTCTAGCCAACCACAAAGCAGGTAGAGTAGCCAACACGGGTCATGTACTCTTATGCCAGGCTCGCGTGACCAGACAATAGTGCCTTGCAGCAACCACCATTACTCTTATTGCAACAGTGCTCAAAAGTTCTAGGAACTGCATGTATTCGAGTTCCAAGTTGGCCACTCTTTATCACGTGTATCAATGCCTCGTAACATCCATGGATTGGCCTTCACAATAACAAGCATCACATTGCACTTTTGAAATGGAAAGAAGCAACCTTCGTCAATCATTCTACCAAGATCTGCAAAGGATCGAGGCAGCATTATTTGTATTCATATTCGTGCTCTCGCTCGAACTGTCAAGCAAGTTTTGGTAACGGTAAACCCGGGAACGTAGTCGACCGCAGACACCAGCCCGATAGACTCCAGATAAACTTTTGCCGTAACCCGCTAACTCGATCGAACTAAGATGAAAGCCGCAGCCTATATTTCTATCAAGGTAATGGGTAGATGTCGATATAGGGCGCAGTCCTTCGATACACAAAAGCGCAATGCAAAGCAATCGCTGACGCGCCCAGTGGTAGTGAGGGTGGTTGGGCGCGCCTCAAGCAGCCGCAGCAACCTAAGCGGCGGTAACGGCGGGGGCCTCGGTGGCCTTCTCGGCCTCCGTGGTGGCGGCAGCGTCGGTGGTGGCAGTCTCGCCCTCGCCGTCAATGTGGTCGTCCTCCTTGCCGGGCGAGTCAATCGCGACCTTAACGGCGATCTCGCGGCCCTCGATCTCCTTGCCGTTCATCTCGGTGCAAGCCTTCTGCTGGAGCTCCTCAGAGCCGAGTGTGACGAAACCGAAGCCACGGCCCTTGCGGGGCTCGCCACGAGCCTGGAGCTTCTTGACCATGAAGCGGGGGATGGGGCGGAGGGCGATCTTGGCCTGGGTGGGGGAGTAGTCCTTGAAGATTTCAAGAAGCTGGACATGGTCAGTGTCTTGCACGATACTGATGAGTGGAACGACGTACCCTGTCCTCCTTCAGGTCGTAGGGCAGGTTGGCAACCATGACCTTGGTCTTGGAGGCAACGCCGTCCTCGGGGGGACCACGCTGCTTGCGCTCGCGGGGCTCACGGGGAGCGGCGTCCTTCTTGGCATCGGTGGAACCCTTTTTAGCTGTGAGCGCTTCGTTCGTAGTCTCCGTGAGAGGAGCGACTTGGCCGGGTACATTTGTGGGAGTAGACTCAGCAGGGGCGGCGTCAGTGAGCTCGACCTGCTCGGCACCCTCAGCGCCGTCGGCCTGTGATTCAGTTAGGAGTGTTTTCAAGCGGACCATTGGCAGAACTTACGGCACGGCCGCCACGGCCAGCGCGACCACCACGGCCACGGCCTCGGCCACGTCCGCGAGTAGAAGCACGGCGGCGGTTGTCGCCGGCACCCTCAGCGCCGCTGCCAGTGCCCTCGGCGTGTGCCTCAGGTGTGCGAGCGAGCTGGATGGAGACCTTGCGGTCGAGGATGGCCTTGCCGTTGAGCTCGGCGATGGCACGCTCGGCCTCGGACGGGGTCGAGAGCGCGACAAAGGCGTAGCCGACAGGGCGCGAGGTGCGCGGGTTGGTGGGGATGGTCGTGGACTCGCTGTGCAACATGTTAGCTCCAAGTTGCGTCATGTGGGTCTGG
Source organism: Phaeosphaeriaceae sp. SRC1lsM3a (assembly GCA_001644525.1). NCBI lineage: Eukaryota > Fungi > Ascomycota > Dothideomycetes > Pleosporales > Phaeosphaeriaceae > Phaeosphaeriaceae sp. SRC1lsM3a. The sequence continues at coordinate 460,452 of KV441718.1, forward strand.
GGTGGTGGGCTCCACGTACACCAGATAGTCCTTGAAGAAGTCCTTCAACTCCCCCTCGTTGGTCGCGTACGCGAGGTTTCCAATGTAAAGTCGCCTGCCCTCGGCGGCGCTTGCACGGACAGCCTCATCCTCGGCGGAGGTGGGCTGCTGGGCGCCGGTGCTCTCCGCAGCTGGGGTGGTGGCAGCGGGAGCAGCGTTGTCGAGGGAGGTGGTGGCCATCTGGGCGGTGACACTGTCGACTGGGGCGGACATGGTGGTTGAAGTTTTGTGGTTGACGAACACGAAGACGGACCGTGTAGTGAGGTTGAGGAAACTTGGAGTCCTGGTAGACCGGTAAAGGTAACCGTGAACAGTTGTGGTGGTTGAGGAGAGATGGATTGACGAACCGCCTGGCAGGTGGAACAGTTGGCGAGGGGGGTGGGAGTGGGTAGCTACGAGCCCGGAGGTTGGTGGGAGGGAGTTGGGGTGATGGCGGAGTGGATTGTCTCTTGTTGTTGACTTGATGCAGAGAAAGGGAGGGCGGTGTCGAGAAATTTAAAGCTTGGGGACGGGGATTGCGCGCTTGCCTTGTTGGGAGCGGCAAGCGATGGTAAGTGCACCCCATGTCGGGAATGCGCTCCCGCGGTGCGCAGAGGCAGGCGGTGATAAGAGCGCATAAAGGGGCAGGAAATAGCCAGGAATTAGTCGGGGAAAGTGATTGAAAGTGGTCCATCTTGTTTGGGTGCATCTCTTCAAGTTTATCTACGACTATGTAATTGTCGTGTGCAGCCTCGAATGCACGATGGGCGATGCACAAGCGAGCTGCAGGCTGCACATCGCTGTGGCGCCACCCATCATCGACTCTTCACCTGGGCCCAGCACAGGCAGCGCCCCACCGGCCGCTAGAAAGCCTTAACCTTTTCCTGACCATGAGGACCCGCTTCCCGTTGACGTGTCCGTTAGTGCCAGGCCGCTTTCTTTTCACCGCGGCCCTGGGGGCGGCACACTGACAACTGCCCGAATCTTCCGCGGTGGTAGACTCACCGCACAGCGCTTGAGCCACTCCTTCACCGCCTGCACGTGCACCTGCCTGCCATGGCTGCTTCACAGCTTCCGCGCCGGGCTCTTGTTGTCTACGGCTCAGAGACGGGCAATGCGCAGGATGTTGCCGAGGAATTGGGAAGGCTCGCTGTGCGTCTGCGCTTTGATACCCACGTTGCGGAGCTAGACGCCATCACCCTTGTACGTCCGACTTGAGACGTGATAGAACAGCAATTGATATTGGGTAGAAACAACTGCTCCAACATGATGTCGTCCTCATTGCAATATCCACGACTGGTCAGGGTGACTTGCCGCCAAACAGCCAGGTGTTTTGGAGAGCCCTGCGCAGCGCTCGACTCCGGTCACCATGTCTGCAGCAAATGGCCTTTGCCTCTTTCGGACTGGGAGACACCTCGTACCCAAAGTACAATTGGGCACATCGCAAGCTGTACAATCGTCTGATCCAGCTAGGAGCACAACCAATTTGTGATCGTGGCGAGAGTGACGAGCAGCATCCAGAAGGGTACGTCCATCTCTCTGCTCCCAACAATCATACGTGATCACTATATTATTAAACAACCACCACTTGGTTTCTGCACCTATAAGTATGAAATCATGACTGACTTGTTAGTATCGATGGATCATTCGTGCCTTGGTCGGTCAAACTTCGCCAACGTCTACTGGAAGCATACCCACTACCTGAAGGCCTCGAACCAATACCAGACGACGTCCTCCTTGATCCGAACTGGCTGCTCGATTTTGCAGACAGCACCCATGAAAATGGAATCGAAGACCAACCACAACGCACAAATGGCGACACCCCATCCACTCCCCCACCAGACCTCCTCCCCATACCCAACAGCTTCCCAGCAACAATAGCCAGCAACGACCGCATTACCCCCAAAACCCACTGGCAAGACGTCCGACACCTCAAATTTTCACTGCCCCCACCACACTCCTACGTTCCCGGCTCAACCCTAACAATATATCCCAAGAACTTCCCCGTTGACGTCAATGAATTCCTCTCCATCATGAACTGGACCTCCATCGCCGACTCGCCCATCCACTTTGTCCCCACCAAGCCCTCCTCCAGCACTCCTCCAATCCCCTCCCTCACCACACCAACAACCCTACGCAATCTTCTCACAAACCACCTCGACATTCTCTCCATCCCTCGCCGCTCTTTCTTCGCCCAACTCGCCCACTATACCACCGACCCCTTTCAACGCGAGCGTTTACTCGAGTTCACAGACCCGCAGTACATCGACGAACTTTACGACTACACAACGCGTCCGCGGCGGAGCATCCTCGAAGTGCTTCAAGAGTTCGAGACTGTTAAGATCCCCTGGCAGCGGATATGCAGTCTCATTCCGATGATGCGTGGTCGGCAATTCAGCATCGCGAGCGCAGATAGAGGCGTCGGAGAGGTCGAATTGCTTATTGCGATAGTAAAGTATAAGACGGTGATTAAGCGGATCAGAGAGGGTGTATGTACGCGCTACATTGCGAGCTTGAGGTCTGGAGATGGGATTAGTGTCACGTTGCAGAAGGGCGGGTTGGGTGTTAAGAGGGAGGAAACGACAAGGCCTGTCGTGATGGTTGGGCCGGGCACAGGGGTTGCGCCGATGAGGAGTTTGACATATCAGCGGATGATGTGGAGGGAGGAGCTTGGGATCGAAGCCAAAGAAGCCGCAATCAAGGATCTACTATTTTTCGGATGCAGGAACGCGGAAGCAGATTACTTTTTCAAAGAAGAGTGGAGGGAGTTGATGGAGAAGGGAGTGCCGTTGGACGTGTTTGCGGCCTTTTCGAGAGACCAGGTATGCATATCGTCAAGTATCTTAGACCACGTAATGCTAATTGATGACTGCAGCGCCAAAAAGTCTACGTCCAGGACCTCATACGCCAACAAGGTCAGCGTGTCCACGAGGCTCTCTCCACACACAACGGCGTCGTCTATATCTGCGGCTCGTCTGGCAAGATGCCGCAAGCAATCCGTGAAGCTCTCATCGAAGTCTTTCAGGCGCATGGGCAGCTATCACGCGAAGACGCAGAAGCATATCTCGTCTCCATGGAGAAAGTAGGACGATATAAGCAAGAAACGTGGTGAGGAACGGAGAACTCCATCTCGAGAGCACGTGAACATTTTTGAGAGAGTCGAAATGTTCAGGAGCATCAAGGATTCAGAGCAGTCATCAATTTACTGCCAACAACTCTCAGACAAATGATAGTGAGAGAATTAATAGACGCCCGGACCAGCAATATTGGTCTTTCAACCTGAGTCGCGCATAATTGTCTGCTCACTCGTCATAATCCACCAAAACAAACTCCAGCCCAGCGCTTGCAAACACGCCTTTAGTGAAAGCAAAATCCTCCAACCAAGGCTGAGTGCTCAAGCTCGGAACATGCCCATGCTCGTCCCTGAAAGCAAGACAAACACGCTTCAAGCCGCGCTTTGCTAGTGCGTGCAGGACCACAATGGAGTTCAGCGCATTGCTGTCTGCGAACTGCTTGCAGGTCGGTGCTGAACAGTGGTGCCAGAAACTCCTTTGAAATTTGCGATTCTTTGTCCATACTTTGAGCGTGTGCAGCGGCGCAGAGGGGAAATTTTTCTCGATCCACATGTCCACATCAATCTGAACAGGACTGGTCGAGGTCTGTGTAAGAGCTTCTGCCGCGTTTTGGGGAAGTCTGATGTCCAGTTCTTCGAGAGCAGGGAGGTGAGTCAACACCTGGATGAGACCTAACATCCCTTCGTCTCGTTCGTCGTGTATGCGCAGAGAGGTTAATGTACCAGCATGTCCAGCCAGAGCGCTGCCTAGCTGTGAGTAGTCCAATACCAGCTGTGTATTTATCGGGTGCGATAGCCTGTGTCTCACGTGTTCGTAGGTGAAGCTCTTTAGACTCTTTATACAGTGGAGCAGCGCTTTAAGCGCAATCGCCTTGATGTATGATTTCTTTAGCGCCAGGGATTCGAGTGCAATCGAGCCAGCCTTGAGAGGGTAGTGATTGGGCTCGTCCATGTCCCAGGCAAGCGATCTGTGTGCTTGTATGCGCATTACAATGACTCGGTGCAACTCGAGACTGCGGATTCTCGGTAGTTCGAGCAGCGGTGTGACATTGGGCAACCGCAGGGGGCCATGCATAGTGACAGTCTTCAGGCATTTGAATCGTTCTATATTGGAAGCGAAATGCGTAAACCCTGGTGATAGAGAAGACCCAGTCAGCATATTTCTGGCAATAATTGTAGATGTCCGAATATGCCCATGATACGGTGGGATGGTCGCAACAGCAGTTGTAGTCGAGACTGCGCACATTGAAAGTGTAGTGAATGGAGGCAGACTATCAAGTGACGAAGGCGTGCGAAGCGCGGCCCCATGGCTGGAAGTAGATGTAATCCGCTCGTTCCGCCTTTGAGCTTATATTGCATCATATAATACTACGGTTGCTGTTGACTTCTGTACGTAGAGATGGAGATATACTTACTACAAGCTCGTCAATCCAATAGTCACGTAACGTCAAGAGCGACTACTGACCAGTGTCTATGGTTGTTCCATTGCCACGTATCATGGACCTCAAGGTCAGACACATTCGGAAGGAAAGATAAGAAGAATTCCAGATACCAATGCTCATATGGAATGAGATCGCGCGTAAAGAGGACGTCCAGAGGCGGATCACGTGAGTCTGGAGGGACCCGAAGACCGAGTTGTTGATACGCTCTAACAACAGGCTGTCTTTCCGATGTAGGAATGCATCTCTTGATTCTAGCCCGGGCGCCTGTTCGATCATGGACGTTGTCCGCATATGCTCTCCACTGGACCTTCTTGACGTGCTGCGCTAAGTCGCGCTCTTCTCGCAGTGGTGATGTTATGGTTCTCAGAAATTGCTGTGCTTTCGGACCTGCGAAAGTAGTGTAGAGATGGGGAGTTGTAAGATTGTGGAAGCGGTGATTTACACGGTTGAGGTTTGGTAGAGACGTAAAACTGAGATAATCAACGACTGCAATGATAAGTTCATCAGGTAGCTCTTCCAGCGAGGCCATGGTCTCTGTTTTGGTAAGTCGGCTGTGGTGTCTGGAAGACGACAGCTCCTTTCTGAGCAGTTGCGGTCAAACAATGAGATGTTCCGATAGTCACGCTGTTGGTAAAAAACCAGACGATCTCGGTGCGAGAAGGAAATCGCATTCAGGAAGGCTGAGGAAGGAGCTTGTCGCTGTCCATGGACATTAGTGTGGGCACAGGCCATCACGCATACAACAATCCCAAGTCGCACATTGTATACACTTCCTGTCAAAAGAGAAATGCAGAGTTCTTGAAGACTAAAAGTCATTTTCGATAGGTTTGCGCCAAAGACAAAAGCGATTGCAACTGCCACGCGACTTCATGAGGGACTAGACGAATTTCTCCGTGCACCGAACGCCTGCAAGGCTCAGTATCAATGCGCTACCAGAAGAAGAATTCACGCTTCGTGGAGACAGGATCTGCGTAGGTACGCAGATCATTTGTTGGGAGTCATGTGATCCATATTCCGTTCAATATCCTACAGACAAGAAATTTTGGTATCATAAAAGCCAATGCCAACCTTCACAACCATGGCGGCCGAAGCCGCACCAACGCCTAAATATGCCCAACATGCAATGGAACGCTAATGAGCATGCGCATGTCCAACTTGAGTGACTAGGGGAAATAGCATTCCAAACAAGACGATACCAATGTCAGTCTTGGAGAGGTTTTTCCTATCTGGGTAGGCATCCATATAGCCATTAATAGCTGGGTCGTCGTGAGAACCCCCCGACGTAGCCTCGCTCATTGAGTGCATTGCAACGTATCTAATCAGATCAGCTTTGGTAAGTCATATTTCTGTGCAGAGGTACTCACAAGAAAGTTCCGCCTGAGAAGCATAATACCCAGCCAGTTGACCAGGTTAAACCTTCGTCTCCACCCAAGCGCCCGCGTCCAAAAGTGTGTACAATGGCCCAGGTCACGAACGCGCCTACCGGGGCTGCCAAACTAAAGAAGGCGAGATGGGTGCGAACCGTCTTTTTCGAAAGCCCTTGTTTGAGCAGGACCGATGTCAGTCCAAAGGCTGCGGGGGCCTTGTGGAGCATGATCGCAAAGAATATCACTAGTGACAAGGTTGTTGAAGGCGCTGTTGACGAAGCGCCTAGGGCGATGCCGTCTGCGCAAGCATGCACGACGAGACCAATTGTAGTCGCTGATGTCTTCTTAGGTGTCAAGTGTGGGGGCATAGGCGTTGCCAGTGGTGTAACGGCCTCGCTGGCCATTCCGTTGAGACTTAGTGACGACGCGTTGTGTGGTCCTCGGTGGAGGTTCGAAAGCGAGATGTGCATTGGCTGGTATTTTGGTTTTGAGTTGGCGAAAGTGTCTGGGAGGTGGTCGACCAGAAACATGAGAATATAGCCAAGTATCAACGCCACGCCAATGAAGGCATGCGGACTGGACTCATCGTGATGCTCAACAGTGGCGTTGTGCTCGTCCTCTTCTGGCGCGTGTACACGAGTGTGACCTTCTTTGTGGCCCTCTGTAGAATCGTCGTCACCCTTTATTGGGTGCGTCTCGTCTATAGTGTCCTTGCTCTTCCCCTTCTCCTTGCTATCCTTGAGCTTCTTCATTTGAATATCGATGGCCGCCTTATCGTCGCTCAAGTCTGGAACGGCACCCTTGATGCCAGTTAAATCATCCGCACGCTTCCAGGTGCGGAAATCCGTAGGATGCTTGACGCCGTTCTGCAGATTGGAAACGGAGGGGATGGTGGGCTGTATGGCTTTCGGGGACATGTGTGTATGGGTCTTGGCGCCTGCGCTATACATTGTCTCAATGCCCTCGGGTATTATGACAATGAGCGATGTTCCTACCAGTACTCCAGCACCGAGTAATGTGAGGATGCGGAGCTGGCGCGGAGAGAGCGAAAAGGAGAGGGGTACGATGCCGGCCAGAAAAGAGCTACCACAGTCAGCAACGACGGCTCAAGGCGATGCAACATGAGATGCAGCAGGCTACTCACGCAATGCCCATTATTGTGCTCAGGGCGAGCAGCATGAAGAGACCGTCCCACATGATGATTCGTGTACGTTGCGCTATGGGGCGGGTGCCGAGCAGTGGTGATGCGCCGGAAGAACAGGAACGAAGGAAACGGAGCCAGAATCAGGGTATACTATCCATCCCTCGCTCTGTATGGACGTGCAGGTGCCGGCAATATCGTGGAGAGGTGTGGTGTTGTTGCTGAGCGCCGTCTCGGGGAAGGCGCTGCTGGCCTCCGCAAATAATCTGCAGGGGTTCCTTAGGGCTGATCGCTGTGGCGCTAAGACGCGTGCCGTCGCGCTGCTCGCCTTGTCGCCTTTACCTCTGACGCGCATCAACTGTCGAGGTGTCGCTCTATCTGTCAACCTCCCGAAAGCCAATCAAAATGGATCTGGACGAGTGTGAGTACAAATCTGTGCGATTGCACCACCACCGCAAATTTCTTCGGCTGACAACTGTGAAGGGGTCACCAGCTCGACCGAGTGCTTCTTCGTCAACCTCTACCGCCAGTCGTCTGATGCCGAGTCTGAGCCAGTCTTCGAGGACGCCTTCAACCCCACCTTCACATACGCCGTCATTGACGAAGAAGAGAAACTCGTCGGCTACAAGAACCCCAAGATCGAGCTCGACTTCCGCGCTCACGATCTGAAGCCAAAGCTTAAGATCGCGTTTGATGAGAAGCTGGAGCTCAAAGACATCGCAGAGATCAACCAAGTGGACCTTTCGCCTGACCTCTTCCGCGAGCATCTGCCCGAGCCGAGTGCCGACGACACAAGCGCAACATCCAAGGACTGGAAGCCCCCGGGTGAGCTCTTGAACAGTTTCGCTGTCGAGGGCAAGCAGTATGAGATATGGAAGGCGCCTCTTATGGATCCTGCTGCGAGGCGGATATGGAAGAACATGAGCATATTGGTACTCCTCTATATCGAAGGTGCTACTACCAATGGCCTTGATGACGAAGAGACGCTGGATCGGTGGTCGCTCTACCTGCTCTACGACGTGACGCCTCTGCCCAAGGCCACCACCACGCCATACACTCTGGCCGGCTTCTCCACGACCTACCGATCATGGATCTTCCCCACATTCGACATCATGCGCGCTACCAAGCAGCTGCCATCGCCTCCACCAGAATCGAACGGAGAGGCACCAAAGTACACGCCTCCACGTTTGACTCAAGACCCCGAAACGTTCCTGTTCACCGACAAATTCGACCGCCTCGAAACCCCTTCTCGAGAGAGAATCTCGCAGTTCCTGGTCTTACCACCATACCAGGGCCAGTCTCTAGGCGCACATCTGTACGATGTCATCTTCGATGACCTGGTCAAGAAACCCTTTATCTACGAGATACCGGTTGAGGACCCCAGCGAGGCTTTTGACGCCATGCGCGACTACAGCGACATCGTGTACCTCCGGAAGCAGCCAGCGTTTCAGTCATTATCTGTCACATCGAGCATGTCTCCCGAATCGCTCCGTAAGGATGCGCCCATCCCTCGCAATCAGATCCTGGGCAACGGCGTCGATCTGGAGAACCTCCGCCACGAGACAAAGATCATAACGCGGCAGTTCTACAGGATGGTCGAGCTCCATCTGCTTTCGACCATCCCTTCGTCAAATCGCAACCGAGCACGCATCACTCGCAAAGCCAAGTCGAGCAACGAGAACGACCGCAAGTACTACTTCTGGCGCCTGGCCCTCAAGCACCGCATATACAGTCAGAACGCCGACGCTCTCGATCAAATGGACGTCTCTGAGAAGGTCGAGAGACTTGAGGACGCTGTCGACAACCAACAGGAAGAGTACGAGGAGCGACTCGAAGGCATAGAGAAGCGCGCGGCCTTCGCAGTGGGCCAGGGCTCATCCACGGGCGGAAAATCAAAGATCAAGCGCAAGAGGGCGATTGTTGAGGACGAGGACGACGAGTGGGAGGACATGGATGATGCCTCTGTCGCCAGTTCGAAGCGCATTAGGACTTGAAGTCTGCAAAGTACGCCGGGTCATAGCCGACCTCGGGAGATGCAGCAAGCCTACCTGAATGACGTTATGAAATCTGCTCGACAAGGATATTGACCTTCAAAGCCATCTCGCTTTGTACCTGAGGCGTCCAAATGTCGGTGTCCTGGGGTGAAGAAAGTCGCGTATCCAGGTACAGTGCGGACCTCCGAGACCGCGGGGTACCGGTAGACTCGAGCTATCGATACCCCACACTCCAAAACTTTTTGGATTCGCAGATACAGCTAGTCTGTCTATATACCCAAAGAATCCAGTATATCTTTCTATTCCATAAATTGTTCTCCTTCCACAATGGCAGACTCACAATACAACCTCGTCGTGCTCATCTCAGGCAATGGCTCAAATCTACAAGCTCTCATCGACGCATGCGCGTCTGGCAAGCTCCCTAACGCGCGTATAACACATGTCATATCAAAGTACACCAGAACATAACCCCTCCATTGGCGCATCCGTTGACGTTGTTCTGCAGCCGCAAAGCCGCCTACGGACTCGAACGCGCCGCCCAAGCCTCCATCCCCACCAGCTACCACAACCTCGTCCCCTACAAGAAGAAGAACCCCGAAAACGCCGATCTGGCGCGCGAACAGTACGATGCAGACCTCGCCTCCCTCATCCTTGGCCTCAGTCCCTCGCCTTCTCTCATTGTCTGCGCAGGCTGGATGCACATCGTGTCGCCCTCCTTCCTCGCCCCGATCGCCGGCGCCGGCATCAAGATCATAAACCTGCACCCTGCGCTACCAGGCGAATTCGCAGGCGCAAACGCAATCAAGCGCGCGTGGGAGGCAGGGCGGGATGAAGGGTTGAAGAGGACGGGCGTGATGATTCACGAGGTGATTGCGGAGGTGGATGCGGGAGACGCGGTTGTTACACAGGAGGTGGAGTTGAGGGAGGGAGAGGGTTTGGACGAGTTGGAGGGACGGATGCATGCGGTGGAGCATGGGTTGATTGTTGAGGGGACGAGGAGGGTTTTGGAGGGGTTGGGGAAGGGGAAGTAGAGGGTGGCATGAAGTGTAGGTGTATGGGATGAAAGGCAGGAAGTGGATTGGCATGGGGAGACGAGGGAGTGGAAGATGAAGATACCCAGAAAGAAGCGAGATGAGATCAGTCGAGGTGCGATGCACTTGTGTCTACAATGAGTGGGGAGAGTCTATACTGAGCATCAAATCCTATATTGCGCATTCACTGCGTGCCTACGTCTGCATTGATACGACATCGGGCAGAAATGCGAGTGTGCCAGCACGCTTCTTAAGGTTTCCCCTCTGCGTAGCCAGCGCGGACAACGCCGCAATGTGAGACTATATCTTGATAAGGTCTATGACTGCGCCGCCGTCGTACTCCGACGCACGCTCTCTTCCGAACCCACTATCCCGGGTCACGATGTGGGCCTGCATGTACATATGCAGGTGAGCATCACAAAAACAAAGTTTGGGCACACGCTTAGGCTGCACTAAGGATGGCAACATGGCAACGTGGACCAGAAGGCCATTATAGTACTACAGCGTCATAGCAATTTCCATTCCTACACACCTGAATACTATGCAGGTTATTTAGATATCAGCACCCCCCTCAACCGTAGCTCCCTGCAACTTCCCTGCCTTGAACTCATCCACAATCTTCTCCATCGTGACCCACTCTACCCCCTCGTGCCCATTGATCCACTCAATCAACCGCTCATGCAGCAATATCACCTGCGGCTTCCCACTAACCTGCGGATGGATACTAATCGGGAACACAAAGCTGCCGTCCTCGGGGCACTCGCGGTAAAAGTACTCGAACTGCTCTTTCCACAGGCGCTCGATGACCGCTGTGTCGACGAAGCCGTGCGTGCTCGGCTGCGACAGCGACAGCTGGAATGGAGGCCAGTCGTCGAGGTGCCAGTTGGCGGGGATCTCGACGACGGTGCTGGCGTGCAAAGTAGACATGGGCGTCATCCAATGCGAGGCGGGCTTGGAGACGTCTGTTTCGGTGTAGGTGGTCAAGAACGGGTTGGGGACGTAGTAGGGTTGGGAATCGTGGTGCATGAAGGAGTGATCGTATTCCTGGGGGAAATGTGAGCTTGTCGACTTTACATATGCGTGTGGAGAGCAATGGTGGTAGAGAGAGGGAACATACGATGCCGAACTCCTCGAGGAGCTTGATTGTTGCCTTGCTTGTAGTCCAAGCTGGGGCAGTCCAGCCTCGTGGCTTCTTCCCGACCATGTTCGTGAGGACTTCAATGCTCTTTTTCAGGACCTCCCTTTCTTGCTCTTCGCTCAAAGTCGACACGAACTCGTGCGTGTAGCCATGTAATGCGATCTCGTGGCCATCATCAATGATCTTGCGGATCTGCTTAGGGAACGACTCGGCGGAATGGGCAGGTGTGAACCAGGTTGCTTTGATATTGTACTTGTCCCAGAGCTTGAGTAGACGATCAATACCGACAGTCGCACCAAAGATACCACGAGATATGTTCGTGGGATCCGCCGGTGCGCCAGTTTTGGTATTCAGCCTTGTCGATTGTCAGTGAGATAGACTTTCGTTTACCAATGAGGACTCACCATCCTGCTGATGCATCAATATCGATTCCATACGAACAAAGCACTCTCTTGGGCATGCTGACAGTGTTGAATGTTTACAGTGACGTCGTGAACGGGCAGCTGTCCCCCTCAGCCAACGGACATAAGCTCCATCTTAACATAGCCTGACACGTCCAGCTCCCCTTTCCCTGCAGAGCCAACAGCTGCGTGCCGCTACGCAATGCATTAAATGCTCCACTGCCAACACCAGCCTGTGTGGCTATGGTACGGGTAGTATAGCTCCGCCGACCATATTAAGCAGGTCCAGTCGCTTTGCGCGGGAATGCACCTACAATTGAGTCAGGTCCCGCTAGCGAGGATTATACCCGCTCTTAATCCGTACACATGCACCTAGGAGTTGAGCATACGAATGGCAGGGTTAGGTATGGTGGGGGTGCGGAGAAGAGCGTTGAAGAGAGGGGCAAGAGGTCTGCCGAGGACTGCTGGATTGGGAAAGCCGCGTTGACGTGATGCGTGGTTGTCATAGCATTATTTGACGAGATCGATACTCGAGAGCTTGTCCCTCGGACTACATAAGTTGTACATAGATATATTCGCGATGTTGATTGTCGATTGTAGAGGAACACCATATGAGGTGGGCAGAACGGTTACGTCATCGCCATTGATGGGCAATTCTAACACTTCACCAAGATCGGCCAGCAGCATGGCCAAGCTGCCAAACTTCAAATCGACCGTTGTATCGAATTCTACGCCGGCTTGTTTCAGAAGAATTGTAAGAAAACATGGCCAGAAGTCCAGCAACTTGCATCGTCATTCGAGCAGCAAGCAAAGGAGAAATGGCCAGCTTACCACGAGGAAATGCAAGGCATAGCCGACGGCGCAAGTCGAGAGCTTCTTGACATCGTAGCTCTAAATGTACGCACGGAGATCAATTTCGGTTTGTTCAGCGATGGATGTACGGCCCTAGCATGGCACACTGAGAAGCATGCATTGTTGGGGCAGAATTGGGATGCAAGTTCCAAATCCCATCAAAGACATGATTGCGATCACGAGCTGACATTTTCTCAGTGGATGACGCCTCAAAAGCAAAACCTCATCATCACAAAGATAACACAGCTCAATAAACCCACGATCTACCAAGTCACCGAAGCAGGCATCATAGGCAAAATCGGCTTCAACAGCTCTGGCGTGGGCACGCTCCTTAACGCCATCAAAGTATATGGCGTTGATCAGACACGTCTACCGGTACATTTCGGACTCCGCATGGCGCTCGAGAGTGCTTCAGTCCCAGAAGCCGTTCAGCGTCTCGAGAGCTACGGCATGGCTGCCTCTGCGCATATTTTGATCGCGGACGCAAACACAGCAGTCGGCTTGGAGTTTACAAAGTCGACTTTTGCGCACTGCAAGCCTGACGCTGCGGGGCGTATTGTGCATGCGAATCATCTTTTGCTAGATCATCCAGGCGAAAAGGACACGGTTTGGTTGAAAGATTCGTTGGCAAGGGTGAAGACCATGACCGAGAATACGGATAAACTGGGTGGTAAAGTGAGTTGGCCAGTGTTTACCAAGCTGTTTGAGGACGAACAGAATTCTCCAGCTTCGATATGCAGGACGGAAACGAAGGAAACGGGCAGTGGGACGCTATTCAATATTGTGATGGACCTGAACGCTAAGAGGGCGGTGGTGAGGCTAGGAAGACCTACGGAAGCGCAAGAGACCGTTGAGCTGAGTTTGTAACTTATATACTCCTCACGTTGTTATTTGACTTTTTTATACCTCCTGCAAGGCTTTGAAGACAATGCACTTCTTCTTTAGACAAGACCAGAACTATCAAACGAACTGGTTTTTATTGCTTTAAAATTGCGATAAATACCAGATGCCAAAGCTCATCATAACAAAAATCTGTATCTGGCGTGTCAAGCTCGGCGCCAGTGAAATCCCACATGTTGCTCTGACGCGGTCCAGATTTATAGGAGAGAACGCCTTTAATACCGAAATTCGCCCATATACTACTGAAACAAGCACCTCACGTGTCCACTTCCAAACCAGGATTCAAAGAAAACTCCAAATTCCAATCTTGTGGAGCATTGTACAATAAAGGACCACCTGCCGGTTCGATGTTGTCAGTTGTCGTGGTCGGATTGAAGATGCTCCAGAAGGTGACCGCTTCATCGATCTCTGCTGGGGCTGGTGCTGGTCCCATCGTTGAGTAATTGTAAAGGTCGTTAGACATAGATACAGCCTGCATAGGTGGTTGCTGAAGCTTGGCTTTCTGGTCCAAAAACTCCATGTACTCTTTCTTGATTGGGATGAGTAAGCGATCGTACTCTTCGAGACACCGTTTCGCCGCGGCCCAGCGCTCAGAGATGGACGAGAAGCATTTGGCAAACATCTGCATCCACTCTTCAATATCTTTCCACGAATGTGCGTCAGAGACTTCTTGCATGCACCGCTGCAGGCCTTGGAGGAAGATGATTGCGCAGTTGAAGACATGGTGACAAGGGTGGAAAACGTATTTGATCCTTCCCGCTTCAGCCTCTGATTGCTGAAAGTATCCGTCTGCGACTTTGACAGCGCTTTCTAAGGCAATCATTGTCTGACTTGTAGTCGGGTTCGGGTTATGGCGAGACTGTCGATATAATGTAACCAGGATATATGGGTAGGCAATGTCTGAATACAGAGTCATCTCATTCCATCTCTGTAACAGACTGATTTCTTGATTTGCACGCGCTGATGCATAGATTTCTGTTCGCCAACGTCCCATACGATCGATGCATTCCTGTTCCCACTGCGCCATGGTCAAACCCCTTGGGACTGGATCGCCATGCCATCGAACGGATATGATTTCAGCTTCGATAAGTCGAAAACTGCATATGATCCGTGACGTGAATTTTGACACGAGACCGCCTTCTTCAACGCCCGACTGCGTTATCACGGTGTCGTCAACTTCGAGCGGAAAGCCGACCTCAATATTTTTGATGGGTAGACTCGTTGGGCGCAGAAATATGCAACAAACACCGACTTCCATCTCCCACGCACACCAGAATAAGCGCCGGCGCATGTCCCGCTGATACGCGGTCACGTTGGGATCGTTTGGAAGTTCCTGATGTAATCCCAAGTCGATGACCGCTTGGCTTATCAGACCTGTTAGCAGCCACAAGTCCGCCATGCGCGGGTTCAAGAAGATGTACTGGGTCAAAAGCAATATTGCCTGCAAGCCTGGGATATCGTTTGTCGCAACTTCTGGTATCCACAACATGGCATGCCGAACAAGCTGGAAGGCTATGTTATTGGCTTTGTGCACATTGCTTCTTGCGGTGGTGCTCAGAGAGATGGCCATAATGATGCAGATGATGTAGCGATTCCTGTTTGAGTCTTCCCCTGGAGTGGTTGCCTTTCTGTGGTATATCGAATTGAAAGCTGTCGTTACATCATTTCGATGGTAGATGGGATACTGTGTAATGACACGATCCAGGTAATTCTGAAAGAGTTGGTTTGCGCCTACTTCATCTGGAATTATATCATGGAAGAGGCTTTTGGTCGGCTGAGGATTCAGGATAGACCTTGGATGATTTTCGTCGAGATCGTTGGAAACAACAGGACCTCTTTTCGATGGCAGTTGGGTACCCCTGACGACGCACTGTAACAAAGGCCTCGCTTTTGAAACTCCTAGGAAACCAGGCGTGATGTCTTCCATAGCCTGGTTGACAAGGTTGTCGGCAAAGGCACATTTTTCTCTTCCTGGATGCCGTGATCGCGAGTCGGAAACATTTGAATCTGGCGGAGAAGGAAAGCTGGCAGTTGGTTGGCTTCGCCGCTGCAGCGCTGATAAGTTGCGCGGCCCCTCAAGGGTGGCGATGTGTGCTTCTAAGAAGTCGGCCAAACTTCTGGGAGCCTCGCGCTGCGTCGCACTGTCGAAGCCCTGGCACTGCACGCCTGCATCAACGCATCGACTGCAGGCGGGGACTTTGCCGTCACACTAGGATAGTCAGTATCAGTACAGCAAGTTAGCGAGGAATAAAAAGCACCGATAGTTTGCGCTTCCGGCACCTTGCGCAAGCCAGCACTCGCCGCCTGACTTTGCTGCGGGCGGTAGGCTGCATCGCGGGTTCCCAGAGTCACGTGTGCAGAGGTTAGCAGCGCGCTGCTCATGGCTTGGAGCGCGCAACGGTGTGGATTCAAAGGCTCGATATTGCGGATGCAGATGGTGTCACTGGATGTCTCTAACTCGGATGTGCATGTGGATGACAACAACGAGCCAGCATCGCACGGGATATGCAGGCTTCCGTGGCGCTTGCCTTTGATAAGATCGCCAGCCACTATTCTCTCTTCGAGCCCAAACCTCCCAGCACGTCACACCCAGGCGCCATCCTCGTCCCTTTCGTACACGCCCACCGCATGCGCGACATGACAGTACGCGAAGAGCCAGTGGTGCTACTCGACTAGACTGCTCTTTGCACGTCGGCGCATCTCGACCTAATTACCCCACAGTCGACCTAGCAGCCGCACACTGCACCAGCGGGTACGCGGACCTCGAGTCTCAAACATCATGGCCTCCGCAAGCGACACCAAGCCACCGCCGCTGGACCTGGAGGTTCTCGTCCAGGTAACCCTGACCCAGCTGCCCGTTCTCGCGCCTGGAGACTCGCTGACGTCCGCCAGAGCTTACCTGCATGCAAACGCTGTAGAGACTGCCGCCGCGGCTGCGATACGCTGCTGCCCAGGTGCCGGTACGCCCTGTCTTTGTTCCCCTGCCCTGTGACGCTGTTGTGGTCTGACTCGTGTCCACAGACAGTGCACCAAAGCTGGCGCGGATTGCATTTTCTACGACCACGGGCGCAATGCTTTTCTACCGCGCAGGTACGATGTCAATCCCTGTTACATTGTACTATCGCGCCTGACAGGGCCACAGTTACATAGCCGAGTTGGTCGATCACGTGCGTCGACTCGCACCACACGCCAATCCCTCCCCAGCTACATCCTCTGCAACGCTCATCACAGAGACTTCCTCGACTAGCGCCGTTAAGGTCGAGCCAGATCCTTTTGAGGATGCTCTGCAGAACCGGTATGAGCATCATTTCGCATTTGCCGGCGATGACTACCGCTACCTTGGCTCCGAGTCCTGTCTGCTCAGATCACCAAGATTGCAGCCAAGGAAAGTTCGTTCTCCACTCGTGCTGGATGATGATGACGAAGACTGGCACTTGACGTGGAAAAAATCATCTGCAAAGGAATGGGAGCTCCTCGATCTGTATCTTGAGATTATTCAGCCCGTGTACCCCATCCTGGACTTGTCGCTTCCTGTGGGCCGTTATCTAGTCGAGGATGTGCCATCGGACTTGACGGCTACAGAAACTTTCACACTAAACATGATTTACTCGATTTCCTGCTACATACTTCCAAATACTGGTAAGAAGCGCGATGCTCAGCACATGTGGAATCCGTCCGGGCGCCTTTCCTACCATCAAGCGAATTCACTAAAGTACCGCGCACTTGCCACAGAATATTACAACAAGGCCATGGAGCATCTCGAAGCGGCGACAATGGATCCAAACATGGCCACGCTACGAGCTGTCCTCCTGCTCGCCATCCATAGCTCATTTGATCCCAAATCGGGTAATGCAGGCCAACAGATAGCACTTGCAGCACGTCTCGCTTTCGACCTTGAAGCCAAAGCCGAATTGCAGGAGTTACAGCCAATCGAGGTTGAGGTACTCCGAAACATGCATATGACCATTTTTAGTCTTGAAAACCAGATCGCATCTACACTGGATCGACCTGCACTTTTCCCAGAACCTGTATGTACTCTCACGTTATATGTGACTCCAACTTCGGCTGACCTTTGTCAGAAAGAAGAAAAACTACTTTTCCCCATCGACAAGCCGGCTGAATTCATGTATGATTTGTTTCGACTGCAGAATCGTTTTCGGAAAGCCGGGAAAGAGGACCTAGCTACAAAGCAGGCGTGCAAGGATGCCCTGCCTCCCCTCGACGAACGTGCCACACTACTCCCTATTGTTCGTATTGCTTTGCATATGACGCATCTTTTGCTCAACCCAGTCTGGGGCAGTGCTTGGCATGTTCTGTATGTATTTGTCTACCCTTGTTGGATCTTTCTTCTAACGACTGATTCCAGGGAAGCTGTAGTCAGTCTCGGAGGCATACATGTGTTCGTAACTCCACATTGGGTGTATAGAGCTGGGACAGTTTTGATCCAGAACATTCCAAGCATATTTGGTGGCAACCTTATCCAGCTGTATTCCAACGCGCTACTGGTCCTTGAACTATCCTCTTGGAAATGGCCAAGCTCTGCTACCTTGTCTGCATCACTTGTTGATTTGATGCAGCAAATGAAGATCAAGTATCAACCAGATTGGTCCGACAAGCTTCAGTCAGGAGACGTAAGGATATAAATTCTCGGTTCTCAGCAAACACACCTTTGACCTCGCATCATGCCTGACAATACTCTTAGTCTCGACACCAACCCTCGAGCTCATACTACAGGTGAGCTTGCGGCATGTTGGCCGCAATATCCTTATAAGCCTACCAATACACAAGTTGTGTAGACTTGCGATTGAGCTGAGATATATCGGAGGCCGAGGGCTCGGGCACGGCATCCGAGCGCGGAGGTCGCGGCTAATACAGGAATACTGAAAGCCGCAACACCACACCCACATATTGCGGGCTCGACACCATATGACTGCAAATTTGTGAAAATTCAGGGTGCAATAGTTCCGAGAGCCAATCTTCGACAGCGTATTGCATGCTAGACAGGTCGCTGGTCTTTTCAACTTGCAAGAGTCGGGAAGAAGGAGGCGAAGACTTGAGGAACTCAAAGCGAGAGATCTGCCAGAACCAATGGCAGCTCGATTCGATGGATGATAGCGGATTGAAGCAGGTCCTGCTTTCCAACCCTATCTCCATACGTCCGAACCAGAGGTGTAGCACAGGAGAAGATTCTACCATCGTAGCCATTGGAGGCCGGTCAACCACAGTTCATCAACATGTAATCATAAGTATGTAGCGTATGACCATCATTCCATCGCATCATAGCTCCCCAGGCTCTTCTTCGACCTCTTCTGGCATTCCGGGCAACTTCTTCTCGTCCTTCAGTGATGAATATAGAGCCAGCGCAGCTAACGCTTTTGCATCTCTCACACCAGCCCTGCAAGCTTTGCTTAATGGCACGAGCTTCAGCGTGATGTTTTCACCTTCGTCTCTCAATCCCGTGGCCTTGCCTTTGAGCCACTCCATATGCCGCCTTGTAAGCCTCTTCTGGCATAAGAAAAGCGGGATGAACTCGTCGCACGCGCCCACGCTGGGGTACATTGCAGTCTCGACGCTCTCTTGTACATTGTCTGAATCTTGCTGCTCGTCCTCGTCATCCAATGCAAGCTCAGACATATTGATTAACTCGCTCTCCGTGACTGTCAGTTTCGCTTCTTCGGCAATCTCGCTCGCAGCAGACCCTTTGAACGTATCCCCATCGAGCATGCCAGCTGGTATCTCTGTGAACGCAAGAGAGCCGGCTGCTATTCGTGGCTGCACAGTGAATATGACGTGCTTCTCCTCATCACCCGTCGCATCTTCTGGCTGCACAATAACCTACATTTCATTAGCGTCTGCCCACTGCCAAACAAAGGGAATACTGTCTTACCAAGATCGCAACACTCCCACCCCTCAAAAACACCGCTCCAGGCAACCAATCTGCCCTCTCCTTCTCTTCACCTTCATGTACATATTTATCTGTCTCAATTTTCGCCTGGATCTTCATAAAGCCTAACTTATCTTCCTTGCCTGGCACATCGCGCCAGAACCAGTCGACAGCCTGGATGTCGAGCTCGCGCAGCCGGAAGGGGTGTTTGTGATAGGGATGTGACTCATCTTCCTGGAGCTGAAAATTCTGGAACAGTCGGGTGAGCCAGTGTTCGAGGGCAGGAAAAGTGAAGGAAGGGGGTGAGGCTGAGATGGGGAGGAGAGCGTTGAAATCTAGGGTGCTGAGGGTTGGAGGTAGATAGACGGGGACAGTGTGCTTAAGGCGTCCGGATCGCAGTTGAACGAGATTCAGGGTGGGTCTGCGGGTTGCTGGCATGCTTTGATGATAGTTGCACTGTTGAAGGTGGTTGTGAAGAGTGATGCCAGGCTGGCGATGAGGCTGAGTTTCGAACTTTGTGAGAAGATCTTGTATTGCAGATTCCGAGTGTACAGTTATCCTAAAGAGCTGGTCTTCAGGTCGTGTGAGTGAACTATCGATGTATCATGTGCTTGAGTGAGTGAACAGGGAGCTATGGTCGTCGTGCATACAGCGCGACTTGCTTAACGGCGTGCCCCACCTTCCTGCATATCGCGCCCGCGATCTACCTTAGTGCCCCAGATGCGATAGACTTCCCGCCACCGACGACAACCACTAACACAGCTCAACTTCACTTTTCCACTTACTCGGCTTCATGCTCTGTACTTAACCGGTGACCGCGCCTCTCAGAAGCTTCAAACCTAAACGCGCGTCTAGCGAGGTAATGGGGACACTCACAGCGGATTGCCCGCGACTTGACGCGCATTGTCCCCACAAGCTTGCTACATCATGCCGACTCACCTCCACGCCCAATTGCTGTGCATGTGCAGATGAGAGAGTTCACTCCCGCACTTACAGAGTCTATATTGACGGCATCGGCTTCGTTCAGAGGGGTACAAGGTGGCAAGGCTATTGCTGGTTCTGCAAGGGTACGTTTGCTTACATTTGACTCTCACCTCCTGTGCTCATGCTAAGTACCATGGTAGAGTTTTGGACAAACCGCCTCGCTGCCACCGAGCCACCACTCGAGATATCGCAAACTCGAATACCCGAGATACCAGATCAGACCGAGTTCCTTGACCGATGGTTCGAGTTTCACCAGGGCTATCGAGTGGCAAAGCTCCCAGACGGCACCGAGCAACGAATGCCGGTGATCGGCGAGCCCTTCAAGGAGGTCAGCCCCGGATTCCTGCCACGAACCTTGGATCAGCTCAGAGAGGGCGTGGAGAACGACGCGAGACGTCCAGAGAACCGACTGAGACGGAGACGGTTGACCTCGGAGGAAGAGCGGCCAGAAGTGCCTCAGCAAAGTCTAGACTCAGCCTTGGACAGCCTGCTTGCTGAAGCAGAGGATGAAGATACATCACGAGCGGCACAAGAACCTTCGCCGGTTACTGTTCAAGCACCACAGCGAGCGAGCGGTGAGGCAATATTCTCAGAGATCGTAGGATCTGCACAATCGGCGAACCCGCCACAGCTCACTAGTAGGGTGGGTTCGAGGTTCGACCGACGTGCGCGGGAGCGGCTACGTTTCCAGCGTCTCTTTGGAACAGCTGAAGATGTACAGCAAGACGACTATCAGTCTCCGCTATCAACGATGTACGACCGCGCTTATGACCGGTATAATCAAGCTGAGCAGAGGCGGGCCACGGAAACTACAGCACCACCGCCGCTCGACGGCCTCTCAGAACGAGAGCGACGAGACATAGAAGAACAATTATTGTGGGGCGTCATGCGCGAGTCGGCGAACGAGGAGGGCAACGTCTGGAGCTATACTCCACGCCGATTGCAGACGGGCGCGCCGCCACGCCTCCCTTTGATAGCAGTACCAACAAGTCATGGCGCTGGTACGACGAGGAGCACAGCCCGAGCAGAAGCTTTGCGACAACTTCGTGCCATCGACAGTAGCCATAGAAACAATAGATCGGCGGACCATATGACTGCCACAACCCAGACTCGGTACCCTAGAGCATCAGCGTCTTCCTCGAATGCTGCACAGTCTGACCCATCGGATCCTGCCTCAAATAGTTCTCAGGCGCGATTTGAAGCAATGATCGCAGATCAGGGTCGATATCGAGCAATACTCACAGAGAGGATGGAGAGGATGGCAGAGTTCGAGCGTGACTTGGGCCCACAGCCAGCAGATGCTTCTTCGTCGCAGAACAGCACCCAGCACGACGCTATCGCAGGGCTTCAACAACCCACATCGTCGTCGACAACGCCAAACGAAAGCGGCAATGGCGTGTCGCAATTACAGACCTCGATTCAGCAAATTACATCTGAGCTCCAACGGTTACGCCTAGCCTCCGAAGCCCTCACAACGGCACGGCACTCGATGCATTCGCACTTTCAGCGACCACCCGAACAGCCTCCCCAGACTCTCGATAACCAGCCTGGCCGACCATCTGCTATGAGTGATGAGGAGATGACGAAGAAGTTGGAGTGTCAAGTATGCTACCAGCAACTTGCTGATATCGCAGTCTTGCCCTGCGGCCACATGGTGATGTGCCAGTGGTGTGCGGATGTCGTTATCCCCGTCAAGCACACCCATCTTCCCATCAGGCCGAGCAAGTGTCCGATGTGTAGGAAGACGGTGAAGCAGAGGTTCAAGATTCACATGGGGTAAAGAAGTATGTATCACGACTTAATGAAGAATGAAATCAACGCATGTACACTACGAACGAAATGAGACTTGCTGGTACCGTATCTGCTGCATTGGAGCCTCTATTCGTTGGGCTCGGCTGACAAACTGCCAAGCACGGATCGCGGATCGCGGGACGTTGTACATCCGGCTACAAATTGTTAAGCGCCCGGATTACCAACACCATGTTCACGTACCAATGCGTCCGTGCATTACTATCGCTTGCATGAACTCCTTGATCATGTCACCGTTTTTCGGCCGGCCAGCTGAACTTTGTGATGAGTGAACGATGTGTGCCGATGCGGCATACTGCAAAATTTCGTCCGCCATAGAGGGCTTGACCATGATTCCTGAGGTTGAAAGAATATATGAACTGGCCATGGCCTACGGCATACAGCACATAACAAACACACCCACATACTAAACACCTGCCTCATTTAATAGACTCCACGCCTTCGGTTTCCACTCAGCACAGTTTCCATCGACCCCACATCTCTCACACCAAGCGTCCAATATCCATTCCTGATCGGCTACAATGGTGGATCAACGGAACATAGTTATTGTTGGTGTCAGCGCTGCTGGCCTGATGGCTGCGCATGATGTTATGAAGAACCTTTTGCCGGCTCTCAAGGCCAAAGCAGACGGAAAATACCACGTCTATCTCATCAACCCCTCTTCAAAGTGGTACTTCAGAGTAGCTTCCCCGCGCGCCGCTGTATCGTCCAAACGTATTGCGGCCGAAAAGATCTTATTTGACATTGAGAGTGGCTTCAAACAATACTCGTCGGACGATATCACCTTCATCGAGGCCACGGCTACCTCCCTGGACACATCTGCGCGCACCGTATCTTACAAGAGCAAGAAGTCATTGAATGATGAGAACCTATCATATCACGCCCTCATCATCGCCACAGGTAGCCGAACGTTCTACCAGGCCTTCTCTCAAAGTGCAGCCACGCAGGAAACAATTGATGCCATCGAGCGGACACAAAAGAAGGTTGACACAGCAAAAGACGTCATCATAGTGGGTGGAGGTCCAACAGCCGTCGAGTTCGCTGCAGAACTGGCCGAGCACCGTAACGGCAAACCAGGCTGGTTCAGCAACGCTCCTCGGAATCTAAACATCACTCTCCTCACCGCCGCCGACCAGCTCCTGCACCCCCTCCGTCCCGCAACCGGCAAAGCCGCTGAGCAGAAACTCCGCGCCCTCGGCGTTGATGTGGTATACAACGCGCGTGTCGTAGATGCAACCGAAGACGAGAAGAGTGGCCGCACAACTGTCACCCTGGCCAAAGGCGACACCCTCGAAGCAGACCTCTACGTCCCCGCATACGGCGTCGAGCCCAACTCTTCCTGGCTTCCATCAAACTTACTCGACGAGAAGAAGTACCTCCATACAAGCGACACTGCCCGCGTCGAAGCCGCTGGACCCCGCGTATACTCCGTTGGCGACATAAGCAGTACCTCGCGCAATAACGTCTTCGACATCCTCGGCAGCCTTCCCGTTCTTGCTGTCAATATGAAGCGCGACCTACTGTCCTACACCCCCAGCCAACCGGACGCGAAGCCAAAGGGGAAAGATCGTCTATTCAAGCAGGATCCTAGGGCGTCGCTGATTGTGCCGCTGGGAAGTGGCGGCGGTGTCGGTGAGGTTATGAACTGGAGGGTCTTTAGCTTTTTGGTGTGGTTGATTAAGGGCAGGGATTACTTGGTGGGGATGAGTGGGTTGCCTACGGTGAATGGGTCAAATGTCAAGGCGACGAAATGGACGAAGGAGGAGGCTGCTATTATCTGAGGAAGTGGTATTGTTTTCTTTGGGTCCCTCATCAGCTTCTGAGCGTGTTCTCTTTTCTCAGTCATTAGTCTAATCTCACCATTCAAATGTCACACTTGCCCTTTGACTTCACCTGTATGTAAGCACGTGAACACGCGCTAGCGCATCCGCATTTGCACCCTCCCCTACCACTTTGTCAAACTTCCCTCCTTCATTCTCGCACCAACAGCACACACAAACACTCCGTTCTAAGAACAACCACCGTCTAACGGCTGAACACGAGTCGTCTACAAAGGTAGACAGGCAACACTGCTCGATCGAATCCGCAAGTACTTATGCAACCCATCTAGGTTTCCTTCGCTTGCTAAGACAGATGTAGTGCAGACATGAAGCAAGAGTACTGCCGTCGCATCCAAAAGCCTCTTAGCATCGAATTGTGGGATCTGCGAAAGCGTGAGAAGAATTGCGAAATTTGAATGGGACCAAGCTAAAGAGTACGTTGCTTAACTTTCATTTCCATTCTGAAATACTACTGCTTACCTCACTTATTAGGAACTCGTCTACTGCCGTCAGAGAGTTTTCGAAGTATGAGTCACGAATACTTGCAGATGCCATCAACGAACGTCTGCCGCGCGAGCTGCGGGACATGATCTGGCACATGTGTTGGGAAGAGAAGCTCAACCAATTCGATCATTACGATATGGAGCGACCATGGCGAGCTTTTGAGTATGAGCCTGACAAGCAATCTGAAGATGATGATGATGCGTGCTCTGGGTACTTTGGTCCTATCCGGTCGCCCTCGCGGGAGAGGGCACTCAGGCACTACTATCACCCGGCACCCAATTTCGCCAATCCATTATATGTTGGAGAAGATGCTGCCCCTGAAGCTGTCGAAGCGTTCTATTGTGTGGCTCCGGCATACCTTGAGACTCTCGGCACAGAGGAAGTGCAAGACTACTTCGAAGAGGATGACTTCGCTATGGATGTAGTGCCTCGGGACCACATCACCTCTATCATCATCTTCCTGTCTGCGTGTATGGGGCGTTCGTTCTATGTCAAGAGCGCATCTCAGCCTACGGCCCTTTCTTTCAGTGATGAGGATTCGTGTTCTATGGTGCATCCTGATCGCAAGAAGATCCCAGACATCACTTTTTTCATTTGGCAGGAACCCCTCCCCAAGGCTCTGGCGATTTTGGATCTAGGTCAGACGCTGTACCATCAACTCAAAGCTAGTGGTGCCAAGAGTCAAGGTCATTTGTCAAGCCTATGAGCACAGTTTCGATGTTCCCCTCGGCCCAATTGATCTCGGTGATGTCATGAAGATGCCGCGCTCAGCTTGGGACAGCCATTTCTGAAAAGAGGCCAGGAAGCAGATGGGAAAGAACGCCAGCAAGAAAAGACTTGACTTTTGGATGTGACAATCTACCACACAAATCTCACTGGCAGTACTGACAAGCCAAACTTTCACTTCTTACATCCTGGAACAGAGACAACGCATATCATCTCGCTGTGAGACAACAATCTTTTCCAACAATAATAAACCACAGCTGATATCACGGAGGACGTCATTGGCAACAGTTGATGCAAACAGATTTGAGTGATTTGCACCACGTGTGGATACTTGAGCCATCACTCACCCGTATGAGTTATCAAGTGAACACGAAGTTTTCGCTAAAGGCTGGTCCAGCACTCATATTCGAAAGACAATTGAAATGAAAGTCTTCACATTCTTGAAAGCTGTAATCTGCGTCACTGCTTGAGATTCGACTTTGACCGTTCCTTGATGTCCTATTCAAGCTGCCAGAATAGCGCTACCTCGAAGCCTGACTAGCTCCGACAGCACGATTGACAATGAATCACGAGGGAACGCGAGCTTCCACCACGAAAGCAACATCCTACCAGCCATTTTCTGAATGCCAGTGTTCAAACTCCACGAACTCCAGTCCAAGATTCTGTGCACCCACGTTGACAGTGTCTCTATCCTTTCCTTTAATATGCTCTACCATTACCCTTGGCGTCCTTATCTTCGCCTTTGGTGTCTCCGTTATCCTCCCCGCTGGCGATTGTAGCATGTTCCACCTTGAGACGGCATTTGTTCTCGGTCTGACCGAGCCTGGAGCAGGGCTGGTAGGTGCAAACATGAGCGTCTGGCTGATCAAGGTACTCGCACATGTCCTGGAGGTGCCCGGGATGATTGCAAAGTTCACAGATCTTGGTATTCCAAATCCGAACAGCTCTGGTATTGCTTTGGTTGGGGCCATAGCAGTCGGTGCTGGCATTGCTATAGGGGTTGGCGGCTGCAGGCTTGTCCTCATCGGGCGGGTTGGGACGTGAGGACTCGCCCTGTTCAACTGTCTTCTGGAACTCCTTGCCCTTGTCCTTGGCCTTGTTCTTGTCTTTGCCTCTGTCCTCGTCACTGTCCTCGTCACTGTCCTCGTCACTGTCCTCGTCGTAGTCCTCGGCATTGGCCTTGGTATTGTCCATGTCACTGGCCTCCGCATCACCGAATGGCTTCTCAAAAACAGTGAATCCATTCTCGAGGGGCCCCATCTGACACGATCCAAGGACCTCGTCCAAAAGCCTTCCTCTGTCGATTATGTTCATCTCTACTTTGGACAAGGTAACAAATCCCTTCTTCGTACTTGTTTTCTGCCACGTAACCACAGCAATCCTGTTCCAATGAAAGCCCCTCTGATGTTGAACTCTTGGCCGTGGAGCCCGAGACACTACTCGCTCGTTCGTGGAGTCGACGGCTTCCGGGATCAATTGTTTTTCTCCGGAGAACATGACACTGCCAGGAAATTTGAAATCGTCGACGATGATGGCAACGTGTATCTCACGGGATGCGCGATGCTCCGTATGAGGCAGGTATTGTGAATGTCTGGCTAATAGAGACGATTATACCTCTGCCACTCAAGGAAGTCTTTTATGGAGATGTTGTTGGTGGTGACGATGACACTGCATGTTGGTCCCGCTTCGTGAGTATTGTGGACATAGAGTTTGATGCAGAGTCGTGTCATGATGTGTTGCTGTGTGAAACTCGTTGCTCAGAAGAACGATAGCGTGCGATGTTATTTGTCTTGGTCTGAATGCATTGCCTGGTGTTCCTTGTGTCCGGGCATGGTGACTGCTGTTCACACCTGCCGGGACGCGAGGTCTCAGGGCAGTCACTGTTCACAGTCCTCCGTAAATCGCGAACGATGACAAGATGAGCACGAGGGTGTTGATGACTGCCCATACGAATGGTATCCATGTCGACATTTCGAAGTAGCCTGACTGGTAGAAGCCTCCTAGTCTGTATGCTGTCAGTCGATCGCCCTCGCGCACCAGCAAGCAAGCACTCACAGTCCGCCGACAATGGCACCGCCGACAAGAGCCTCAATCCCGCCAATGACTACAAAGATGAGAGGAGCAATCCATATGAGCTTCCAATTGCGCCACTGTATTATGCATGCCCACAGCCCCACAATGAGGTGTATGCCCCCAACGAGGAGCAAGGTCCAGTATATTGTAAAGCGTACGATGTCACCTGGGTCATAGAGATAGTAGGACCGTGAAGCGCCGACAGGGAGCGGCCAGTATAAGGATGGGAACTCGGGAGTGGTGTAGCCCGGGGGCGCGGCGCTGTTCACGCGCTGAATGAAGCTGTGGGAGCATGTGAGTATGGGGTTTTGTAAGGTAGTCAAGTCAGACTAGGTTTTGTGTACCTCATGACGGTGACATTGGAACGTCGCTTTTCTACTAAGTGGAGACAATATTTACGCGTACCTGCGCGTGTCTGTCGCACAGCTCGAGGAAGTTGTTGCTCGTGATGTCGATCGCCGAGTAAATGATAGCAACGGGACGTGGCCCAAGCTTTGAACCTCGGCTTGCGGCGCGATGCAGGCCAACACCAACCCAGCCATCATCCGTCGCGCGACCACACCATTCATGATCATTCTCTGCTGGCTTCGGTGAGGTCGCTCAGCGTCACAATGCCAGTAGATCGTCTCTTATCGACGCTTCTGCGCTCACTGCAGACATATACGGATCAGCAAGACACACCTCGGTAGGCGTCGCGAGTGTCGCATCGCATGCTTCGCGCATACTCACAGCTTCGCAGGATACTCGGCACAGCATCCTCGCTTCTTACCAGTCTCGGGAACCCCCACAACCTCAGCCTTCTTACATCACACCTTCTTACCGCGCCCGCACTTTGGGACCGTCCTGATGGCGTCCGAACCCCCCTTAGACTCCTCTCCGTCTTCCACTCCGCCGTAACTACAATCGTCAATCATCATAATGACGTCCGATGGAACAAAGCGGCGAAATTAGAACCCGGCCAGTTGCCTGTTGGTGGTGGTCTTTCCCTGGACGACTGGATACGCGCCGTAGCTGCAGGAGCAGATGAGCGAAGCCAGCGATGGAAGCACCTCGTCCTCCTGGGCGGACTGCTGATTGGCATTGGCAGCCTCGAAGAGCAAGGAATGGAGCTATACTGGGCATCGTCTATGCGCAAGCTCGTCGAAGGCGCACTCGTAAAAGCCACGAATCTGGCGCTCGTTGAGGTTAGGGAACGCAACGAGGTGGACGGTCTAGGGGGTCAGACTATCACGCTGGTGTTGAACCATGCATTTGGATGCCTCGCAGATGTAGAGCGAGTACAGATTAACTACGACCTGCTGCTGCCCGTGTTGATCGGCACGGCATACTACTCAAGCGAGGGCTTCCAGTCGGCATACTTTCTTGGAGGCTTGGACCTCGATGTCCAAGTCACACAGTCTGGCAAGCTGGAATGGAGTGTAAGTTCCACAGTGCAAGATCATTAAGGCCACCCACTGACCAGTTCAGACACGCTCCAGCTCTTTTAGACAAGTCGAGGGCATCCTAAACAGGCCCCTTGTGACATCCATGGGCCCGCTGTCAAGACTTATTGCTCACTCGGTCGAGAACGTCAAGAATCCATGGATCATCCAGACTATGATGGACGACCTGGCAAGCTTTTCCCGAGCACTCACAACTCAGTGGCGACAAATAAAGTTTTCCGACATTGAGCCTGCAGAAGAAGCTGCACAACTGGAAGAGGAAGCGCTCCATCGCAGCACTCCACAGCTTTGGAATTTACTTAAAGCTGCTCTGTTCGCGACTACCATCATACTTCGTGGTGTCTTCACACGTACTCTGGGCGACAGAGCACTCGCAGGCGATGCAATCGCGCCTTTGCTTGCTTCCCAAGCTCTCCATACACTCCGTCACCTCTACTTCATTACATCCAGGCTTGGTCCGGCGTCCTTCTCTCAACATACTTTCGTCTACTTGACGGCAATTGACATCCTTGCCGCATACCCTAACCACACAGATAAATTCCTCAAGTCCATCGCACCACAACAGCTCGGCCACATTCCTCGACATCCTCTCGATCGCATCTTGGATCTCTACTTTCTGAACACCGCTGAGCACTTCACATTGATATTGTCGACAGCGACAAACGAGGATTTGCTCGTAGCATCGGCGGTGCCATATCTCGCGGCAGGAGAGAATCGCCATATGCTGCCCGTCTTCGAGGCTGCACACAGTGTTATGCTGGCTGTTCTGACGGCACCACAATCTGCAGAAATCACAGCCAAGCATCTCCCATTCTATATCGACGCTTTGTTCAGCGTCTTTCCACACAACTTGTCACCACGACAATTCCGGCTCGCCTTCAAGACATTGATGCGCGTCACAGCACCGCCATCCATACTATCTGCAACGCATCCAGATCTACCTGCAACCCTACTCGAGCTCGTGTTCTTCCGTGCACAAACGGCCCCTAGTGAACCACTACCACCTGATGCAACAGCGCTGGCTCTGCAAGGTTCCGATGCGCCGCCGCCACCACTTTCAGAGCAAGCTGTTCTTGCTTTAACCTTGATCGACGCCTTACCCGTGCTTCCAATACCGCTTTTAGAGGAATGGCTTCCACTTTGCGCAGATCTACTGAATCAGATTCATGATGACGAGATGAGAGGGGTAGTCAAAGCTCGATACTGGGAGGTATTGGTCAGTGGTGAAATGGATGCGGAGCGCAGTGGTGCGGCGGTCACTTGGTGGACAACAAGAGGTGGACGTGATCGAGTATTGTTTGGGAGGGAACGTTTGCAGCATGCTATGATGAGCGGAGCGTTACCGGTCGAGGAACGGAATGTACGAGAGAGCAAGTTGTAAGATGGCGATATGATACCCGTCGATGGATCGACAATACGAAACAGATCAACGACCCAAGTTACATCAACTTGATTTTGACGCATCGCCAACTAGGAAGCTTATTCCAGTCCTTTAGAAACCTGCCTGGGCAGTTTGATACTCGATCAGGAGGGATCAGGGTGATCCTGTCGTACTGCCAAGAGAGACACCAAGGCCCTATGAAAGCGAGCACGCAATGTGACACTTTCGACTATGAATAGGTTTGCTAAGTGACGGGAGCGCGCGTGGAGAGGCTGACCGGGAGACCAAGCAAGATAGCAAGACGTTCTCGTTTCGAGCTATGGGGGCATGCTACGGTAGCATGAGCATTTCACTATTGAACGACTATCGACCGTCTTCTTTGCAGCCAGTTCTTTTCAAGCCAAGAATTGAGACTGTCAGACCTCATACGCTTCGAATCGAGTTCCTTTCGTCACCCAGCATGTGCGACAACTGCCGAGCCTAGAGCTTCGGCATGTCAAGGCACTCAGACCTATACTCTAGCATACATAGTCGGTTAGTCCAATAATTCAACCACCAAAGACAAAAAAACGTACGATTGTGATCAACACAGCCTGAAATAGGGCCAATATACCGATCAGGTACGTCAGGTACTGCACCTATGCACTGCTGGCTCAGTCGTACGATTACTCATACGGCCCTATTGTTGTTTTCACCAAGACCACTTACATGTCGCGCCTGTTAACCACTCAGAACAATAGCACATTGTTACACGAAATCTAAGCGAACGCCGTCTACGATTCTGTTTCAACGGGCTCAACCTTGAAGCGGAGACAAGACTGCTCGACAGAGACATTTCCACGAGCAGCCGAGACATGGCCACCCCAAACACATGACGGCATAGGTTTGAGTCACAGTGGTGTTGGATGCTTTGGAGGGTAAGGAATATAAGAATGTTACTGCTGCTGGTGGCGAGTTGTCATACATTTCTTGCTGCATGCAATTCAATTCCGTTGCAGTTGATTGTTACTTGGAACAAGTCCTCCTCGGGCACCTTGATCGAAAAGGATTGAAGGATGTCTATGCTAGGAAAAGTCCGCATAGGACACAAGGCACCAGACTTCCACTGCGAGGCTGTCATTAAAGGTGTTATCGAAGGTCTTGTCTCCACTACATATCCAAAATATATCTACTTCCCATTATTTCAGCTTACGAACCTCAACAGAAGTGTCCTTAAGCACCTACATCTCCCCCTCCATCAAACCCGGAACCCCCGACCCTTCTAGGCCATGGCTCATCATCCTCTTCATCCCCGCGGCCTTTAGTTTCGTGTGCCCCACGGAAGTCCTCGCGTTCCACAACTGTCTCGACGAATTCAAAGACCGCGGCTGTAGCGTGGTCTTCATGTCAGTCGACACGAAACATTCGCTGTGGCATTGGCAGAATGTGCCACGGCAGTATGGGGGCCTGGGAATGATTGATATTCCGCTGCTGAGTGATGCGACGCATCGGATTAGTAGGGACTATGGGGTTTTGATTGAGGAAGAGGGGGTTAGTTTGAGAGGAATGTTCATGATTGATGGGGAGGGGATTGTGCAGCAGGTGAGTAGTTGCTCATTGATATTCAAGTGGTGTCGAATTGCTTGGGTGGAGATGGGTCTCGGCGACTGACGATTTGCAGATCACGCTCAATAATCTCACCGTTGGCCGCAGTGTACTCGAAGCACTTCGATTGCTCGAAGCGTTCCAGGCCGTTGCCAAACACGGAGTGTTGTGCCCGATAGACTGGAAGCCAAGCGATAATGCTCAAGAAACTCTGAACACAATTGCCAACACTTTGACGGAGTCGTACGACGAGAGATTGGCTAATCTGCAGAAGGAGTTTGAGGGCATTCCAGTCACGGACCTCGATGCGAAGCACAAGCGTGAAGTTGAGAGCAAGGATAGTATCTCGCCGAGGAGCACTGAGGACGGCAAAGAAGCGGCCTTCAAGCCACCTGTTGGACGGAAGCGCGCGTCTTCCTCGCCTCCTCCTCCCACCATTCAAGAGATAGTGTGCGAGCACCCAAAGCAAAACAGTCCATCGCACATCATCCACCGGGACTGTCTGCCACACCAGTCTCCTTCTCCTACTCCACCACCTCCGCTATTGCACTCTGAATCCTCGAGCTCCGCGCTCTCCGTCACAACGCCCGACACCGCGACTAACACGCCGCTATCCACACCCCGTCCACCTAAGACCACTGACGGCCAAGTCACAGCACGTCACGCTCGAGGTAGGGTGTCCTCTCACATCGCCAGTCTATTCTCTCGTTCCGCCTCGTCCATCTTCCACCCACTGCACGATGGCAGCTCTCACTCCCAGCCCTCAAGCTCAGGCTCAGACACTGACTGACAAATCTTCCACGCGTCAGGTCACCATTCCAGTGCTCCCACCTCGTCTGCATTAGCACCACCCCGCCTCATGCGCGCACACACGTCCGGCTCCGTCCCGCAGATTCCCAAGCAAAACACGTACGAGTCCCGTACCGGCAGCCAGGTCGTGCTCGAATTCGCGGACCCGACGTTGACTCCGCACAAGAGTCCGCAGCCCTCGCCTTTGCTGCGCCACCACAGCGCTGGGCCGCCGCCCACGATAACGCATAGAAAGAGCTGGACCGGCCCCCCGTCGACGCCGAATGAGTGGTTGCGTCCGCACTCAGTAGTGTCGCCTACGACGCCTGGACAAGGGCAGCAGACGAGACTGCAGATGACGTTTGAGGCGCTGAAGAGGATGGGTGCAGGTATGGCAAGTCCAAGGGTGGCTATCAGTCCGAGGAGGAATGGGAGTTCGACCGGGGAAGAGAATGTGAGGACGCCGGGGTATTTTGATGTTGTTTCTGACACGGATGGGTAGTAGAATTTGTCATTGCATGCCATGGCATGGCTTCCTTTTGTAATAGACTAGTGCCATTAGAAGCTTCTTGTTGTGTTCCATCCTTCCAGTCAGTAAATGATACCGATAATGTTGTCTATGTGTCGTTGTTTATACATATCGATTCCTTTTCGTGCGCGTGGCATCTGATGAACCGACGAGCGCGGAAATATCAAGGCAATAATTCGTCGCAGCGATCAGAACATCTCGAGACTGCGAATCCCTCATCGAATACCCGCAAGTCGTTGGCGTCCCAATTGTGCAAGCTGCGGCCACTCCTCGACTACACCAGCCTTACTCGGTGGTTCAGCCAATTCTCGCAAGCATTGTTTCTCTCCTTCCAAATCTCCTACGGACTTGTAGTAGTCTGCTAGCTTCAATAGCGAGGGCTTGTGGCCCATGTTTGCGGCAGCTCGTCGCCACTCCGCCGCGAGCCTCACTGCGCTGTTGCCCTTCCACTTTAGCAACCAACCGAGTGCCTTGCGCATCGCACTGTCTGCGAGCACAGGAGATTCCGACTCGCTTGCTTTTTTGTAGAATTCTGAGAGGTCGACCATAGCATCGCGGTGGCCTGATGCTGCGACCTTGCTGGTGTATTTCAGCCAGTCCAGACTTCCCCTCTTCTCCAAGGCTGCGAGTTCAAGGCAGGAAAGCGGATCATCTCCTTCGTCGGCCCCTTTTTTGAAATAGCCTTTCGCCTGTTCCCGTCTGCCTGGATCCGGACTTGTCTTCAATAGCTGTCCAAGCGCGTTCCAGGGCTTGATGAGGGGAAATTGCATTGGATGGTTCGACCTTGGGTTGAACTTGAAATGGCATCGTTGTACAGCCTCTGTATACGCGTTTTCAGCCTCGTCTGTTTTCCCATCCCTTTCCAGGAACAAACCCTTCAATGTCAACACCTCTGGGCCAAGCTCGATTTTGGCAGCTTTGGCTCCGAGCGTTAGCAAGGCATCTTGACACTTTGCGACCACGGCTTGGGGAAAGTGAGAAGCAAATTCTCTGATTGTGGCGTCATTACTTGTTCCAGCAAGATACACAGCCGTCAGAATCTGAGTGACCGCAAGAGGGTCTTCCAATTGAGCACAACCTTGGAGGATCGCAGCTGCTAGAGGTTTATGACGGCTTGGCGGTAATGCCGCTTTCTTCTCTTCATTTTTCAGATCGGGAATCTTGTAAGTGACGAGAGCAAGGCCAGCCAAGTCTTCAACGCTAACATTATACTCTGCAATGATCAGCATGGCTTGATGGTTGTATATGAGTGATGAGACGCACTGGTGGTCAAATGCTTAATGTTCTTCGCATGATCCATTTTCTTCTGGTTTACAAGGAACTCTTTGGCGATGCTGTTGGCCTTCACTCTGTCCATGAGCAGGATTTTTTGCTTTTGGTTCAAGGCGTAGAAGCCGATACGCGATTTTTCATCGACATCAATTCGAAGTCTTTGCGTATCTAGTCTTGATCCAGTCGAAGCTGCATAGGTTCGGTGAAGCCTAGAGCCTGGCGAGTATGTCTGCCGGCTAGACCTTTTCGAGGGCCTGCTCAGGATATCGCCTTGTACCCATGGTGTGAAATGGCGAGCATGACAAAAAACGCTGGGACTCGCAATTGGAATTGAACTGGCATGCCGTACCAGCACTCGGGATGAAGACATTGCTTTTCTAGATCCGTAGATTTATGGAATGGTGAGAGTGGAGTTGATTGGAGCTCGATCTCGGAAGTCCGCAATCGAGCTACTGAGCCCTGCACGAAATCTTGGCGCGCCAAAAATTCGAGATTCTCCATTCTTTTCCACCACCAATGTTCAACCACCTCTACAATACAGCAAAGCGCATCCTGAGTCGCTCTCCCTCGTATCAGGATCGCTCGAGCGAGCTAAGAGAAACTCCACCGACCTCCCATCACCTCGAAGTCAGCATGGTCACCACGCGACGAGGAACCGAAACACCTGGGCAGGACTCCGCCGCGACGCCACAAAGTACTGGGAAGAGGAGGGCCTTGAAGCGCGAGATTGAAGCGCTTGATACGCCGACGGCAGCCAAGCGACAGAAGCGGACTACGCCGAGGAAAAAAGTTGTGGAAGAGGTTGAGTCTGCAAAGAACGAAGAAAATGCGCCAGAATCTTCAGAAGATACGGTGGACACAATCGCTGTACTTCCACGCACTCGTAGTAAAGATGTCACTCAAGAGGGCAAGCTGCCCATTCGTCGCCGCTCGAGTCCACAAGTAGTCGTCGACAAACTCTCGCCGCCCTCAGAGCTTGAAGCCACGGAAGAGGCGATCGCAGACGATGCGGCCACACCCACGCAAGACGCTGGGAATAGTACCATAGAACAGGAGGCCGATAATGCCGCTGTAACGCCAACGATCAACAAGAAGACACAAGATTCACCAACACCAAGAGCAAAAAGGGCTAGTGGGCGCAAGAAGCCGTCGCATAGCGAGGTCAAGGAGGCAGCAGAGGAAATTCCATCATCGAGTCATGAGAGCGAACAAGCTGGCCAGGCTGAAGACGTTGCATCGCAGCCGAAGAAGGCGCACGTGCGATTCGGCAGCGAAGAGCCTGAAGAGACGCTCGAGGGCACCAGTATGAACGCAGCACGACCTGCCACACAGCTTGAGATTGCAGATTCGGAGAACGACGACAACGCAAGCGACTCCGACGAAGCTCCCGAGGTTGTCACAACCAGCGCTGCCGCCTCCAAAGCTGCCGCCACCCAACAAGACGCCGAGCGCGCCCAGCTCGCCCAGCAAGGACAAGAGCGCCAGAAACGCGAAGCCCGCGAGCAGCGCATCGCTACCGAACAAGCCGAGAAGCGCAAGCGCGAAGAGAAGAAGGCCAAAAAACTCGCGAAGCAACTCGCTAAACAACAAGAAGACGACGATGATGCGGTAGAGACCAGTATCGAACCCCCAGCCTCCCTCGCGAAGTCTGTGGATCTCTCTGGCCTCCTCCCCACCTCGCTCCTCTCCGCTATCCCTGACCAACGCGCCCCAACGCCTCCCCAAGCGCGTCCCGGCAAATCAGAGGAAGAGCTGCGGCGCGAGAAGCTCAATCGGCATATCAAGTTCCTTGAGCGCTCTGAGAAGGGGCCCAAGGATGTGAAGAAGGGCAAGGTGAGTGTTGCGGTGTTGGGGCAGCAGAACAAGGTGTTGCCGCCAAAGGTGAACCGCAATTCGAGGGACGTGCGGGAGACATGGTTGAAGGGACGGCAGGTGGATGCAAGGAAGGGGAAGAAGGGGATCAGTGGAAAGATGGAGAGGAGGGGTTTTGGGCAGAGGGGATTTTTGAGAGGAGAAGACTAGATGTGCGTAGAGCTGTGAAGGTTGGTCAATATGATTCGATTGACGGATTTTGCCATCCCATTGGCCTTTTCCGCAGCCAAAACTTCGTTGCTTCGTTGCAATAGGCGGTTCTCATGAGGCCATACAGCATTTGTGATTATGCACAGTTCTTAAAAAATCGATGCACAGGCCCCTATTATCGGAATGACATCCTTTGACAACGCTCAGAACGTCTACGCACAGAAAAGATGTGCGGCGAGATGGATGACGATGTGCTCAGAGGTCGGTGGTTCTTACTTTGTTGGGAAAGCCGCGACAGGGTCCGTTTGAGAGCTTGCGGCAACATGAGCGCGTCCCGCACCCAACATCACGCTTGCCAACCCTGCATCCCCCACGTACCTCGTCCCGATGCGGGGTGAATAGACATCTACATGGACTTCGTATGTGGCATCCTGATGTGCTTGTACACAATATTAACAAACGGCAGTGGGTGAGGCTCCTTGGCGGCTCCTCCCAGAAGAAGCAGGCCGCCCCAAACAATCCACAGCAGCGTCTGGCACGCTTTAGACAACGATACAATCAAGTCTTGGTACGACCCCTTTAAACTTCTTGGAACTTAAGCTGATGATGGCTCTAGCAAACATGGCAAAAGACACAAAATCTCGCGAGCGACCGCGAGTCTCTGGGCAACATTCGCCGTGGTTTCCAAGCACTTACCGCAATACTCAATGATGAGTCCCGATCGCCGGCACCGCACATGTGCCTTCAATTCGCCGCTGGCAACCAGATATATACGGCCGTCTCCAAGATCTCAGCTACGTCCCACGACGAGGGAATGGTCAGGGATGCCGTCGCCTTCTACAATGCGCTCATCGACAGCGAAGAGGAGGACTTCCTCGAAAACGATGTTTTCGCCGTGTCCCTCATGAACTTCATCGACCGTACTGTCGGATCTGGAAGTATGGGCGTGGGAGAAGATATCGAAGCGGATATCGTGGAGCTGCTGTTCGGCATCGCAGCCAAGATCAGACTGCAGCCCGAGATTCTGCCCGTTTGGTTTACCACTGCCTCGTCGGACAGCAATGGCCGATTAGTGAACCAAAAAGTGGACTTTGCGGGTGTTACGCAGAAGGAGGACTTCCCGCTGTGCTACCAGCTTATTGACCATGTCCATCATGAGGGCCGAATTGGCGACTTTGCGCGAACAGGACTGCTCTACATATTCGAGTCAGCGTCCAAGTCGCTCACATTGGAGGCATGGATCGTGAACAGTGACTTGCCTACTTTGATGGCAACTGGACTGGGAGCCTTGTACAGCCAGCTCAGCAGGTACGACGGGCTTTGCGTGGACAAGCAGTAAGAGCTCGCTGACCAGATACAGGAAATTATCAGTTCTGCACCCTCCACAGAACCTTCCCATCATCCTGTCACTCTCCGACTACAGCGAAATGCAAGCGAACGCTCAGGCCGAGAGCTTCTTCGGCGAAGACTTTCAAAACCACCTTCTCACATTCCTCTCGTATCTCACCTTTTGGCAAGATGTGCTCGAGCACTGTCGGTCCACAGATGTCAGGCATACGTTGATTGATCATTTTCAAATACTCTTCCTGCAACAGCTTCTGTACGCCTTTTACAATCCACCGCATGATGACTGAGCTGACCTTGGTCCAGATATCCGTCACTATTAGAGTCCTCAGACGCCGATGGCGGCTCTTCAGTCGCAGTACTCACATACCTCAGACGCATTCTCGATGCTTTGGATCACCCTGAGTTGGTCACCATGATATTGCAGTACCTGCTTGCCCTTCAGGACTATAGTGCGACTTCCCCGAGGACACCGCGATCGCCGGCTGCGGTCAGGCGGCGACAGTCCTTGATACTCCTCAATGCTCCGGATCAAGAAGATGACCGATTGAACCCATCATTGTTTAATTTGGTCGATCTAGTGCTTGGAAGCACCAACTCGAGCAACGCACAGACTGTCAGTGCAGCCTTGAAGCTCACCACTGTTATACTTGGCAAGAACCATGGCTACGCTCTCGGTTCGCTTGTCAAAGTCATGTATGTGCACCACAAAGAGCACTACAGAACAGTGGGAGCCCTGAACGTTGAATTAGAGTCATATCTCAATCTTGCTATCGATGTTGGAGGGGAAGATGGAGTGGACGAAGCGTATGACAGCCACCTCAAAGATATACAAAGCATGTTGGAAAGTCATCCCTGCTCTCTGAAAGCGATTGCATTGTCCGATGCGGCAATCAAGAGTCCAGGATATTTTGACGAAACCGAGACTGCAGCCAGGGAAGTTGACCCGCATTACCTACTACCGGAAGACCCCTTGTTTCAGTCTCTCATCGACCTCCTACTTACATTCCTCACAAACGACATTGAGACAAATCTCGCTCTTACCGAGACAATTATCGGCTTGGGCAGCTGTTCTCAACTTCGGCTCGAAGGATGGCTCTCGGTCGATCCTGCAGACTACCACTTTGAAGACATGGGCCTAGAACCCACCGAGTTCACCAATGAGAGCTTCCGAGACATGCTCTTGGCAAGTCGTGCTCCGTCATGGAAGCCATCAGCAGCACCGCAATTGCTCACATGCTTGCAACAATTACAAGCACAAGTGGAAGCGCTGCGAAACGACATACAGGATTGGGACGAGCATGTAGCTAATCGCAAGAGTGCTTTCCGCTTTCACGAAGAGATGCACGATGCCATGAAGATGTCTACACCACAGCAGAAACCTGTACGACCTCCCACAGACACCCCTGCAGGTACCTGGACGCCGCAGATCCCCAAGCATGTTTTGGAAAATCCTACAACGCCATCAAGAACACAATCGCCGCGCGGAAGGAAAGAGGCTCTGGCGGAGCAACGCAACACTCCTACTTCGTCCCCTGCGCCATCGAAATTTGGTGGACAAACGCTCGTGGGCTCCCCGTCCAGAGGGCTGTCGCCGCTTCCAGCCCCGCAAGCAGCAAAGCGACAGACTACTCTCTTTTCAGATATTGACGCAAATTTCGCGGGACTGAAACACTCGGATTTCTTGAAAAGACGGATTCGCTTCCGGCGACCTGCTGGCGCGCAAACGATAGAAGTCTTACTCTCGAAATACCAACCACCGCCTAAAGATGATGCAGAGGAACCTTCTCCTGAAGCCGAACATGAAGGGGAGAAGGATGATGTGCGCGAAGCGAGTCTACTGCACATCATCACGAATGTGGTTATACTGCAGGAATTTGTTCTAGAGCTTGTTGCTCTGGTACAGATCAGAGCTAGCTTGTTTAACGAAGTGAGGTTTGCTTAAGCCATTTTGGCCGAAAGGAGCGTCGTATGACATGACGAGATTGTAGAGAATATACCCAACTACTTTCATATGAAGGCTCTCGAAGTAATCCATTTGGAAATCAAAATTACAACCTCGGAACTCCAGACCGCTGCGAGCAAGATGCTATCACGAGCCTAGGCACGGCATGACTATCGTGAGCTGGAGTACGTGGAATTTCCGATTCTTATTCGCGGATCATGCGCACGTGCTCCGTCGGCCAGACTCGGGGCGCTGCAGCGGCGCATTTTCCGGGGTTCTGTCGTTCAACGTCATCTTTCACATGCCTTCTACCCCACATGCAAACCCAATTGCGCATCAGCACCTTTCGCTCGTGAAAGATGCAAGTGCTGAAGATCATGCGCGCAAGAAATAAGTTTAATCCTACCAGTCACGAATATCCCCAAGAGCCAAGCAGCAATACAGCCACACACAGTGACTCTTGGGCAGCTCGGCAACGTAGTTCCAGCAGCCGATGGCCGGCCGAGAGGTACGATGATCCAGCTCCGCTCGTCCACGGGGAAGAGTGGCTCTGGGGAAACTGCGCGCACCTGACGAGCCAGCACCCGCCATAATTTTTCTTTGTGGAGATGGGCCAGGGCCTAGGACTAAGTGTCCGGCTAACTTCCGCGAATGTGGTGCTCAAAGGGCCGAGGCTTTCGCAGCTATGGGTCGAGCCTAACACACCCGCGGGTAGCTTTAGGGGAGCTATGTGCTCGAAGGGAAAAGGTTATGTGGGTGTGACTGGTTTCTGATCTTTTCTATTCTTCGGCTCCTCTGATCTTGGTCTCTACATTGGACTCTGAGCTCGTATCTCGTCATACCTTTTCTTGACTTGCTTTGTTCTCTGTCTTGTCTCTCGTCACCGTTTTCAAAAGCCGAGGGTCTTGGAATAGCTGGGGAAAAACTAGGGTCAGGAGCTCGTTGCGACAAAAGTGATCGCCGTTTCTTGGGGCGCGTCATTGCACCATCCTTGCGACCGAGAAAACATTCAGACTCAGTCTTTGCGATTGCTGTGTCACGCGCTGTGTACCTTCGCGTCTGAATACATACACACAACATGTCGGCGAAGTCAACGGCTGGCCCTGGGGGCAAGAAGCCTGCCTCGGCGGCTACGAATCTGATCGGTACGCCTTCGGACACGGGTTTGGAGAATTTGGTATGTTTAGAGAGTACTGACTTCTTTGCCAGCTGGTGGAGGTGCAGGTATGATGGAGGCACTCGTGTGCCATCCTCTGGGTGAGCTAGACCTCGGTCGTGGATGTTGCGGCAGAAACTAATATGGAGTCAGATACCATAAAAGTTCGAATGCAGCTTTCAAGACGAGCTCGTGCGCCAGGAGTATGTCACTCTACCTTTCTGAGTCCTTGGCTCCAATACGGCACAGATGGGAATACAGAACTGACGCGCGGGAACACAGGCACCAAAGCGCGGATTTCTGACGACTGGAAAAGAAATTGTGAAGCGGGAGACTGCTCTGGGACTGTACAAGGGCTTGGGCGCAGTGCTTACAGGCATTGTTCCCAAAATGGCGACTCGATTCACCAGCTACGAATGGTACAAGCAAATGCTGGCAGACAGCAATGGCGTGGTCACTTCCAAATCTACATTCCTGGGTATGCTGAGACACGCCATCCTCTTGCACTGTACAAACACGATTGCTGACATACTCTGTAGCTGGTCTCTCTGCTGGTGTTACCGAAGCTGTCCTCGTCGTCACACCCATGGAGGTCATCAAGATTCGGTTACAAGCGCAACATCACTCGATGGCCGATCCACTGGACGTACCGAAGTACCGAAACGCTGCACACGCATTTTATACCGTGATCAAGGAAGAAGGCGCAGGAACGCTGTGGCGTGGTGTCTCGCTCACTGCGTTGAGACAAGGAACAAATCAGGCTGCCAACTTCACTGCCTACTCGGAACTGAGGGCATTCCTTCAGAAATACCACGGCACGAACGATCTTCCTAGCTACGAGACGTCGCTGATCGGACTTATCTCTGGTGCTGTGGGTCCCTTCACAAATGCGCCGATTGATACAATCAAGACGAGGCTGCAGAAGACTCCAGCTGAGCCGGGCGTGAGTGCCATGAAAAGGATAGTCAATATTGCAAAGTAAGTGATCTTGTTTGATTTGCTCTCCTGGAATATAATGCTGACTTGAATAGTGAAATGTGGAAACAGGAGGGCATCCGCAGTTTCTACAAGGGAATTACACCTCGCGTCATGCGTGTTGCACCTGGCCAGGCTGTTACGTTCACCGTATACGAATACCTCAAAGGCGTGCTAGAGAAAGGCAGGGAGATGATACCTGGTGGACAGTACGAGGAGTAATACCAAATGACTGGAGCGAATGGAGAGGCTTGATATCCATGTAGCTCTATGCATTGCATTTTTATGGCAGTATAGCGCTGTATTTATTATCAAAAGAATATCTCAAGTTCATCAAAGACGTTCCAATGCGCATGTAGTGAAGCCCAGATGGCAGGTCGCCAAGTAGCTCCGTGTACCTGCCCCACTAAAGCGTCACCCCACGTCGTCAGCGTAAACATCGGTCAAGCTTCGAGCTCGACAGTGCAACAGCCTACATCCACATTCGACACACTTTCAAGTCAGACCTACTGTCTTCGATAACATCCACAGAGGTTCTGCAGCCATCATGCAGTCCGGAATTGCTGGTACACTCAGCCCAGCCCTCCAACTCTAACAACAGCATGCTAATCCCCCCATAGCTTCGCAGGAGCTCAAAACCGCCCTCGGAAGCCTCATCACCTCTACCTCCCAGCGCGGCCTCCTCGCCACCATCCAAAATGAGACTATAGTCCCCGGCGATTCCATCCCTTCCGCCTCATCCTCCTTCCTCGGCGACCTCTCCGCCCTCTCCTCCCACATCACGCCCAACGCCGCACTCTACATCCTCCTCCGGCGCGCCGACTCGCTCTCCTCTTCCGACAAATCCCTCGTTGCGGTAACCTACGTGCCCAATGCCGCGCCCGTGCGGCAAAAGATGCTCTTCGCCAGCACGCGCCTGACGCTGGTGCGCGAGCTGGGCGGTGAACACTTTCCAGAGAGCATTTTCACGACCGAGGCAGCC
The DNA here is from genome assembly GCA_001644525.1 of Phaeosphaeriaceae sp. SRC1lsM3a. Lineage (NCBI taxonomy): Eukaryota > Fungi > Ascomycota > Dothideomycetes > Pleosporales > Phaeosphaeriaceae > Phaeosphaeriaceae sp. SRC1lsM3a. The sequence goes on from KV441718.1 coordinate 503,030, forward strand.
GAGTTGACGGCCGAGGGCTGGGAAAAGCATCTTGCGCACGAAGCAAAGGACAATCCATTGACAGCGGAAGAACAGAGCTTGCAGGACATCAAGGACGCGGAGGCGTTGGAGAGCAGAGGGACGAGAGGCCAGGGATTGGCCCAGGGTGGCAGGATTGCGATCAGGGCTGAAGGAGGGATTGGAGAGGCTTTGCAGAGCTTGGGACAGGCAGGCGGTGACAATCTGGTGCAGTTGAGGATGAACCCCGCGAACGAGACGCTCGAGCTTGTCTCGTCTACATCTGCTACGCCGGCCACGATTGCGTCACAGCTTGATACGAAGGAGCCGCGGTATGCGTTCTACAGACACAACGACACGGCAGGGTCGATTGTGTTCATCTCGACATGTCCAAGCGCCGCCAAGATCAGAGAGCGCATGTTATATGCTGCGAGTCGGGGAAATGTGGTGGGGCTTGCGCAAAACGAAGGTGGGTTGAAGGTTGCGAAGAAGCTGGAGGCGACGAACCCGGATGAAGTGAGTGAGGCGGTCATCCTGGAGGAATTCAAAGAGGAGGAGAAGGAGGAGAAGAAGGGCTTTGCCAAGCCGAAGAGGCCAGGACGGAGGTGAAGAATACATGCAGAGAACATCAACATGAAATGACGAAATAGCATCTGTGAGGAGAAGAAGCCTCGAGTAACAGAAAGTGCTACCCGTGCAGCTTTCTATGCACCCAACACGTGTAGCACCAATGGATACTTCTAGGCATATATGCCTATGTACTCGTCCTCTCCACCTTCTCCCTCCCCTTCTCCTTCCACTCTCCTTTCACTTCCCCACGCAGCAAAAAGATACTAAAAGACCAAAAAGAATTGGACACGGCGAGACTCGAACTCGCATCTCTGTCGCCAAGCGGACGTACATGCGTGCCTGCACGCCCCTTCGATCGTCATCTTATATGGCAAGAGCGTCTTACCCATTAGACCACATGTCCTGGAGATTGTTTCATGAGGTGATTGTGCTTTGAATTATATAAATATAGAGATAATATGGTGGGTGACATTATTGCTGTTATGGATGAATGAGAGTGGAGGTTGGGTGGGTGAGTGTGCGTTTGTTAGTACTTGGGGTCTTTCACTTTCACCTTGGACTGTGGGAAGGGAGGGATGCGAAGTGAAGTGCCGGACCCAGAGGTGACGAGTAAAATGCCGTTGAGTATGTGCCGTGAGCTTACCTCTGAAAGCTTACACCTTGAGGATAGGAGTCATGAACTAAAACTGGTCGTCCCCGTCTGCGTTTTCAAGCACAGCCGTTTGATGCAAATGCAGCGCGGTGAGGTCAACAAATATTACAGTTGAACACAGCGGGGCTCGAACTTGCATCTAGACATATCGGATACTTTGCTGATCCTTTGATGGCACTGGCAGCACCTGCTGCCAAACGGGGCGCTTTGACCGTTAGACCACATGCCTTTCAGACTCTGATGAGGTATCCGAGCATTAGGCAATACGTGGAGAGTCAATCGTATCATTAATTATCACTCGTAGACTGCAAAACACTGTGTCTACAGCTTCCAATCAAAAGATGGTAGCCCAACATTCACACTACCTCACTTCCCCATCCCCTCCACCCCCTTCGCTAACGCGTCACATGTCGTACAGAATCCATACGTCTTTGCCGCATTATATTCATAACACTCCTGCGCGCTCACCGGACTCGTCGTCCCACACCCATCACTCAACAACACGCAGTCATACCCTTTGCTAAACGCATCCGTCAATGTGCCACCTACACACTGATCGGTATTCACGCCAGCAAACAACAACGTCTTGATCCCCTCTTTCTCCAGGAATTCCTCACAAGCAGTTTTGGCGCCCCACAAGCCAGACATGCGGTCTTTGTGAATCCACACGTCCGCGTTGTGTGGAAGTTTGGTGCCGTCGGTGTAGATTGAGTCGAGAGGGGGGTAGAGCGCTGCGTTCCATTGATCGCGCATCAGGAGTTTTCCTGCGTCGACGGTGCTGCCGTCATCCAGTGTGAGCGTGCCGCAATCTGATCCCAGCCCTTTATATGCAGAGTCTTTTGCGCTCGGAACGCCGTTCCTGTCGACGCTGACGCTGGCTGGGTGGTCGTCGAATGCAGCGCCACCGGGCTGCAGCTCCGTGTCTGCAGGCAGGGCGTAAAATCCAAAGGTGCGTTTGACGGCTGGTGGAAGCGTTTTCATGTCTGCGTCGGAGAGACCCCAGTTGAGCCAGATGATGCGGATGCCAGCCCTGCGGGCGGCAGGAATGGCGTGCTCGATGAGTTGTGTGCACGCTGCGTGGCCGGCGCCTTGCTTGCGGCCGAAAGCTGAGGAGAGGAAGAAGTTTTGCATGTCAATTATGACGAGGGCAGATTTGCTGGGGGATATCGTGATGGGCGAGTTGGTGGTTTGAATGGTCACCTTGGGACCTGTGGTGGGTTCGGATGGTGACGATGGATGTGTAAGATCGAATCCCGTTTGCGAGGAATGGAGCCAGAAATTGGATGGAGAGCCGATGACAGCTTTGCGATGTTGTTCTGTGGAATTGGTGGATGCCATTTTGGTTGCTGCCACGGGCTATGAGCGATATCTGGTGGGAGATACTTGTTGTTACGGCCCTCTATTCATGAAGTCGTTGTATGTTCTGAGCATGAGGTCTTATGTCGATATACGTCCACTATCTTCATGCCAAACAAGGCAGGAGCTTCGTCATATCCAATGTTGCGGGGTAATCTCCCTATCTCCGAGATAGGCAGTTCTCCAAATCGCCACTATCAGAGTTCGTGAGCGAGGTCTCCGTTGTAGTAATTGCTGGTTCGCAGCTCAGACATCCATATCTTCCATTGTGTCTTCAGGTCGATCCAAATGACACATCGCCATTATTAGTCGTTCTGGCTCCTCACCAAAGTTAACATCTCCAACATAACCCAGCTTGCCCAACCCAATCCTAGCGAAAGCAGCATATGCTACATTGGCAGGACCTCCAGCGTACACTACCTCTGTCGCCGGAACATGGCCAAGAAAGACAGCATTTGCGTCGAGCTTTGGTGCGAGACTCGCCCTTCGTATCATATTCTCGTCCACACTATGCTGTAGGCGCACAGTATGTGTTGTATATGCTGCGACTCGCCATCTCAGCTTAAAGTGCTCTTTGAACAGGTTGTCCATGATGGGATACTCAATGGTTGAGGCGAAGAAGCCCATGCAGACCATCGTACAGCCGTGCTTAATCCAATCAACTACCGCTTCCAGGAGGTCTCTGTTCTTAATGTCTGCAAGCGAAGGATCAGAACAAAGTATGATGTTCGGCCATCCCGAGCCAATGTAGTTGAGTGCGTCGTCACTTGTAAGTGATTCATGAACAGCGGTGCGCGAAAGGATCTTGGAGAAAAGCTGGGGGTACATTTGTCGAGAGGAGGCAGAGAAGCCATCAAGTGAGAGGACAAGGAGATTCGGCATGGCGAACTATGAATTGCGGGCCTGAGGAGAAGGAGAGATGATTTTGTGTGCTTGTGTCTGGTTGATCGGTCCAGCTCGGAGCTGCGTCTGCCCAAGTGTTTGATGCAATGAGGAGAGGTGCAATTTGCAATGAATACAGACACGAGAATGTGAATCTTGAAGAACTTGATGCGGAACTACAGAATTGATTGGTATCGGTTGGCACTTTACTGAAATTACTTAGTCACTCATCCTTTGCCTGCAGAATGCTTACGAAGCAAAGCAGCGCCGTCACGCGTTCGACCTAAGTTACAACCGCTGGCCTCTACGATATCAATTGGTTCGTAAGAAATAAACTGAGTTGTGTTATGATGGTGTTCACAAGCTTCCCAGCACTTGAGGATGTCATCGTGGCCGCCAAGATGTGGTGAACCGTGACGGAAACGCCTCGGCTAAGTTGATCGAAGCTCCGATGCTATCCCCCACCCTGGCCAAAGTACAGTTCCGATCGTGCATGTCCAACATTTGCCCACGAACTGAGGGATTGACACAACACCACCCACAATGTCGAGCCTACGGATATTAGTACCTGTGAAGCGGGTCATTGACTATGCAGTACGTCCATCACATCCATCAAATATCTAAACCAAATCAGATCATCGCCTTCTTCCCAATGCCACAAATCCAATGACGAACATGACATCTACAACGAATCCTATGGCATGACTAACAGCTATGTCCAGGTCAAACCCCGCGTCAACCGCGCTCAAACCGCCGTCGAAACCGCAAACGTCAAACACTCCATGAACCCCTTCGACGAGCTATCCATTGAAGAAGCTGTGCGCCTGCGCGAACAAAAGAACCACCACTCCTCCGCCCCCAAAGTCGAGGAAATCGTCGCCTTCTCCGCGGGCCCGCCAAAGGCTCAGGACATCCTGCGCACCGCCATGGCCATGGGCGCCGACCGCGGCGTGCACGTCGTCGTCGAGGAGAAAGATGCGCTCGAGCCGCTCGGCGTCGCCAAGCTGCTCAAGAAGGTCGTCGAGGAGAATAAGAGCAACCTCGTCATTTTGGGAAAGCAGAGTATCGACGATGACGCGGGGCAGACGGGGCAGATGTTGGCGGGGCTGCTGAGTTGGCCACAGGCGACGCAGGCGAGCAAGATCACGATCAAGGATGAAACGGTCGAGGTTATTCGTGAAGTCGATGGTGGAGTCGAGACGCTCAAGGCGAAGTTGCCCATGGTTATCACGACGGATTTGAGGCTGAATGAGCCGAGGTATGCGAGTTTGCCGAATATCATGAAGGCGAAGAAGAAGAAGCTGGATAAGAAGAGTTTGGGCGACTATGGGCTGGATACGGAGTTGAGGTTGAAGACGGTCAAGGTTACGGAGCCGCCGCCACGGAAGGGAGGAGTCAAAGTTGAGGATGTGGATGGCATGATTAGCAAGTTGAAGGAGTTGGGTGCGTTGTAGTATAAGTGTAGGCATAGACGAGTAAGATCACGAAACATGTCAAAAAGCACTTGAAGTGTTTGCTATGCAACGTTTGAATTAATTCTCGGCAAGAGACACAGGCACGATTAGTTACCCTGCATCCGCTTGAACCTCTCCTCGGCCGCCCTAGCTCTCCGTTCACGCTCCATTTTTGCCCGCGCCTCAGGCGTCAATCCTCTCATCTCCTCTTCTCTGAGATCAGCACCAGTCTTGACAGGCATTGCGCCCAATGTCTTGCCCTTGCCGATCCGCTGCTCCCTACGTTTTGCCTCTTCAGCCTCGCTCTCTTTGCGCACCCGCTCTGTCTCAGCCTTCCGCCGTTCAGACTCAGCCTTGCTTTCAGCTGCCTTCTCAGTCTTCTCCTGCGCATCTCGCTTCTCTGCGTCGGCTCGAGAAATCCCAGCAGGCACACCTGCCTCGTCCCACTTCCAAGCTGGCTCACCAAGCTCATGGCGTGCCACGCGGAATGCATCGCGGGTTGCACGATCTCCAGCAACTGTGAAGGGCGTACGTGCATCGTCGCTCATGATCGTGGGATCTGCACCAGCTTTTGTCAGAAGTGCGAGGACAATGGGCGCGGAGTTGAGCGATGCAGCGAGATGCAGAGGGGTCGGCGTGTGGTGGTTCGCTGGCAGGAAAGTGAACGTCGGCGGAATGCTGTTGGTCTTGAGGTAGTTCAGAAGTGCTGGTACTTTCGACCGTTTTATCAGAGGTATGATCTGTGACGTGTGTAGAGCAGCCTCTTCCTCTTCCTTTGAAGGCTTCACAGGCCTTGGCTTCGCTGGTGCAGATGCAGGGATAGAATCAGCCGGAGAGTTCATAGCAGCGAGCGCTGCCTCGTCAATTGTGCTTTGCTTGACGCGGGTGAGCTCGACAAAAGCTCGCATGAGCTCTTTCTGTGTCGCTCTTCGGGTGCTAAATGGAAACCCCCGGTTGCGAGGATCGTTATTCCGTAGGACCTGGCCCTCGTATGGACCAAAGAGCGTCCGTCGGTTTGTGCTACCGGTCGCGCGGACGAAGACGAGTTCTGCTGTGTCGATCATCGTCTTCCAGCTTGACAGTAGCTCTCGCACCTCATTTACCAGTGCGGTCTCATTGTATCGACGTATGGAGGAACCAGCCGAATGCGCGTTGCCTTTTGCGTTATCATTTGCGGACTGCGAACCACCTTGTTTCCGTCGGGTGGTATATCGATGGAACGTCTTGTGCGCAACTACTGTCGCCGAACGCTCGTCTACGCCAGTGTGCTTCTTGCCCATTTTTGGTGCTAATGCCACGATCATGGCAGCAAAATGCCCGCCTCCTATCATGCATAGGAAATAGTGCGGCCCGATATTTGTACCAGGGAGAGGAACGCCACCGTCTGACTTGATCTTGGGTGGTTGTATCGGCGAAAGCTGCTTTCTTCGTAGCGTATCCAGAATGTGCGCCCCTTCCTCTTGCTCCTCAACCGAGAAAATAGCGCGATAGACACCAAGCGACATGTTCTCTGGCAAGTCGGGCGATGAGAACCACAACAGAGGGGGCTTGCCAGGCCCTCGCTGCCTCTTGGTCACTGCAAACTCGTCGAACTCAGGATTCGAGATCTTGGCCTGTCTCTTGAGCAATGCACTCAACGTTGTGTCTTTTGGTTTGGTTCCGTCCTGATCATCATCATCTTCATCTGACTCAGATGATTCCGAGCCCGAAATGCTCTCATCCAAGTCGCCAATGAGCTTTTCAAAGTCTGCTTCGCTGACAGCCTTTGCACCCTTGATCTTCTGTTTCAGGTTGTAGCCATGGAGGTCGGATCTGATGTGGCTGCGTTGGTCTGCGACGGAGGCGAAGCTCAAGCCGCAGAGGGAGCAGGAAGTGGCTTTTGCAGGGCCAGTCTCGTCGGTATCAGGCGTTTCAGGCGACTTGGTGGGCGCATCAGATGTGCGAGGCGGCGATTGTGGCACGGGTCGATCAGGATGGTTTTTGAGCGTGAGTGTAGCTAGCAGCTCTTCGGGCAGATCAAACACTGCAATGGTTCAGTTCCATATAAACTAGTTGTAAGAACATTTCGTACCGTACAGTGGCCGCTGGAGCAGATGTTCGCCTTTTTGAGACATGGTCCCGGAATGAAGACACGGTCTGATATCTGAGTGAAGTTGTGTCGCCGTCACAGGCTGCGAATTGATGGAATGGTGGGGAGGTGACGTGCATGTTCGATTTGACGCGAGTCAGTCACGCGCTAGTGGCCGAACGCGTTGAGCGCGTCTCCACTTACCCTTTCCCCTCGTACCGCTGTAACTAGCTTGCATTGACTGGACCGGACTACTCGAACACTCAACTGACAACTATGGACGCACTCCCAGGTTAGCTGTCCGTGCAAGTATGTGAAACTTTACTAACATTGTACACACTGGCATGTAGACGAACTGATACTCTATCTTCTGGATCACAGCGACCTGGCGTCGATCTGGGCTCTTAGCCTTGTCAATAGGCGCCTTAGTCTTATCGTCAGGCCAGAACTATATGAGCGCTACTCCTTTGACAGAGGGCATCCAGAACTGTTCCTTCGCACTCTTGCGGCATCATCAGACCTCGGCACATTCGTCAAACAAATCACTTGGGACAATAAGAGCGCCGCCGCCAAAGCCCACCCTCACTACCTTCTATCACCTAGGGACGAACGCTCTGTGCTCCGTCGTATACGTCAGTGCCATGAAAGTGCTGCAGCTATATTCTCTGGCCGCCTTGCCACTAAAATTGTGCCCTGGGAATTTGATAAACACCCTTCTATCGACCCATATCTTGCAGCAATATTGCTGTTAACGCCGCATCTTGAGGAGCTCAGCATCGCTTCCTTCAACAGCTGGTCTGTCAATCAGGGATGCATGACACTACAGCTGCCAGATTCACCTCCTATGTTTCATTTGAAGAAGCTTTCCCTGTCCCGGTTCGTCGGATCTAACTTCAACATCCTGCCTATCCTTATGTTACCGTCCTTGCGAACGGTCGAGGTTGAGAACGTGTCACGTATAACCTTTGCGAACGGGCGCCACGACAGCAACGCTAAATCATCCGTCGAGCACCTCCACCTCGTGGGACAATCTCCGCAAACTCTTCAAGTGGCAAAATTTCCCAGTGTGCTTCGTGACCTCAAGACGTTCAGCGTCCACTATCGCAACCCTGGAGCTTGGCTCAGACCTAAAGACTTTACGCCGCTAACGGATCTTCTCCACGACCACTGCCACAGCCTAGAATATCTGTCCTTTGAGGCAAGAGCGTGATACGACCGGTTTCGATTCTGTCTTTACGGCCCGATGCATCAGCAATGCAACAAATCTGCGCTGTCTAGAAGTCGTGGTCCCTTGTGACTCAGGACGCAATGGATTGCCGGATCTGTTCCAGAACCTTCCTGATCGCCTCGAGCGCCTGACCCTCAGTATGGAGCCATATCATTCTGATGAGATCGCCGCTGCGCTTCACACCATCGCACCCGACATTTATTCTTGGGTACCGAACCTCAAGGCTCTGTTGCTCGTCGGATGGGAGCCCTATAGCCGCACCTTCTTAGGTCAGTCTGACTTGGCGACGCTGCAGACGATCTTGGCCGAAGCTGGGATCCTGTTCGTCTCCCGGCCACGTCAGTGGGAGCGTGAGGAAATTTTCGCACTCGATTACGTTGAGCAAGACTGGTCGTGGATTCAGCCCATGTACCAGGTAGTAGATAGAGACGAAGAAGAGTGGAGATGGGTGGAATACAACGGGGGTCCTCCCGACTTTGTGGATGACTGTTGTTTCGGCATGAAGGATGATGGTGACTGGTGTCGCATCCACACGTACGATGAAGAAAACGAACCTTGCGCCGCTGGTGACATGGTCATGGATCAGTATATGACAGAGCAGCCCTTGTGGTACTGGGACGAGCTCCGCAGCGGGTAGTGTCAAACAGAGTCGAGTATGTGAGGATGATCCGAGTCGTCAGAAGGATATCACAGAGAATGAGTCACATGCATACCGGAGGTATACAATAGCCAAGGATCATAAACGCAAAAACATTTGGTGTGGGTGCGCGGGTCTCATAGGAATATCGGCCGGCAGAAACGGGCGACATGCTCATCAATCAGCGAACTGGAAAATGTATGCCCTCAAGCACAGGAAATAAACAACATTGATCAAAAATATACCTTCTCGTTGGTGCCTCCACACCCATCGTGTCATTGAATATCCTCTCCTGTGAACCACGGCTCCGACCAACTCAATGACTCTCACGATGCATGATCTCCTAAACCTACTTCTTGTCTTCTTTCCCGTCTACATAATCCTACTCACCCACCTTCCCAACCTTGTTCGTAAACGCCACCTTTGCCTCCCGATCCGGCTGCTCTACAATGCACTTCCTCTCCTCCCTCTGCACCACCTATGATCGGTAATGGTAGATCATTACACCATTCGTATTCGTTTCCGGCATGTTGGAAAATCGGTTCGACGCCACAAAGTCAGAGTCCCAACACGAATGGCGACATCGCCTTCCCACTCGATAATCATCAGCATGCGTTGACCCCAATTGCCTCTGAACATAAGTACGCAATCCCAAGTTCTGGTTTCAATCCTGTCATAGTTGTGCTCGCCAAAAAACGTTGCATAGTCGCGTTGATTGTCGATGCTGGTGTGGTCATGAATAGACTCTGGGTGGACTGCGTAAACTTCGGTTGTGATTATACCAGAACAGGAGCTACCTTCGGTGCGGAGTCGGACCGAGAGGACCTGCGCTTCCACGACTAGTGAGTATGATAGTTCCGATATCGTCTTGGTATCTTTGAGCGCCATGGCTACTTTTTCGATAGTGGTTTGGTCACCTTGAGTATCCTCGAGGTAGAAAATAGTATCAGACTTGTTTCTCTTACAGGTCGGAATCCACGGTTCCGATTGAGGTACAAAATGGACAGAACCCTTCCAGCCAGCCCAGCTCCACGAAGGGAATTGATGGTTGCGGCTCAGTACGCCTTGAGTCGGAACCCAGTCAAGGCCCACAGCAAATGCAATGGAGAAGTCGGCACTATTGTAGTCGCTTTCAGATCCTGGGATTACGTCGATTGGAATGCCGCAAAAATTATAAAGTGGCGACCGGGACAATAAACCACGAAAGGCATTGAGAATATCGGAACTGTATGTTAAAGATCGCTTACTGTATTCTGCGACGTGACCCGTAAATTTGTGTAGTAGAGAGCCACCATGATCCCATTCTGATTCCCCAAATATCGTCGCGTTCATGGTACCTAGTGTTGGCTTCGTGGTGTCCTCATCGGGGCTCAATGGCTCATTGATGCTCACCACTTCGCAACGGGTCATTCCATGGCATATATAGTAAACTTGATATTCGGTGAAGAACAAGCACCGGCGCGAGAGAACTGCCTCCTGATAGGTCCATGCACGTTTGCTCCACGTTGTATCCTTCATGACGCGAGCGAAGAACGGCAAAGACGAAGCCAGTTCAAGATCGTCCACGGCCAATGTTGGCTGAGCATATGACCTGGCGCGACTAACACCAGGCAGGCCATACTCTGCATTTGATCCCGCAGCTGCAACAATGGTGACATGGGCACCGGCATAGACCCGATCCATTTCGGCAATCTGGATGTTCTTTATGTTATGGTCGTGTTGGTCAACGCAGTACTGATCGACCCAAAGGTATCTTAACCCCAGACTTTTCACTACCTGCATCGCATCCTGAATTGTTCGACTTGCATGCACAGGGACATGGCCGTAATGTCTTGAGTTGCTGCCGTTGGTAGCACCCCAGACATAACTTAGGGCGGCATACCTGTCGTCATTGCTGATGTGCTTCAGCTCATTCGTGTTGCAATCGATGCAGGTAAGGGGGATACTGAAGCGGCGTGGTTCTTTCGTGGCACTGCAGAGGCCTCCATGTAAACTTACACAATCTTCAATCCAAGCCTTGCAGCAGCCATAGTTCACTTCGGAGAGTTTCAAAGCTGCGACTCCAAGAACCGGCACATTCACCTTTGCGCGGTATGCAGAGTGCGCCAGTGATTTAGCCAGAACAAGGCCTCCTTCAACATACCCTCGGCGCCAATTAAAATGCGTCCACATATCTTTGCCAGGAAGAACTGCGAGTGCAACTGTGTGCGGCTTTCGTTTTGTCGCTTTCTTTACTTTGAAAAGACTATCGGCAGAGAATACGCGCAGATGATATACACTAGCGTCAAAGTCGACATGTTTTGAGCATGCCACTTTTTCAAAGAAATCACAAGCTCGACATGAGGGATCGTGAAGCGATCGATCGAGGTACATAATGAAGCGCCCATCGTGTCGAGGGATGGACCCTTTTTGAGTGGTGAAAATAGCCTGAAAATCGATGTGCTGGCAGCGAGCGCATAGTTTTGGCCCGGTTCGACTCGTACCCGTCTGGTGGTGAAGACTCGAAGGGACAGGCGCGTCTGTTACGTTTTTATGGTAGTTGGAACCATGTGAGAGATGCTGTTTCGCCTTTCTGCGAGGCTGCCTCCTTCGAGGTGTTGAAGACATGGCTGCCGCGATCTTATGGCAACCAAGTATGAACAAAAGTGGCAAAAGACTTCAAAGACTCAGCGCTGTGGACGATGATAGTTCAGTATCAACGACGCGATCCACCAGCGAGGTGCAAATAAGTGAAGAATGGTGCGAGTTGACGTTCGCCGCTGGTGCCTGTGCGCACAGCCACCAACAGAATTGGCAAGGCAGATTTGTGGCTTCGCACCCCAGTCACTACAGCATCATGCATAAGTAATTTGCGCGGAAATTGTGGCTGATGGTTTCACAAGGTCGTGGCACAGAGCCTAACGATTCTTGGGCCGACATAAGAAGCGCGCTTCCGTGCCCAAGGGTATCCAGATGATATTAACGTTCACTTGCCTCGTGCTTAGCCTATGATGCGTATATCTAATTCTTTCGATTTCGCTACATGTGTCGTTTGCGCGCCTTCAGTGAACGATGAAAGCCGAAGAACCGCAACCTGACTAACGTTGCTCGAGAGCTCTACTTTCGAGCATGTAGCGGCGAAAATGCCAGCGAGGAGAACAGGCTGGGGAAGGATCAGCTTGCTTCACAAGGAATCGCGGGACCGGGTCACATTTGACGAGATTTTGAGTCCGTACTGATCACGATTCCAGAGCAGTAACCAGTTACGGTAAATCTTATGTTTCCTGTTCGATGTTCTTTTAGTGCCGCTTAGTGCGGCCTACGCAAAGGATGTGCTTCTGTGTTACTGCATTATTGTTAGCATTGAGGTCGTCCTCAAAACCCGAGAAATGAGCTGCTTACAAAACATAGTCGTCCAAACTAACAAGGTTTGGCTCGCTGAATATTAAGTAGAAATACTTTAACGTCTCTGCCATCCAAAAGCTTTCGCATTCATCAAGCTTCTCAGTCTTCTTTCCCTCAGAAATTGTAACGTCGGCGATGGCTGAGTGCGCATACTCGGCGAGGGTCGCATTATTAATGGCTTCAAACATGCGCCATGCAGCGTCTTGCAGTTCGGGGTCGCCGGTGATCCGGTACAAGACGAAGACCGATTCGATGGCTTCAGGTCTACAATACATGTTAGCTGACTGACTACAAAATGCAGTGAGGGGCGGTCGTTACCTAAGCAAGAAGCGTGGGTCGTTGATGCTTGTAAAACCTGGCTGGAGTCCGGCTGCCTTGATGAGTTCTTTGACATCAGAAGCTTCCGGATGGTCATCGCCGGAAACCTTTTGCACAATATCATGCCATCGGTCCGTGCTCCAGGTGCAATCCTTCTCGTCATAACACGGGATCGTCTTGAATGTTTCTGGCATGACGCCAGTCGGCATAGAATCATATGCCCAAATGCAGCCATCGACCAACTTGCGGGCAATGTCCATATCGTCAGTGCGATTGAATATTTTGGCGCCCATTGCTACCATTCCACCTGTAAAACAAGCCAGGTGCTGGCCCTCTGGATCCAACTTGATCGTTCCCAGTGTACTCGTGCGTACAGTGCCAGAAATGAGAATATCTTGGTTTTGCGGTATCAGTGGGCGAAAGAACAAATGCTTTTTAGCAGGCTCGATAGCCCCTTCGTACAGTCTCCTATACTGTCCCTCACGACCGCCCAGAAGTAGATGTTGTTTCGGAAGGTACTCATATAAAGAGTCGCTCATGCCGCCAAAAGTAAAAGTGTCACCATCGAACTCTTCACGAAGGGGGCTGATGAGTATAGGGAATAGTCCTGGGAGATTGGTACGGTTTTGGTTCATTTCGAGGACGTTGGTGATCCTGCGAACGGCATCGTAGTACTTCGGGTCTCCAGTAAGTTGCGACAGACGAGTGAACTCAAGGGATAACGAGCCCAGTTCTGCGCTGAGTGATTGAGGGTCTGCTTGCTGCTGGCCGTGTAGAGCACCACTAATCGAGTTTAGCACGACGTATATGGAGCCAAAGGGTGTTACGTACTTCTCCCAATCCCATCTTGAGATAGGCATTCGATTCGGTGTGTCGAATGCGGCGAACAACATATCTCCCAGCTGTGTGGCCTGATTAAGGAGTGACTTATGCTTGGCATTACTCAAATCATATGCGCTTAGCAATCCTCCTAGGAATCTAATGGTCGTCTCGAACACATTCATGACCGCTACCCCTGACGTTGTAAAGTCAATCTTCTTTGTTGCTTTCACCGCTTCCTCAAACTCTTCAACGAGCCCCATGATAACCAATGTGTCCAGAGTATCGACGAGGGTGGCCGCACGCTGTCCAAATCCATTTTTGAAGCCCCCTGTGACTGGTGTAATCTCGTCTTGAAGCCAAGCATGCTTCTTGTAACCATTCCAAGTATGTAAGAACGCCTCCTTCACAGCGGCCTGCCGCTGTAGCCTTTGTAGCTTGTTGTGATCCGTTTCAACTCCAAACGCATGTTGTATCTTCGGTATAGTGACAGCTTCGCCAGTCGGTAGGGGCGCAACCGAGGAGACGGTATATCGTACTGGTACGTCTTTCCACTCGATGGGCTTCTCGAATGTACGCGACGAGGTGTAAGTTGGAGTAGGGAATTCGTATCGAGGTCGAAGTTGACGGAACGCAAGGATGATGAGCGATATGGAAACGCACAGAACGACAACACGGCGGATTGAAAGGCCCATTACGTTTATTTGGTGTGTCTACGATAATCGATGGTCTATGATGTCTAGTGAAGTAGGGTGCTCGTGGGGAGAGGGCAGGACTCTGCCAATTGCGCAGAAGCAAAAAAGAGAGTACGTAAAACTTCTAGCGAAGGAAATATAGCTCTTCAGCAAGACTCTAATCGTGTAAAAACCGAACACTGGATATCTCAACGAAGGAAAGAAACGAGGAAAATTCGAGGGGCAGGGAGAAAGGGATGTGGAGTGCCATGGCGGTGCATGGGCGATGACCTCAACGGTCGCGCGAACATGGGAGACTTGCCGGCGCCGAAGCCAGGGTCCATCCTCGCGTCGATCTCAAAACGCGTAATCCAGAGAACATTCACTGGCAACCACAGAACGAGGCTGCCGGTCAAACTTGCATTTGTGCAATTGGAAATCTATATGATTCTTCTCGTTCACAGGTTCATTCAATAATATTATCCTCTTCTGCGATTTAGATAGGTTGACACCAGGAAACCCCGCAACCAAAAGCACGATGAAGTACAGCGGGTAAGTACAGCTCTCTACGATGACTGGGGTCGCATGTGCTGCCTACGTTGTACATGCTATTGCTCACGCGACACTAACAATAATGCGAATACTCCTCAGGCTTTATCACATCAGCAATCCCTCTACAAGCCTCGATGCGTCCCTTAGCATTGTGACAAACCTCGTGCAAGGCATTGAGTCCAATTTTCATACGGCGACACGACAATCGACATGGACGCTACAATACAGGCTCTTCCGCGACACGATCCCGCCTCGCCATACCCCAGCTACTGATGCTGAGGGCAAATCGATACCATTCACGCATACGCTACAGCATCTCCTCCACCTGTCGAGCATCGATCAGAATCGAACATATACTTGCGTACAGCCTCCGAATGGCTCGAGTACCGTCAGCGCAATACCGTTGCGACAACAGGAAGCTCATGCATTGTTACTGCGCAATCAATTTTCTGCTTTGTGGCAGCCACGGCATGTTCTCTCTGTGCAGCAAGGGACGACCTATGCCGCCGGTCTCTGTACGATACAAATCGGAGAATTGCGGTCTTCTAGAGAGGGATTGCAGTCGCAGGCTGGGGGCATCCAATCGCCTGGAGTTCTCGTCTGCATCAGCGCCATCGTTGGGTCGGGTGAATCAGAAGATGCCCTTGACTCTGATGACGGCCAGGATACACTGGATCTTGACTGCGCTGAAGCCTTGGTGCGCGACTTTTGGAACAAGATTAGAGGGGGTCGAGATCTGGGCAAGTCAGAGGTTAAGGAAGTCATGATGAGCCACAACAATCTGAAAGGACAAGAGAAGGAAGCTGCTGTCCGAATGTGGTGTGAGGTACTCCGTATGAGAGGCTGACATAACGGTTTGTCCGAACAAGCTACGAGCAAAGCACTATATGTATGTCTTGGCATGAGTTGCCAGATTACTCTCACAATTACCAAAGGCCACAACGGAAAATCAGTGTCATTTCGTATATTCGAAATAATGACTTTGAA
Source organism: Phaeosphaeriaceae sp. SRC1lsM3a (assembly GCA_001644525.1). Lineage (NCBI taxonomy): Eukaryota > Fungi > Ascomycota > Dothideomycetes > Pleosporales > Phaeosphaeriaceae > Phaeosphaeriaceae sp. SRC1lsM3a. Next base: position 518,608 of record KV441718.1, read on the forward strand.
AGGAGCTCACGCTTTACAGCCTGGGGGAAAACATATATACATGGACTACTTCCGCTAAACATGGTGGTAGGCTCAGGGTGTTGTAGCACCCAGCTCTGCGATGATGATCTCCGCTGCCTTCTCTCCAATCGCCAATGCTGTATTGTTGGTATTCGCACCCACATTCGCCGGTGCAATACTCAGATCCGCCAGCTTCAATCCTTTGACACCATACACGTTCAAACTGGAGTCAACCACACCGTCTTGGTCGCGTGGTGCCATCTTGCAGGTTGCCATTGAATGCCATGTTGTGTTGACATTCTCGCGCAACCACTGCTCGATCGCTGCGTCATCCTCTTTGGAATATACCAAGTCCTTGACGTCTTTCAGAGGCTCGGAAACTTCCACCGCGGCCGCCGCAGATCCTTCGGGGAATTTAGGATGTCCTGCTGCGAGTTCACCACGGTAGTACTTGGCGCGACGTACTATCTCACGCTGCTTCTTGTACGCCCAGATCTGTTTCTTGAGATCGATATCCTTCGCGTCATTGAAGAAACCGACATCGAAGTCGAGCGGGTCATCGTGCTTCGCTCCAGTAATGTGCATGTGTCCTCGAGAGTACGGGTAGGCTGTGTAGGTACCTGTTGTAATGTACTGGCCTGCAGGCACAGAAGCTGGGTCGCCGAGGAAACTAGAGAGTGTTAGACACAATGCACGCAGATATTCTTGTTCGTGGATTCCTAGCTTGTACTTACCACTGAATCACGCCAAGAAGCATGAGTGGTCGATTGGGCTTCTCCTTGAAGTCCTTGTCCCAAGCTTGTCGGAAATCTGGGCCCAGAGCAGTGACTTCCTCTTCAGTCGGCCGCAATTTTGACGAAATATCAATGGCGTTCCAGCTGAGTACTTCGTCGTTGTTCTTGACAAGCTCCGCAGCATCAACACGACCACTGAGAATACGATCGATGGTCTGATCTGGCTCGAGATTCGTCCTGTATGGGTATAGCAACAGGTGGTGATCCTGGTAATCTTTGCCTACACCCCGCAACTCCTCGACAACGGGTACACTTGCGCGAGCAAGTATCTTCGAGTCACCAAGACCTGAGCGCTCCAGTACAGGCGGCGTCCCGAGAGCACCGCAGGTCACTACGACAAGCTTTCGTGCTTTCACGGTCTTGACGGGATGCGCAGTGAGGCCAATGATCGCCTGGAATTCTGGGTTGGGTGTGTACTCGACACCAACCGCACGCTTGGTATCGTCAAACAGGACTCGCACAACCTTGGACTCAACAAGGACATGCAGATTGGGATGCTGGCCATCTTCGAGCTTCGGGTGGAGGTATCTGTGCGCTGTGTCTTGGCGTTTGCCGTCCTCCGGGTTGACATATCGTAGCCATCGCTCGAGTCCGTTGTTTTCATCGAGATTTTGCAAGTCTTGAATCTCTTTCACGCCGACAGCGGCAGCAGCCTGGATGAAATCGTCTTCAGCTTTCTTGGCCCTGAACCGACCGTTTGAAACATTGATTGGGCCCTCGTAGCCGTGGTGTTCCTTCTTGCCAGGTCCGTGATATGTTTCGAGCTGTCATCGTTAGTGGATACAACAGGCATTGGCTTCGGTCCGACTCACCCTCTTCAGATGAGGCCACATCTCGTCCGCTGTCCAGCCCTCGGTCTTCCAGCTGTCAAAATCACTGCGTTGTGCTCTCGTGTACATCATAAAATTGATTGAGCTGCCGCCTCCAAGAGTACCTCCGCATGGCACGATTGGTTCTCTGTCGGCAAGTTGCGGCGCCTTGTTACCCTTATAGAACAACGCTGTTTTGGCTGTGGGCTGGAGGTTTTGCAAGTAGAATACTGGGTTGACAATGTGTGGGACATCTTTGTTGTTTGCTCCTCCCTCGATCACTAGGACGCTGAGATTGGGAGAAGCTTCAGCGATGCGAGCTGCGATGATACAGCCTGCTGTGCCACCTAGCATAGAAAACTTAGTATATGTTCAAGAAGCTTTGGGAGGACTTCGAGCTTACCGCCAGCGATGATGATGTCCACTTCATCGATATCGTCCGCAAGTTTGTTATAGAGACCCATGGCTTTATACCGCACTGCAAGCCCTCAGTCTGTTCTGTTTCCTTAGGGTCGTTGGGATTAGACAATAAGGTAGAGATTGAAAGCTTCACGATGATTCATTTCCATATCCGAGGGCCATGCCGCTGTTTTATACCGCACGCACAAAGCAGATCCCCCTCGTCTGTACCTGCGCCACGCGGCTTCACACATGGTCTTTCCCCGCATCGCATAACGCAACGTAGTCTTGTGTAGGCGTAGTGCGACGGCCTAAAACCGTGACCAGTGCTCCGCTAGACGGTCTCGTTCCGCAAGGACACTCGTAGTGCAACTTGGCCGACATTCACCGTACAACTATTGTAACTTCTTCCCCGCGTTTTCGGCTCGTGCCCGCACGCCCAATGTCGATCTCGCGGCTGTCCGAAGTCATGTGAGACCTTCGTCTTTCCTCAATTATGCCAGAGTTGTTGTTCTGAATGCACACCGACTGCCTCGCTCACGCTGCTGCACGTTGAGAATTTTCAGGTCGCTTTGCTTGCCATGTTGGGCTCAGGCGCGCTGCATGTGGGTATGGCTGCTCTAGAGGTGTTTGAGAGATCCACATCCTCCAGATCGTCGGGTCTGTTCTGGGCAATATCCAGGGTTTGTGCATATCAGGGTCCAAAATGAGGCTCTGTTAGCTGACAACGCATTGGTCACAGACCAAAGTACAAGGATGAAGTGTTGTAGCGTCGTGTTCTAGGATATAGATAGATGGACATATGCAGTAGTTGTGGATCATTGTTGAGCTGCTGGTGCAATCTACGGACAAGGTTGAAACCGTGTTCGTTATGGAACGGCGCGATGAACGTCGTCGAGACCGGATCGACAGCCCTCGTCTACTGCAGTTTATCTTGAACTTTTCAAGGTCACTTTATCTTTTTATACTGCGAATTGCTTCAGTATACTGCGATGATGCGGGCTTGAGTACCTAGATCGAATGGCTTTTCAAACCATAGTCCTTTGAAAGTCCCCGGACACCAGTAATCCAATTTGCTCGCCGCCCAAAGGTAACAAACCCCAACGATACGATAAGTGCCAGAGCCAACCGGGCGAAGAAGAAGAGGCCGAGGCACGCCGTCGACGTAAAAAATACAATCTCCCGCGGTATGCCAACTTCGAGAGGAGCCAACACTATAATGCGTGCGAAACAAGGAAAAGTCTGGACGCCGATGACCGAAGACCCTGGTTGTGTCCGTATGGTCTTTTATGCGAAGATCACATCGCACGAAATCCAAGTCGTCGAAGTCAGATGAGGCTTCTGGTGCTGCCATAGTAATTGCTGATGATCGCCGCCCAGTGCTACTCATCTCTGCGTCGTGAGGTGTCTGGAATACTCGATGTAGCCAGGCAAACTTTGAGTTCCTATCGATGCCACAATGTCTTACTATGTCGGACAAGAAGGTGTATTCGCGAGGAGCACCTCATCTGTGTCGATATGCATGACGATACTTCTAGCCAAATGGAATTCTTGTATCACCGAAAGAACTTGCTGACATGCATATAAAACAAGCATCAAGCGATACTTTATCTAAAACTGCTATCGCTAGCCTTGGAGTTGGAGAAGCACAAGGATAACGAAACAGGGGATTTCACTTACCCAAACTCTTGAGAAGTAGCGCCTTTGGAACAATTCTTGTGTTTGTGTGACTGCAGTAGAGGTAAAGTCGTAGCTGTCCCAGTTGATAGGGTTGGCACCTGAGTTGAGACAGCGGACACACTCGGTATACCTCCGGATTGGATCATGAATGCACACATGGACTGTGGACGCCGTACGATAGATCTGATCCATTTGCCCCACTTGGTGATTTCTTTCCCGTACGTTTGATTGATCGATGCAACTGGCATCTATCCACAATTGACGTGCATCCATAGGTGTTCGCAGTTGCCGCAATGCCATCTCGCAGTTTTCTGTGATTGGAATTGCGCCATCCGGTAGGTGTACGCACCCGACTTTCGTATTATCTCCATCTTCCGTCGCCCATGTGTACGATACTGCATCGTATTGTGCCTCGCGAGGATCAACTGTAGCACTTGTGCAAAGTATGGGATTAGAGAATTGCCCCGGGAATGGGATGAGAATTCGAGTCTTATGGCCTGTGCAGGGTTGAAGGTCACCATAAGTATGGGTTAAGCCGTTGCCCATAGCAAACTGCGCTGGCGATGCTTGCTCAAGCCGCAGTGGAGCGCAAGGCTTCGCAAAGAGGAATGCGGTCTCCCCGCAAGACATGCAACATTTTAGATCGTCAACTTGGCGAATGTCTTTATGAGCGCACGATTTTGATTCCATGCTTGGACGCAGGAGTGGATGAAGACTCAGATTCGAGAATTTTGAAAAGTGGTGTATTTTGCATGAGGAAAGGTCACGCAGAAGCGGCAAAGAAGCTAAGCTCCTTCACCTACATATAATGTACACAAGCGCTAACATGCTATCATATCGAGACATTGAGCGGAATCAATGTTGTCCGGAGATAAGATACAAGGACCTCAAAGTGGCATCAGCTTTGTGAACTTCTGGTAGATACTTCATTCTCTAGTGACCTTCTACGACAGTTCGTTAGTGCGAAGGAGCGCGTTACCCTGTCAAACATCAGAGAGGTAAGTTGCCATGCATTCAGTTTCAGCGAGTGGGTTTTTGCCATATCTGAACGGCACACAGGTAATCCAGCTAACTCCTAAACTCAGTTTGTCCGGTGAACCTCAGCCCCGCCTTGCCCAAATGCTCATTTACTTACACAACAGCCCCGCAATGACAGCATGCCAGCCTCGTACCTCAACAAGGCAATATACCCTCTTGGTTGCGCCACCAGTATTCCCTGGTTCTCATCACTCTATGCACATGCGGGGCGGACCAAATCGCAGGGATTTATTCCCGAGCTTCTCAAACCGCACAAGTGTCTACCGTACTGGGGACAAGTGCTCACTTCTGACTGCTTCAGACTTCACACTTCTCTCCACAGTCATACAAATTACGTCCAGGTCTCTCTTTGTCATCACTCGGCTTTCCCGTCATGTCGATGACTGCCTTGGCACACATGGGCAGAACCCCGCAAATCCTACGACATACAAGAAGGGTGATTAATGATCGGTGTATGTGGAAGGATTTGCACCGAATAGCCGTTTGGCACAGGGATATTCGAAACACTTGAGAAAGAAACATAAAAACATGATGCTGCCTTTAATTTCCTCGAGAGACTGTCCTACTGCAGTGAGGCAACGCCATGGCAACTCTAATCTTTACATCTCTCTTAGCAATCGTCGGGTCCCTGGTAATCTACCTACTCGTGCGCCTCTTCCAGTCTAAAGAGCATGAACTTCCTCTTCCACCAGGTCCAAAGGGCCTACCTCTCCTCGGTAACGTCAACGATCTGCCCAAACCAGGCATGACCGAATGGCAACACTGGCTGCCGCACAAAGACCTATACGGACCTATCAGCTCTGTCACTGTGCTTGGTCAGACTTTCATCATCATCCATGATGCGGACATTGCGCTTCAAGTGCTTCGCGATCGAGCCAACGTACACTCTGGACGACCAGTCATGATGTTTGGTGGCGAGATGATTGGCTGGAAGAACACACTCGCCATGCAACAACCTGACGAAACATTCAAGTTGTATCGCAAGAATATGGCCAAAGTCGCAAGCTCGGCGGCAACTTTGTCCGTCTTTGATCGCGTGCAAGAGGAAGAATCTGCGCATTTTCTTTCGAACATGCTTGAGTCACCAGATAAGCTGTTCGACCACATCCGCATGGAGGCAGGAGCTGTAATTCTGAGGATCACATACGGATATACGCCCAAATCAAATGGGAAAGACCCGCTCGTTGATCTCGTGGGGCAAGCCATGTCCAATTTTGCAGATGCAACTACACCAGGAAAATATTTGGTGGATGTGTTCCCCTTTTGTAAGTCCCAGTATCCCGCAAGTACTAACGAAGTTAACAGTAAGGACCAAGTGAGATATCTGCCCGAATGGCTTCCGGGAACTGGTTTTCAAGAAAAAGCTCGCCGTTTGGCAAAGCATTTAGACCATACTGCTGGGGTCCCTTACGAGTTCGTCAAGCAGCAGATGCGCGAGAACAAGCATAAGACATCTTATGTGTCTCAATTCATTGGAGACGTAGGGTCGGACGCTTACCTGGAACATGGTACGCTGGTCTCTAGCTTCAAGATTCGAGCTGTAATACTCATATCCCACGTTCAGTACTCAAATGGTCCGCTACCTCTCTATACACCGGTGGTGCAGACACGACAGTCTCATCCCTCATGACTTTCTTCCTCGCCATGGCGCTTTTCCCTGGCGTCCAGAAGAAAGCACAGGAAGAAATCGATCGCGTCATCGGCAACAATAGACTACCCGTGAGTTCTGACAAAGACAGCCTGCCATATATCTGGGCAACAGTCAAGGAGACGCATCGCTGGTATCCCGTCGTGCCTATGGCTATACCACACTGTGCGAGCGAGGACGACACGATTCGCGGATATCGTATACCGAAAGGCTCGATCTTGATTCCAAATACGTGGTGAGTATCCTCGTCTCATCTATAGACATCTTCTGCATGCAAAAGAGTTCCGATATGCTAACCGCGTACTTCCATACAAGGTGGTTCACCCACAATCCCGCCGTATATCCCGAGCCCGAGCAATTCAATCCAGACCGTTTCCTCACATCGGTACGTAATCCCCAGCCCCAAAACCAAAATGAACTTTATCACAACCTCTTCTCAACCCTCTTTTTACACTCCCTCCTCTCACCGTCCCAACTAACCCTTCCCCTTCTCTCTAGCCCCCCAACCCCGACCCGCGAACCTACACCTTTGGCTACGGCCGCCGCGTGTGTCCAGGCCGCTACGTCGCGGACAACGCTCTCATCATTACCATCGCACAAGTGCTCGCTGTGTTCGACATTTCCACGCACCCGGACGAACCGAATCCGGTGCCGGCGTTCGAGCCGGGGATCGTGAGCCATCCGCTGCCGTATCGCGTACGCGTAAAGTCGAGGAATGAGGGCGCAGAGAGACTGATTAGAAGAAGTGGAGAGGTCTGGCCGTTGGGGAGGAGCGATGAGGGGGAGTTGGTTATGTAGGAAAAGAGGGATGGGGATACGATAATGTGGGGAGGGAGGAGTATAAGATTTCTTGGCGGAAGTGGGGAGGGAGGAGAAGAGAACCAGTGGGACGTATGAGAGAAAGTTGAAGGACGTGGGAGAAGGAGGAGTATGTTCGTGATAATTTGACTGATATATCTAACATACGAGAATCAGATCAGCTCGAGGTATCTATTTACAACAAGAAAAGTTTTGTACCAGGTTCGTGTGTTCCCATCCTGCACGATCCAGAGCGCCCAAATATAAACGGTTACTAATGCAAGGAAATGCCCACTGACAATGACTGTCTTATACCCACGGCTCAGTTGGCGACCTATTTCCTTCCGGGGCCCAGTGCTTAAATTCTCTCGCCTTCAACTTCAGTTCGAACATCCTATCAATCTCATTGATCGTCCTGCCCTTCATCTCCGGAATGAGGAAGTAGCTCACCACCACGCCCATAAAACAAGCCCCCGCATACGTGTATCCAGTCTTGCCGCGAAGGTTGCCTTCGTCGGGGTTGAACACATACGGCAACACGAGACCTGAGATGGTAGTGGTGAAAGCCGATGTGGCCCAGCCGATGCCCTGAGTTTTGGAACGGAGCTGTAGCGACGAAGTCTCAGCGGAAATGGCGTAAGATGCGGGCCAGACGCCAATACCGCAGACGACGACGCTCATCATCATGCTGGCGGCTGTGTACCTGTTCGAGTGTCATTAGTGATTGAAGGAAAATCGGTGGGGGGAGAAGACATGACGTACCATGTGACAGCCGGCTTCATCGGTGTGCTGTTTGCGATACCCATGGATGCCCATAATAGGACTGCAACGGAAAGGGTCGAGAGGACACATGTCCGTCGGCCAACGCGGGACATGATCCAGATAGAGATGACGTTTGCAATGAGACCGAGGACGATACCAAGGATGAGGAAGATGATTGATAAGTTGGCCTTCATGCCCACAAGCTGCAAGAAGTAGGATGCTTTCCCCAGAAGATTGAGTCCGAAGATATTGGTTAGCGTGTTTGCCCACATGACGATGAACGTGCGGCGGATGTTGCGTTTGTGGAAGCACTCGACGAATGTCGACTTGGCCGACAATTCCTCGTGCTCGATGGTTGCAAGAATTTTGGCGACTACAACGCTGGTATCGACGCCTGGGGGGTCCAGTCTGGCTTGAGCTTTATGCGCCTTCTCCATCTCGCGCTTGCGAACATACCAGGCCGGCGACTCGGGAATGAGGAATGCGACGAACATGGGAACGGCAGAGAACGGCCATTGTGAACCGAATACAACAGCATAGCCATTGTCCTTGTTTAGAGCCCCGTAGATGACAGCGGCGCCAGTCAGTTGACCGAGGAGTGTAATTGCTGGGAAGAGAGCCATGCCGGATCCACGCAAGACGGGAGGGAGGATCTCGGACATGTATGTCTGCGTGGCAGACATGAGACCACCAATTGCAATTCCCTGGAAGAACTTACCCATCATGAAGCATACCCGGCGCCCATTGATATCAGCAGGCAGGTACGAGACGTACATGATAGCCACGCCAATCGCTGCTAGAAAAGCGTTCATGCCAAGGGCCCGACGCCGACCAATCTTGTCGTTGAGCCATCCTCCACCGAGAGATCCAGCCATTGCTCCCAAAGGCGAAGCAACATTCCACGCAGCAAGCCAACCTGACGGTAGAATCCATGCGCCCTCGAAGAAGACCCCAAAGTCGCGCCTAGTGAATGTGTTAGCATGATGCTGCTGTATACGAGTAGATGGTCCTCCAGGGGTCAGCTTACTGAAAGAGGGGCATGGCCGATACCGTGCCGACGACTACATTGTCGTAGCCATAGAGAAGAATAGCGGACGTCAGAGCGATAGTGATCCAGCAGACCTTTCGATATCTCTTGATGTTCTGCCAGAGCGTGCGCTGCTCGTCGGCGTCCTGGTCCGCGGTGCGATGTGTGCTGTTCACCTCCGAAACCTGCTCTGCGGAACAGCTATTTCTCTTCTCTGTGCTCTGGTTGTCGACGCTCGCCATGATGTCGTGTGGTTTAGCGACCTTGCAAATGCTCAGCAAAGCCGGCGGACAAGGAAAGATAAAGGGCACTGACTTCGGGGCAGCAGACTAGCGCAGCCACGGGCATTTCGTGCAATAAGACGATCCATCGAGCCAAGCTTCCAACAAGCAGGGTGTAGGCCCAGGGCGGGGCTTGTTGTGCAAGGGATTTCAAGGGGGCGAATCATTGGGGAGGGAGCGGCCCTGTAACTTCCGTCTGGGGAAGGTGCGATCTGCAGGCGCCAACTTAAGAAACATGGATCAGCCTCTCCCGGGACCCAGAGTTACCCATCTGACGTTCCCCACAGTTCGTGCGCTCCTGGGCGCGGCTTCGGGTTTCTACATCACGTACACTATTTTCAGCCCGAAAAACCCGTCAAGTGCATGGAGAGTGCCCTCGATCTGGGCTTGGAACGGCGTTTGGACCTCCACGATGTCGTCAGAGCAATGAAGACAAGGATTGTGTGGTGCGAACAAGTATTGAGCATATGGAATAGTGATACAGTCCTAATCGCTGCCCTGACGATAAGGCACAAAGCAAACGATGGAGCGTTGGTATCGAAGCAAGGCCTTGGCAAAGGATCTCGTTTCGCTTGCCGGGCATTTCGGTCAATCGTAGGGTATTACAGCTGAACTGCCACCAGCGTAGAGTTGGTGCGGAGTAGCGAGGAATTGCGTCTAAGGCAGTGTTTGGCTCGCTCGGATAGCGAGTATGTTACACATTGATGCGCGCACGCGGCGACTAGCGACTTCAATGCAAAGTGGCACGGTCGTCAGATTGCCCTGCATTGACTCGCAACTGCAACCGTTCTCGAAAATTAGATCTCGTCAACCCCACCTTTTTAAATCCTTCAGCCCAGAACGCCTTGCAATGCGCGCTGAAATGCTCCTTAGTCTGAGCAACCCCAATGTAAAACTCGGCTGTAGAGCGTACGCGTAGCCCATGCAGATAGAGGACCTCTACCTGCACGTCCAGTACGTGTACCTATCCACCTCACCCTAAGAAGGATTTGACAGCTCCACCAACATTCTGCAGATCTAGGAGGAAGGTGTCGTGGCCGAACAAGCTCTTTTCTTCTCCTAGCTCAATATGTGTGACGTTCTTGTTACCTGTACGTTTGAGCGTCGTTGCGATCTCGCGCTGTTGCCACGCTGGGAACAAGATATCACTCGCAACGCCCAAGACCAATGCCGGAGTGTTTGCAAGTGGCCTTAGGCCGGCCACAAGGTCGGCTGGGGGTTCGTTCCCTTCAGTCTCAACAGCGCTTGCGTCAAAATCTGCGGGCTGCTCTTTCTCTTCATAGGGCTTCTCTGGGAGTGTCAAGCTGCAGACGTCATTGCTGGTGTCGGTCTGTATAGCATTTCCGTCCAAGTACGCCTGGAGCTTACCGCTATTTGCGGCCCGTACTTTGTTGATTCGCTCACGGTGCTCCTGGCCAAGGTCGAAGAGGTCCATGGCTTTCGACACGTACAGCAGGCTGTTTGGATCGTACTCCAGACACCACTTTTCTCCCGCATGGTCAAGGTAGGTCTCGATCAGGAAATCCGGGCAGAGGGCAGGTGGTCGTGACGGGTCTGCACGTCGTCGACCGAACCGCATCTCCCATTCAGGGCCACTTCGATATGTAACAGTCGCAATCTCACGAGCTAACTTCATGCCACCGTGAGGAGGGATGCCGTCGTAGTAAAAGCCACGGGCCCAATTTGGGTCCATCATGAGGACTGCGTATGCGTCAGAGGAGTATATCAGAAAGTTGGAGCACGCGCGTGCTTACCCTGCCGTTGCGTATGCCTCATGGCGATGCTGTACGGGTGGCTTCGCGCGCAGCCACTTATACTGACAATGCGACCAACACGATCCGAGAATAGCGTGCCAGCTGCTAGACTTTGCATGCCGCCCATGCTCGAGCCTACGCTTGCGTAAAGCTTTTGTATACCCAAGTTGTCTAACAAGCGGAACTGTGCCCGTACCATGTCCTCCATGGTGAGGATTGGGAATCTCGTCGCGTAACGTTGGCCATTGGCGGGGTCAATCGACGATGGTCCTGTCGAGCCATAACAGCCGCCGATGACATTCGTACAGATGACAAAGTACTTGTTGGTATCGAGCGGCTTATCCGGTCCTATAAACTTCTCCCACCACCCAGGCTTGGTGTTTGTTTCCGTGCTGTGCGCATGACTCGATGCTGATAAACCCGTATGAAGCAGGATCGCGTTGCTCTTGTCCTGGTTCAAGCTACCCCACGTTTCATAAGCAATGTTGAACTCGGGCAATATACCACCCCAGTCGAGAAGGATGGGCTGTCGTGAATGGAAGTTGAGAGTATGCCCAGATGTGTAGGATGGCTCAGGACCAGAAAGAGAGCGCTTCGAAAGCGAGGCGGATCGGGACTCGTGTGCATCGAGGCATGGGAAGGACAAGGCGGGGTTGGTCGAATCAATTTCCTCGCGAGCGGCGGTTGCATGCTGCGCGTTATTACGAGTCTGCTGGTGTATTCTTCTCGTTGCTTGGTTCGATTGCGCTCGCCATGCGCCAGCGGTGCGTTGGAGGGGATTTGCTGCGCGAGCTTGCATAGGCGATAGCCTTGCAGTTCGCGCGACTCCGAGCAGTCTACGAGAGAGGCTCATGGCTGCGGCACACGTCGACACCTCCAGCTTGAAGTTGGTGAGGACTAACAGCGGTGGAGAAGGCAAACAGCAGCTCCATGATGACGTTACCCACCACGATTAATAACGGTTGGAGCTGTGCTCCAAAAAGTGAGGGCAACGCGACGATATCGGGACCCAATGGCGTGCCGAGGATATTGCGTGCTCCTTCCGCGTCAGGCCAGTTTGGGCCAGATTGAGCAACCTCGACGTCTTCAGCAAAATGTAACGACTCGATGCTTTCTTTTGCCAGAACGCTGCTTCGAGTCCGTGATTTGTCTCACACGTGCAGTCGCTGAGTTATTGGGCATCTTAGGAATACGTGCTCCTCAAATATCCACATATGCATTATCGTTTGAGGCATGAGCTTATTATCTGGCGTAAACACAATAGCATGAGGCATGACAAACATTGCAATCACAATAAGACGGTGTGACTGTCGCATTCGACAGCTGCTTCAATACTGCCTATTGTGCGTGCCCTGAGAGACGTTTGCAGTGCAATCTCAACCATCGAGATTGGTGTTTCACCACGTCGACATAAATGTCTGAGCTGTCTGACAAATGCAGCACAGTCGCACGATTATTGTGATTCGCCGCATACCTGCAGCAATGAACAATTTTTTCCCTAATAAACATTGCGTGCTCCGCCTGTGCGTGCTGATGGAGATGGCAGCACTTGATATTGGTCTCCAGTGGCGGAACAAGCCACTGAGATGAGCAAGCAACTCATGAGTGGCCCAGCTCGTGTTCTGAGCATCGATGCGCGATGACATAGAGCAAGGCACGACGACTGCGCTACCACAATTGCGCACTCCGGGCGATTGCATGCTTGCCGAGCGCAGAGTGCATGTGCAGGCTCATCTACTGTGTGCATGGTGTAGCATGCAAGCCGCTATGAGACAAGGCTGATCTCCTGACCAAGAGGCAGGCGTTTGAAGTGGAGATGCTAAAATTGGCAGGTCAGGGGACTGTTTGCGACAGACGGTGAGCGACTGCGCTCGAGAGAGCGATATGCAGTGAGCTCAAGCAGCGCTCTCGCAACGGCACGCAGAGCACCGCGAGCCTCGACGCTGTCGCCGATACGGAGGCCAGCGGGAGCGCGGTGGCCCTTGTTTGGCTGAAGCTTGGAATCGTGAATTCGAAGCCTTGGCGCGCTGACCACATGCATTCGAGCCGGTTCCTGAGCCACCAGGCGTCACCTACTTCGTACTGCCATACTTCGTGCTGGCCGACACATTCACCGTCCACTCTGCCTGTGTTGCGCGTGATAACCCCTGTCTACTCTGATTTGCTGCTTATGTGCCTGCCTCTACTCGAACCGTGAGCGAGACGAAACACCTGCGGGCCTCCTCTTTACTTCAACACTCCTCTCCCACACCCTCCTTGCTTTGCACTTCCACGCCCTGGCCGGTGCATGTTCTCAACCCTTCGGAATCCCATAATATCCTCCTTGCGCCGGTCTGCACGCCTTCGCTGCGTGCGCTTCATCGTTGACGTTGAGCGCCCCCGACGTACGTTGACGTCTGAATGAACGGCCAGTCTCCACCAGCCGTCATGGAACAGGACGACTACTTCGCCTCCCAGCGCGACGACCAGCACGGCGCCAGTCTGCAGCACATCGAAGACTCAGACACCGACATGGCCGCCTCTGCCACCGCTTCCTCCTCGCGAGCCGCCATGTTCTCCTCGCCCACCGCACACAACCGCAAGCCTCGCAGGATATCGCGCTCAGGAGTTCCACACCCCATAATAACACCCACGAGCCCACTGACCTCTACGATACCGCACAACCTCCTTCCGTCAGCGCCCGCATCGCCGCCGACCCCAGCGCCAAGTCCGACCCCTACGCAGCGAGTCCCCGACTGGAGCACAGCAGCCGAGTATGAGGACTCGCACATCAAGAACATACGCGCCCGGTTCGGCGACATGAACCGAGCGGAGCGGCTGCGACTGCTGGGAGAGCTGCTCAATTTGTGCGACAGCCAGGAGCTGAGCTTCGTGGCTGAATTTGTCAGCCCAAGGCTGAAGAAGGACCCTTTCATGGTTCTCCCTACAGAGTTGTGCCTGCGGGTAGGTTCCGTCTTATGTCACATGGCCCGTCAGCCGCCGCTAACACTTTGATCAGATCCTTGAATGCGTAGACGACCCCACCACCCTTTCGCGAGCCTCACAGGTCTCGAAGAAGTGGCGCGAGCTGGTAAACGACGACGGCGCTTGGCGGCTCTTGTGCAAGAAATATTCCTTCCGGGGACTGACGAGAGAAGAGTACAGTGAGGGAGAGCATTTGGGCGACGAGATGGAGGACGCCGAGGCTGAGTCCTGGTGGGCCAGCGGCAATCGCATGTCGAGACAGGAAGACGCCGGCCTGAGAGATCACTTGGATCCATCTTCTGCTAGCAGCGCCGCCGAAGGCCTACGAACACAGAGTCTTGACCGCGAAGCGAAACGAAAAACGTCGCAACGAAGACCAAAAGCAATCACATATCGATCGCACTTCAAACAGCGCTACATGGTGGAGACGGCCTGGAGGAATGGCGGAGTCTGCGATGCGCGGCAAATAACACCTGACCAGGGCGTTGTGACGAGCCTGCACCTCACCAAGAAGTACATTGTGGTTGCGCTAGACAACGCCAAGATCCATGTCTTCGACACAGTCGGCGACCATCAAAAGACGCTACAAGGCCATGTCATGGGCGTCTGGGCTATGGTGCCGTGGGGCGACTTGCTGGTCAGTGGTGGATGCGATCGCGACGTGCGGGTATGGAATCTTGCTACTGGGTGCGATACACTTCCTGTCAACCATCATGCATCGGCTAATCGTACTAGATATCCTCAATTCACATTGCGCGGCCATACCTCGACCGTGCGATGTCTCAAGATGTCTGATGCGAACACTGCGATATCTGGCTCACGCGACACTACTCTACGAATATGGGATCTCAAGAAGGGGCAATGCAAGCACGTCCTCATTGGCCATCAGGCGAGCGTCCGATGTCTGGAGATACATGGCGACATTGTGGTATCCGGCAGCTACGACACAACAGCAAAGATCTGGAGCATTTCCGAAGGCAAGTGCCTGCGCACTCTTACCGGTCATTTTAGTCAAATATATGCGATTGCCTTCGATGGAAAGAAGATTGCGACAGGGAGTCTGGACACCAGTGTTCGAATCTGGGATCCAAATGATGGGTAAGTTTATTGGTGTCACTCAGCAAGGTCGCTCAATGACTGACTTGTGTAGCAAATGCCTGGCTGTGTTACAAGGCCATACTTCCCTTGTGGGACAGCTTCAGATGCGCGATGATATACTCGTTACAGGCGGATCAGACGGCTCGGTCCGTGTGTGGAGTCTCGCAAACTATCAGGCTATTCATCGATTAGCTGCACACGATAACAGCGTGACAAGCTTGCAATTCGACAATACCCGCATCGTAAGCGGTGGTAGCGACGGCCGCGTCAAGGTCTGGGACGTGAAGAACGGCACTCTTGTGCGCGAGCTGAGCAGCCCAGCGGAGGCAGTTTGGAGAGTGGTGTTTGAGGAAGAAAAGGCGGTCATTATGGCCAGCCGTGGCGGCCGAACAATTATGGAGGTATGGGACTTTTCTCCCCCGCCAGACGACGATGGCTCGAGGGCAGCTAGTCCAGCGAGCATGCCCGACCACCTTGACGCTGAATATGGCCGCCCACGGTCTGCTATATTACCGGCGACCTCGCCGCTCGTCACACATGCAGACAGCGCCGGCGACGTCACCATGGCCGACGCTGCAGAGGACTGAACTTTTAGCCCGACCTATCGGTTTCAGCACCCCGATCCTCTCTCACGAGGAGATTTAATATCGCGCCGCAGTAGGATCATGACAAGTCCATGCGATCACTTTCCAGCATCAACGGCGACCACTGCAAGGGCACCACACTACTACAACGTCCACGCGCCCAGGGAACACAATCTGTTGATACAAACACACTCAGCGAGCATCTACCATGTAGCATTTACGGGCGTCTCATTTCTGCATCAGCTCAGCACGACCCCAGGAATAGGGTCCCTTTCATTCTTATGGCGCGGGTTCATTTGGTTCGGCATTTGCTATTTATGCTTCCAAATACCAGACATGTATGACGGGAAATGGGAAAAAGGGAACACAGAGGGTTCGCGATCTATACAGGCTGTTGTCGGGCTCAACGATGAGGAAGGACGAGTAAGCAAAGTCGGTGTTGTGTTGTGTGGATAGAATCGATTTTCATCATCATTTCGCCAGCATATCATGTCGAGAAGAGAACTAGACGCAGGCTGACCACTGACTAGCATCTGGCTCTAGCACCTTCCCTTTCACTTCTTCTTCCCAGCAGACATCTCAGTCTTCACATTAACACCCTTCCACTTCGCGCTCATCGCCTCGTCTACCCACTGACATTCAGTTGGCCCAACCTTCTCCTGCACGAAATCTTCCAATGCCTTTGCACCAGGCGCATCGGCGAAGATAGCAAGCGCACCGACCCGCGGGATGTGCAGTGCTGCTGCGAGGCGAGCGTCTGTAGCTGTGGCTAGTGGGATGAGGCGTGTTGGCGTTGATGGTGATTCTGACGTCGCGGGAGACAATGTAGAAAGGTGCAACAGCGTGGGCAAATGTGCATGAGCAGGAGAGACGGAGGGTTTAGGATGCGTTATCAGTAGTGCACTGATGGGTCTGATGTTCTCTGTTCCTGTATCTTCGGCAATTGGCATCGTGGGCGGCGCGGTCAGAGCAGCGAGAGCTTCGAGATGGCGCGTTATGCTGTTGATGCCGACGAGGATGTGTTTGCCTATCTCTGGGGGAGGAGGCGGTGGAGCATCGGCTTGTGCGGAGTCATCTTGTTTGCTCTTTCTTTTCCTCTTTTTGCCTTTGGATGGGTGGATGTGGGTTTTGCGGTGGTCGCCTATTGGGGAGATGAGGCTGGTGAATGATCAGCATATTGGTCTTGGTGTAGTGAAACAGTATATCGTAGCATCGAAACGGATAGCATTCCAATCTTGCTTCTGGTTGTGAAATGTGGACGGGACGGCATACCTACTTGCACACTAATGCGAGGATGACTTCTTGGTTGTCATGTGATATTGGCGGCCTCACAACGCTTGTTAGCTGTGGCCGGTATGTTTGCATGGGTGGCTATACCATGTCGTCTCAGTGAAAGGCGAGGCTGTTTTGAAAATTGGCTTGCTGTTCTTTGTAGTTGGCGCCATTGCTGGTGATGATCAAACGTTGAAGGTCTACAGCAGAATGTGATTGGTCCGAGCGTAGGTGGTAACAGTCACCGCGAGCGTCTCAGAGGGTTGCACAAGCTGCAACTACGTCACATGTGGTTTGTTGATCGGATCGTGAAGTGGTAAAATGGAAACGAGCAAACAGCGGTGCAGAAACTGTGGAGATAGTTCGTGGTGTTTTCACAGATCTGCGAGCGGTCCCTGCAGCAAACACCGGTAGACTAGCGCTAGTCGCGATAGGTGAACCCCCCGGGAGCCAATGACGACTGATGTGGGTCTCTGGTGGGGGTTTGCGAACTTCTAGAAATCAATAACGCGTCTGGAGCTCGAAGAATCTCAAAAAGTGCCTCAACTCTCCGCAATTCCGCCTGGCGCGCTGCTCTCACCGTCGCTGCAGCTCATGGTCCACTTTTCCTCCGCGTCCCCGCCCCTGTTGTGTGCGGCGCTCGCCCACTAAGGCTGCAGGTGCACTGCTGCCTTCTGAGCTGCTTGCCCGGCTTCACCTGCCTGCACGCGTTCTTGTGCCGCCAGCCACGCTTCGAGCAAACGGCCGACCGCTGTGAGCTCTGTTGCGACCATGACCGCGCAAGACCATGATCTAGCGCACCCTGCTGCTGCCGACGAGACAGCCATCACCGTCACTGGCCCTGCATCTCCGCCTCGCCGCGACCCCGTCGAGGACGCCAACCCCAGCTTCACGCGCAAACGTCCGCGTCTCGACAGCGGCAGCAACAGCATCCGCGCTCTCTCCGCCGAGCCTGACTTCTCAGCCGGCGCCCTCACATCGCCACGCGAGGGCCCACTGGAAATGACCATACGCCCGCACCCGCCTTCGTCTCCCGTGCCCGCCCCTGCAGAGCAAGGCCAGCAAGCCGATGGCACACCCGAGTCGCCCCAAAATATTTCTCCTGTAATCATGGCTAGTACCGAAGACGACGACGGCGGTAGCCCTCCCGTCATACTTGTAGAGTCCGAGG
Organism: Phaeosphaeriaceae sp. SRC1lsM3a; assembly: GCA_001644525.1. NCBI lineage: Eukaryota > Fungi > Ascomycota > Dothideomycetes > Pleosporales > Phaeosphaeriaceae > Phaeosphaeriaceae sp. SRC1lsM3a. The sequence goes on from KV441718.1 coordinate 536,687, forward strand.
ACGACGAGTCTGCGGCCGAGCATGCCATCCATATGGACCCTGAAGACTACTTCCACCAATTCCCATGGTCTACCTCGCAACACTACAGCTACGTCGTCCACGACTTTCCAAAATACTTCCAGAACCGCAAGTTGTCACAAACACTCTGCGAGTTATGTGTGCTAACAGGTCCCAGAAGCAACGATTGACGGTCGTATTCTTGATCTACTATCCCAATGGCTTGACAACCTTCCCACGTCCGTCGCCGACATACAAGGCTACTATATTGCCAAGTGCTCTTTCTGGGACGACTTCGCCTCCATCGTCAACAAATTGCTTCATCGAAGATACCAGTGGATGAGCGCCCTGAACGGAAGCCAGAGCACGGAACAGTGCAGGTACCCGTTTGGCGACGCTTTCGAAGACGATGTACAAGTGGACGCTGCCTTTGACCGGTTCTTTGGCTCCTACGTCAAGATATGCTCGGTGCTCCTTTTCGTTGACGCCCTCGCACTTTCACAACACGCTCCTGGAGAGATGTATCCGTTGACTCTCTGCAGCCAGAAGCATATCCGGCATCTATGCACCATCCTTCGGACCGAGAAATGCGCCATGCTACACACTTTACATAAGGAGTACGGCGTAGACGCACGGGAATTGAGCATGATCATGCAGAAAGACTTTCTGGAAGCAAAGGGAGCTCAGCGTCTTTTGCAGCTGATGAAGGAAATCTTCCATCGAGTGTTGCCAGGCACGCAATGCTTTTATGCCACATACGCATCGCAGCTCTTTTCGACACTAGGCTGGACGATCTTTGAGCTTCCCGGCTCCGATACCGTTGTCGACCATTCAGAATTTCACCACGCCATTCGATCATTCTTCCACACATACAGTCCTGACCTTTTCGATCTGAGCATCTCCGTCGATTCCAACATTGTACGAGATACCGTCCAATCTTTAGGAAATCTTGTATTAGATCTCTGCCGATGGAATGAAAGCATCGCTGCAGAGCTTGTGGATCGAGTCCTTGATTTTGATGATCCGGAGTCACCAACGATGTCCTCCATGACCAACTCGACGAATCCTGAGAATATCGATTATCGTCAGGATCCAACATGTTACCCAACGTTGGTTGCAAACGCATGGAAGTTCAAGCTTTTACGCAAGTACATCGTCAAAGGGAATATGACTTTGCGCGTCATGAGTATCACATTGATGGATGCTGCGTTGATTGAAATCTGGCGAGAATTCAGCGCCATCGATCCTACCTGCAGGCACCCCGTCATACAGTTCTTGGCAGATTTCTTGCTACGAGGTCGTGTCGTTGACTATATTGTCAGCGTAGACTCACATCCTCAGTTGATATCACGCAGTGGCAACATTACGGGATTTCTGATCATTGCTCACCGATGGTCCGACAACCAAGCCGATGCCATTTGGACGCCAGTTTCCTCAAGCCTGGATCCAAGGGTCGTCACAGCTACTATGAAAATGATCTCAAGTATCATTAATCTCATGGCAGTCTCAGATCGACTGTACCTTTGTACCAAGCTGTACGATCTACCCATGGATCGGTATACCATAGACATACTGCGCTTCTTCCGATGTCTGACCGCAGCTCTTTTTGAGAATAGCGACCACGCCCCCCAAGCGACCGACTACGAGGAGCGTGGGAGCAATTCTCGACCTTGGAATGTGTGTATACGCGTCATACGTGATACGGCGCCGAGCAGAGCAGCAGATAAGAATCTGCTGGAACTGCATGCCGAGGCCTTTGATCAATTGCGTTGCCTGCTGCCCGCGATATCCTCCAAGGAGCGGCATACCATCTATCAAGATTGTGCGCAACAGATCGCCGAGCGTACTGATCGAGCGACTGGAAGTTTCCGCGTCATGTCCCTGCTTGCGCAGTATCCAACCATCGACGACAACATATTCTTCCAAGGCAACCACGACTTGGTCTGCTCGGTCATGAAAGAAATACCCAACTTTGTAGCCCAGGAGTCTCAGGCTGGTAATTACCCTCATCAAACACAAGCTTTACAGTATCGGCTGGACTTCCTTCGTCTCGCTATCATCCATCCAGCGATGCTTGTCCCCCAGGAGCTATACGAAGATCTCTGGAAATACACTGTTGGTGGTCAAGCACTGTCTACAGAGGCGCGGGACATGGCGTGGACCCTGTTGCTGCATAGCATGAAAGTTCTGTCTCAGAACGACTACTGCAAACAACTTGTGTCCTCGTATTTGCCTACAATAGACCCTCGATTCTATACGTTTGGCTTGTTCGAATTTGTGGCCAATTACCATTTCCCGATCACTAGACAGCCCATCGAGACCAGCCAGGGAAACTTTACAATGTTGCAGATTCCAGGTGCTAGCTTGTTATGGCGAATCCTGCTTTCGTCCCCATCGAACATCATTGCAGACCATGCTGCTCGCCTACTGGCCGCCCGATACGTTCGGGTGATCGATGAGCCTGGCGTCTCGGTCGAAGAGGCGGAGAAAGCGCACGCTGCGCTTGCCGAACAGTGTATTCGAGAGCTTCGATCTGCCATCGAGACAATGCCAGCAGCGGTTAGTGAGGATGGACCAGAGAGTGGTGATACCGAAGCACCAAACAACCCCCAGATGCACGTTGAGAGAATCTTACTTTTTCAAAAGCTCTTCCTTGAATGCGTCCGACAGCGGCCCGAGTACAATCGTGGGAAGCGGGTTGACTCCAAGGTCGACACGATCGAAAACGACGTTCCTTATGGCACCGCTATTAACGTAGAGTATCAACACGCTAAAGAACGACAAAGCGTGACCATGGCGTCCGACCACACCATAGATGACCTGTATAGGAGGCTGTGTCATGCAACCGGTTTCACCAAGATCAATCTGTTCGCTCGGGGTAGACGTTTAGATTTGGCCAAAGAAGCGGCAACCAAGCTTTCTGAAATCAATTTAGGTGGCTTGGTGATCGTCCAGCGCGCCGAAGGCGCAGAGTTAACACGTCCGTTACCTGCTCTGGGAACAGGGTCGTCCGTTTTTGAGGCTGCCGTCGTGACGCATTTCGATGAGCTATTTTCATGGATGGATTCGACGGACAAGAAGAGTCAATTGGTTTGTCGGGCCCCTCTCTACTCATATAATCCAGCTGACTGTGGTAGCTTTTCGACTTCGTTACTTTCTTTCCTGCGCGCAACACCTTCGCAGATAGCGTAGCCCAAGGCGAGGCATCAGTCGACAGTCTTTTTCCCCCAGGGAAGGTCTTCCAAGCCAAGTATGCCGCCATGGCGCTGCAAGCGAGACTGCGAGATGACATCCATAACGTAAGTCATCACGAAGGCTACATTGTTGTACATACAAGCTAACATGTCACAAGTCTACTATAGATGAAATATTCTTGCGCAACGCCATTCAGCATCTTGACAAGGCACTTCTCAACACTGAATTGATGAGTGAGTCCTTCTCTGGGGCCGAAGAATTATCGTTGGCTGGTGTTCTTGTGGGCGTGCTGCTGGAATTCCTCAGAGGTAAGTCACGCCGTGTTATTTCATTGCATACACCAATATCTTACCTGAAGCAGAGAGGCCCACTACCGAGACTTCCAACAACTACTTTTCCGCGGACGCCCTGTTTGTGGATCGTCTCATGAAGATCGTATCGGTTTCGCTACAATCGTCGCAATCTGCTCTCGCTGCACAAGACTCGTACGCTACCATTCTAGAAGCTTCGCTTCATTCTCGTGCGGTTTGGGAAGCATTCACACATCATTCAGATGTGTATGAGATTCATTGTTCGTTACTGTTGGCCCTACCAGACTCAGCGAAGCGTGAAAGCATCGCTCGCAAGATTGCCTCGATATGCGGTGGAGACCTTCCTTCAACTTGTCCTATCACTCGGGCCGAAACAGCATCTCGATTCTGGTCGATCATCTCAGCCATCCTACCCAAAGCTGGGCAGCACGCAGGCAACGCAAAACAGCTCTTCGACATAGCTGAACATGTTTTCCGCACCAACGATGAATATGATCGGAACGAAACTCAGTTGCGGTCCCTCATGTCGCAGTGGAGCGGCCTTCTCCTGGACCACGATCACAAGGAGTTTCCAGGACGCGAGAATACTGATCACATTGTGCTCGGATTTACGAAGCTTCTCCTTTGCTGCCTTTTGTCTATCAAATCTTTCAAGAAGCCTGTCAACGCTGGATCCTTGATGTCAGATGTGTTCAAGAGGTACATCTTCGTCACCAGGTATGTTTCCTTCTTTGCGATCTTACACTATCCATTGGACTGTATGCTATTTTGATCTTACTTCAATTCTAGAACGTGATATGTGATCCTGGCTGACATCGCATAGCACTCGACCAAGCGACCGTCCTGCCAAGGAGACGGCTCTCCCAATACTGGAAAGCCATACTAGGCAAGAACTGTACGATTTGATGCTCGCCCTAGTGGAAGACAGAACCACATATGATGCTCTGCTTCAACTTGCCGAGGACGTTGAGACCGAAGATTCCAACCCTGTACTCACTACCGCTTTGGTCGATCGCTCAGCTGAAGTTCGATCCGCAACCGGTTACGTGGGCCTGTACAATCCTCGTGCGATTTGCTATATGAACTCTTTATTGACGCAGCTGTTCATGAACATGAACTTCCGACGATTCATCCTCGGTCTGGACGTCAAGGAAGCCTCCGGGTCTCAACGCCTGCTCTTCGAGACGCAAAAGCTGTTTGCTCAGATGGAGCATTCTTTCCGCAAGTGGATCGATCCACGTGAGTTTGCAGTCTGTGTAAAGAGTATTGACAAGACACCTATCGACATCACTGTCCAGATGGACGCAGACGAGTTTTACAACCTGCTATTTGATCAATGGGAGGCTCAATTACTGCAAACCAAGCACAAGCAGCAATTCCGCTCTTTCTACGGCGGTCAGACCCTCAATCAGATCAAATCCAAAGAGTGCGAACACGTCTCCGAGCGCGTCGAGCCGTTCTTTGCCATTCAGTGTGATATTGCAGGTAAAGCAAATCTCCAGGACAGCCTTCAAGCTTATGTACAAGGCGATGTCATGGAAGGTGACAACAAGTACAAGTGCGAGTCATGCGATGGCAAATTTGTTGACGCTGTGAAAAGGTAAGGTTTCTATCAAAACATAGTGTGCTTCGATACTGACTTGCGCAGGACTTGTTTGAAAGAAGCGCCAGACAATCTCATCTTCCACTTGAAGCGTTTCGAGTTCGACCTCAACGACTTCAGCCGGCGGAAAGTTTATGATCATTTTGCTTTCCCGGAGAGTTTGGACATCAGCCCTTACAAATTCGACCATCTTGCCGATCCAACGCAGCCTTGCACTGAAGACATCTTCGATCTTGTTGGCGTTCTCGTGCACACTGGTACTTGCGAGAACGGACACTACTACTCATACATTCGCCAGCGACCATCGCCGGCGGCAGGCACAGAGCCAACATGGATTGAGTTCAATGATAGCGAAGTTGGTCCATTCAACCCTGCTGAGATCGCCGATAGAACTTTCGGAGGTTTCACTGAGGGCGATGGCTATAATCGCCAAATCAAACAATTCTCCGCCTATATGCTGTTCTATCAGCGTAGGACTGCAATCGACAATGACCAACTTACGGAGAGCGCAGCTACCTCATCAGAGCTTCATCAAAGCACGCTACCGATCGTCCTCGAGGAACAGATTAGGACCAGCAATGAGCAATTCATCCGAGAATATAGCTTGTATGACCCGGTACACGCACGATTTCTACGGCAACTCCATGGCCTCTCGCGAACGGTCAATCAATCGACTTGCTCGGAGGACCATGGCCAAGAAACCCGCGCCTTGTACATACTCCTTGCTCATTTGAGTAAGGTTGCATGGCGTCAGCACAATCCCGACATATTCCTAGGTCTGCTTCAACAGCTACGTCAGTCGGTGTTATCATGCCCGACATGTTGCAGCATTGCATTAGAGTGGCTGGTCATGGAAGATTATGCCATCACCGATATCATATTGAAGTGTACCCATGCCAAAGTCCGATCTCAGATGCGAATGCTCCTGATCGACGCGCTGAGATTTCTGCGAGATAAAGAACCAATCTTGTATGGAATGGAACCAGCCGAAGGAGACATGGATATCGATTTGGCCGCATCCAAGAAAGGACTATTTGCGAGGATTGTAGCCAGGCTGCGAGAGACCGCTGATGAATCATGGGAGAGCACACGTGGATGGGAAGATTACTACCTGATGTTGACGCAGGTGGCCGGTCTGGGGCAAATGGAGATCGCTGTGATTCTGAATCATGGCTTTCTCCTATTTTGTCTGCGACTCTTCAGCCTTCACGCTATTCCGCAGTGGAAGGCCGACAATCCCGAATTTGCGCGAATCATGGATAAGAAACGGGCGATCTTCAACAGACTCGTCTGTTTCGTGTGGACTATGCTTTCGCACATGGATCTCAGCTTACCGGCACTTCACGAGAGTCGCATGTATGATCGTCTGGGTTCGCTCGACCGAGAGTCGATGAAGTTTCCGCTTTTGAAGCGTGAAAAATATCCACTGGGATTGTGGTCCGAGGATCTCAAAGCGATCGCCCTCGTAGACAAGATCCTGGAGGTGTTCGACGAAAGCAAGACAGATCACTTCTATCCCGGCGACATCATCCATTGGATGCTCGAATCTCAAGAGAAAAGCCTCCAGGAAAAGCTCTACTCCACGATCCTCGAAGGCTTCGGGCTTGATCCCCCATACCTCGACTCTTACATACGTGCGGCGCTGCCGTTTTGCGAAGCCAGTACAGAGCTCAGTCAGGTCATCAAGGTCATAAACTATATTGTCCAGATGATCTCGCCTGACTCGGACTTCACTGAAGAGCGACTACCTAGTGGAGGGGTCATACTGCAATTCCTCAATGGACTTCTGACGGCTCAAAACGATGAATTATTCTTGCGCAAGCATCCTCATGTGTTCCACCACTTGCTGATGGCTCAAAGTAAGAAATACGCTCTTCACCTGCTATGTCACTACGATGAGCGCATGCGCAAAGGAGGCTACATCTTGTTTGAGCGACTGTATGCCAACGATGAAGCCATCCCTCCCGAAACTGTGAAGACCAAGTACAGGACAGCACGCACTCTGCTCAGCGGTCTCATGCACGAGTTCGCGCTTGGACGGAATATCGGCCGCAACCGATCCTTCATGATGCCTCTCGTGGACACATGTCGGATGTTAGCTCAGCAGCTCTGTGTTCTGACAAACAGCGAAGAAGAGGGAGTGGAAGATTTTCGAGACGCCCATGATGTCACCCTGATCAACCAATTCAACCACGAGGTGGAAAGTCGATTAGCGTCGTGGTCTCATGACGTTGGCACACCCATGTCACAAAGCGAGACGTTTGATCAGTCTGACTATGGTAGTGAGTCTGATGACGCTCACGATCTTCTTGAAAACTGAAGAAAAACTTGTGTTGACATGGTCAACAGCTCTTGACAGCGGACCGTGTCGACCTACAAGATCATGCGAGCTTGAAATTGATGGCAATGGCGATGCGAATCATTTGAACGCTTTCTTGACAGACGAGTACCTCACGAAACGGCCGATCAGATGTGGACGCCGAATTGATGTCTCAACGAACTTTTGAGACGGCATTCTGCGATCGCCCTTCTTTCTTTTCTTTTCTTATTCTCTTTCGGAGTCGGCGTATGTTGCGCATTTGTGCTATTCCTGAGGTTTTGCAGTCTCTGGGCAACTCCGCTCACGAAGACTCTGGTGTTTGGAGCCTCGGCGTTTTGTTCCGGCCGCTACATGTGGTCTTGGACTCCTTCATATACATCTTTGACGGCATAGCGAAGGCGTATTGGCGCTTGTGAAGGTTCTGCTGGGCTCCGGTCACGTAACCAGGACTCCAGCAATTTGTATTTCTTGGACGTGGTTTGCCATTCTTTGACGATGATGAACATGGGACCAATTAGAGTTACGAATGCATAACGACTGCACATGAATGAATGGTTGTTGCTTTTCGACATACACTGCACTTTGGTTCACATTTGTGTTGACTGTCCAAAATTCTTACAACGCTCACATGCAGCACTTCAAAACGTCGTTTCAGCATGTTATTGTTGAAGTTACCTCGTGCGATCATTGGTTGAAGTCTTATCCACTGCACTTGCAAACAAGCTTCGTAATCGCATTAGCGTGCTCGGATAAGCGAGTGCGACGTCATATATACGGATTGTGGTTGAGCACCAAGTTCCTTAGGTTCCGCGCCGGACCGCCTCGTCTTTATGAAAGAAACCTCGGAACTCCTCTTCATTTCTTGTCCTCAGTGTACGCGTCTTTTCTCCCATTGACAGCTCCAAAGCTTTCGCGTAAAGCTCATCTTCGCGCTCTGGCAGCCGTGAACACGCACGCGACATATAGCCGATTTCGTAGCCCAGAAGCCTGCCTCGAGCTGGTTGAAGCACCGTAAACGACACCATGGCAGACAAACTTGGCGCATTGAAGCCGCAGAAGAAGATTGAACTCTTCTCGGCCAACTACTTCGCAGCATGTACGATCGGTGGAATCATCGCGTGTGGACCTACTCACACCATGGTCACGCCGCTTGATTTGGTACGTTTACTTGCTCTCAAGCTACTTGAAGCTACCCAGAAACTCCTCAAAGAGCGCAAACAAATGCTCGGGTCTTCCGTTTGCTAATACATTATCCACTAGGTAAAATGCCGTCGCCAAGTCGATTCGTCCATATACAAGTCCAACACACAAGCCTGGAGAACAATCTACGCAAAAGAAGGTCTCCGTGGTGTCTTCTTCGGTTGGTCGCCCACCTTCATTGGCTACTCGTTCCAAGGTGCAGGCAAATACGGCTTCTACGAAGTCTTCAAGTACCTGTACGGCGACAAGCTTGCGCCCAATGTGCCGAAGCAAGTCGTCTTCCTTGCTGCCTCCGCGTCTGCCGAATTCCTCGCCGACATCGCGCTGTGCCCGATGGAGGCGATTAAGGTGCGCATGCAGACCACGCTGCCGCCGTTTGCGAACAACCTGAGGGAGGGCTTCTCAAAGGTTGTCAGGGAGGAGGGTGTTGCAGGGCTATACAAGGGTATCTATCCTCTCTGGGCGAGGCAGATCCCATACACGATGGTCAAATTGTGAGTCGTCTGTATTGGACTTGGATGCACGGCATACTAACTGTCTCGTTCCAGCGCAACATTTGAAGAAACTGTCTCACGTATCTATGGTTTCCTTGGCAAGCCAAAAGAGTCATTCAACAGTCTGCAGCAAACTGGAGTGTCTTTCCTTGGAGGTTACATCGCAGGTATCTTCTGCGCAGTAGTCTCGCATCCTGCTGGTAAGAATGAACTACAGAGTCGACTGGCTTGAACGCCGTTTGCTAACATGGCATAGACGTCATGGTCTCGAAGTTGAACAGCGACCGCAAAGCTGGAGAAGGCGCAGGTCAAGCAATTGGCAGAATCTATGGCAAGATTGGATTCCCAGGTCTGTGGAACGGACTGCCCGTCCGTATCTTCATGATTGGTACCTTGACTGCCTTCCAATGGCTCATCTACGACTCGTTCAAGGTGTACCTCGGAGTAAGTCCTTCTAGTATCACTTGATATATTCACGACGCTAATGAAACTGCAGTTGCCTACCACTGGAGGTCACTAGATTTTGAGTGCTGTTGAGGATTATAATAATGACTGCATCTCATAATTAGAAGTGTACGACACGAGGTCCTACATAATGACGAGTCGCGGTGACGGCGGCAAAGGAAGATATTGTAAGAAATTAGCTTCACACCACGTCATGAACGTAACATGCATGGCGTTTCTGGAGCTGGGCTTTTTGGTTATTCTTCGCTTCCTGTTTATCATGACGCTCGAGAGGACTAGTAATATGAAACAACGACTTCACCTGTCCCTACCACCACACGATGCGCGAATGACCAGAGAGCAGCTTCTGCTTAGGACGATAATCTGAAAAGATAAGAGAGGCAGTTGTTAAATGAATGCAGGGTTACAGTATGTGCTCATCTTCTGTGGTTTGTGCTGGCGAGATACTTGCCTGCTTACGTGATAAATAGCGCCGAGGTCGCCGTCTTCAGGAACGTCGCCGACCCAAACACTGCAGCATACATACCAGGGCAACGGCATTCTCAATGCAAGGAAGGGAAGCACGTTGCATTCGCATGAATTAAATGGTACCTCTGACGACCCCGGCCACTTTTACTACGCAGGACCCGCAGGTCGCCGATTCGTTTCCTATCAGGTGAGACGAGAGTCTACATGTATATGACAGGCTCCAGACCCCGATACTTCGGGCTCTTCACTCCATCAAACCATCGGCCTCAGGAACCTCGCTCCATACCTCGCGAATGCATTGCCCATGCCCGCATCCAATAATCCCCACACAGCACGACCCACGCCACTAGCATGCCTTCAATGTCGTCAAAAACACCTCAGATGCGACGGGGACCAGCCCACATGTGCGCGATGCCTCTCTCGTGGTCTCCTGTGCGACTATACACCCTCGAGGCGCGGTCGTCGCCGAAACGGCAAGCATGCGGCATCCATGGTTCAGATCGCGCCGCAGGCGTCGCCATTCACAATTCCTGAGCAGACCCATTGGACTCCACTCAGCACGACAAGCCACATTGAAGCGACAGACGAATTTACATTTGGTCCAGCAGCAATCGAGCCTCCATTAGTGTTGCCTGCGGAGAGCTCTCTGAATTCACGACATGGCGAACAGAGACCGTGGATCGATAACGAGCACTTGGTGAATCTATATTACCTCAATTTCCACCCTGCGCATCCTATACTGCTCTCGAAAAGCCTGTACTGGCGACGAAATTATCCAAGCTTCTTGAGAGCAGTAGTTGAGTACATTGGAAGCCTCTTCTCGTCAACCACTTCCGGTAATGAGGTCCGGGACATCGCCGGAAGAGAGGTCCAGGACGGAAGAAGAGATGTTCCAGAAATGGTTCAAGCCCTTCTTCTTTTCTCCATTGCGCTTTCTGCTAGTGATGAGACTGATCAGAGTCGCCGGATGCTGATGGAAGCAATCGACATTGCCGTTGATCTAAGACTGCATAGCCGAGACTACGTCGTTCCGCATGTACTCAATCAGCGCGTAGAAGCAGAAAGCATGCGCAGAACATGGTATGAGCTATACATTACGGACGGCTGTAGTGCTGCATTCCAACGAATGTCTGATTTCAGAATGAACGGCATCACCTCCAACGTTCTGCTGCCTTGCGATGATGGCATGATGGAGGGTGACACCTACCCATGCGCGACTGCGTCTCGCGAAGACTTCAAGAATAGCGCCTTCTCCAACGACGACATGATGTTCTCCTCCTTCTGTTACCGTATTGAAGCTGTCCAGCTACTTGGCCGCGTTCTCGCCATCACAGGAACGCATGCCGTGCATCGCGATCGCGTGCAGGCTGTCGATAACGCCCTCGCTGCATTCATACATCATCTTCCTCCTTCCAAATCTGAACCAGAAATCATCAACACATATGGTGAACTGGATGAGCTGATGTTCCAGACACATGCTATTATTCAATACGCTATCATCCTCCTGCACTTTCCAAGGAGCGATTTGAGCTCCGCCGTGTCGACGACACATGCTGTGCCGGGCGGTCATGGTAGCAAGACAGTGTGTCCTTGCTCTCGACAACGTGTTCATGCCGTCAAGGCCATCGAAGCCTCTAAGGCCATCGGCATGCTTGCTGCGCTTCGGACTCCAGTACAAGGTTATAGCCCGTTCTTCATCTACTGTTTGGCCCTTAGTGCTGTTGTGCAAATGGCAATTAGCGCAAATCACTCCAAGAGCTCGACACACTGTTTAGAGCAGCATTATGAGCGTGTCAAGCTGATGCTAGGCGTGTTGAAGTCGTTCAGCCGCAATTGGGTTGTTGCAGGGACTATGTTGAGGGCATTGAATAAGATGGCGTCGGCAATCTTTCAGCCCCTACGTCGAGAGATGAGTGGATCCGTGGAGCAGAGTCAGGACCTAATCGGTCAAGCAGAAGCTTGTGCATATACCACTCCCACTTCAAATAACCTTTGGCTTGACAATGTTGAGTTTCAAGATATTCAAGAGCTTGTAGGGTTAGGGGCAAACGACTTCTGTCTATGAAGAACAAAGGGTATCTCGTTATTTTCACCACATTTCCCCTTCGACTTTCAACGGAAGACGCAAGAAACGTTGACCCGTGTCCGTTAATCTTGGTAGCCGGCCGGCGCGTATGTTCAATTGTAACGATGGGTGCAGTAACCTCGGCGCCGCCAATCGCTCATCTTTCTTCGATCGTCTCTCAACGAACTGTGCCATCGTCACATCCTGCGCAAGCCACATATTCCGCTCTTTATGCTCGCGCACGATCATCCAAGCGACCGGCTCCTCCCGCTCCTTCGATACGTAGTCATGCCCTGTCCAAATCTTGACATGATCGGGCAACTGCATCAGCTTCTGTACAGAGTGATACAAGTCCCTCGCATTCCCACCCGGGAAGTCGCAGCGCGCTGTGCCAATATCAGCATGGAAAAGCGAGTCGCCGCAAAAGACATTATCTACTCCAGCGCAATTAGCATGAAGCCTCGCTTGATGTCGAAACGACAATGTCAAGAACCTACCTCCTATAACATACCCAACATGATCAGGCGTATGCCCCGGCAAATGCACAACCTCCACCCTGACCTCCCCAATGTCAAACTCTTCGTCATCCTCGAAATGCTCGTCAAACGTCCCGATCCACTCCTCCTCAAGCACCCCATACCGTGCACCAAACATCTCCTGCACCTGCGTGATGCGCTTGCCAATACATATCGGCGGCCTGGATCCCTGCATCTGTTCGAGTCGATGCTGCAGATAGGATGCTGCGGTCAAGTGATCGGCATGTGCGTGTGTTTCAAGTATCTTGGAGACGGTGTAACCGTGCTGCACTATCTGAGATAGAAGAGTGTCTGCGAACTGGGTGCTGATGGTTTGTGTGGAGGCGTCGTAGTCGAGGACGGAGTCGATTAGGACGGCTTGGAGCGTGATAGGGTCGGCGACGAGGTATTGCCATGTCCCGGTTTTGGGGTCGTATGTGCTGTGGATGGTGGGTTGCTGTGGTTTGGAAACCTTTGGCAGTGTTATTGATGTGGAGAGAGAGGCTTTGGACATGGGTGCTTCGGAGTGGGGGATTTGGTGAATCGATGGTGGCATGGCTGGGGTTAATGTCCTTGGATTTATTGAAACGCTTCCGAGCAAGAAACGGGACGATGAATGGGAAGATAAAGCCCTTCTGGTTGCCAAAGGGTATGATATTGGTTTTTTGACAGCAATTTGTGATCGAATTGCCTTCATGTTCTGCGATACATTCGTGGCAATAAAAGGGAATACCGAATCTGCTACAGTCGAGGATTTTTGAACATGACAAATATATAACAACGCCCCTCACAACAGTTCTAACAGGCTCCGAACATATATCGGGCTCTACATTCGTGTGTCCACACCCGGTGAGGTTATGTAGTCGCCGGTGGTCCTTGTACCTTAGTCGAGCAACCAGCACCAGTTCGCCGATAAAAGTGGGGCATGGTTAATATGGGAATAATCCATAACGCGATCTCGCGTCGGATTTCTCAGAAGTTGAAGCAACTTACTGAAGTCAGGCTTGAAGTGCATCTGAAGTCTAGACGTTTGCATCGTACTAGTTTAGTACATAAAGACAGCGGCCCGTACCGCCTCAAAGCTCCTCACGAGTCACGCCACAAAATTGCACCATCGACCAATTTTTTTGTTCGGCGGTTTGCTAAATGACAACCACTCCCTTGCAACTTGATCCACAACTGTCGCATACAACAAGAAGGCGTGCAGCCGCACAATATCCAAGTAATCTCGTCCAATCTTAAGTTCTCCGCCATGCAAACAATCCGTGGCCTCGCAACAGTAGCATCCTCGCCCATCAGTGGTGCAGCTCGCAGCCATAAAGTTGTGGTTATAGGAGGTGGATCCGCCGGTATCGCACTCAGCCACCAACTCCTACGCAAAGGCAACTTCACACAAGACGACATCGCCATTGTCGACCCAGCACAATGGCATCACTACCAACCTGGCTGGACGCTCGTAGGCGGTGGGCTCAAGAAGAAGGAGGATCTGCGACGGCCGCTAGACGGCTTGATGGATCCCAAGTTCAAGTTCTACAACAAGAGCGTGGGCGCCATATCCGCTGAGCAGAACCAACTTACGCTGGCCGATGGCAACAAGTTGGAGTATGAGCAACTTGTTGTTGCGCCTGGAATCACGGTCGATCATGGAAGTGTCAAAGGCTTACCTGAAGCGCTTGCGAATCCTGATGCGCTTGTGTCGTCCATCTACAACTATGATTACTGCGACAAAGCATTCCGCACGATTCAGAAATTCGACAAGGGAGATGCCATCTTCACGCAGCCTGCTGGTGTCGTCAAGTGCGCCGGCGCGCCGCAGAAGATCATGTGGCTTGCGCTCGACTACTGGAAGCGCGCAGGCCTGTATAAAGCAGATGATAGCTCCGCCATCAACATCAGCTTCGCAACCGGCCTGCCTTCGATGTTTGGCGTGCCAAAGTATGCAGCTGCGCTCAACGAGCTGCGTCTCCAACGCGGTGTCGAAGCGCTCTTCGAGCACGACCTCATTGCCATAGATGGACAGACCGCCACATTTGCGCGCCCGGACAAGACACAGGTCACAAAGCATTTCGACTTCCTGCACGTGTCGCCCAAGAACAAACCACATGCCTTCATCAAAGAGAGCGGCATCGCCAACGACGCCGGATACGTAGATGTCAACGACAACACGACCCAACACAAGAAATACGCCAACATCTGGTCCCTCGGCGACGCCTCAAGCTTGCCCACATCCAAGACTGTAGCAGCCATTACCGCACAAGCACCGGTGCTCGTGGAAAATTTGCTGCGGAGCTCCGAAGGCAAGGACCTCGTCGCCGAGTATGACGGGTACACATCGTGTCCGCTCCTGACAGGCGAGGACAAAGTCATGTTGGCCGAGTTCAAGTACGGCGGCGTGCCGAAGGAGACGTTTGGGAATCTGTTGGGTGTAGATCAGGGCGTGCCGAGGAAGGCCTTCTATTATCTCAAGAAGGACTTCTTCCCATGGGTATATGGCAAATTCCATGTTAATGGGACGTGGGGTGGGCCGAAGGGGTTTGTGAGGTGAAGTGGGCTCAGTCGATTCGGGACCTGAATTCATTGACAAATCCTCGATCCTCTAGCAAGAACAGGAACCCGCATGATGTCCCATAGGGTGTCAAACTGCGCGACATAGTGCAGGAAACTGAGAACCACGATCGCGGCCCTCAAATCTGAGTCGATAGAGGCACGGAAAGACTTGAGTTACCTGAACGAAAATGCTACGACATTGAACCTGAAAAATGTAGTTGGGCGGTCATAGGAGAGAATCATTTTGTATTTGTAGCAGCATGCATGTGCAGTCATGAGCAAATCATTATTGTACGTATTTTGGTCTATCGATCCATCTTCCTATTCTATCTTAACTCAAAAGGGAGATTCCGTCGCTAGCGACCCTTCATGACTTGTCTCCACATTGATACTAGTTTCCACCGTCTTCGTGATCCCTGCTCCTTCCAGACTACACTCTTCATCATTGCTCCCAAATGCCTCGCGCTGAACAGACTTGTGTTCGCTACTTGGCTTATTTCTGCTCAAAGAGTGAGGCTCCATCTGAGAATTTGAGCGCTCGCGATGTACACTGACGGCATTGGACGCTCCGCCACTCCCAGAGCTGGTTCCATGCTTGTTGGATTGACTGTGGAACGATGAGAGGAAGGTCGTTTTGAATAATGGACGCAGTGCCGGTGCGGATGCGGAGATGATAGCCAAGTTAACCTCGATCTGCGACAGAAGGAGGATCTATATATGTCAGGCTCGAACTTCCATTTCGATTTCAGAATTGCTTACGAAAATCGCGTCGTAGGCTACGTCTACGGTAGTGGTGTATACCCATAGAGCATACAATCGCACGATAGACGCGATGACGGCGACACCGCCGACCATGAAGACGCCCATCAGAGCCACTATATGATACGATGAGTATATGTTTGGTTTGAAGGTATCACTTCACTTACAGCGCTTCTTGCGTTGGAGTTGCAATTGTCTGAAAGCTCGCATGGGCATGAGAAGAATTGTTGCATCAGTGAGAATATTGATTGACGCCGACGAAAAGTACGTGGCCGGAAGGTTGTTGCATCCTTGCGGAAACGTAATAGCCCATGCTTGCGAAGGGACACTCCGACATTCAAAAGCCTAAAATCATCAACATTGGCTGCGAAAATGTGCGAACTGCGCCCATACGTTTACGAAGAACACAACTACAGTGTATACTGTCACGAACGCTGCCACCCCATATATCGCATACTTGAACCTCCCTTTGGTGAAGATGCGGCGGTAGAGTGCTAGGATGCTCGCTTTGACGAAGAACAACGACCATGGATATATCAGTTGGTAGGCATACCAATGCTTGAGCGTCGGTATCAAAATTTGCTCGAAAGGAATATCTGCTCCATGTTGTCTGCAAAGCTATCAACGATGTCTGAACAGGTTGCTGAAGGCATAGTACCCTGTGCCCCAGCTGATATGAAAGCCATTCTGGATCCCCATGCCTATCGCTACTACGAGTGCGGCCACCATGAAGTAGTCGTCCAGTCCAACATGATGAACTTGCGATATGCGGCAATATAATCTATTTTGATATCAGTATTGACTTTAGTAAAGGCTCCAACTGGTATTTTCATGCCTTAAAGAAACGACGATTGTTGAGAAAAGGAGAAGGAAACCAGTCGTCGCTAGGAACATAGGCTGACGTGATCCATTTTTTGAGGTGATGAATGCCATGATGGTCAACTAGAGGAAGATTCAGGCAGTCGCGAGTCATGTTCAGGAATACAGTCGCTTTATCGAAGGACTTCATAAGGACTCTAGAAGGACTCCATAAGGACTCCATGGTCTCAGTCGTGCTCATCGCTGTGTTTAGTTTTACGGCCGGCCAAGCCCGAAGGGACAGTCACTTATGAGCTTCAGAGCGATATAGTGCGCAAACGTCCTTCTCAAAATGATGTTTCTGTTGCGCTCGGGCAATGCTAATGATTGGGAGTGTGTAGCTTAACTTTCAGGAATTGATTGGTCGATGGAGACGGATATGGGCCCCTCCTCCATACGAGCTCTTGAAGCGGCTTTGCCCGACCTCGAGCAAATGACCATATCTCCCCTTGAAAAAGAACATTTGACAGACTCGATCTGCTCAAACGAGCCATGATCGCCATGGTGGGAGGGGTCAGACACGGATCGCGGCTTGCGAGGCATGCTTTGGCGAGAGCAAACTACCAATGAAAGCTGTTCCTGGCCATTCTTTGACAAGATGAATCATCTGTGACGCCTTAGCGGAAATGCTCGCTAAAGGGGGCCAAATAAGAAGAGAATCCGTGAGCTTGCATATTACAGCTTCTTTGTCCGCGCAATTAGATTGAACCGAGACCACGGTCCACTTGGTTGCGACCAGACTGTTGGGACGGAGGTTGATGAGCGGCCACACTCATATATTCTGACCCAAGCAAGACACAAGCAGTACAATTCATGCATGAGGAGAGCGTGCTCTGCGGAGGTCTTCACAAAGCTCGCGAGGTTACATAGAAAGTTCCGAGATCGCCATTGTTGGGAGCAGCACGTGGTCACACTGCCGAACGCCAGGAGCAAGCCACCTTTATCCTGCCCATTCACCTGGGTGCTTTAGGTCGCACGACGTATCTCATGAGCCCTGCCCCACCCTTGCCACCGTCGCTTCCGTAGAATGTCAAAGTCCAGCCGCGGACTTTCCTACCAACATCAGAAAGTCTGCTTAAATCCACGAATTAAACATGCACTTGCAATCATTCTGCTAACGTTATCCTGTTCTCATTCCCTAGAGCAATCTCAGGACCTATCAAATTAATGGCTGACATGCATGCGACTGCTTTACAAAGCACATAAAGGAAGGGGTGCGTCCGGCTTCGAATCTTAACCGCGACTCTTCCCAGTCAAACGGGATCCTCTATCATTTTGTTTCAGACGATCTTGTGCAATGCATTCCTTGAGCCTCCTTTCGGGGCTTTTCTTGGCGCTGCTGTCATCTGTTGCAGCTCTACCGAGAGCCAGACTGTCGGCTAATCTATGCACAAACCCACCGAAGAGGTTCGAGTGGTGAGACTTTGCCAAATGCGACAGCCTTGTCTCAGAACGTGACTAAGCCGACCTTCCAACAGGAGACAACTGTCGGATGCAGAAAAGAAGGAGTATATCGATGCGGTGCTGTGTCTGACTAAGAAAGATGCCATTTCTGGCATTGCGAACACTGTACATCGCTTTGACGATCACACGGCTGTCCACAACAGCCAGACGCCTGCCATCCACTTTGTAGTATGTATCTTCTCTGCACAAGTCGCGCACCGCTCATTATTTCAGGGGCATTTCCTCATCTGGCACCGCTACTTTACGGCTACTTACGAGAAAGCTTTGCGCGATGAGTGTGGATATACAGGCGGCCAGCCGTAGGTCTACCAAATTACCCCTGCCGCATATACCACGCAGATACACAAGCTGACCGCTTTTAAAGTTACTGGGATTGGTCTCTTGATGCCGAGCCATCTATCCCAGAGTCCATGAAAATATATGAGACTGCCATCTTCGACCCGAACACTGGTTTTGGTGGTAACGGCCCCTTCGTGCAAGCTACGCCTGAGCAAAATCCTCTCAACATCACCGGAAGCACTGGTGGTGGATGTGTTGAGGATGGCCCATTCGTGCCTTCGCAATTCATGCTCAATTTCCCTGAGCCTGGCTGTCTTCGCCGCGATTTCATTCCTTGGATAATGAATACCTTTTCAGATCCCGCCCTCGTGCAGAAAGCTCTGGACCAGCCAGATTATACGAGCTTTGCGCGCCAACTTGAAGGCACGCCAAGTTTTGCAGATCGAAACATCCATGGGGGCGGACACTTTGGGGTTGGCGGTGTTCTGGGAAATATGGGCAACGCTGCGAACAGCCCTAGTGACCCAATCTTTTACTTGCACCACGGAAACTTGGATCATATATTCTGGCTGTGGCAACAGAAGGATCTCAAGGCAAGGCTAGATCAGGTTGGAGGGCCGATTGAGCCGTTCGATTACGGCGGAAAGAACGTGACGCTGGATTTCACCATCAACATGGGCAAATTGGCAGGTGATGCTACGCTGAAAGAGCTGTTGAATACGGAAGGTGGCACGCTTTGTTATACTTATGCATCTTAAATTCGACCGAGATATAATGATGTTTTAAAATAGCCTCTACACTTTCTCATGTGATATGACCAAAAGAAGTTTGACTAGCTTGCTGTGCAGCCTGTGTACTGGCGGGATGTGTATGAGACTGTACACCTGATATCTGAAAGTATAAGAGACTCGCTATGTCAGATCTTTCACCTGTCTTGTGCCTTCAGCAATTTCTGCCATCCATTCATCATCAATATGATTCCCGGCCTCGAAATGGTGGTGTCAGCGTTCTTCGAAGCGAGCAATACCGACATATCGTTGCCGACCGACACATTATATTTAGTATGCTCCGCCCTGAGACCGGTAGTGCAAAGAGTGGAAGAGGGTCGACGGCAAATCTCGAACAAGCCAAACCTTCATTGTCGGCGATTTATTGTCTTCGTCATCGAGAATGGAGACTTTGTAATCCATAACTTTGTCTTCGACGACTATACTCAGCTTTACAGATGTCAGTATTCACCTAATCCTCAAGACCCCAGCAGTAACACCACTGAAGACATTGCTCAAGCCCTCATATATAATAGTAACGTCGGTACACTCAGCGTACGACTTTGTGGTACAGTGAAGTTTCGCCCCAAGTTTACTTGGTCCTTTGACGGCAGCCCAAGACCAAGATGGTGCAAATCGAGTGTCGTTCACATTTAGAAGTGGCTCAGTCTCACGGACGTACCAGAGCAGAGCTTGAGGTAAAGAAGATTGCCACAGACCTACCACCTGCGTAATGATGTATTAGCCTCAATCCAATGGCTTGCGATGTAGCAATCGCTGCCAGTGTAATGTCAAGAGAAAGCCAAGATAGAGCAAGCACACTTACATATGTATCCTCTAGCCCATCGGCCCATCGCTCTGCTATACCGGCTAAAACAGGTAGCCTGTCTTTTGGATAGCGCAGAGCGAGATTAGTAAATCTCGTCACCAGCTTTCCCCAGCAATTAGGCCATAATTTCTCATGATCGTCGAGATGAATTTATCGCACGCAACATGAAACGACAAGGATTAGCGCTAAATACATTGCAAAGTCTCTCACCACAGCATCAGACAGTCCACTTCAACAACAAATCATCAACGATTCTGTCCTCACCCTTAGCAGCCCCCTTCCCTCTGTTCACAACTCTGTACGGCACCACTATGTTCTCCTCCCTTCGTACCCTTTTCTTCGGCTTACCTAGTCCTGGACCCGCCATGCCAGCCATCCACTTCAGTACACTCACATCATTGGCTTTTCCATCGATCGAATGCCTGAGATATCCGTGATCTAGTGGAGGCACATAAATATGTGCCGGAGGAGGTGGTGGAGGTATCCCAGCCGCTCCAGGCGGAAGTGGCGGAGGCTGCGAAGGGAAAGCTCCAGGCATCGGCCGCAAACCCGAGTCCATCTTTGGGCCTTCTGGTCGCTGTTGGTTGTTTTGATGTTGTATGCCTTGAAAGCCTTGCGGCATTGCCATTGGAGCAGGAGGTGGAGGTGGAGGTGGTTGGGGTCGAGGTCGCGACGCCCGAGGTTCGGGCATGGGCCACATGTGCATAACGATTTCCCAGCCGGGCTGTACTAGATATGCCCAGGTCTGTGGCAGGACGATCTTGCCATTGGCATCGACAAGGTCATAGTGACCTTCTTGGACGTGGGGGCCAATCACGTCGACGTGAAGGAAGGCCTGCTTGACGAGTTCTTCCATGCCCTGTAGGGGTAGTGAGTAAATACTAATAGCATATAGAAAGTTATCAGCTCACCTTCCATGACTTGACAAGCTGGAACGGAAAGACGAATTTTCTCCCCACGGCGTCTTTGAAGTACAGTGGTTCCTCTTCTCCACTTGGGTCGGACTGGAGGTTGGATGTACTGTTGACTTTCGCTTTGCCCTTCAGATTTCCTGTCTTCTCCCCAAAGAGTGCTTTTGCCTCGACGTGTCCTTCTCTTCTCTTTGCTGAGGCAGTGACCCACATAAGTGTCACAACTTCTATCAAGCCAAAGACAGTCGCTATGCTTTCTCTGTGCCATATGTCGACAAAGAGAAGCTTTGACTTTTCTTGTCGAGTGTGTTCGAGCACAGCACACCGCTGGTAAGTGTTGAGCTGGTTCAAGATGTCTGTCGGACCACTGTCTTGTGCCTCTTGTTTCAGTATCAGAGCGCGGATCTCGGTATCCGATAAGTTCACTTCCATAACGCCTAGAGATGACCCTTGTCCTGAGGTCAGACCAGGCAGTATACTGAAGATCCACGCCTGGATATATTCCTGATTCCCAGCGTTACCGCCAATAGAGCTTGGCTTTTGACCGTTGATCGGGGTGGGCTCCCCTACACTCGAGGGCGCAGTTCCCGAAACCTTTTGTGCGTTTGAACCCGGTTGAATATGTATACTTTCATCCGGAAACTTTGTATCAATAAACTGTTCGCCACCATCCATGAGTGCTGCTGTATTCATCCCAGCCGGTGCCATGAACGGCAATTGATCTTGACGTATGTCCCCCTCCGCCTCGGCCAATGTCTGAACAGCTACATCGACAAAGAGAGCCTCATGGTTCGATCGTTGATTCCCTATTTTGTGGCTTACAGACTCATTGAGGTCAGCAACATGGAGTATATCGTCCTTATTTCCGCTTTTGACACTTTGCGCGGGCTTGATATTAGGAGTAGGCGATTCGTCAATATCAACGACGCCGGTGCCGACCTTGTCCTTCGGCTGTTCACTGTGAGGCTGCGCACTCTGAATAGACTCATCGTTAACCGCTGGATCATCTGACTGATTCAAATGAGATGCTCGTGAATCAGACTGCCGTGGCGGAGCAGAAGCGGCAGCAGCAGCTGCTGCATCCGCCGTTTGATTTTGCTCCGGGGCCTTTTCACTCATTGGGACACTTCTTGTTCCGGTGGGTGCAAGTCCCCTACTATTTGCAGCTCTATCCTCCTCATTATCGTCTTCTGACTCCTCCTCCTCCTTGCGTACCCCTTTCCGTAGACCAAGTTTTTGCATCAACCGTTGAAACAGATTTTCTTTCTCCTCTTCTGATTCATCATCCGATTCTTCTAGATCCAAAGTCTTCATTCTCTGTAATTTCACAATTGTTGCTCTAAGATCTGCCTGCTCCTCCGAATTGTTACCTCGGCTCGAGCGCCTCCTTTGTGCCATTGCAAGATTGGCAACAGCAACCATGAGCAGGAGATTAGTTTTGGAGTCTCGGAGGTCATTGCGTAAGTCTTGCATTGCAGCTTGCAAGAAAGGCCATTTTGCCTTTTCAGAGCGAGATAACGTGATCTTCAAGTGTGGTCGCGGTGTGCGATCTTTGATTTGCTTGGTCGCTCTTTCAAGGAATTTTTTGATCTGACTGAAGATCGATCGGCAGTGATGTAGAGCTGAATGAATATCTGAAAGCGCTGTCGGATTGAAAATGGAAGTGTTGTGTGTGCTGATGAACCCTGGTTGCGGCGTTATGAGATCTCGCAGTTGATTTCTGTACTGTGATTAGCATAACGACACAAAGAAGCGATATCCGAAAATGGACGCACAGAATGCCGCAAGTACTACTAATATCATTCGCAACACTACTAACCCTCTCGCTAGCAGTACTAACCGTCTCCGCAAGTGCAAACAGCGAAATCGATACCTGCACTCCCGCGGCCGTGATACCGACTATCGACGCTGTGATGCTCAAGGGATCCGCCATCAGGCTGTACGAAGCTGAACAGCCAACCGACCGCAATCTGCGCAAATGATCGATTACAACATGAGAGTATCGAGCAGCGCTAGCATCGTGGTCCAGATGTCGCTTGACACATCGCGAAGAAAGAAGGCACGTATGACCTGCGAGGCTGAATTATGGGCGCGGGGTGCCAAGAGTGCTTCGTCTGCTTACATGGGAATAGCATACGAAGTACGAACGGATCAATTGATTGTGTCGCCAATGAGATGTTACCGATTGGCTGCATGAGATTAACTGATTCGTTGATTAGAAGCAGGGGTGGTTGTCGACTCTATGCACTTCAAGGTAATTAAGCGAGACGGAATTGCGATACAGCAAGATATACATTGTTGAGGAAGAAGGTCCCGGGGCTTAACAGGCTAACTTCTTGGTAAATCAAGGCGCATTTCCATCTCAACCGGCTGCTTGGGTGCCTACAGTGGACGCATCAATCAGATGTCTCACATGTCTACCTGCCTTGCTGCCCAACTATTGCTGTCCTTCCGATGGCGCATTATACTCGCGACCTGGACATCTTGATTGGCTTGTCAGCTGCGGAGATTTGGGACAGGAGTAAAGGGAATGCTCAGCTCTACACCGCCGAACGCCGCAACGTCGAAAAGAGTTCAGATACATCAGGCTGAGCTGGCCTGACAACATCTTTACGAAATCTTTATGCCTCTCACTCTTTTCCTGAGTATTTTCTGACTTCATTCTATCTGCATATCTGAGGTCGTCAGTCCTGATCAAAACAGTCACTGCTTGTGGACAGGTATTCGACTCGCAACTTGCAACTGAGATGTTTTGTGATCAGGACCGTCACTTAAAACGCAAGACATAAAATGCCAAATTGTATCACCTGCACCGATCTCGTTCTCGAAGAGGCTATTTCCGGGTTAAAATGGCGGCATACGACATTCGACCTTGATGAATTCGTGGCATCTGTAGGGACTGGATGTCCTGGTTGCAAAATAATTCACGATGGTATACTTGCACGACGAGGCACTCTTCAGGACCTTAGGAGCGTTGCACTGAATCTGTTTGACACTGCTCGCCCGTTGCATGTCAGTGTGTTTAGAGAAAATGGGGGTTGTGAGGTGATGCAATTTTACACGCTTCCAGGTGTGTGGTCTGATATCTCATGCTCAGAGCGACATTAGACTAATCTTTAGGCAGAGGAGCCGAGTCCATGGCCAGTAATAGGCGCAGCGCGACACATATCTGTAGACTCATCCTCTGAAGAGTGCTTCGAATTGGCCTCATCTTGGTTCACCAATTGCTGCGCGGATCACCGAGGCTGCGGCAAAAAGTACGGTCCTCTTCCGACTCGCGTTCTCCAACTCAATGAGGACGAAAAGTTTATTATTCTCCTCGAGCCAAAGTTCCGTCGAGAAAATAGCTATGCGGCTTTAAGTCATTGCTGGGGAACGGCAAAGCCTATCAAGACAACGAAAGAAAACATAGCTCGGCACAAAAGTGGAATCCCGCTGACCTCCTTGCCGAAGACTTTTCGGGACGCGGTGGAGATTTGCCGCAGGCTACGGATCGACTATTTGTGGATTGACTCCCTATGCATCGTCCAGGATAGTGAAGAGGATTGGGAGGAGGAAGCTGGGCAGATGGCCAGTATATATGCTTGTGCTGAGCTCACCATCGCTGCTCATTCCGCTGTTGACTCCGCTGGTGGTTGCTTTGTTCTTAGAGCTGAGGCTGGTCCGCATGTATCTACTCGGGTGGAATACAATACCACGGATAGCAAGACGGGTGCGATATACATCCGCGGTGAGCCGCCAGGTGCTCCGAATGGTGATCACCTATCTACCAACCTTCCTCAACTCCGCGAAGCCGGTCCCTCTCGGCTGAGCACTCGTGGATGGGTTTTCCAGGAAAGGCTACTCTCCAGACGGACGCTTCATTACACTCCACACGAACTTGTATTCGAATGCAGACAAGGGTTCCAATGTGAATGTACCATCGAGCAACAAATTAAGCCAAAGGGGCCGGTAAAGTTCAAAGACCAATTTCTGTCGAACAAAACGCTCTTCGCAGAAGACTGGAACAATAACTTGGACTTTTTGTTCGCACAGGATAACGGAAGCTCGACGGATATCAAGGAACGCAAGCCAGCTACCGATTTTGACTGGTACAACATTGTCGAGGGCTTCACTCAGCTAAACCTCACTTATGACTCAGACCGACTTCCCGCCCTTTATGGTCTTTGCGAGTCAAAGCTCCGGGCGCTCTCCGCCCCTGACGAATATCTCTTCGGCCTATGGAAAAGTGATCTTATTGGAGGATTACTCTGGCAGGTTGGCAACTCAAATCGCTTCGGCTTCGATGGCTGTGACAGCAAGCGACAACCAGAATCTTTTGCACCGAGCTGGTCGTGGGCATCTGTCACCGGGCCGGTACGCTATAACGATAATCTGAGGGTGGTCGATGAGGACGATCCCAAGAGACGGCAGCCTTACAGCCACAGGTGCAAGATTCTCGAAGTCAAGACTGTCCTATCGACATCCAACAAGTTTGGTCCCGGGACAGGTTCAATCAACTTCTTGTGTACTCTGGTCCCAGTTCTGATATTATTGACGCGCTCGGGAAGTAATCTCACGTCAAAGTCAGTCATAGCAGGGAGTAAAAAGGCCATACCGGGTAAAAATGAGACACCATTTGGCTACTTCAACCCAGATGTTAGGGACAACGGATCCTTCGAAGTTGGCCCGAAATCTGAGGGAGACCGAAACGAGTACTTTTTTATGATTGTAGCGCACTTGGGCCATGAAAACATCTACGGGAGCGGTGGAAAGCCGTTGGGACTGATCTTGAGGAAGACCGAGTCAGGTACATACAAGCGGGTAGGCCTCATGGAAGAGAGCACGTATGATTTGAAAACCTGGCAAGACATTTCGGAGCCAGCGTTTGTCGTCCTGGAATGATTGAAAGGTGTTGGCTAGACTTGGCGAGCGTCCCGGACCTGAGACCCTTAGCACTGCTCCCGATCCCAAGTTTGATACGAGTCGGCTCTGGCTGTTGCGGGTTTTGATGATGTTGCTGTTGAACTGTGGCCAAGCCTCTTCTGTATAGTGGAAATATACACTCCTTGCTTGATAGTCCTGATCGATGACGCAACAGATCACTATCGCAATGCAAGCAGCCTACCATGTACAGCATTTTGCTCGGACTACGACCCTTGTAGTGTGATCTTTAGACTACCGGGTTCCTTGATAGATATAAAGCACCTATATGCGTCTGAAGCAGCCCAAGGAAACCAATTTCGGCAGCTTAGCAGCGGACTATCGTATCGCAAGGTAAAGAAGATGCCTGTGGAAAGTAAAGACGGTATAAGGAAAGATGAGGGGGTGAGATATCTATTCCGAGATTGGTTACGCTTGGCGACAAATTTTTGGCAGTGTTATCATGGAAAAGGATGGATGTTAGTAAAGAAATGTCTTTTCTGATAAAGCTTTGTAAGGGACACTAATTAGATATGAGAACTCTATAAAAAACAAACGTCTCTACCCCAACCACGCCCACATCCTCTTGCTCTCTACTACAGCGCTTCTTACTCTCTTCGCACCCAGCGTGCTTGTCACAATCGTGGAACCAGGTAGGAATGTACTCGAAGGACGAGGCACAGTTGTCAATGTAGCTGGCACTCTTGCAGAAATAGGTCCACCGAGCGAACTTGCCTTGCGCTTACAGCATGGATGTTGGGGAGAGCCTGCTTAGATTAGTTACTCATCGGCGCTTGTGACAAGCCTTCGGTGGGGAAGTACCTGAAGGCTGAGGTGCCGGACTCGACGCTGGAGCCGAGGGCGTGGGTGAGTTCGAAACGACTGGTGCAGCAGGGCTCGACGCTCGTGCTTGGGGGCTGGATGTTGGTGGCGCAACGGAGGTCACAATGCGGGGGATCGACGGCACAACAACTGGCGGGGCAGCTGATGGTGACGCTGTGGGTGCGCTGGAGCCATATGTTAGCCCGCTATAAGTTGGTGGTGGGCTACATTTGCTATCGGGACCAGCTGGATTGGTAGCGATTGGTACGTACTGACCGTCCCAAGCAACATCGGCAACAGTAATGCACAATGGAGGATCGCTTGGGAGGAGGCTGGGTGCGGAAACTGTGGTTGTCTTTGACACCGCAGAGGCTGAGGAGTTTTTCGGTCGACAATATGGAGATGCTTTGATAGATGAGGTAGCTCCTGATGGCTGTACAGTGACCACTATCGTAGTAGTAACACGGACTGTGCTTGGGATGATGCTAGGAAACGAGACTGCACTTGTCAGGTTCCCAACCGGATTGGATGATATTGCAGGCGCTTTGCTTGAGCTCGGAATAGTTGCAAGGGTAGTAGACTTGGACGCCACAGAGCTGCTTGCTATTGTCGATGAATTAGGCGAAGAGAGTCCGGGACAAGACATATCAATTCTGGGCTCGTGTGTCGCGGGATCAAGAATACCCCAGTCAGGTTGACCAGCCTCTGAGTCCTTTATGAGCTCAAACCAAAACGTGTTGTACTTGCCAATGACCTCGCAGCCTACTTTGGTCCAGAACTCCTGCAAGCTGTTCTTGCCAGCGACAGCTTCGCCCATTTGTGGGCCTTCGTATGGCCATCCCATCTCTGCAATCCAGACGGGCGTACTGCCAGCTCTTTGTTTAACATTGTCCAGGCTACCAAGGAAGCTATCTTTACCTTTCTCGGCCGACTCTTTGTTCCAGTAGGGATACGCTGTCATGCCGTAGAAATCTGCACCGTCCACAACGACATGCTTAGCTGTATCGACGTGGCC
Source organism: Phaeosphaeriaceae sp. SRC1lsM3a (assembly GCA_001644525.1). Taxonomy (NCBI): domain Eukaryota; kingdom Fungi; phylum Ascomycota; class Dothideomycetes; order Pleosporales; family Phaeosphaeriaceae; species Phaeosphaeriaceae sp. SRC1lsM3a. The sequence continues at coordinate 564,473 of KV441718.1, forward strand.
GATCGGCTTTCCTTTCATGTAGTCTGCAAACTTCGGGCCTTTCATGGCCTCCTTCACTGTTGCAATGGCAGCTGATATATCCTTCGCTGGAACTCCCACTTCTTCAGGGCTGTCTTCGAAACGATAGACGTCCTCGCTGCCCACGGATAGCCCGATGACTAAGTCAGACAGCTTCATGCCGTGCTTCTCGAATCCCTTCGCGAGAGCAGATAATTCCTGGTCAATCAAGTCCTTGATCGGATCGCCCCGCTTGGCGGGTGTCGTCCAAAAGCCAAGTAGAAGGCTTACATTAGTTTCCACCGCAGCGTCCAAAGCTTCGGTAGGATCATCTGTGGTGCCCTGCGTTTTGCAGGTGAACAAGCGGGCACTGTTGAATGGCGTGCCCGTTCTGAGATTGCGAGCGAAGTTGAAGCTATTGCGAAAGTCGGCCCCCTTCTTGACGTTTGCAGGATTACCCCAGAAGGCACCATAGTTGAAGCCTGTATGTACTGCGCTCACAGCTGCGTTGAGTAATAGTGGAAATAGCAGCGTTAGTAGTCGTGTCATTGTCGTAAATGCTTGTCTAAGGATCGATGTCGAGTATGTACGAGCTATAGGGTAAACATTCGTGCTGAGACATTTTGACTACGTATAGACTTCTGTATGTGACTGTTGATGCACATTGTTAAGAGGCTGTGAAAGGAGCGTTGACCGTAATAAAGTAGCCTTCACAGGACAAATTCACGAACATGGCCTTGTTGTCCTTCACTGCAGTCAAAGGGAGTTCGGTCGACATTGTGTTTGAATCGAGGGATTCACAAATCGACAGCGATAAGACACAGGTTGTTGTGGCATCTTAGAAGGTGCCTGAATTCTGGATGCGACGAAGGGGCGGTGACGCACACATCTGCAGAACATTTTAGACCAAGACACTACAGGCCTACTATAGCCAGTTAGAGCATATGACTGTGACAAATTGATGCATCGTGATGTGAAGCTCGGCGAGCAGATGTGGTTTACAAGGGCGTTGGTGAGGGGTGAATCATCACGTGTGCTCTGATTGGCTCGCGGAGAGAGGCGTTCTCTCCGATGCCGCATCTACGGCGCTATGACCGAAGGCCAACTATTTTGCCGGAGCATCATAAAATGTGCCCGCAACGCTGTAGAAGAGTGCGCAGTCCGCCACAATGTCTCTCGCACGCTTCGGAGGTGCGCTTTCGCGCGTGAGGTGTGCACCGCGGCCGCAATGGCACGCTGCGTAAGAGGAATAACATCTTGATATATAGCTTCATTATAGCTAACAAACAACAGACGAGCCCTCTCGAGCTCCGCATTCCGCGCCGCCAAAGCCGACAATGAGCTGAACTCGGTCAGCAAGCACATTACACAGCCCAAGTCGCAGGGTGCCTCCCAGGCCATGCTGTATGCGACGGGCATGAGCGAGGATGATATGAACAAGGCCCAGGTTGGCATCTCGTCTGTATGGTACTCGGGCAACCCATGCAACATGCACCTGATGGACTTGAACAACAAAGTCAAAGAAGGTGTGGAGCGAGCCGGTCTTCTGGGTATGCAGTTCAACACCATTGGTGTCAGTGACGGCATCTCCATGGGCACCAAGGGCATGCGCTACTCCCTGCAGTCGCGTGAGATCATTGCAGACTCCATTGAGACCGTCATGGGCGGTCAATGGTACGATGCGAACATCTCCATTCCAGGATGCGACAAGAACATGCCTGGTGTTATCATGGCCATGGGCCGTGTAAACCGTCCCTCGCTCATGGTCTATGGAGGAACCATCCAGCCAGGTTGTGCTAAGACCCTCGACAACCAGCAAATTGACATTGTCTCTGCCTTCCAAGCATATGGACAATTCATTACTGGCGAAATCACCGAGGACCAGCGTTTCGATGTCATCAGACATGCGTGCAATGGTCAGGGTGCTTGCGGAGGCATGTACACTGCCAACACAATGGCTACCGCGATCGAGACAATGGGCATGTCGCTGCCAGGGTCGTCTTCGAACCCTGCCAACTCCAAGGCCAAGATGCTGGAATGTCTGGCTGCGGGAGGTGCTATCAAGAATCTCCTCAAGGAAGACCTTCGCCCCAGCGACATCATCACCCGACAAGCCCTGGAGAACGCTATGGTTGTCATCAGCATCACTGGTGGCTCAACCAATGCTGTGTTGCATTTGATCGCCATCGCCGACTCTGTTGGCCTCAAGTTGACCATTGACGACTTCCAGAGTGTCAGCGACCGCATTCCCCTGCTTGCAGACTTGAAGCCTTCAGGCAAGTACGTCATGGCTGATGTTCATGACATCGGCGGCACCCCGTCACTTCTCAAGTTCCTCCTCAAGGAAGGTCTTCTTGATGGCAGCCAGATGACTGTTACCGGAAAGACCTTGAAGGAGAACTTGGAGAATGTAAGGGACTTCCCCTCTGAGCAGAAAATCATTCGACCACTCAGCGAACCCCTGAAAACGACTGGTCATCTACAGATCTTGCGCGGTAGTCTAGCACCCGGCGGCTGTGTTGGTAAAATTACCGGCAAAGAGGGCACCATCTTCACCGGCAAGGCTAAGTGCTACGATGCCGAAGACGACTTCATCTCTGCCCTTGAGCGTGGCGAAATCAAGAAGGGCGAGAAGACAGTTGTGGTCATCCGTTACGAGGGTCCCAAGGGTGGTCCCGGTATGCCCGAAATGCTGAAGCCCAGCTCCGCCATCATGGGCGCTGGTCTTGGCAAGGACGTTGCGCTCATCACTGATGGTCGCTTCAGTGGAGGCAGTCACGGATTCCTGATTGGCCACATCGTGCCCGAAGCGCAGGAAGGTGGACCCATCGGTCTTGTACAGGATGGCGATGAGATCACGATTGACTCGGAGTCAAACGAGCTGAACATTGGCATTAGTGAGCAGGAATTGGCCGAACGAAGAAAGAGCTGGAAGGCCCCCGCCTTGAAGTACCAGAAGGGTACACTGTTCAAGTACGCAAGGTTTGTCCAGAACGCTAGCGAGGGCTGTGTGACCGATGCGTCGTAAAGTCGACCGCTCGGCATGAATGTTTCGATCTTGTACGCATAATTTCTTCAATATCTTCACGCCCAAAAGTCACGGTTCGGAGTTTGGCGGTTGTATACCGAGCTTGCACGGCAACTTTCAATGAGTCAATGAAAACATCCTTAATCGCAATATACATGTTTGAGTAGTGACAGTGTTTCTTGTCATCTTGTTCACATGTTCTGAGGCTTCTGCAATGTGCTCTCAAATGATCATACCCGAATCTGCCGCAATATGGAACCTTTACACATAGGATTAATGGTGGACCCATCACTCCCTCCGTCGCGCTTCGAGCATGTCGTACCGAAGCCATCAAGCGCCAAACCCGTTTGCATAAGATCATCTGGCGCATATAATGTAGAGCAGTGCAAACTGGGCAGTGTTATACTGATAGAATTCCCTACTGTACATCACAACATTGTACGGTCACCATACCGCCACTGTCTGTGCACCATGTCGAAATTTACTGATATCTATTTATCCTATGTCAAACTTCCTGCAGCTTATCTCATTTCTCAGTAATGATCCAATTTTCTCGAATGGATACATCTCTAAACTATCAGACGGCGGTTGGCAAAGGTCGCAGACTCGTCGAGTCTACGCAATCCAAGCCAACTCCCCTCGACAGCCTTTCGGATACTACAAACTGATAAGATCGCCGCGGTGGCCGATACTCTGGAGACGCTAGACTTGACCAATCCGCCACGCGCTATTTCCATCTCACAGCAATGGCTCTCTCGCCTGCGCTGTTTGGGGCCGTTGACGGCCTTCAAGAAGCTCAAGTCGCTCACTGTCTTCGAATCGGCTATTTACATCCCCGGTGACGGAGAGACCGCACCGTACGTTGCTGAGCTTCTTGAGAGTCTCGAACATCTTCATGTGCAATGGACATCTATTTCGGATGGTTATTTGTACGAGTTCCGGCGCGATGTTATGGCGCAAAAAATGCGGTGTCCTTTGCTGAGGGACCTCAATGTCTACGAGGGCGAGTTCGGCGATGAGATGAAGTTGACTTGGCCGGTGAAACGCAACATCCGAGATGGACCGTAGGAGTATCGAGCGGTGACAGGCAGTGTGTCGGGTTACCGCCGCATCATGAAACAGCAGGACATCGGCGACGGGCAATAAGTCATTGTAACAACTTATTGAGCCAGCACGTTGATGTGTTTTTCTTTTGATCTCTCCAGCAGTTTGCTGACTTCTTTCCGGGCGCCCCTTGAATTTGCAGATGGCTGAAACGAGATGTACATATCTTTATGTGGAGGCGTATCATGGTTGTATCCCGGTCTGTGAACAGGAAGACACGGATACGCGGAGGACAACAAGGGATTTCACGCAACAGACGAAGTAGAAAAATTAATCTCACATATTTCACGAGCTTACGTTCCATTGTTTGTCAGTGCAAGTGCGAAGTTAAAGCCCAAGATCCGCAGCAATTCATGGCAGGTGATCGACGACCTGCAACCCCTAGCAGAATTGCCCTTCCGCTTAAGTCAGATATTCTGCACCACAACACTTGTAACATTTCCTGTATCTGGAAGAAAAAATGTGCTGCCTGGCAATGCACATGGCTAAAATGTGGTGGCTATGCAGCCTGTTGAGTGGCGCAGGACAGGGCTGTGCTGATGTGGCTTGACTGCATACTCTTGGTTGACTCCCCCTACTGTCCCTAAAGCCTCTAAGCTCCTGATTTTCTCTCCAGAAAACTAATCTTATCACGCTTGCTGTGTCTTATCAATGCGAAAGGACTTCGCTGACGTGAGGTTTGCGACATTTCTCGACTTGGCTGGGTAGACATGACCTATCTCACACGCCTTTGGCAGCGTGTCTTCCGCTTCAGCTCTCTCCCATTTCAGCTTGATAAACGCCTATTTGGATTACCACAAGGATGGAAGATCGCCTTTGGCTTTTGGATAAAATACACGGTGGACAGCCCAGGGGAGGCTCCTTCCACATCTTCAGTACGTTCGATGTACTGACCGATGGTCTATGGGCTAACATCTCCAGAAAAGTGAATTCGAGTACTTTCCGTTGCGAACAGATGGAAAGGAGATCCGCCTTCTAATAATCCATCCTGGCAATCCTACAGACATCATCAGGACATCTGTGATGCACGTCGATCTCGCGCAGGCACCGCCTTTTGAAGCCTTGTCATATGTCTGGGGCGATTACTACCAGGACCGAGCCTCTATTGAGGTTGATGGACATGCCTTCGAAATACATGCAGAGCTGTTCAACGCGATTCATACTCTCAGACTTCCAAACGCATCCAGGCTGATCTGGGCTGATGCCATTTGCATCAATCAAAGGAATATGTCTGAGGCAAACCATCAGGTCGACTTCATGGGTGAAATATACGGGACAGCGGCAAATGTTGTGATTTATCTCGGCAAAGCTACCGAAAGAACGGAGGAGGGCATGCGGTGTTTGAAATATTTCACCGAGTCATCGAACGACCTGCAACAAGACGCTCCGTGGTCATATGCCGAGCTGCAAGAGGCGGAGCAGAACCTTGCGGATATCGTCAATCGAAAATGGTTCTCACGGGTATGGACGGTCCAAGAAGCGACATTAGCTCGACATACCACGCTCATGTGTGGCCCGCATCAAGTGTCGTGGTCGGGCGACTTGCGAAGTATGAGATCCATCGTCTTCCGACTCAAGTCTGCAGCGATATCGCCATATTTTACTGTAGCCCCGAATTACATCAGCAAACTGGACTGGTCTGCGCTGGTGAACATACTGGAAACACAAATGAGGCAGGCTGCGAGAAGGGAGGGCGTTACACTTCAGCGAAATCATCTCGACCTGGCATTTGACTTCCGACATAGACAGTGTGCACAGCCTCGAGACAAGTACTTCGCGATATTTGGGATTATTGAGAATGACCGAGGAGGGAAATTGGCCCTGGTTCCAGACTATACCATTCCGCTAGAGGAGCTACATGAGAAGTTTACTGCTGAGATTCGACGCATTGGTGAAGCTGAGCTTGCTCTGGCAGGTCCTATGTAAGTGCTGTGCCATGCGCTGGCTCAGGTGAATCACGCACTTCCAATTTTATGACTGTATACGCAATTCGAAAGACCTTTCCACCACGATCACCTGACGTGTCTTGTCCTCTCATGTGCAACGATTCATATCATCTTATTACATCTCTCATGCTCTCGTCTACTATCTATCTTACACACCGCACCCAATGCCACCAAAGTGCGACCCAAAACGGAAGAAACCATGCCTTGGACGTAGATGTAAATGTTGAATATATGCTGCGCCAACACCCAACCAATTCACAATGAACAGAGCGCGAGGCTCGAATTCAAGAAAGAACTCCCGCACATATTGCTGTGCTATGCATCGTATCCAGATTGCGCCGTGGATGCGCCCGCCATAATGCATAGAACGCTATGTCTCGGATCTACTGAGAAGCTCAGTGAATCGGGGACATGCGCATGGACGGGGAAAAGGGAAAATGAAATGTAGGCTTGCCAGACTTCTCTCGCGGGTTTCTACATCGTCTTGCGAACGCGCCTCCTCTTGCGCCCGCTGTCAACTTCGACGCTGACGCTCATGCTGTCTCTGCTGCCACTGCGAGGTGTGCTGAATCTCTCACGGATCGTCTCTTTCATGAGCTTCTTGGTCTTGCTGCGCTTCAGTTCGCGCTCTTCATCGGGATCAACAAAACGGTGTACGGTGCGGTGGTCCAGGATGCGCACTTGTTTGTCGTGCTTGCCTTCTTTTTCCGTCTTGGGCCAGGGATAGCCATATAGCTTCGAATGTCGCTCGCATCGAGGGCACTCTTTACGTGTGTTGTATCCGTCTTCTTGAACGAAATGCACGTCGCAAGTCTGGCACTCTACCCACTTGCTGTATTTTGCTGATAGTAACGAGCTGCTGGTCATGTAGTCGCCAGGCTTGCGCTTGTTCTCCACATACTCACCATCAAGCTCCATCGCACTCGAGACGGGTGTGCCAACGCGGTTGTGGACTTCGTAACGTGATTTAGAGCGAGTGGTGCGAAGTGTTGGGCGATATTTGCGCTTGACGATCTGTTGTTTCACACTGTCAAATTCCATACTGTCGGATAAATCGCTGAGATCTGACGAGTCGTCGTCTTCTACAAGCAGGGAGGGCCACGGGGCGTTTACCGTCGTTGTAGTGACTTCCTCCTTCACTGTGGCTACACCCAATGTGGGATTCTCTGAGATGACTTTGGGCTCAACTTTGATCGCCACGTTGCTCTCTGTTTGATGCTCTTCGTCCACGGACGTTGCGTCGGTAGAATGTGAGGATTTGGGTGATGCGGCAGCTGCCGACGGACTTGTTTCACGTGATGAGTTGGTTTCATCCAAGCTCACAACGAGGAGACCATCGCGTTGCTGGGTGCGCATCTCTCGCATCCGTTCGGGCGATGTGCTGCTAAGGTTCGTAGATGGATCCTCAATACTTGATACCGGCAGCTCACGCTGCAGAGAAGACGTGCTGTGCACCTTCTTCAATGTCGCCTCGCGCAAATGATCCTGTGTTCGTGATCGGGAAGGAGACATCTTCATCTCGACCCGCGTTCGTTTAGATGATGGTGTTTCATCATCAAGTGCCTCGTCCGTCGTCGAAGCGCGCCTTCTTTTCGTACTGGAGGTAGGTGGTGGCACTTCGAGTGGTTGCAACTTCTCGTCGTCGTCATCAGTGTCGCTATCATCGACACGCCTCATTGGCGCCCAGCCATTCTGTTGCCGAACCTCGCAAGTGTGACACAAGCACTCCTCATTGTTGTCGCCAAAATAGTCATCGCCGTAAGAAACCGTGATCTCCTCTCCTTCGTTAATCGGCTTAACTGCGACAATCTGCATTCCATCGTAACCTTTGGTTGAAAGCCGCGCATTTGCGTCGCAGTCGTGGTTGGCGAAGCGCGCAGGCCCGAGAAACAGCGAGCGCGTCTTCTTGCGACTCGAGATAACGAGGCTGAAATCCTTGCGTGCTAGTTCCAGAGACTTCTCTTGCTGTTCGGTCATTGCCACTTGCACCCCGGTAAGGTATTTGATCTCTTCGCGTGGGTTGATGTCGCGTCGCGCTGTAATCGAGGCCTCATGATCCGTAATAGTGTAGCGATTTGTCGTCGTAACTTCGAATGGACAGTCTGGCATGTAGATGTTGACATATCTTCGGAGATGTCGCCTGAACTGCTCCTGGTCCTTTTCGTCCCTGAGTCCAGCCATGTACTTGCGCAAGCCGGGCAGGTCCAACAGCTGCTGGACGGCCTCTACTGGGTCCTTTTCCCACACAACCTGCTCTCGAATGACGCCTGCTATGTCCTCCTCTTGCAGCCCTCGAGAAGCCGTGAAACGTGTGCCGCGATTCTTGCGGATGGTGGTCCAGTAGTAAACCTGCATGGCGCATTGGTTAGCTTGTATGTTCTCGGCCTACAAGCGAACGTGCTGTCGCGCCCGCGCCCGCGCAGTGTAGCAGCCTACCTTATCGACGAGTGCGTCCGTGATCACGTCGTCGTACGAGGCCAGTTTCTCGAGCGTCAACCCCTTCTTCTCCGCTTTTGACGGCGCCATGACTGCAAACTCTGGTGGTGAGGGGTTGGGATGGGTCGCTCAGTGGAGTTGCGTGTTTGTCGCGTTATGCATGGGTTTGCAGTCGTGTGCGCAGTCAAAGGAGGAGGCTGGGGTGACGTCTTCGTGAAGCCTGTCCCATGCGTTTCACGGGGCGTGAATAGGAGCAACAATAGCAAGGCGACGCGCCAAAAGTGAAAGAACGAGGGACAATACGGAAAAGCAGAGGAAGGAGCGGCGCCGCGCGGAGGACGGCAGACACGATGCCAAATGGCGCTGGGTCGCGGTCAGCGGAGAGGCGGTTGGCAAGGCTAATGGGTGATGGGGGCCCAAGACTGCGGCTGGAAGAAGCACCCCTGCCTGCATCGGACGGCCTGGTGAAGGGAAGCGACGGCGCTAAGGCGGCTGTGGGACAGCGAGAACGCCGCATGGGCCGACGACACCAGCGCTGCAAACTCGAGCCCAGGCACGCATTGGCAGCGCAACACCACAGCTCGGAGAGAAGACAGGACAAGCGCAGCTGCCCAGCACAGGGGACGTCGCAGAGCACAATGATCCAGCTCAAGGTACGGCAATCATGGTCGGGCGACAGGGAGACGGTCACTCATGCAGCACAATATAGTCCCTCGTAAACTGCATCGACAACTCGGGCGCCGCCATAGTCGAGTGCGTCAACGTCTTGCGATCGAAGCGCCCCGCGAAAGTCGGTATGTAAAAGCGCATGACGAGCATGCACGCGTGCGACAGTGATTAATAGCTGCCAGGCGATCGCATAGTGGTAGTCGTCAAGAAACAGCGAAACTTTGGCCCCGAAACCGGCAACAGCGTCTCCATCAGCGCCGCGAATAAGGTCCGACGAGGCGATGTACGACACGCCGTCGTAGTCCGCACAGCGAAGAAGTGGCAGCGGCCGGACGGCAGCGTGGTCAAGTTCGACGACAACGCCTGCGTGCTCATCAACAAGGCCGGCGAGCCCATCGGCTCGAGAGTCAGCGGTGTCGTCGCGGCCGAGCTGCGAAAGATGCAGTGGTCCAAGATTCTCTCGCTGGCGCCCATGCATGTATAGACGGAGTCGGGTTACGGATCATGATGCATTTTCTGGAGTCTATGGAGCGCAGGGATATTGTAGAATATGTGTATGCCACTAGCAATACCCACGGGTATCTGAGGGTTTTCCAAACTCCACGCAATATAATTTTCAAGATTTCAAACGCCAGCCCAATGCCATGCCTCAGTAGATGTAGGCGTATCTCATTTCGTGTCAGTCGCACGCGAGACGTCACCACATCCGCAGCACACGTAGTAGAGAGCCTGTTGTCTGTCAGTGAGGCCATGGACATACGCCTTCGTAGGACTCACCATGCCCGTTGCGGCGGTTCGCTGCTGGGACTGGAAGTAGACGGCCTCGGTCTCTTTGCAAATATTGCACCGCCTTTGGATTCGCGGCAACTAAACGCAAATGCACAGTCAGCGAGCTGGCTCAAGAAGCAGGCAAGCCACGGTACACGCGCAAGTGTCTTCATGACGAGTCATCCTCCATATCCTCGTCGCTCTCAAAATCTTCGTATTCGTCGTACTCTGCTTCCTGAGGACCTGCCGTCGACTGCTCGTCCTCGGCTTCGAGTGCAAAGCCTGGGGCCCAGTCTTCGCCGCACTCCACGCAGACGATGTCCATGCCACACATGGTGCAGCACGGCAGTTCCTCAGGCAGAGAGGCTTGCGAACTAGAGTGGGAGAGACCAACCGTAGGATCCTGTGCCACCTCCGCCGTCACACCAGCCGTCGCTCCGACGGTTGAGGATATATCGTGGCGCATAACGCAGGACGAGGGCGCTTCTTCGGTGAATGCGCAGGTGCGGCACGCGAACAGGAGCTTGTTCTCAGACTTGTCTTCGCGCGGGAATAAGAGGTTGGAGCTGCTTGCGTCAGTGACTGCGCGCGCATTGTGCTGCGGCGTCGAGACTCACCATTCAGAGCAGAAGCGGAAGAGGATGGGCTCCTTCTTGCCTGGGCCACCAGTCTCTGGCGCTGGTGAAGACATGGCGGTGTGGATGTTCGATTTCGGTGATGAGCGCAAATATAGGTCAGTAGGCTGCGTGGGTATTCGTGCGTGAGTTCACAACAGAGAAACAAAGTCGTCAAGGTTGTCGGGTTTGTTCGTTGGCGCAAGAAAGAAGCCTGTCGCAGTCGCCGCATCAGTTCGTTGCCTCGCCAAATCGCCAAGCGTGCTTTGTTACTCGAGGCAGGAACGGAACGCCCCCGCATGCGCCGATCAGCTTGCCCGCAGCTAGACTTCCAACTTCACACCCACCTCGATCTGTGCCTGCAGTCCTTCTACCAAGCTCCATCTCGGTCGCATCAACGGTAAGCGCCTTGTGAACAGATTATATTCCCAGACACCATCACATCATCGACCATGGTAAGCATGACAGCAGTCCCATGCGCCGGCCTTTCAAGCCGCAGCTCACAGCGCATAGTCCTCAGAAGAGACTGGGTTGCCCCAGGGCTGGGAGGTCCGCCGCTCCAACACGAAGAACCTTCCTTACTACTTCCATGCCGAAACGAAGGACTCGCGATGGGAGCCACCCGCGGGTACCAATCCCGAGAAACTCAAAGAGTACATGGCACAGCATCACAGCTCCAAGGGTGTTGCGCCTGCGAACTTTCAACACTCTGGAGACAAGATTCGAGCTGCTCATCTTCTTGTGAAACACCGCGACAGCCGGCGCCCGGCTAGCTGGCGGGAGCCCAATATTACTCGCACCAAGGAGGACGCGTTGCATGCCATCGAAGAGTATGAAAAACAAATTCAAGCGTTCGAAAAGGGAGAGGGCGGTAAATCGCTGTCTGAGCTTGCTACCACCGAATCAGACTGTAGCAGCGCTCGCAAGGGCGGTGATCTGTAGGTTATTGTGCTTCTAGCTTCAAATGCTGGCCGACTAACAAGTGTAGGGGCTTCTTTGGCCGCGGCGATATGCAGAAAGAATTCGAAAATGCTGCTTTTGCACTTCAAAAGGGAGAGGTCAGCAAGCCAGTGCACTCAGCGTCTGGGGTACATTTGATTCAGAGGTCGGAAACATGTTCAAATTGGTATCATTCGGTGCTGACAATTGCAACAGGTTAGAATAACGTTGGTGCCCAACGACTGTATTGGCCATGGGCTAAACAGCGCGATTTACGATAAAAGGAAGGAGATGGGACATGTAGGATACGATGCGCAGGAAGCGTGGCTTAGGCTGCAGTTGGAAAGGACAAAACGTCTTGGTTTAGACGAGTCTAAAGCTACTGCAGCTCGGTATAGCAGCTGCAGGAAAATACAAACAAGTAACCCGTATTCCTTGGTTGCGGTACATGTGTGCAGGGAGGCCTCCGCGGTCATCTATTGAATCAGCTTGATAGGGCGAAAGGATGATGGAGCTGACGACAAGCAGACGACATCCTGAGGATGCATGCGGTGGTGTGCTTAGCGTAGGGTTCCCAACCAAGGGGTCTCAAAGAGCAAGCACCGTTGAAGTCTGGAAGCGAATAAGAAAAAGCCCTCATTCAGGCGCCGCAGCAGGCAGCAAGTCGCTCATATTCGCACATAGCTCATTTTGCGCGAATACCTGATTGCTTCCCGCGTGTCAACAGATTTGGTGCGAATCATAACACAGCCACTGCGGTACAGCACTGCGTCCTGGTTGCGCCAACGCCAACGACGGGTAGGCCAAGGTCAGTGTGTCTCTACACAATGCACCCCAGACGCAGCAAGCTCATTGTGTGTCCTAGCTGCGTTTCGTCGCACGTTGCAGTGGTCAAACGGACCCTTTGCTAGCCGTCTTCAGCAAATTTGAGGCCGAGCTTGTCCAAACGCAGCCCGGCATTGCCCGAGCGCGCACCAACACCACGAGTCACGACAATCTGACGTAGCTGGTAAGTGTTTTTGCTGTGCACCCAACAAGACGTGCATGATCTGGCCCCGAGCGAGCTCGACACCGTGTGCATGGGCGCAAGCGTGGCCTGCCTGTTCGGGATCTGCATGCACTCGCATCAGGTTTGCAGCGTTGAAGTCGACGGAGCATCAACCGAGTAGTTGGGCCTCACTAGACGACCCCTGTCTATCCCCATTGTTCGCGCAACGGCCGCGCTTTTCGAAGAGCCTGCGCCCGGCCTTTGCACCCCGTTTCTGACTGCCAGCAGGCCTGATTTGCCGTTACAGAGCACACAAGCGCATGGGCACCCGCTGCGCCTAGTTGCTCCTCATCTGCCCGCTGTCTGCACATACATAGCACCGTGGCGCCCTCGCTTGCATGGGAAAGTGCCGTTTCCCATTACCAACACCACCTGGGCAAGCACGCCTGTCAAACTCACCCACCGCCCCTGCCTAACCCACACACCACGACCCCAGTTCTGTTTACACACGGCCGCCAAGGATCCCCGATCCTCCGCTATAGCCACGATCCACTCACCTCGGCCCTCTCACCCAACCTTTCTTCACCACATATCTAGAAATTTCCGTCCCTCCTTCACTGGGCTCTACAAATACCCACCCACGCTCCTTTGACACCACCAAGACGCCAACATCCCTCTTGCCTCCGCAAACTTTGTTCTAAACAACTCCGCCATGGCTGCTGCGCAGTCTGCCAATCCTATCTACCACGACCCTACTCCCGCCCAGACTCGCACCCGCCGGAGCTCCAGCCGCCGAAGCTTTGCATCGCCCATGTCGAGATCCAGCTCCAACGTCGAGTCACCTCGCACACCTGGTGCTAAAGACCATGATGCGTTCAATTTTAACCCTGCCCATCTCCAGGCCTGGTACCTCCCAGAGCATGTATGGAACTCCCTTCCGCCGGCGCTGAAGTCGAGTGTCACTGCTGTACAGCACTCTGCTGCAGCCGTCTTGACCGGTAAGTACACTATTCTCGTGCCGCATGCCCTCATCTTCCTCTTGCTGTACCTGCGTGATTTGCACACACGTCATTCTGTCGCGTCCGAAGCTAATTTGATTCAGGATTCGCCCGCCTCGACAACCACAGCCAGGACCAGGACCAGGAACAGCATGAGTTTCCTCACCTCGAACTCCTGCCGGAGCCAAGGTTCAGGACCATCAGCAACGCCAGTAGCGTCTTCTCCTCGGACTCTTCTTCTGCTACGACTGCATCCTCTGCTTCTCAGTCGGGCTGCGCCTCTCCAGTCACTTCGCCTTTCTCATCATCGCAGCCTCGGCCTCCCTTCTCGCCAGTGTCGCTGGGAGATCCTGCCAAAACCCCTCAAAAACAGGACCGCTCCCGTGACCGCTCCTTCTCCACTCCGCTTGAGCCCACTGACTCCTACTACATGAGCGAGCTGTCGCACCTACGCACCGAGTCGCTCGTGCACCTCCGCCACTTGAGTCGCGACGTAGACCGTCATCTTGCCGACATCAAGGGAAAGCGCTCAGCTGGCTTCTCTGGAGAAAACGCCGAGGCTTCGGTGGAGCATGCCAATGACTTTGAGAACTGGTGGGCTGAGAAGACTCTCGAGATCACGAGCCTCAGTTGCAAGGCAAAGCGTCTAGCCGACGCCCTTGGTCTTGTTCCTACTGGTCTGGGTTGGTGTGCCCCGTAGCGGTTAGTAAGGTACATCATCCTTACGGTGCACTGCAAGTGGACATCGAACGCTTCGGCCCCATTCCAATTACGAGCATCCCTTGATGAATGAAGAGGTTTGACCGTCGGTCACCACGGTCGCTTCTTCCATCAGAAACATGTCTTTTTTCAATGATTTGTTATTCAGCGTGGAGTTGGGGCACATATCGGGCAGGCGCATCTACTGAAAGATTGGCCTCATTGGGATTCACACCGGGGGCGGGAACGGCGTCTAAGGAGTTTGGCAAGGCACACCCAACTCACTGCGCATCGGTTTACGAGGCAAATCCAGATATGGCTGGTTTGCACTCATTACTGTAATTGAGAACGTGCGAACAATGCACCTACATTAGAACAGCAAATACAGTCAACATCACGATTGACATCTGAGTTGATACTTCGGCAGCTTCCTTCATCCACGTGGAATTTCCAGCTAACATGATGTCAGAAATGACATAGCGATCTTCTTGTTGGTCGCACAGCTCTAACAGCCCCCATTTCGCACGGATGACAATTGTATGACCTCGCTCGACTGTGTCGACGACGTGAGGTTCGCCAGCCAGACCTTGCACGGTTAGGATCCCGCCACGCATGCTGCAGCCCAAGCGCCACACCACCGCATCCCTGTGCTTCTTTCATCTGCGGCTGAAACAGGAACATGCCCACGAATTACGCTCCAACATCAGCAGTATATGAGCGAAGAATGATGTCACTGCAGAAGCAATGTTTCGGCTTACTTTGTTTTAGCCAGGCTAATTGTCACTAGCACCCTCGCACCGAGCTTTGATATCGGAGAGTAACCATGCCTTGCCCTGTCGCAACTTGCGGCGCATGTCCAACAAGGCCTTTTAGTATGCGTCGTCGTCATCTGTCTCTACGCGCGGATGGTGTCTGCCTTGATCGCGATCATGGCTGTTTCGCACCCCATTCCCAAGGGGTGATTCAACGCGGCGCGGGTCTCGATCATCGGCATCAACTCCAAGTCAGCAATGACAGAATTGTGTAGCCAGGGGGGCAAAGCACATACCAGCCATTTTGTCAAAACTGTCCTGGCGAGCTTTGCCTCCTCTCTTGCTTGGACCAGGGCGTCTTGGACCGGAACTGTAGTCTTCACTTCCGTCGTAGCCTCCGCCTCGAGGAGGGAGATGGTGTCGATTTGCTCGTCGGGGAAGGAAACGGGCTGCGCGATCGTTGCCATTCCTCAGGTTGCGATAGTATGATATCTCTTCTCTGTCGACACCGCCTGGGTTGGGCCGACCGGGGGATAAGAACCTATCTTGCAGCCCTTTGGTCTTGAGGTTTGATGCCAGACATGGATTGCCCATGCCCATAGCGTCCATGTCGACCATGGACATGTCGTCTTCGAAGAGCATACCGGTCATGGCCATCTGACCTGGACGCATAGGTCGAGCACCTGCCATGAGATGAGGCATACCTGATGGCCGTTGGGCCATATTTTGACCTGGCATATTCGTTGTGTAGGGATTCCCACCACCCAGCGTCGCCGGCATATTCACGCCCATTCCCATCATCGGCATCCCACCCATCCCGTCTCCCATACGCGGATCCAACCCTGCAGGGCCAACACCAGCATTAGCACCTTGACCTCCCAATCCCATGCCCGGAAACGCACCCCCAAGCCCAGCAAACGCAGGTCTAGGACTCCCCATACCCACACTCCCCGCCTTACTACTCCTACTCCCCCTCACGCTCCCCCTCTTCCTCATCTTCTCAAACCTCTCATCCAACGCCTCCAAAAGATCCTCCTTCAACCCCTTCATCTCCTCCTTCCTCCTCTTGTCCTCTTTCTTCTGCTCCTTTTCCTTGTTCTTACTACTCTTTCCTTCCTCCTCACTCCCTGCTCCCTCACCTTCCCTACACGCAGAATGGTCCCCACAATTCCGTCCCAGATCTTTCTTCAATATGTATCGAATCTCACCCTGTCCATAGCCGCCTTCATCGCCGCTCCCGCCGTTGTCCTTCCGTGAGCGGTAGAGCACGCGATGGCCTTCGCGGCAGGGACAGGACGGGGTGCAGATGCAGGCGTCGAGGAAGGAGTCACCTTTGAGCCATTCGTGCCCGCCGCTGGGTTTGCGGTTGATACGTTCCGCTGGCGAAGTGTGTGCGCGTGGAATCTTGGGAGTAGCGGGCGCAGCTGACTTTGCGAATGCGCCGAGGGGTATGTGTTCGTGCGCGCCGGGTGAGCGGCGGCGATGAGGTGTGCTTGAGGCTGTGCTGTGAGGGGAGCCTGGCTGTGCGTAGGAATAGGGATTGGGGACTTGGCCTTGACCGGTACCTGGAGGAGCAGCTGCACCTGTAGGCGGCATAGGCATGCCTCCGCCAGCACTATACCGTGGAGGCAAATGCGTCATGGACGAGTATCCTGGTGGTAGATCAGGCGAAGATGGCATCATTGCGTGATGTGCAGTTGGGTTTCCTAGCATTTGAGCGCCTGGTGGTCCCATTCCCATACCGATATTCATCCCCGGTCCACCTCCCCCCAACCCGCCAGACCACATCCCGGGACTCCCATATCCCCCCCTCATAAGCGGCACGCTCCTCGGTCTGCCTCCTAGACCCCTTGCATCGGATCCTCTTCCAAACGCCCTTCTCGTCGGCACGATACCCACGCTAACACTCTCTTCACTCTCACTATCCCCCTCATCGCCATCATACATCTCATACATACCTCGCGGCGGCATTCGTCGCCGAGATGGATGTACAGTAAGCGCCGTATGCGGCGGTACCATGATACGCCCACCTGGCGCTGAGACTTCGACGAGCGGGGGAGGAGTGCAGTTTGAGGGGTAGCCGTAGTTGGAGTGGGTTTGGCCCATTTTTGGAGTTTGGAGGGGGTGGAGAAGGGATGGGCGGATGCACGAGGTATGAGAGGTGGGAAGTGGGTGCTCGAGTTCGAGTAGCAGATTGGGATAAATGTTACGATTAGGAAAGTAGGAAACTGGATGAGATGCAACAATACCACTGCTTGTCAAAGTGCGATGAGAGTGTGTATCTGTATTTGTGTAAGTGAGTCGAAGGCTAGTGTGTATGAGGTGGCAGCTCGCAAAGGCGAGATTGTTTGCTACATTCAAGCATGGCTGTTGTACGAACCAAACATGTCTCATTCCGATGGACAAGGTTTGTCATGTGGACGCCCCAAACGCAATGCAGATGCGATGTGACAGAAGATTCGACGACAACGCCTGCTGAACTCTGCGGGACAAACGATTCGACGTCGAATTGTAGAAAACTACGCATACCCGATTTTCACGAAGCGAATTTGCACAAAGTGTTTTGA
The DNA here is from genome assembly GCA_001644525.1 of Phaeosphaeriaceae sp. SRC1lsM3a. Lineage (NCBI taxonomy): Eukaryota > Fungi > Ascomycota > Dothideomycetes > Pleosporales > Phaeosphaeriaceae > Phaeosphaeriaceae sp. SRC1lsM3a. Next base: position 581,978 of record KV441718.1, read on the forward strand.
AAGTCATATATATTCACTGTCTCTGTTTCGCATCAAATCATTATACAGAGAACAGTCAAGTAAGGTCATTAAACAACCACGTCCAGCAAACGCCGAAGAAGCTGCAAACCAAAACCAACCCAAACCAAAATGAGCAATAGCAAGAAATAAAAGGTCTCCATCTCTCCTTTTCATGCAACAGCCGCGGTCCAACAATCGCAATCGGGTTTATACAAGCGAAGCGAACCGAGTCGAAGACACGAGTGCTCAGCACTCGTCGTTTCTTCTCCTCTCCTTCTTCTGTCGCCGAGCTAAGAAGCCCAGCCGAAGTCGATGCGGTAGCGAAACCAAATGATGAATCTGAACACAAGGAAAATGCGCAAGTAAGTGAATGTCCAAGAAACGAATGTTTCTCTTCAAATAGGGGTGGGTAAACTGGGTATCGATGTTGAAGTGGACAAGGATGGGGGGCTTAGAAAATCATCGAGCGAACCTGCTCCCTGCGTCCAGACGATCCTGTCTTGCCATTATCACGTGGCCGTGGTGGCGGTGCCTGCGACATGCGATGGTCTTTGGCTGGTGGCGCGGGTGCGTGCGATTGTGTCCGCGAGTGACCCTTGACGGGGCTGGAAGGAACCGATTTGCTTTGTGGTTGAGCAAATACATCATGTGATTGCGTGCGCTGATGTGATGGCCGGTTGGCGTTGGGGTTCTCATGAAGCGCTCTTGATGGCTGGGTCGGGACACCAGCTTGTGATCGGGTGGCCTTCTCTTTTCGCTCCTTCTCAAGAATCATCGAGATCCACCCCTTCTTTGCTGCAATGTCTCGTCCGACAGTTTCAGAGAGAACCTTCATCCAGCCCTCCTTTGCCTCGCGGGTGTCGGCATAGAAGTCAATGACTTCTCCATTGGCGAAACGGATGCGGAATCCTTCTTCAACGAACATGTAGCCCTCTTCGTCCTCGGCAAAGCCAGACTTGCGACGACCGCCAGACTTGGTGGATGACGGCTGCTGCAATGCACCCTTGTCGTCAAAAAGCTTGGTCGCCTTGGCCAGATTGATAGTCGCTCGTGGTTGTCGAGTGGCCTCGTGATAAGCTGTGAGCTTCGTACCTTCGAGACGGAAGAAGCGACGACGCCAGTACTGAAATACGAATCAGCGACAAGGTCATGTGTAGTTACATCAGAGTGGACTTACTGGGCAATCACCTCCCTGTTGGCTTAAAGGACCCTCCCAGGCCGTGTCCTTGACCGCTTCTGCCTCCTTCAGTTCGCGAATGCAAGCATTCATGCTCTTCGGCATGTCTTCATCCTTGGCGCCCTTAGGCTTTGGTACGTAGAGCAGCTGCAGAGTGAGCTTGCCAATGCGGTACGGGGGCCGGCGTACAACGCCACCACGCTTGCTCTTCACGCTGCTTGCGCCAGTGGTGTCAACAGCCCACTCGTTGAAGCAGGGAATATCAACGGTCAACGGGCGACCGTAAGCCTGGCTTTCGTGGTTGTTGAGGCAAACATACGCACGTGCAAAAGAGCCATCGGGGCCGACCAAGTCATGCAAGAGGTCCCAAGCAGTAGCTTGGTGGTTGCGCTTCGCTGCTGCTTGAGCTTCTTGCTGCTCTTGAAGTGCAATGCGATCAGCCTCTTCCTGTGCTTTGCGCTCTTGCTCCTTGCGCTTCTTTGGCGAAGACAGAAGATTTCGGAAGGCTGAGTGGGACTTCTTGTGGTTTACCGTACGTACAGGTGCAGTGACAACCTGGGGTACAGCAGGCGGCTCAAGCTTGGTCTGGAGGGTGAGTTGGAACTCAAGATCATCCAACACAACAAGTTCGAATTCCTGACCAATTGGCGCGGACTGGTTGAGCTCCAACCAAGATGTGGTCACGCAGTGCAGACCGTTGTCGAGTGTCAGTTGGAAATGGGTGCGTTCAGCTAGATTTGTTAGCATGGTGGAGTAGTCATCATGGAGGCAACTTACTCTTGGGTAGTGGCAGATCGAGGTCCTTGACTCCGACGACCTTGACGAAAACTCTTCCTCGCTCCTCACCATCTTCAAACTCTTCGTCGCCTTGCTCAGTGACAGAGTCCAGACCGCCTGAAACAGCAGACTCCTGGCCAGGGAGTGGTGGTGCGGGACCAGTGGAAGTAGGAACACGACGACCCGATGTCGTTCGGATGCTCTTACGACGCGGCTTACCATTCCATGGCTCCTTGGTCCAAGCAGGCTTGCGCTCGGCGCTGGTCTTACGAGGGCCGGTAGCAGCGCTTGCTTCTTGAGAAGGCTTCTCGTCGCTGAACTGGCGGCTGCTGGCAACAACAACTTTGGTGTTCTCACGCATCAGGTAGCCCTTCTGTTCGCGGACATAGCTGTTAGCGGGACTGTATCTATACACAAAGCCTTCACCTGAAATTTGTGCAGCTGGCGTTGGTGGCGCAGCAGTGGAAGTAGGGAATTTTGCGAAAGAGGGTAAAGGAAAAAGGTTGTTTACCTTCTGAGCCTCAATAATGTGGTTAAACTCTCTATCGAGCCCGAAGCTCAGATCGTTAGAGTCATCGCCCAGATCGAGATCTAGCATTCGATTCTCCTTATTTGAGATACTCATTTGGGAATCTTCATCATCGACGTGGCCGAGTTCGAAAGTCAGAGACTGGCGCTTAGGGCTCCGCACAGGAACTGGAGGGGGATGCTCGCCACTGACTTGACGACGCGCTGTAGCAAGGTCAATCTCATCTGGGATGAGGGAAGGTCGTGTCTTCAACTTTCCACCAGCACCTCGGATTGTGGCCTCGCGTTGCGGCACTTCTGGAGAGGACTCTTGCTCTGGTGGTGAGATTATGACGGGATGCCGAATGACAGAATCAGGTGTGCCAGGCTCCTCTGACTCGGCGTCTGCCTCTTCGACCGTGTCAGGTGTAGCAGGGCGTCGCAAGAAGTCGCGCATAGCGTCCATCTTTGGCGCAGTGTCAAGAGGGCTAAGTGCAGTTGCGAAAGAAGCCTTCAACGGGTCAAGGCTGAGGTCCATCTTATCACCATCGAAGGAAGAGAACATTTCCTCTTGACGTGCCTTCTTCTCTGCAGCAGCAGGAGATGGTCCTGCAGCAGTAGGAGTAGGAGGGCCAGAGCTGTCAATAGTGCTCTGGGAGGTTGGCTGCTCCTCTGGCTGGGGCGAGTATTCGCTCATTTCGTCTTCTTCTTGAGCATGGTGCTGCACGGGATGTCGTACCACGGAGCTCTCACGCTCATACTCGTCATCTAGCACTGACATCTCGGTACCGTCCACTTCCGTAACCTCAGCAAACGAGTATGCATCGATAACGCTGTCGGCCTCACTCTCAGCGACATGGCCGTCATGATGTGGATGTTCATCGAAATTGGATGAGCACTCGCGGGAAGGAATTGGAACATCGGGGTCCAGATCAGCAAGGTCGCCGTAGCTGCGTTCAGGGCTGGACTCAAGGTCATACGCGTAGCTTTCTTCTTCATCGAAGTTGCGGCTCTTCACCCTTCTGAGAATAGATTCCCGGGAGATGCGTGGGGCGATTGTTGGCTGGTCCGCGATTTCGGTTTCGACCTCTGTAACATCGTCGACCTCCTCTACGTGCACCGAGACCTTCTGCTCGACCTTTTGATCGTGGCTTTCCTGGGTTGGCGTGCTCGTATCGCGGTCACCATCGAAATTCATCAAGCGCAGTCGGTCTTCGAGTGACATTGAGCCCTCGCGCATGTTGAGCAGATCGGACTTGGAGATGCCTGCAGCCTGGGGCAGCTGAGGGAGCGAACGGCGCGCATCGCTGGCGCGCTCTGCTGCGGCCGAGAGACCAATGCTGGAGTCTCGTCGCCTGCTACCATCTTGGGATTGCATGCCAGGAAGAGGTGGGAGCGGACGGGTGTCGCCATCCGAATTGGTCGAGCCATGACGGAAACCATTTGCTGCGCCGTTCGGGCGTGCATTTGGCATCGGACTGTTGTCCCGTCCATCGAAAACATCGTCATACAAGTCGGTCAGCGACGTGTTTGCTGCATCGGGGCTCATGTGGCGCCAATCCTCAGGCAGCACGACTGGCGTCTTCTCGGTGTCTTCCAAGGAAGCATCGAAGCTGTCATCTTGGTCGAAGCTCATCTCTTCATCCTCATCAGATTCATAGCTGCCCTCGCGTGACCCAGAAGCCGCGGACGGGTCAGGTGTAACCATCTCGAATTCTGTAATGGTAGGTGGAGCGGTGTCAAAGGTAACACTCTTAGCATGGCGGCGTAAGGGGCGCAGCGTCTGGTGCTTGAATTCGTCGTCTTCGGACATAGTGCTGGAGTCCGGGTTATACTTGGGCGAGTTAAAGCGCCCGTTCATCACAAGAGAGGACTTGGTAGGCGACACACGACCCTCAGGCGGCGATGTGTGTTCTTTGGATGGCGATGCGTATGCCTTGGATGGCGATCCGAACGATGACTGGGTGGGCAGCTTGGCTGGAGACGTCTTCGAGGGACTCAGGATCGGGATCCTCGTCTGGCTTTCGCTGCGGCGATGGCCCTTGGTCGGGCTTGTGGAAGACTCGCGGTAGCCACTCAGACCACTACCGCCATAAGCATTTCCTTGTAGGGCGGTGCTAAGAGGACGGCCAGCAGCCATGGGGCGTTCAAGTGGCTGAACGGCAGTAGGGTCATACTCGTGCTTCTGCTCGCGTGCGAACATGCTGCTGTTCTTGACGCGCGACTGCTTCTTCAAGTTCTCAATTGAGTTGCGCTTGGGCGACAGCTGTGCGGGAGACGTCTCGCGCTCGTACTCGTTCTCAGAGTCGAAGCGGTTCTTGGGAGAGATGGTCTGTTCCTTCCAAAACAAACGGGGGCTGTTGTTGAATGAAGACGAGCCGCTGAAGGGCGAGCTCTCTTTGGTTAGGAAGACCTTCTGGGCCACGTTAGTTGCCATGCGTGTGAGGAATGTGTCGAGTGGTAGTACCTTTGTTGCCTGATTGAAGCTGGGCGAGTTGCGCCTCCGCTCAGTAGAGCCAATCTCTGACAGCGGACGGCCGCTGCCCTTTGTGGGCGAGGCAGTCGGCGTCTTGTTTATGCGCAGCGGCGACACCTGAAGTAGGCAAAGTAAGTATGCTGTTATAGTGACTTGAGTTATGCAAGACTCGAGTACGTACCGCTTCATTGCGCGACATGTCGGCGGCCGTAGTTGCTGTGTATGCAGCTCGGCTACCTGCGATGTCGAGGAATGTTATCGAAGAATGGGGCGAAGCCGAGAGAAGAGAGTGCACAGCCAGGCGAATAGCTGATGCGCGTATGTAAATATGGAAAGGCGAAGTGAAGGTCAACCACGGAGCGCACGCGCTGTTGTGCGATGGAGAAGCAGAGGAGAGGAGGATGTGCGGCTGGAGGTCAATATCTGGTCGCCGCGGGCCATATCAAACGGTTGTTGATGACCAGGATGCGGGCAGCTACGATGGTTGCTCTGGTGACTGCCGCATGCGGTTGGGCTATCCGCGCGCTAGGACGCTAGCGCCAGAAACTCGTCACTGTCGTCAGTGCGCCTCCGCAGTTTTCATGTGCCAGCGGAATTAGCAGCATGGCGCATTGCGGATAGTTGCCATTTATTCAACATGTTGCGACAAGTGACTCGTGCCTGTCCGTTCTGCGAAGTGCGTTCTTTGCTTGGACCGGCGCCCCGAAATTTGCAACCACAGCACACCCAAGCCCGCCTCTATACCCAGATACAGCGCGAAGCACAGCGAGAAAGAGGAGACAGAGGACCTCGAGATGATGCCTCATATTCTCGGGCTCGCACCGGGCCTCCACGGTCTTTGCGAGGGCGCGAGGACCGCCGACCGTCGCGCATGATTCTCTCCGACACAGTCTCACGCCCACCACCGCCAGATGGAAGGCCTGCAAGGAAAAAGCCAGAGCCATTCTCGTACCTCAATCGCACGAGGGTACCGCCATCGCTGGAAAGAGAAAGAGAGCGCAGGGAGAGTCGCATGGAGAGGCCTAGTCAGAAGAAAGATGACGGAAAGAGAAGAGCCAAGGCAGAGCCATATCACGCGTTAAAGATGCAGAGCTCGCTACACGAAGTGCCATACAGCAACCGCACTGCCATCAAGCGCAAGATGGACCAGTACGACTCCTTCGACAAGATGCCTTTGCTGGATACTGTACAGGCAGCTATCAAAGACGCCCTGCCCGAGCTCGAATACCGCAATCCCACCCCCGCTCAAGCTGTGGCCATCCCGGCGTTGTTGGGACTCGAAGCCAAGAAGCGTGTCAAGGCGACATCGACAAAAAAAGGCGGACCGGAAGCTTTCCTTCTTGCAGCCGAGACGGGCTCTGGCAAAACGCTGGCATACCTCCTTCCTACACTAGACGCCATCAAGCAGGCCGAACTGCAGGAGAGGGAAGAGGCAGAAGAACAAGCACAGAGGGATGCGGAACAGGTCGCGGCCGATACTACACAACGGAGGACGGACATGTTCGCTGCAGAAGAGCCTGAGATCAACAAGGCTGTCGATCCAGCGCGGCCCCGAGCCATCATTCTTGTCCCGTCTGCTGAGCTTGTAGCGCAAGTCGGCGCTGTCGCAAAGTCTCTGTCGCACACTGTCAAGTTCCGAGCCGCACCCATTTCAGCAAAAATGACAGCCACGGTCATTCGTAGTCAACTCTTCAACGAAAAGGGTGTCGACGTCGTCATTAGCACACCGCCACTCCTTGCCAGCATCGCAGAAAGCAACCCCAACATCCTCGCCCGGGTCACGCACCTGATATGCGACGAAGCTGATTCGCTGTTTGATCGGTCTTTCAAGCCCAGCACCATGGAAATCATCGAGCGGGCAACGCCCTCCTTGAAGAAACTCATCCTGTGTTCTGCCACCATTCCCAAATACTTGGACAAGTATCTTGCGGACAAATATCCCGACATGCAGCGCTTAGTCACTCCCAACTTGCACGCCATCCCTCGACGAGTTCAGCTTGGCGTTGTTGATGTGAACAAGGATCCTTACCACGGAAACAAAATGCTCGCATGTGCAGATACTATCTGGCAGATAGGAAAATCTGCCGGAGAGTACGACGCAGCCGAAGGCAAAGAGGCAGTTCCCACGAAGCGCGTCCTCGTCTTTGTCAACGAGCGCGATGACACCGATACTGTGGCGCAATATCTCCAGAAGAAGGGCATTGATGCGTTGGCTTTCCACCGCGACACCGATCCGTCCCGCCAGGCAAAAACGCTTGCATCCTTCACTGGAAGCGACACGTCCACTGCTATCAAACCGTCGGCTAGCGATCCTGCAAAGCCCGAACCTGCGAGCAAGCGTACCTTGCCCAACACCAAAGTCATTGTCACTACCGACTTGGGCTCGAGAGGTATCGATACCGTCTCTGTTCGCCACGTCATTCTCTATGATGTGCCGCACACCACTATCGACTTCATCCATCGTCTTGGCCGAACAGGCCGTATGGGCAGGAGAGGTCGTGGCATAGTCCTGCTCGGACCAGGCGATCGTGCTGATGTTGTCAAGGAAGTCAGAGAGGCTATGTTTAGAGGCGAGGCTCTCATCTAGAGCATGTGTATCATAGATATGTATTGTATATGTAAATGTGTATATGAAGAAAAGAACATGAGCAAGAGCTTGAGCATATAGACGGCGCATCCTCAATACGGAATAGAGTAGAATGTACAGAATATCCACTTTCTATACCCGCTGTTCACGACACCAATCCAAATCGAGATCCATCGTCCTCCTCCTCTCAGCTGCACTGCCTCACTCCATCCGCAAACTCCCTGTCCCTCTCCAAACCTGTATATCCCAATTCCGTTCCCACGAATCCTTCTCGTCTATATACGCTTCTGAACCTCTCTTTTCCTCCATCGCCCTCTACTCCACCATCTTGCTCTTCAAACACAGCATCCCCCACATCATGAATCTCCATCGTACGATCCGCCTTGACACCAACATCCTCAGCATGCACAAGCAACCCAGGGATAGCCATTGTGTGCGTCATGCGCGCCTTCACAGGTGCAGAGTCCGGACAGTGGGAAATGAAATATAGAAGAGACGTACTTGAATGAGTGTAGAAATTGAAGGTTGGGATAATTGGGGGTAGGTGAGAAGGGAGTTGGTCAGCAAGGACATTTTGGGATGAGAGGAGGAGGGTAAGAGTTTGGGAGGTTGGGTCCACGGTCTGTCGAAGTTAGTGTTGGTGAGTGCGCATAGAGGTGGGTTGGGCACGTACGATTTGAACCAAAGCCCCAGGCGTGGAAACGTTACGGAGCGCCTCAAGTGCATCGGGCGCAATGGGGTTTTGCATCCGTCGATCGCACAGGCGGCATTTAGTGCGCTTGTAGCCTGCATCTTTGACGGTGCATGAAGTGCATCCATCTTCTTCACATTTAACCCCCTTGCCATGCACCGCTGGCTGATCCTTCGTCTCGCACTCGAGGTCTCGCTCGTTCCAGGACCTGGCATCGGTGATCTCGCCAATTTCTTTACAGATCAGGGACTGCGAGAAGTGCTCTGCTCCGAGCTGCTGTACAAACTCATGGCGATGCTCGAGGAGGAATTGGCGTTGTGCTGAGTCTGCGAGGTATGGGGCGAAGGTGATGGCGATTAAAGTGTTGTTGCGGCGGAGGAGCAGGTACATGGGTGTCTTGGGGTCGAGCACGGCTTTGATCTCGTTGAGGGCGACTTGGAAGGAAGACGTGGACTCTGGATAGTGCACGGAGGGAAGAGGTTGTAGAGTGCCATTGGACGATATCAGAGGTAGGGCTAGAAGAGATGCATTTTTGTTGAAGGTTGCAAATGCCTCGTGAATGGAAGGCGATATTTCTTGTATAATGGTTAGTTCGGAGTGACCTAATCGCACGATATTATTACCGAGTATTATCCCCTCCATTTTTCAGTGTGTCTTTTAGTAGACCGAAATAAGTGTTGGCAGAAGGATCAAGTTGGTGCTGTGAACTTGCGAGTAAGGTTGCTCGTCATGGTTCTTAAACATCCTGCACTGCGGCAGCGTGTTTCTGCGGCCACGCCAACAACGCGTGTCTGGTTCAACGTACGCGTATTACAATTCCGCAAAGCCTCATCTCACATGTAGAGGCCATGATTAAGCATCGGAGATCTCCTCATGCTGCTGCCTCGTGGTGCGGAATTCCGCACTGCTGCGGACTTGTGGCAAGGGACCCTACGTAGTAGAAACGAAGAATGAGCCAATATATAGAAATTTATGGAATGCGATGCATGTAGCGAAATGTGTAACAATTGTAGTCTGGAGTGATACAAAACTGCACGTGCTGGTGAAGTTATGCGTCTAGACTACTGCGTGAATACTCGACCAACCAGCAGGCCGGGCCACCCTGTGTGTTGACGGGCCTTTCTCATAGGCTGCATCGGCGCTCTTTCCTTTGTCCTTATGACTGCGCCTTCCATGCAGACTAGTCAAACACGTTTGAGATGGGAATTGGTTCTTGACACACAGCAATCGATTTATCGTCGTTGGCAATATCAATAACATCAACCAGATAATCTATGCTCCGGTATGTTGCCTATCGTGCCAATAGTCCGAAATTAGCAGCACACTAGGCCGTTCACGGCGGCGAGGCTGTTGGGCGTGGCTCTCCGCGCTGCACTTACCGGTCGTTCGGTGGTGGGAGCGCGGTGGTGGCGCTAGAGAGGGCCGAAAGGCAGTGCACGTCCACCGCTGTAGCATTGCCCGCAGCCTGACAGTGACTGGAACGCGATACGTCGGCTGTCCCGCCGCCTGCCATACAACACACCATGGAGGGCCCCGAGCCATCCTCTACGGATCTCGCGTCCTCCACCCCCTCTGCAGGCCACCGCCTGGCCGCCCCGCGCGACGACAGCGACTTGAGCAAAAACACGACCCAGACGCATCCGGCCGACGACACCTCGCGACGACCCGCGGCGCAAACGAACGCAGCGTCCGCTGCATCGAATGCCCTGTTACCCTCATTCGGCGGCGAATCTGGTAATTCGCACTTTCACTACCACATCCGCGCGCCCTCGACCGGTCTGACCCTCCAGACAGACTTCTCCAAGTACCAGCCGGCGCCCACCACATCCACGTCCAACCTGGAGGGCACCACGGGCGAATCGCGCAGGCAGTCCGCCACGGCGCCGATAGCAATCCAGGACCAGAGCTACCTGCGGACGGCCTGGTCTGCCAACAGCGTTGGCTCTCTGTCGCCCGCCTCAGTGCTCTCCTCGCCAGCGCTGAACGCCCTCGGCGACATCACCCCTCTGCCCTCGCCGCTGGTGATGAACGACTCCCCAGGGCCATGGCAAAGAGCCGTCGCGCGCCCTCGTTCACGGGGTGCCTCGGGCTCTTCGTTGGGAGACAATCTTTTCTCGCCTAGCAAAGGCACGCTGTCGCCGTCTGGGTCACTGAAGAAGAAGGGCTATCAGAGATTGAAGGAGGCCGCCATTGAAGCCGCTGCAGCAAGTCACACACAGCAGAAGAACGAAGCTGCACGCGAGAGGAACAGGAGCATCAGTGACTACACTCCCGATCTCCTACACAATGCACGACCTCGACATGTCACCATCGGCAATGCTGCTATCGAAAGCGACCCAAGCGTGCAACAACACCTGCATCGCGAGGTCTACCTTGCTGCACAACGCGGACTTGTCTCAGACCGCGCCTCAGCCAGTCTTCCGACGCCACCCGCAAGCAATGCTAGTAACAGAAGCGTCACAGACACCGAGGAAGAGGATCTTGCTGACGACGACAAGACAAAGTATATTGTAGTGCGCCAAGGTCCAGACAGGACCAAGAAACTCTGGCGACCTGTCCGAAAGCTCGGCCAGGGCACCTTTAGTAAAGTCTACTTGGCCACATGTGAGAAAACAAACGCAAAGGACCCTCTAGATGAAGCCGTTCTTGACCCCCGCAAACTCGTTGCCATCAAAGTCGTCGAGCACGGTCCTGCTGGCGGTGCCGACGAGGAGCGGGTAGAACTCAGCCTCAAACGTGAAGTCGAAATGCTCCGATCTGTCACACATCCCTCTCTGGTCCATCTTCAAGCTTTCGACCACAATGATGCTCAGGCACTAATTGTCCTGACTTACTGTCCGGGCGGCGACCTCTTTGATGTAGCGAGCGATCACCGAGACAAGTTGACCGTTGGCATCGTGCAACGAATTTTCGCCGAAATGGTTGGCGCCGTGCGATACCTGCATGATCAGCTCATTGTGCATCGCGACATCAAACTAGAAAGTACTGCTCTCCACTCCTTATCGCGACGCCCAGATTGGTATGTGCACCTCCCGTAACAGTGTACTAATGCAGCACAGACGTCCTGCTCAACATTCCCACCTCCACTGTGCCTCTCCTCAAGGAACCTCAGAAACACCCACACGCCATAGCGACACTTACTGATCTGGGCCTTTCGCGCCGTATACCTGCACCACCCGAGTCGCCTCTCCTTACTACGAGATGTGGAAGTGAAGACTATGCCGCTCCAGAGATTCTCCTTGGCCAACCCTACGACGGCCGTGCTACCGACGCATGGGCGCTTGGTGTCCTGTTGTACGCCCTCATGGAGGGACGCTTGCCATTCGACCCGCCACCAGGCAAACCCGCTCGTGGCAGGGCTGTGCATCGTATAGCCCGATGTGACTGGGTGTGGGTGAAATTTGGCGACGACGATGGCGAGTGGGACGACGCCAAGGGCCAAGACTGGGTTGGCGCCCGCGAGTGTGTTGAAGGTCTACTAAAGAAGGCAAATCGCGGTCGCAAGAGTCTCAACGACATTGCAAAAACGGAATGGGTACAGCGAGGTATCCAGGTCGAGGGCGGCTTGAGGATGAGGCCCGAAGATGAGGTCGTGGATGACAACACGACAGATCTACCTTCGAGGTGATCGCTATTGAAGAGCATCACTTGATAGGTTTGCTAAAGCGAGCCTACAGGACCGACTAGACCTCTGACCACATCAACGCGAGCACTGCGAGATGCGACTAACTCTCGATCGCGACGGCTCTGCGACAACTATTTTCATCTCTTTGTTATCATCTTCACTTCTTGTTCCTTCGCTCAGATATCCTCTTACTGCATTCGCCTTTTATCTTCTGCCCTTGGCCGCTGCGCTTTACACTTCTCTTCTTCGCGCGCGGGTGCTTCCTCGTTCTATACCTTTCTTACTTGTATGGGATGCATCACTTAGACAAAACAAAGAGCATATTCACGACATGCTTTCCCTTTACGTATCCGGGCTGCTTGGATACCATGGCTCTGCTTGTATGTAGTCAATGAAATCATCATAACTGAAGGTAGATTACTAGAACAATCGTGTGATGTCTGGAATTACTCTTTGCAGCGAAATACCTTCTCAATTGGTGGCAAGAGTTAGATCACCAAGGATGGGAAGGGTGGAACTCTAATGAGAAACACATTTTGCGAATACGTAGGTACACACCTGAGAAACCTCGCCAGGCTCGTATGGCCTGTGACGTGCGCTGTACAGAGTTGTGCAACATTAGTGACCTCAGTTGCAAGCTTGCCCATGAGCACAGTTGTCCCTAGCCAAGCAACATTTCTATTCCAACGAAACGACGACGGAAGACACTAAGAAGATGATGATCTCAATGCTAGTCACAAACTCTCAGCTCCGCGGAACTATGTCGATAAATACAAATACTGATCTTCAGGAGATAGTGCTTGCTAGAATAGTTCGCGTGGTGCGTAGCAGTAGCACTATGGGAACTTCCGAGACCATCTCTGGCATCAGAATAATCGTTGAATGCAAGATACCATTACCGGTAGTACTTGACGGACATCGATGAGGAACGTTGCAAGGACATTACATCGATTATCGTTGGTATTATCCATGGGAGTGTCTGAGCAAGGCTGACATTACGCGGCGTCAGAGAATTGACAATTGATTTAAGCTTCATCCTAGAAGATAGTTTACTGCACAGCCGAGGCCCGCCTCGTGTCAATTAAGTCAAGCCTTATTTCTGCTGGACCTTGATTTCTAGACCCGAGCGAGCCAGTAGGTCGTTCTAGCACTCCAATCAAAGGACAGCGGACGCAGAGCCCGCTGATGGGCCAATAATGATCGACGGTGTAGACTGCTTGAGTTCGCAGGTCACAATGACCTCAAGAATAGCATTATAGGTACATCGCTAGGTTTACCCTGCCCAAACCTAAACCTCAACCGCCGGCATCTAATACCTTTCACAAACCACTTGTTCGAGTGACATGACAGTGAAGTTTATTCCCGCTCTTCTCCTTGAAGGGAATATGACGATCATGGTAGCTGCGAAACCGAGGCAGTTTTCATGGCGATGGTGTGAATATTTATACTGTATAAAGCCTTGAGATTAAGCACTCCACCTCCTGCCACGGTTCAAACATTCCAATTAAGCCGTTCGCACGTTTCCAAGTCGTCCAACGCCTTTTCCCATATCTCACCACAGCAAGTGATCGTCAACATGCGTTCCACCAGCTTCGTCGCCTTCGCCCTCTGCGCTTTGTCCGTGACTGTCTCCTCAGCGCCTACACCGCAATTAACCAGCTTGCTTGGCGCGATCACCAATCCTCAAGCTGGTGCGGGCAATGACAACACCTTCAAGGACATTTTGAACGGCAATGGGGAGGGCAACGGCGTATGTACAACTCACCCACTATCTCGGACATGATGTTAATGTCTTGATTAGAACGGCAACGAAGCGGGAAACAACAACGGCAATAATAATGGCAATGGAAATACAGTCAACGTGAGTCCTGATGTGCCGATTACGCTGCCCGCTTTGCCCGATGTTAACATCAGCCCTACTATCAAGTAGGTTGGCGGGTCTGTTTGTTGTGGGCTTTGTGCTGACGAGTTGGACAGTTTGGCAAGATCTAGAGATGTGGTGGTGCATAAATCATAAAGCGTAGTTGAACAGAGGATGATGTAGGGGTCATTTTTGATGACATATTGGCGTTATGACATGTAGCCCTGGAAGGTCTTGATTCTAGTTGCAGGCACGAGGACGGGAAGCATTAGGCACGTTGACCATGGAGTTTTTCGATTCCTGTTGATGTACGTAATTGTAGGAAGTAATTGTCTTGGATTGAATTTGATCTCTTCGCTGATTGTACGAAACGATTGGCTTAATCTGCTCTTTGGAGACTAATTTCAAAACATATCAAGTAGAAAGTGATGAGGGCACCTAGAGCATGGCAGGTTTGTTGTGCAACCTTGGTGATCTTAATTATGAGTTTCACCACAAGGACAGCTGTACCTGGCTAGGAAACCCTCTTAAATGTCAACCCGATCGATAGAAGTTGCGTAGCCTATGGTAATGAATTGATGTTGACAGCTCAGTAATTCAGGGATTACCTTACTTGAGCCTCTAGTGATACAGTCTTGCAAACGTATTACTTACGAAATGTTCTAGAGTCGATAGTCTATTAATAGGATCTCGAGGTTTTCTTCGTGGATTTCTTTTGTTCTTCTTGAGGTTATGACCATGGTGCTGATACATGGTCTGCCCCTCCATTCCTCGCCCAATCCTTGACCCGATCTCGCTAGTCCCAAGCACCATGACCCCAATGCCCGCGCCTGTTGCACACCGCCATAGACATAAGATTGCAAAGGAATTATTTTCAAGGTACTCCCAGGTCAGATATTCACCGCCCAAAGAAAATCTACTCGCTGCTATCGCGCAAAAGTAATCTCGTGACGTCAGCCCCGCTCAACCTCCCAGATTAATTATTGGCCAACACCCACTTCAAAATTCCCATTTCAACCACAATCGAACTTCGCAACGACACGCATATACCAATATCCAAATGGCGCCCTCAACCTCCCCTTCAGACGAAACAACAATAGACGCACACTCCCGCTCCGCTCTCGCAACCACAAAGCGTAACCTCCGCTACCTCTACAACCCCGCCTCCCCCGCCGCCGCATCCACCATCTCCTCGCGCCGCACGCGCGCCCTGCTGCGCGTCGTGCGCTCCTCGTTCATATTCCTTTTCTGGCGCTTGGTCAAATATGCAAAATACGTAGCCATTGGGTCATTGATTGCGACGTTGGGTGCAGGCGCATTCGGAACGTTCGTTAGCGGCGCAGGGTTTGTGCTTGCGCCGACGGGAATATTGGGCACGGTCATGGCGGGGAGTGTGTGGGGAGTTGGGAAGTTTGTGTTGAGGAGGGTCAAGGGGCGCTGGGATGCGAGGCGTGGGGGCTTTGTGGATCTGGATGAGCATGAGGAGGAGGAGATGGAGGAGGGCAGGAGGGAGGTCAGATATGGGGCGGAGGAGATGCCTTGGTGAAATTATGAAGAGGAGGATGTGAGAGAGGAGTTTGTTGGCACTGGAGATGGTACTGGGATGTGTGGTTTTGGGTATCTGGGTCTTGCTTCACACGAGATAGATTCGGCGTCGTGTCAGGGAGCTATACCACCCGCTCATGCCTTCCGCTTCTCCAAAGCTGGATGTCTTGGGACCTCGGATCTGCACGAAGTCTGGACGCAGATATACGATTTCTGGATCGAGTCCGCGATTCTTGCCGAAGTACGCGACGCGCGCGAAGATGTTGTCACGCACCCGCTTCAGCACGAGTCCCGCAGGAGCTAGCGAGCGCTCAACCTCAAGAAGCCAGAGCTCGCACTCATCATCTGGGGTTAGACCTTCGCGATCAGAAGAAGACTGTACCTGCGACATCAAGTCTAGTACTTCGTGCTTGACATCAGCAATTTGGACGACTGGCGCATCCGCATCTGCACATTCGCGGGGCACCGACTCCTTCTTTGGAGGTATAGATATTCGCACAGTCTTATCCCCAACGAAGATGGAAGCGTCTCCTGGGTCCCGCGTGTGCTGCACCACCTGATCCGCTAGCATCTGTGGCGTCGCCGAAGCACCATACTTTTCAGCCATGTATGCAAAGTATGAAGGGTCATCCGCAATAACATAGTCCCAGTATGCGAACGGCTCGCCCGCGCGCAGATTTACAAAGTCGGCAGTGAGCTCTGCCCAAGAGATTTTGCGCATAGGTGCGGTCAGGTCAAGATAGGCAAAGGCGAGCTGCCCGTGCGGATTTATGGTGGCCGTTGAGGAAATGTGGATGTCGTGTATTGTGACGAGCGAGATGTGGAGGTCAAGCAAGTGTTCGTCCAGCTTCGGCGTGGCTGCGTCTTCGAAATGTATGGGCTCGGTGCAGGACATTGGCGACCAGGTTGGCGCAATGTATTGAGATGCCCATGCCTTGGCTTCGACGTCGTTTTCTGCTCCCAATCTATCGAATAGCCGTGTCTGAAGCCACGAGAGAGAATGCTTGTATTCTGGAGGTATCACCTCGAGGTCCGGAGCGCTGTCGCGTCGCCACAGCAAACTTTGCGGCAATGAGGCTTCCCATAGGCCCGCTGCATATGTCCCACGCTCCGGCGATGAATATTCCGCAGCCATTGCAGATATAGCAAGCAGCTTGTCCGTTCGAACAGTCAGTGCTTTGAACGAGTAATTCTCCAACATAGGAAACCACTCCTTCCATTCTCCAATATCCTCAGTAGGCACTTGTTCCTTCATGATCGTCGTCTCTCCCCCAACCGTCTCGCCATCGATGACTGTACTCCGCATGATGCGCGAATAGCCATTAGGGTCCGGCAGATCATGAGGAGCCAGATCAAGTCCATAAATCAGTTCTCCTTCCTTGCAATGCCACTGCGGCGGTCCAGAGCCAAAGATCACTAGCCGCTGCGCCAGCTTCGATTCCTGATACGTCCACGCCCTGCTACTTATCGGCTCCTGGTCGAATCGTAGCACTTTATGGCCCATGTGCGCTTCAGGGCAGAGATAGATCCAATCGAGGATGCCCCTCGTTTCCGGATCGGCTTCACTAAAGAATGGTAATCGAAGTGAACTGTCAAGGCGGAGCTGGACCGATGGGCGATCATGCAGGAAACCTTGTCCGCAGTCCGAACTCACAGCTGCGGAGATAACAATGGTTGCGTTCTTGTAGATGCTGGCCATGCCTGCGATTTCTTTTTCCTTGTCTGTGGCAGAATCTTGGATGATGCAGAGGGAGTCGATCCAGAGATATTTTAAGCCTAGCTTGCGGCTGGCGAGGATGCCGTCTTGGATGGTTTGTGGCAGTGTAGCAATTTGAATTCCCGTCGTTTTGAAGTCACCGATGTTAGATGCGAGGAGCTTCGTCTGAACAGTCTTGCCCCAGCAGTAACTGAGAGCAATGTACTGGCCTTCTTCACCAGGCTTGGGTTCATGGAGAACTACCCGCTCTGGCACGTCACGTCCATCGAGTGCTAAGACTCTAGTTGGTAGTTGGGCATTCTCTGGCAATGCGCATGAAGTGTGTGACGCGAGACAAATTTCCAGACTACCTCTGAACTGCTCGAAGACTTCGCCGTGGCTGACGGAAGGCACAGGCGCTCGAATTGGGAAGACATGGTCAAGAAATTTGGTACCTGTGATCAGTCAGTCCTCGCGTCGACACTGCCCAAACGGGCCTATGTTCAAAGTCAAGAATGAAAGCAGCTCATCTCGCTGCTTCATCTAACCTTTCGTAAACACTCCAATAGGCACAGCCCATGACTCCGCCAGCTCTTCTCGATGAAATCCGCCCCTCTCCTCCCCAAACGCCGACCCCTTAAGACTTGGCTGATCGATTTCAAGATACAGAGTCCAGATCTTTCCCTCAGGTGCATCTTGCGGTCTAAAGACGCGAACTTGTGCCTTTGGCTTGAAACCCTATTCATTACGCATGTCAAATCTAGCGCCAGTTTACAGCCGTAAGCCCCATAGCTAAGATAGTCTGACCTCTCGATCCGACTCCCAAATCCTACACAATATCGCGCAAAGCCGACATCCTACCCGCGCAACTTCAGAGAAGAGCTCAAAATCACCGAGAGGTATGGTGTCGCCGCGAAGAAGGCTGAGCACGTTCTCGGGCGTGAAGAAGTAGCAGACGGGACAGGGGTCGATGCATTCGTGGCGGCCATTGGGGACGTTGTCGAAGCACATTTCGTTATGCGCTCTTTACCCTTGAGTAGTGATTAATCTTACAGAATCTGGGGATCAGGATGATTCGATGGTAAGGTTGCCATATTAGCGGGGATCCTTGTGATCCTGCATGTAAGCGTTGCGGGGTTACATGAGTCGTCCAACCACTTTCATTCGACGACAACGTTAATAAAGGCTGAATCCTTACAAGAAAGCGTATACACTAAGTTACAAGCGCTTATCATCAGATCTTGGTACACGCCCGAGCTTACAAGTCAATGTCTTATAAGAGAAGACAAATGACTCAAACCTTGTCTGTTCACTTTCGCGATTTACTCTATCATTCGTGATGGGCATGTTCACAAGTAACCCAGCCAAAAGCACATGGGTCCTCGGCGCGATACTCGTTACTCTCGTTAAGCTACCGCTTATAAGTCTGTACTATGTCTTCCAACGCCCACATCCAGCCTGGACCGTTCGCCAAGCGCTCATGAACCACCTCATGCGCGCCTTCCTGTACCATTCGGCTGTAGTGCAGGCCAAAACGCCGCTCAAGCTCGAGCCTGGTAGCGAGGGAGACCGCTTCGTACAGATTGGCCCGGTAAATGACAAGTACTTGAAAGGCGTCTTGGATGACAAAACCATCCGGCCCGTGATGGTAGGGGGGACCTGGTACCCTTCACTTCCACCAAAAGACTATGCAGGCAGAATCCTCCTGCACCTTCATGGAGGCGGCTACGCAATCGGCGAAGGACGGGATGCAGATGCTGCGTATGCGGGCAAGATCTTGACGGAGAATACGGCGCCGTACGCTTTGTTCGTACAATATCGCCTAGCGAGTAATGAAGGAGGCCGCTTTCCAGCAGCTCTACAAGATGCTTTGTCTGCCTACGTATATCTCCACACCCAAGGCTTTCCTGCGTCGAATATCGTGGTATCTGGAGACTCCGCGGGCGGACACGTTGCGCTTTCGCTATTGCGGTACTTGTCGTCTGGACAGTTGGACGTTGTGAGCCTCGAGGCTCCGCGCGCATTACTGCTTTGGAGCCCGTCGATCAATCTCGAGGCTGCGAGGGATCCTGCAGTTACTGACTGGAGCGAGTACTACGCGACAGATTATGTGGAGGGGAAGTTTCAGAGCTGGGGCGCGACAGCGTTCACCAAAGATTTGGACCTTTCAGATGATGGGGTCCGACCGTATGTGGTTCAGCTAGGTTATCCTTTCCGGTCGGCGTCGCCTATCTGGATTTGCATTGGCGGGCTAGAGGTACTGGGACCGGATGGACTGCAGATGGGGAAGGAGTTGCGAGAGCATGGGAGCGTGGTGGAGACGCATGTCATATCTGGCGCGCCGCATGACGTGATGTTCGTGGGAAACATCATGGGCTTCGAAAGGGAGGCAGTTGAGGCTACGAAGCTCGCGCATCATTTTATCGAGAATGCTGTTTGACGATATGTTGATATAGGGGTGATAGATGATATCGAATGATGTGCTTTAACGCACAAAGTATTCTAACAGTATATTAAGTTATGGAGTCTTGAAAGTGGCATTAGCTTCGTGACAGGAGAGCTCGCTAGAACGCCCTAACCAGCGCTCCAACTGTTCGTAATTATACATTCAGATCGTACATCGTTTCTGCGCTGTTCACCAGCGATCAAACCTCTCGAACGTGGAGTTGAATTGAGACTTCCACTGGCTTGTCATGTGACATTCGCTCTTCTCAGCTTCCTCGTGAGCTTTTGGTAACCACTCTCTTATCTTTTCTTCTCTGTTGTGGTGGGAGGGGTGTGTAGAGAGAATTTGTGGTGGTCCCCGTTGACCTGTGCTCTCCATGCGGTTCCACAGCGCCATAGCAGCTTCAGGCTTGTAGCATCCTTGCGCCATCATCATGAGCCCAATGAAGTCTGCTTCTGCTTCGTGCTTGCGAGACGCCGGCATGGAGAGGAAGAGGTCAAGGAGCATTTTGGCCGAGTAGAAGGAGACGTCAAACATGGAGATAGCGATGGCGCCAAGGAGTATGAGTGGCGCTTGAGACATTCGTTCGCTGGTTTGTTGTTAGCTGGAGCACAGCAAAGGCGAGGGTTACACAAACGCTGTATGATGTGCGACAACGTGGGCAATCTCGTGACCGAGTACTGCTGCAATACCGTCTTCATCTTTGCAGAGCGGGAGTATGCCCGTGAAGACAAACACCTTGCCGCCAGGTGCAACAAAGGCATTCTGCTCTTCGGAATCAATAACGTGGACTTCCCAGTCCAAACCCTTCAAGCCCTCCCCCTCTGCAAAAGGCAGCAGTCGCTCCAACACCTTTCTTATTTTTTGTACTCTGTAATCATCATCCGGCAAAATGTGGCCCCGATATTCCTCTTTGACTTGATCGACTGTTGCCTTGCCCAGCGACGCTTCCAGTTGCGGGGATATGATATTGAATCTTCGCCGCCCTGATACGGGGACCTCTTCGAGATTGTAGACGTAGACGCCCCCTGCGCCTGCTGTGATTATGCCAACATCGCGGTAGAAGGTTGGTCGTGCTGCCCAGCGGTAGAACAGTCCTGAGATGCCACCGGAAGGCGAGCCGAAGCGCTTGTATTGAGGACCGCGGGCAAAGCGTTGTTGTTGGTATGCGCGAGCAGGAGCGTGGGCACGGAGGGCTTGTGTTGGTATGCGCGAAGGTCGAAATAAGGTATGGAAGGTCCCAGTCGGTCGTATTCGAAACATGGCGTCGTGATGAAGGTGAAGTGGCAGCTAGGTAGACGTGTGACGTGAACTCCGCGGGAGTGCCAAGCCTTGCTGAAGATCAACAACGCCTTCATGAAATTGAAGCTGGACAACATTGTATACAATCATGCTCACATTAACGCGGTACCACGTGATCATACTCACGCTTGTTCGAGTGATGTATTGCGTTCGATATGCAGGCCATATCAGCTGACAGCCCCTCAGTAGCGTCCAGCCTCGTCGCCTCAGACACCTCCACACTGTCACGAGCTGTGGCTCAAACTCCATCGGTGCCCATTGCTTACCTTCAGATTGATTCTGTGACAATCCTGTGTCCGTCTTTCGAGAATGAAACTCCTATCACGCTTGCGCAAACGCACTAGCATACGAAACGATGAAACGACCATACACACCCACGAAGAGCGCGACCAGTCAACATCACAGAGCCATATCGGTACACAAGTCCTCTGTGCGCGATGCCAAAATCTGCAGCTCGAATATCGTTTCAGGCATGCACTAGTGCCCCTCGACACCGATGATCCCTATCATATCAACTACCGCCACCTAGCGACCATCGACGAGGACTCTCTCGACAGTTCGTGCTACCTTTGTAAACAATTTGTGTCCTTTCTGCGGGGCTCCGGTTCGACTCTAAGCCCGTTTCCGGCCGAAGAAAAATGTTCGTTCGAGCTGCGAGGCCACACCGCTGATGTTTGGGTGCGACCCGGGGGCAGCAATTCGACACAGCTCTACATATTTTACCCTCAGTCTAATCGCTGGCTGATCTTATTCTCCACCAAAGCCTGGGGGCATTGGAGCCGGAATCATGACGCTCAAAGCTACACTCCTGTTCCTTATTATTCATTATTTACGGCTGCTGCGCAACCGCATGGGGCCTCGAATCAGATCTGTAATCCGATGTCGTTCAACCATGGTCAGGTAAAAACTTGGCTCACAGAGTGTATGGACAAGCATGGGTCATGTTGTGGCGCCTCACGACGTAACGATTTGAGACCAAGAAAGATGATTGATTGTAAAACAAGGCGACTGTGCCTCAGCGATGGACCGTACGTATGCCTAAGCTATGTTTGGGGAGCCAAGAGGC
Organism: Phaeosphaeriaceae sp. SRC1lsM3a; assembly: GCA_001644525.1. NCBI lineage: Eukaryota > Fungi > Ascomycota > Dothideomycetes > Pleosporales > Phaeosphaeriaceae > Phaeosphaeriaceae sp. SRC1lsM3a. Next base: position 603,734 of record KV441718.1, read on the forward strand.
TGGAGCAAGACCAGAAACGCGCCGACCTTCCTAGTGACCTGCCAGCGACCATATCTGATGCCATTCACGTCACATTGGCTGTTGGCATGAGATATCTATGGGTGGACAGGTATTGTGTTGACCAGGACGATGAGGATGAGAAACACAAGATTATACAGAACATGGATGCAGTTTGTGAGTCAGCTCTCTTGTGGAATTGTAGTCACCATTAGCAATCACCGTTCATGGACTACTTGATATGTCTCCTTGGCAAATGATAATTTCAAGAACGAAGTCACTGAGAGTGGAAGTCTTTGATAGCGGTCTTTCACTAACCAGATAGCTTGTAGACAACGGGGCGGAGCTCACAATCATCGCGGCGTCCGGATCGGACCCGACTTATGGACTCCCAGGCGTGTCACGTTCACGCCAGAGCCTGCCGACTTTGAATGTAGGGAACCATACATTCGTAGCTATAGAGGAACCCAAAGCAGAGATCGAAACCACTCATTGGAATACACGAGCTTGGACATACCAAGAAGCGCTGCTGTCTCGCCGACGGCTGGTATTTACTAACACGCAATTGTATTATCAGTGTCGGGCTGGGCACTTTGTTGAGGGCTTAGATTACACGGGAGTCAAGGATCAGCGTAGGGAAGACTATCAAGCATTTCCAAACCGCGGTGTCGGTGGTGCCGTGACCGAAGTTTTCGACCGCCTCGAAGAATATTACAAAAGGGATGTATCGTACGACATAGACATCATCAACGCTTTCATGGGAATTTTCCAGGCATTTCGGAACACCGCATCTTTGACACAGGCTCACCACTTCTACGGTATCCCCATATTCTGTCGCAAGCAATTTTCAGATTTTGACGACGACATGGCATTGCTTGAGTTGAATGTGTCATTCACCTTGGGTCTTGCTTGGAAAGTCGTGGGCTGTCAGTATTACATCGACCACTCAAAGACTACACCAAGTACAGTTGCAAACTTTCCTTCGTGGTCTTGGGCAGGCTTTAAAGCCCGTCAACCCAAGGCAGACCGAGGTCGACTTGAATACGGTCACCGACGATACCAGTATCACTCCTTTCTCGACTACGCGATCAATGTAAGCATCTGTCACCGCTCAGGGTCTGATATGGATCTGCTCACGTACCTGCGTCACTCCGACGACTACACCGCTTTTAGACCGGTAGTCTTCGTTAAGAGCATGATTATACAAGGATCTCTAGTGAAGGGCGACAGAGACTTAATCACATTCTCCGCATGTCCGACAATACATCCCCAGTGTCTGCATCTACACGAAGATCCTGAAAGCCTACTTGGCCCCATGACAGTAATGTATGCCGGTCACGTCCAACACAGAGATCATGGGTATCACTTCGTTTTCCTTATGCTTAAGAAGATGAGGGATGGGCAATATCGCCGTGTTGGCGTACTTTCTGACTCTGTCCCCTTCGATGATGTCGATATGTCATCATCGGATTGGAGTGCGACCTTACATAGAGTATGTGGAAGTTATAGGGGATCTATTTGGCAGCATGACACTGTAGAGTTGATCTAGCACGAACCATGGCTATCATTGTAGTGGTGGATACTTTGATGTCCAAGTTCAGACTTTTGTGGTCACGTCAAATAAACAATCGTGCAACGGGTTGGCATGGGACCAGATCGACTAGATCAGGGGCTCAATCGGTGTCAATCGAGGTTTGCTCTTGTCTTGATTCAGGGATGTTCACTCTCTCAGCATACATTACCTAGGATCGCAGTAGAAACCAACGTGACGGCGAGAAATCTTGCAATTTTATGAGATGCCAACCAACATTTAAGAGTATTCGAAGATATATAATCTTCAATGTGCCCACAGATAAAATACTTTGTACATTATACTGATCTAATTTAACTTTTACATATCTACCACACATCTGCGTGCCACCCTCGTCTAGCACCGCCTCCAGACTAGCTTCCAGCTCGCATGCTTGAAGTCGTACGAGCCAAAGTCACCCTGAACCACCGGTCGGAAGTTGACGTTCAAGATACCGGGGCTGCCACTGTCGCCTGTGCACTGTGACCACTTCAGGTCTGCGGTGGAGGAGCGCACGGTCAGGTAGTCTTTGATTTCGGGGCCAGTGCATGTGAGGCTACCAGTAAGGGTGCCCTGTCGGTTGAATTAGCAAAGCTGTATAGCTTGAATAGTGTGTTATGGTAGTGCGACTTACAGTGTTGCCAGCATTCTCACTCCAGAAGATTTGTGTGTATGTGTCCAACTCGCTGTGTCCCCTGAGATTCACGTCGCCCTCATACGTAATCTCTCTGACCGCAACTTGCCATCCGGGAGTACCGCCCGAAGATGAGATGTGAACGGCGCAGTTGTCGGTGTCAGTGCCCTTGAGCTGGGAGAAAGACACGCCAGCAGAGTCGCCCAGAGTGACGGTATCCGACTTGACCGAGCCAGAGTCGTTAGGGCAACCTGTACCGGAGAAGACGAGCTTGGTGATTTTTGGAGACTCGGGAGGAGCAGCGTAGGCGAGCGCCGGGAGGGCAAGGAAGAAGAGCGAGGATCGCATGTTGACGGTGCTAGGTACAAAGTTTGGTAGGGCAGATTTCGTATATTGACAATCTCAATTAGCTAAGATTGTCGTCTCTCGCTTTGTTATGATGTCTGAATAGCATCACTCAGACAAGTAGGACCCTCTATCTTATATACACCAGGATCCGCTCTCGCATCCACTCTGCATCAACATCGCCAATCCGCAGATCCAGGGCACTCGGAGACTAGATCGACGCTGCCACCCGTATAGCACTCTGACGTCGATTTAAGCCTTAATATGCAGTGAGTGTGTGCAGGGTCTGTTCGCAATTGTATGCGGTTGGCGCTCGCTCGAGACCGCATTTATCCAGATTAAAGTATTCCGTGCTCCAGGTTCAAACGGCTGGCTTGCATGCCCTGCATAGGTGGCTGGAGGAACATCAAATCTCTGGTCTAGATGGCTTCGCACTATTTTAAGCTTCCCCGCAATATCGTCAAGCAGGAACGCCGGCTTCTGGAAGGTAGAAGTTTGTTAGGGCAGGTGATCGCCGGGTGAACCCTGGGTCATTTCCGATGATGTAGTACAGGGCGAGATGGGAGTGGATCGTCGTGTATATGATGCGAATCCGTATTCTCAATATCTGGTGTTCTCGCCACTGCTACCTGAGCATTTTCTACTACTGCAATAGCGGGCCTTGGGTTTCAATGGGTTCTGGACGTTGGATGTTGCACACGGTATAGTGACCTGTTTCGGAATTACGAGTCTTCGAAGCACTATAGCTGCAAGATTAGAAGTACATGTCAAGTTTGCTGACCGATCTTAATGTAAGTGGTGGAAGACTATGAGATACCGGAGTCTCCGAAAGTTTTGTGTTGGCCAGACTTCTTGGTCTGTGACTGGGCGCATCGTGGCTCCCTACATCCGGAGACATCGTTGATACTGCTAGTCTCTTGCACCTCCGCCGACGAGATTCCAATTTAGGTGAGTATCTGACCGTCTTCCAATCCGTTGTCCACTCGTCGCCTTAGTGCTGGTGAGCAGTGCCCGCTTCATTCACTTCTTGTGCGGTCTGCCGTACACGCTCAACGACGCAGTATGGAATGAACTTCCCGAATGTCAATAGCAGTCTTGACACTTTACATACCTCTTTGTATGAGAACGAAGGAAGCGATCGGTGTAATACTCTTCATATGACGCACAAAATACCGCAAAGATTCTCAAGAAATGATACGTTCATTGTCGTCTCCATAATCTTCTCGGATATTTGACCTTCGGCACGGCCAGCTTGGCTTTGTCTATCTCATCTTCGCCATCCGAGCTCTCATCATAAAAGCTAGTGCCACCGGCGTTGTACGACTTCTCCACATCGAACTCAACTGCGCTCGGCGATCCTCCCGGGTTCCAACTCTGCTGATACTCAGGGAAATCGGGTAGCTGCGATGGCGTCAAGGATCTCTTCTTCGATCCGCCCTTCCAGACTTGCTTCAGAAGCGGGTTGAGACTTGGTAGTGAGGCCACCACAATGCCAATGTCGACTTCGATCTGCGACCAGATCGGCACCCATGCCCATGTCCTGTCAAGATTCATTAGCACCTGCCAAGATGCCGTTCTGAACAACGGGCTCTTACCAGCTCGAATCCGCGTCTTGCCAGGACTTGCCCGGCGAACGTGGGCTGCCGGCCATAACGATCTCACATAGCCTCATCGTGCTTGCCACTACTGGGACAAGCCCAATGGAGAAGATGAGCGCGAGTGCAGCTAGAGAGGGAGTCAGCGCCAGCATGGTTTGAGTCTGGGTAACGCACTTCGTTGTTTCTTATTGAACGTAAGCAGTGGAAGTAATGGCAAAGGTATGATCAACAGAACAATGTCCGTCGCCACATTGATCGCTGCAGAAGCTTGCATAAACACTGGGCCATTGATGCAGCCTGGGCCTTGTGCTTCAACATCCCAAGCTCGAGATATTGGGATGCAGGCAAGTAGCTGCGCCTAAAAAGTATGAGCAATATGCACGGCTGCATTACAAGGAGTCACTGACCAAAAAACTAGCAACGGCGATAGCGCTCATGATGCCCGCGATAATCCAGACAGCACGAGCTTGTAAGATCCAGGGAAGCGCTCGCATACCCGACCCGATACGATAGTAGAGCGCCAATATGCTCATCTTAACGGTCCTGTTGCGCCATTGTCAAGACTAGTTTGAGGTAGCCCGGACAAATATTCGACTCACCAGATCGTAACGAAGTATACGAGAGAACTTAGCCACGTATATTTGAGCATCTCGTCATACTCCTCGACATGCAGTTGTGTAGCATGTCTTCCGCGCCCATGCTCCACTTGCAGGATAATGGTGATTGTGTGCAGACCTCCCAGCATCTACGAGTGGTCAGAACATGCTTTACAACTAGATATTGCCTTGCTGCAACGCACAACAGCAACTGCGATGAACAGATCATCCAGTCCGAACTTCTTTACAAGAAATCCTCGAGTGATGAACCTAAAACCATTAGCAAAGAGTTACCACCATGGGGATGCTATGCTACTCACCGGAGAGCAACGAAAACGACAGCGAATGCATAATGGGCAAGAGCGATATGGTTTAACAACGGACCCTGATCATTGACTTCGGGGACTCCAATGATGTGTGTCATGAGGGCTTGCCAAGAGCTAGTCTCCGGATATCTGGTCGTCGCAGCGGTAACATGGGCTAACAAGCTGACCGACTTCGCAGGCGTATACAAATGAAATGAACGAAAGAGAAAGATGTAAGGACAGAAAAAGCAAACCAAATCGAGCCTCAAACCCAGCCTCCCGGGCACGCGCCGACTATATCGAGTCCCAAGTCCTCCCAAACTACAGCTTTGTGGGTCCGGCACACGACGCAACACCCGCGCACCGCAAACCCACCCTCGGCATAATAATGGCAACGCAATCGAACGGATCTAAAACTTCTGGAAAACAAGAAAGCGTGCTACGCAAATAGCATCAACGCGATGTCACGAGTCCCGGAGGCGAGGTTCGACATGGTGCGGCACGACGCGTTACACATGAAACGCCATCCGCAGCCCGCGCAACCGGGCGTACGGGCTCCCTCAGATCGAACAGATGACCCAGACGCGCGCAAGTTCTTGGCTGGTGAGTAGTGGTTCGCTCGTTTGACAGATGTGGCAGCGTGGCTGGCAGGAGGACTGGGGCTTTCCTGAGCGATTATCCTGGAAGCTGGTCGCTAGGAACAGGATGTCCCAGCACGCCACGCCGAAGAAGAAGACGAGCGCATTGAAAGAGGCTTTCCAAACCACCTAATGCGATACATCGTGGCAGTGTCAAAGTTTGTAGAGTGAAGGCTGCGGCGAAGGCGAGATCGTGCTGAATGCTTGGAGATGCACGATCGGATCAGATCGCGAGATCGGCACATCGCATGCATGCGGCAGCGGGTAAGTCGAAGGAGAATTACTCGAGTACGTCAAGCAAAGCGGTAAGCGTGCATCAGAATCTGGACTTAACAAGCCATGGTTAAGTGCATCAGACACATGTGGTGTGCCGCTTGACCGAACTTGTTACCCTCCACTTCCCGTACCCATGGCATCGACTTCTCCATTTCCCGCTTGATGTATAATGACTTGAATTTGTTGACAGCCAGCGCATGAGGTTTGCCGACCAAGCAAATGTACAACTCAAATGTTCCATCTTATCTCATTTGCCAGCTTCAATCAGTAGATCAGCGATCACAAATATGCAAAGACAAACTCATGCACATTTGCATATCAAAGCTTCATCACGCAGTAACCTCCTTGAAGTCAATAACACGCATTCTGAGCGTGCATACGGAGGTAAGAAGGTTGTTTGTTCGATTCGAGGAGAGAAGAAAAGTCTGTTTATGCAATGCTCGATGCCATGGCCACGAGGCGAACCACGCTCATAACGCTACCAAGAAATGCCATCCAATATCATATCTCATTAGGGCATGTAACGCCATAGTGAACCACGTCCAAACCCCTCCCAAGCTCTATCGTACACTCGAATCAGTCCTCACGACGATCAAGCGAGTCCAAAAACGTAGTATGCCGCCGCTGCAAGTCCGACGAGAATCGCAACGCTGAAAGTGAACTGAGTCAGCTTTTGCCAAAGTACCACAGCTTCATTCTGGGGGGCGTGATCAAACAGAGTGAGTTGTTTGCCGTAGCAGACTCACGTTGAAAACATGAAGAAGAGGTTGGGCTTACCCGGCACGTTTGCGGTCGCCAACACAGGCGGTCAGGAAGCGGCCTACGGAGCCGAATACAACGCGGATGAAGGTTTGCAGGAAGGATTCGTTGTCGGTAGCCAGGGTTTGAGGAGCCGTAGATGTGACAGCACGATTGGGAGTGGGCTCGTCGGCATGCTCAGACGTGGGTGGTTGTGAGCCTTTTTGGAAGTCGTCCTTCGGTACTTGGCGTTGGCGGAGCTGGGGTTCGGTCACAGTCACGTCGTTCTGGTCTTTCGTTGCTGCGCCCCTTTTCTCTGGCTCTGGTGGCGGCGTGATGAGCTGGACAGGTGTCTCAACGAGTTGTTCAATAATGTTCATGGCAACCTCCTTCACCCCATCGGTCTTTGCTATATTGTCTGGTTCGTTCGACTGTGTGGCGCGAGTATCAGATTCAGGTTTTGACGAACCCTTGTCAATCTCATGACGCTTGCTATGGTCGGGCAAAGGAGTAGCACGCGAAGCTCGAGCGAAGCGGGCTGCAGAGCTGAATTTCATGGCCATTGGCGAATAAAGACTGTCCGAATCTTCGTCTTGTTCCTCATCAGAATCATCGGCCTCGGGAACGGAGGCTAGTGAGATATATGACTTGACGGGTACAAGATCGACTGAGGAGCAGGCTTGCGAAAAGTCCGACATGACCGGGGAATGAACATGCTCCTCCATAGTTTCGTCCTCCGGTAGGTGAAGACCTATAGACGCGACACGCTCGAGGATCTGCGCTCTATTGACGGGGAAGCGTTCAAGAGACGGGTCTGACAAGTTCACATCTTCAGCATCTGTCAGCGGTAGCTTGTGTGGCAGTCTGCTGCTGTTGGTTCGATTCCTGAATATTGATGCTTGACCACCTCTTTTGAAGAAGTCCTGTGCAGCGCCATCATTTGAGAACGCACCGTCTTCAGGGCTAGATCCGCTCGTGACAGCAAAAGTGCGCTCATGTGGGAGAAGGGGTGTGTCGTCTTCTCCGTATGTGTCGAAATGATCGTCCTCACTATGGACATCCTCATGCGAAAAGGAAGGTGCTCTGTTAGGGTCAAGCCTCTTAGCACGGTACTCCTCGTCTCCGTCCTTGTACATGTAATGGCAGGGTTCTGAGATGTCGTCCTCTATGTAGTCACTCCTAGTGGTGATCTCGCTATTCTTATGTTGTGAGAAGCCAGTCTCGTGAGGCAAGAGTGGAGCGAAGTCGAGTTCATCCACTTCTTCATCGGACGACGCCATGTCACCAAAACTCGTCTCGTGCGGCAGCAGAGGCGCCATGTTCAGCTCGTCATCCTCACCACTATCAGAATTATCTTCATGAGAGAAAAGAGGCGCATCCCGTAGCTCTTCTGGGCCCGAGGTCTCGTGGGAGTCTGATGGCGTATTTGTGGCATGTCCCGTGCTAGTCTGTTCGCTCGTGGATGCCTCCGCGATCGTATCGAGAGCCGCATTGGCTGAATCCTTCTCCTCTTGGAAAGACTCGTGGCCAAACAAGGGAGCAGCGCGCTCTTCCTCGGTACCAGGCTCTACGTGAGCTCTGGATGTGACGATAAGCTTATTAGGCGAAGCGTCTTTGGCTCGCATGTCACGGGCTACTTTTTGCGTGGTCGTTGCATGCTCGCCAAAGTCATCGCCGTACGCTGGCTTTCTGTCGACCTTCTCCACATAGGTTGAAGGTACGACGTCGTCGCGCTCCGCGTGTGATCTGTTTGCGACTTTGTCGACGACAACGGTAGGAACCGAGATAGTAGACAGGTCTGCCACGTGATTTGAGTCGATGGTGCTGTCTTTCCGATGGTCTTTTAGCGACGAAGACAAGTCTTGTTGTGATCTGCTGAGCTGCTCCTTGGGGGTCCTAATGTGGAGGACGTTGTTGCGATTGCCATGTTCATCCGCAGCTACAAGATATTAGCCCACATGCTCAGCAACACACTCGATATCACGTACCAGAGTCCTTCGACTCGTCTACAACCCAGTGGCCGTCTCCAACTCGTATTTTGTATTGATAGCTGCCCTCGGGAATGTTGTCGAAGCGTTTGGTGAAGATGAGGTTCGCTGAAGCCGTTTGTTCCTTGTCTACATCCATTTCCAGCGTCTCCCACGGCGGGTTGCTAAGAGAGGTGACAACATATACAGGCGGCTGGACACCCGTGGCGGCGAAGGTTATGGTTGCGCTTTCAGCCATGATGACATGAGATTCAGTCGTTCGATCTTGGAAGTGGTTGGAATAGGTTGATATCGATATCAATGGGGCAGTTCGTGTGCTAGTCGATTCGAAGTTCGGTAGGACTGGGGTCTACCAGAAGAAATGTTGTTAGTGGTTGAGGATGGATCTTAGCAGCCCAACCGTGGGGATGGAATATGCTGCACTTTTGATGTGTTGGATGGTGCTGGCAAAAAGAGGGAAGGCAATGAAGCGGGTTGCACAGTAGGGAAGAGGCGTAAGAAGGTGTGCAGAAGACTTACCAGCTGCGGCTTCAACAATTTCAGACGCACCAACGAATGGCAAGCTCATCGGTGTTGTGCTTGCTCGCACAGAACGTGCGCTGGGCGTGCTGGAGCTTGTCTCGAAGTAACACAAGCAGGCAGGAACCAGGCGCGGCTGGCGCAACGCGGGTGAGAGGCCCTTCTCAACAAAGTGAATGCGACTTCCCAGTTTGTAACGACGATTCGGTGGTAGACGTTGGTGAGCCTGACAGAGGGCTGGAAACAGAAGATTGGGTCATGGTCAGCGACGTGTCAGTGTCGAGCGATGTCGTGCACCTCCACATTCTCCATAATGGACTGTGCGCCCTCTCCGCCTTGCCGTTGATGCCATGGCGCACTTGCTGGGCGGAGGAGTGACGTGAATTGACGTTTCTCGCATTGGAGCTAGAGCCGCGCGCTGCACCGACACAAGGGTGTCGTCAGCCACGCCTAGAACAAACTCAGCTTACTGGCGCCGATCGCAGCACCAATGAACTTTGCGGCCTGACACTTTCACATGAAGTGGATCGCAATTATGCTCTGCAATGCGGGGCCCCTCCCCTTACCCCGCCCTGAAATGTAGAGGAATCAGAAAACAGGAATCCGAGGATAATCGAATGCGTACTAGGCCAGGAGTTGACGATTGAAGAGGGCTACAGATCTTTATAGTTCATCAGAAGTCCTTCGCTGTCCTGAACACTACAATAGGAACAACATCAACTGGCCTCGATAGCGATCACTAAAGTATACAGGCGCCATTGAAAGTCTTGTAACACAGTCTGATTAACCTCTATTGGAACAAAAGCTGTAGCTGAAGTTCTAGGTAAGGTACCCGTCCCCGTCACTCATGTGCTATCCACGCCGCACCGAGAAGCAGAGGTTCCCGTCCCAAAAATCAAAACACGACCATTTCCTACAACTCTGTCTATTTTTCCATTAAGCAATCTTTGTACTACTCCATCTCCACCCACTCCCAATCACACCACTTCCACATTATCGTCCCTCACTCAAGGAAGCACATACGGCACCCTCTCAAAATACTCCTCCATCGTCCCCAACCTCTCCCCAACCTGCTCCCTGCCCCAACGCACCTTCTCCTCCGTCCCCTCCCCAAAGATATCAATCTCCCCCGCCAAGGTCAGCACCTCCGCCACCAAATCCCTCATCGGGCCCTCCGGCACCGGCAACGTCTCCTTCAACTCCTTGACCCCCACCTGCTCATACCTCACCGTCTTTCCCGTCGCCTTACTCAGAATTTCCGCGCTCTCTGCAAACGAGTACGCGCGCTCAGCAGCGTACAGCACGACGCCCTTGTACGTGTCCGGCGCAGAAAGGATCGTGGTCACGTATTTACCTAGGTCGGCGCGCGCATCGATGTACTGCAGTTTCGCGTCGGGCGCGGACGGGCGCTGTAGGACGTATTCGTCTGTATCGGGGACTTTCTTCACGCCCGCGACGAGCTGCTGCGCGTGGAAGTTTTCGAAGAAGAAGGCGCCTGCGACGAAGGCAGAGGCGATGGGTGAGGAGCGGATGTATTTCTCTGCAGCCGCTTTGGCGTCGAAGGGGGACATGATGGTCACTTTTCCTTTGGTCATTTCCGTCACGGACGGCAGCGTGCTGAAGATGAGGTAAGATACGCCCTGGTCCACGGCCGCGTCGACGGCGGATGTGATGAGCTTGTATTCTGTGTCGAAGCCATCGGGCCCAAAGACGGGGGCGTTCACGAGGAAGACGGTGTGTACGCCGTTTAGGGCTTTGTCGAGGGAGGCCCGGTCAGATAGATCGCCAGAGACGACGTCGACGTTGCGAGCTTTGAGATCTTTAGCGGCTGGGGAGTCGACGTTGCGCGTGATGGCGCGGATGGAGAATTCCTTCGAGAGCTGGGGATGCTTGAGGACGTGGTCTACGACGGAGCTTCCTTGATTGCCCGTAGCACCGAAGACTGCGAGGACTTTGGACATGTTGGTCAAGTGTTGGGTGTTGAGCTGTTGAGACCGATGATGCTGTAGAGGCTGATGGACATTATGGTAACCGATTTACTCAATACTTATATCCCTTTACATTGATCGAACTCGAATACGTGGGTATGCACTTCATGCACAAACCTGGAACTCTGCATGTGCGCGAGGTATGTTGAGCATTGCGTAGGGCGCCATGCTTTGTAATAATGCAAAAAGGTTGTCCCACCATCTGCTTGCGGTGCGATTTTGCGCCAGACATCTCCGTTCGACAATTGCGAAATACATGGATTGCTGTCTTCCTACCATCTGTGGAAACGAGTGCTGAGCCCTAGAGGAATCACCCGTTGGTGAAACATTAGGCCGGACGTTATGCTGTTCGATCCTTCGGACGAAGTGCGGAGGTCCACCATCTCGAGGTTCACGCATTGAGAGCGAATTGACAGAAGTCCGAGAATGTCAATTCCTGAGATAACACGGAATTTCATAACCCTTCCTGGTTCGTTGATTAGCGATAATACATCACATAGTCGTTCGATGTGAAGGTAGAGAGGGACGTTTCACTTCATGCGGCTCCGCTCCTCAAAAGGCATAATTAACTCGATTCTCGCTCTGTTATGTTCATATGACGCCTACCAGCAGTACAAACTAATCACCATAATTATCTCAAGGTTGAACGAGAGACAAGTTCCATTGCCTATTGGTCCTACACTACACTACCTAGGTATCTTTTAAAGCTCTATACATGGATTCATGACTATCGTTACATGTTAGTCAGTGGACTAAACAGAGTGCTTATACAGAACGCCGAATGGCAAACGCAAATCGTCAGGCAGAAACTCTCGCTTTCTTACTCAAAGACGAGGCCTGGAAACACTCGATGTGCCACTCACCGATTTGGCCTTGAGGTCGTAGCGGTCGTTCGTCATAATCTTGTCCCAAGCACTGACAAAGTCCTTCACAAAGCGGTCCGCGTTGTCGGGCTGTGCGTATATCTCGGCAATGGAGCGGAGCTCTGGGTGCGAGCCAAAGATGAGGTCGTGGCGTGTGCCACTCCACTTCTTCTGGCCTGACTTGCGGTCGTAGCCTTCGTACAGCTCCGCTGGTGTCGACTTGTCGGCAGCCTTCCACTCTGTGCTGGTGTCGAGAAGGTTGACGAAGAAGTCGTTGGTGAGCTGGCCGGGGCGCTTGGTGAGCACACCGTGCGACGAGCCGTCCCAGTTGGCGTTCAACGCACGCATACCTCCGACGAGGACAACGAGCTCGGGAGGTGTGAGTTGAAGGAGATGGGCCTTATCGATGTCCATCTGCTCGGTGCGAACTCGTGGGCTGCCCTTTCCGTAGTTTCGGAAGGGGTCGGTGGCGGGCTCGAGGTGAGCAAACGACTCCTTGTCGGTCTGCTCCTCAGTGGCGTCAGTGCGACCAGGTGTGAATGGCACTGAGATACCAGCAGCCTTCTCAACTGCGGCAGTACCAGCAAGGACGATCAAGTCAGCAAGAGAAATCTTCTTGCCACCAGACGCGGAACCGTTGAACTTGGACTGGACACCCTCAAGAGCCTTGAGGACCTCAGCGAGCTCCTTGGGGTTGTTGACTTCCCAGTCCTTCTGGGGGGCAAGGCGGATGCGAGCGCCGTTGGCACCACCGCGCTTGTCGCTTCCACGGAAAGAGGCGGCCGAAGCCCAGGCAGTTCGGATGAGCTTAGATGGCTCAATACCAGCCTCGAGAATCTGCTTCTTGAGCGATGAGATCTCAGACTCGCCAACCAGTGGGTGGTCAACCTCGGGGACGGGGTCTTCCCAGAGGAGAACCTCCTTGGGAATCTCAGGACCGATCCACCTTGAGCGAGGGCCCATGTCACGGTGGAGAAGCTTGAACCACGCACGAGTGAAGGCATCGTGGAGCTCCTGAGGGTGGTCGAGCCAGCGGCGGGTGATCTTCTCGAATCCAGGATCCATGCGCATCGACATGTCGGTGGTCAACATGCGAGGCTTGTGCTTCTTGCCCTCTGCGTAGGCATCGGGAATGATGTGGTCGTCGGTCTTAGCGACCCATTGGTTGGCACCAGCAGGGCTCTTCTCGAGCTCCCACTCGTACTTGTAGAGGTACTCGAGGTACTTGTTGCTCCACTTGGTGGGTGTGCCGGTCCAGGTGACCTCGAGACCACTGGTGATGGTGTCGGGACCCTTGCCAGAGCCGTGCTTGTTGATCCAGCCGAAGCCCTGAGCGGCCAAGTCTTCGCCGTTCGGGTCGGGGCCGGTGTTCTCAGATGGAGCGGCACCGTGAGTCTTGCCGAAAGAGTGGCCACCAACGATGAGAGCAGCGGTCTCCTCGTCGTCCATGGCCATGCGGTGGAAAGTTGTGCGGATGTCTCGTGCAGCGGCAACGGGGTCGGGGATTCCGTCAGGACCTGGAGGAGTCAGCTTTGTATGCCCGCTATATTCGGAAGTCACTCACCCTCAGGGTTCACGTAGATGAGACCCATGTGAGCCGCAGCCACGGGCTTCTCGAGATCGCGCGAGTGGATGTCCTTGTGGTCCTTCTTGGATTGGTCACCATCCACAACACCCTCACCGGAGACACCTTTGCTGCCGTTGGAGTAACGGACGTCGTTGCCCAGCCATGTGTCCTCTCCTCCCCAGTAGACGGACTCGTCAGACTGGAAGGTGTCGGTACGTCCACCAGCGAAGCCAAAGGTCTCGCAACCCATGGACTCGAGGGCGACGTTGCCGGTGAGGAGCATGAGATCAGCCCACGAGATCTTGTTGCCATACTTCTGCTTGATAGGCCAGAGCAGACGACGAGCCTTGTCGAGTGAGACATTGTCGGGCCAGGCGTTCAAAGGAGCAAAGCGCTGCTGGCCATCGCCACCGCCACCGCGGCCATCATTGACACGGTAGGTACCAGCTGAGTGCCATGCCATTCGGATGCTGGAAGTACAATTAGCAGGCGTTTCGTGACGCATTAGATGACGGGCTAGCTCACAAGAGACCACCGTAGTGGCCGAAGTCCGCAGGCCACCATTCCTGCGAGTCGGTCATCAATGCGGTGATGTCTTTCTTCAGGGCATTGTAGTCGAGCTTCTTGAACTCCTCGGCGTAGTTGAAGCCGGGCAGCGGGTTCTGCCTCGGGTCGTGCTGGCGCAAGACATTGAGCTTGAGCTCGTTGGGCCACCAGTCGTTATTCTTTGTGCCGCCGCCTGCGACATTGGCATTCCTCATGGGGCACTCGCCTTTAGACATGATTGCTGTTGTCGAAAAGGTACGTGTGTAAAGTAGGTGAGAGGGAAGTCGAACAGCAATGCGTGCTCGCAGCAACATGTTATGTATTTGTAGCGGGGCGCACCATTCATAAGCACGAATGGCTGGAATCCCACTTGCTGTTGCCCCTCCCGTACCATGCACGGTGCTCCGCAACTATTAGCTCGATTCCGCCTCAGATCACGACGTACACCACCCCACTTCTGCAACGAGACCCCCCGGGCGACCAACGGCGCCTCGATCTGCCCGACACAAAAGCCACTGCGATGTGCAGATGAGGCTCAATTGTCTCTAGAGCCTTGAAGACTTTTTTCTCCTCGTCATCGCCTGCCTACATGTTGTGGCGGAATTGATAGCTTCATTGCAAGCAGCATGTGGGCCACCAGGACCCCGCTGATTCCTTAGGCGCTTCGGAGCCGCTGATGACGCTAGACACATTGTTCAAAATCGAGCTGCTCTGATTCGTTGACGGAAAATCCGATCGACACACGAGATCACGTGCAGTCGTTTTGCCGCGGTTTGAAGCCGTTTGGCGTTGCGGGCAGAATAGGAAGCTGGGCGGAAAGCGGCGGTCTGCTCAAGGTCCAGCCAGCGAACTTCATGTAAGCACACTTCTACTCACACAGCACTCGTGCGCTTCCCTGGAAGAGTTAGCCATGTCGACGCATGCACTACGTGTGCCAACTGGCCTCGTGGCACTCTGCAGCTGTCAGAGGTCCTGTTGCAGTCGGTGTGACAATTATATTGAGACATTGGACGAGTCTGTCCGATGTCACGTGTTTGCGTGATATGGATGTTAATGTGGATGGCGTAATCTTCGACCCCACGTTTTCACCCCGCATTCTGCTCCTGCAGCACGGTCGAAGGTGGTTTACCACAACCACATGTAATAAGGATGGTCACATGTAATATGCGTATTGTCATTGGAGCTGTAGACGAATGCCCAGCTAGTCAATGCAGTGGAAGGTCGTCAATTGGGGTTTGTGACGTCTCGGTCCGCTGGAGTAGTCCCGTTGACACTCACGAACCTTCCATCAATGAGCTGCTTTGCCTCATACACACAGAGGTTCGGTTCAGTCGAGTTCAGCAAAGCCTTGCATCGCGTAGAGGAAAGGAGCGCTGCGCAACAGCTCGAGGAAAACGATTCGCGGATCCCGAGTCGATCCTCATGATGCGCTGTGAGTGGTCCATGTGGAGCTGTATGTTTACACCGAGGTGAGCGCATGGGGCATGGTGCTTGGCCAACGGCAAGACGCGTACTGCCGTGTGGTAGGTAGGTACATAGACGCCGACGTCAGTGATAGCTCCTTCATAAAGAGGGGTAAGTTGTCGCAGTGATGTTTCTTGCTTCTTCTTATTCGATTCCTGCACATTAACCTGTTATAAAAGCACACCTCCGGAACAGACTCAGCAGAACCCGGCAACATGGCAGAAGAGAAAGTTCAGACATTCGACATTCCGAAGACGTGCAAGGCGGGTGTTGTTGTAAACGAGGGCCCGGATTTCCATGTAGAGGTCCAAGATGTAGACGTCCCAGAGCCAGGTATGCACTTTGCGCCTTACAATCATCTCTCCATCTGCGAAGCTCACAATATGATCTAGGGCCGACTGACGTGCTCATAAAATTGAATGCGACAGGCATCTGCCATTCCGATTTACACTTCATGCTGAACGACTGGGCTTTACCAAAGATGTCTGATCTGGGAACCAAATGTGCTGGACACGAAGGCGCAGGCGTCATTGTCAAGGTTGGCGATCAAGTCAAGACGCTAAAGCCAGGCATGAGAGCGGGCTACAAGGTACGCGAGCCCTCGAGGAACCTGTTCGTAAATCATACTGACGTTCAAAGCCAATTCAAGACACATGCGGTGTATGCGATCTTTGCAGAAATGGTAACGAATGCTACTGTGCAAAAGCAGTCCTCACGGGATTGATGGTTGATGGATCGTACAAGCAATATATTGTCTCGCCCGAGCGATATACTACACTTATCCCAGATGGTGTCAGCGATGAGGTAATTCGATGATGTACGACTCTGATGAGACTTTTCTAATTGTAGGACAGATTGCGGGCCCTATCATGTGCTCTGCATCGACGATCTACACGTCGATCAAAGAGTCAGCCTTGAAACCAGGTGACTGGGCTGTTTTCCCAGGAGCCGGTGGTGGTGTAGGCTTGCAAGGCGTGCAATTGGCCAAAGCGATGGGACTGAGAGCCGTTGCCGTTGACACCGGAGAGGATAAGCGAAAGCTGTGCATGGAGGTCGGAGGTGCCGAGGAGTTCATCGACTTCAAGAAGGTCGACAATGTTGCAGAGGAAATCGTGCGCATCTGCGATGGAATCGGCGCACATGGTGTCTTCGTCACCGCCGTACAGACCTACCCCTCGTCTATATCCTACCTTGGAGGCCGCGTGGGTGGTAAGGTGATGTGCATTGGACTACCACCAGCAGGCACTCAGCATATCGATGTGGATCCTGGTCAGATGTGCTTCAGGAAGCAGAGTGTCACAGGCACGCTTGTGAGCAGCATGGCAGATGTCGATAAGACGCTAGACTTTGCGAGGAGAGGCTTGCTGAAGCCTATTTATACTGTGTACCCCTTGAGCAAGTTCAATGAGGCTGTACAGAAGCTTCGAAGGGGCGAGATTGCTGGAAGGGCAGTGGTGGACTTCAATCAGCCGTAGATTTGAGTAGTATCATAGTCCAAAGTTGCAATCATGAAGGGATCGAAGATCAAGATTAGTTGGGATCGAGATTATGCAAGGTGTTGTCCTTGTCCAGGTGAAGGGCGTTGCGCACAGGGCAAGCACATGGCTAGCGCAGTTATCTCATTGGCCTTCAGCCGCTCGGAGGTCCGCATCGCAGAGGGACCAGGGAGCTGCCTATCTGTCTGTCTCGACGCAACTTTGCAATATGAGCGCGTAGAGAATGCACGGGATATCGCTGCGCAGTACACGTCGATGGGATGTCCAGATCGCCGCACAACCAGTCTCCGCCCGGACTGGCCGAAGCATCATCAAGCCGCGCCTCCAACGGAAAGCAGCCAGCAGTCGAGGACGACCACAGCGATGAGGAAGCCTTGCTGGCAGACGACCCGCTAGAGCGCGACCTACCTGAACAGTATGCCTTGCAAGGTGTAATAGTATTGGTCGAAACTCACAACATACTCTAGAATATCCTTTAAGCGCAAACAGAAGACGACGACATCGTCCTTTGGCTTCCCGCGATTCCTCTCCTCACCCCTCGGAACACCTAATCGTGGGTCGCCTCTCCCACGATCACCCAACAACCGCCTACAACAGCTGCGAAATGGCTCCAGCAGCGCGAATGGCTCAACGGAGCTTATATTGAACTACCTTGATACCCCAGGCAATGCTGGCGAACACCTTCAAGACACGAAGGATGCAAATGGTTTGGACTGGTATGTGGAGGGTCCTGGACGAAGAGTAGGCTATGATGATCTCACAGCGATCGACTGGATTTTCGAATATGCCAAGGAACGTCAGCGGTTGCGTTTCCTGTATGCAAGCGCAAGCGGCATACTTGGACACGTGAAGCAGCTCGTGGATGCCAGTCAAGTCTGGATTATTCTCGTCGCAGCAGGCATCTTGAGTGGTGGCATAGCTGCGTTCATCGATGTAGCAAGCGACTGGTTAGGAGATCTGAAAACAGGCTATTGCAGCAATGTGGATGGCGACGGCAGATTCTACTTGAACAAGAGCTTTTGTTGCTGGGGATACTCGGAGCTGTCACAATGCCATGATTGGCATCCATGGGGTAATGCGTTGGGCATTGGCGCCTTTGGTGGACGGTGGGTAGTTGAGTATATATTCTTTGTGCTGTTCTCGGTAGGTCCTTTTGCAACATTACGTTCCGGGCTGTCTAATCTCTCCTAGATCCTCTTTGCAGCAGGCGCAAGCCTCCTCGTTCGCGAGTTCTCACCTTATGCACGACAAAGCGGTATTCCCGAGATCAAGACGGTATTGGGAGGATTTGTTATACGACACTTTCTGGGCGGCTGGACTTTGGTCACAAAGACGATTGGATTGGTAAGAAAGATTGAGGCATCATATTCGAACGTGGAGCTAATGATCTTCAGTGCCTAGCAGTGGCTTCTGGTCTTTGGCTTGGCAAAGAAGGCCCGCTTGTGCACGTTGCGTGTTGCTCGGCGAATCTCTTTATGAAGCTCTTCAGTAACGTCAATGGCAATGAAGGTAAGTCAAATTTCATGGCGAACGACTGACCGTTACTCACTCATTTACAGCACGCAAGAGAGAAGTCTTCTCCGCGGCAGCCGCAGCAGGTATCTCGGTTGCTTTCGGTGCTCCTGTCGGCGGCGTGCTCTTCAGTCTCGAGCAGCTCTCCTACTACTTCCCTGACAAGACCATGTGGAGCAGCTTTGTCTGTGCTATGGTAGCAGCAGTGACACTTCAGGCCTGCAATCCCTTCCGGACAGGTGAACTTGTCCTGTTCCAGGTCACCTATCACAGCGGATGGCACGACTTCGAACTCGTGCCATTCGCATGTCTCGGCATCTTGGGAGGCTTATGCGGAGGCCTCTTCATCAAGCTCAACATGGGTGTCGCAGAGTGGCGCAAGAACCGAACATATCTCAAAGGACCAGTGACTGAGGTTGTCATCGTTTCCGGCCTCACTGCCTTCATCAACTACCCCATTAAGTTCATGAGAGCACAAGCATCGGAGCTAGTGCACATCCTGTTCGCAGAATGTGCCGACCTTACCGAAGATACGCTGGGACTGTGCAAGTCCGGTAAAGCCAACACTGGGGTAATAGCGTTGCTCCTCATCTCGGCAGGCCTCGGTGTAATTCTTGCGAGTTTCACGTTTGGACTTACAATTCCTGCCGGTATCATCTTGCCATCAATGGCTATTGGTGGTCTCTACGGCCGTGCTGTAGGACTAAGCGTTTCGGTAGTGCAGCAAGCGTGGCCGTCCCTCTTTGTCTTTAGTTCCTGCGAACCGGACGTCCCTTGTGTGACGCCAGGCACATACGCTATAGTCGGCGCAGCTTCCGCTTTAGCAGGGACAACAAGGATGACTGTGTCCATTGTGGTAATCATGTTCGAACTTACAGGAGCCTTGACATACGTCCTGCCCATTATGATTGCGGTCATGATCAGCAAGTGGATTGGCGATGCGATTTCCCCGCGTGGTATCTACGAGTCTTGGATTCACTTCAATGGCTATCCCTTCCTCGACAACCGCGACGACAATGGTTCATCGATCCCAGATGTCTCAGCCGCACATGTCATGACGCGCATTGAGGACCTGACTGCCATCACGGCCACGGGCCATACCATAGGCTCACTCCGGCAGATGCTTGCTCAGCAACGTTTCCGCGGCTTCCCTGTCATCGACAACTCTCGCGACGCCCTCCTGCTAGGCTATATTTCCCGTACCGAACTCGCATATGCACTCAAAGCTGCACTAAGCCCACCACGCAATCTTACCGACGATATCGAGGCGTATTTCTCTCACCAACCCCTCTCGGATCCAACGACGTCGCTTGATCTCCGACCATGGATGGATCAGACTCCTATCACTTTGAATGCCAAGGCATCATTCCAGCTCACGATGTCCATGTTCCAGAAACTGGGCTTGCGATATGTTCTGTTCACAGATCGCGGCATGCTCAAGGGTCTGCTCACGAAGAAAGATGTGTGGTACGTCATGAACGGTATGGAAGAGGACAGGGAAGAGGGTGGTGCTGGACTGGGCGTGGCTCGGGGTGGCCTGCGTGAAGAGCGAGATGGGATGGAGGATGATAATGAGGAGCGCGGGCTTTTGGGTACACCAGAAGAAGAACGTGACGATTTTATAGGGAATGATAGATAAATGGTAATGGAGTTGGGCGCAGTCCTTGTGATCCCCATGGTGTTTCAGCCACATGCTGCGTGCCACTCGTGAAAGCATCGTGATGTCAGGTCAAGATCGATCGAACTTGTCGATAAGGTTGGCCAAGCCTTGTGTAGAGTATGATGTAAGCCTCCCATCGCGATCCTGCTCAGCCGTCGTCACAATGTGGATGATGCTTGCGTGTGGCAGTTCGGTTCCTGGCCCATGCCATCGCCGGACGCGTGGGGCAAGGATTCGCGGTCGCAAAAGCTAGCGCCCGAGACTTGAAAGACAGAAATAGTAACTATTTTCGTCTTGCAGCTCTTTACAATGTGGGATCCATTTGCGAAGCTTGAATGAAGGATTCGCGATAACTGCTGAAGCGCCCCAGTCAAGGCTGCTCCTTCACATGCAATCTTTGACTCCACGATTCATGTTTGGCTATCGTGTGGACCGCCTCCAGTCGCCTGCCAAGGTCACCGCCACCCAATCAACATCGCCGATCGCTAGTTTGCCTCCTAGGGCAGGGTCGTAGTGCTACCGGGCCAGTGAGAGCCTCGCAGCGTGGCTATGCACGGCTTGGTCACAGGCAAGAGGTTGCATGGACCTGCAGCGAACAACTCTAAAGATCAGCCGGCCTCGCCGTCGTGACCCACAACGACAACCTCTGCCTTTCAGACTTCTCTGCTTTGTCTTCTGAAACCACCCCTTCCGTCGCAAGTGATTAAGGGCATCCTGAAAGAGCTGGAACTTGATGGGTAGTGATTAGGCGCGTGTCAGCGGCTATGACTAGGATTTTGCATGCGACAGGCAAAGGAAGACGCCGACGACTCGAACGCTGAAAAGACCTGGACAACCCGTTTACTTTTGAAACACGACATCTGAACCACACAGAGACCAGAAAGTCGCTGGAAAATGGGTCAGCACTCGACTGAACGCAGGAGCAGGAAGAAGCACTCGCAGGAATCGTCCAGGACGCCTAAACCTCGGTCATCGTCCAAGAAACTCCATGTATCGCAGTCGGTGACGGACTTTTATCCACAGACTTCAACGTCTCCCGTACAAGCTGTGCCCACTCAGTATCTTCAAACGTTCCACCCACCCCAGCACGCCATCAACTCACCGCCACATGCGCGGTACGTAACAAGTCCACCACCACATCCTGTCTATGGACGGACTCCTCAGTACCCAGCCCAGAATGGACACCCGTATGGATCGCCACCTCATCGGCCGATGCAGCCAAACGCAAGTCAGTCAGTCGTACGTTTCGCATCACCCCCGCCTGCGAAGCAGCGAGATGAGGGGCCTTTTAAAGAGCAGTGGGACAGATTGGACCGTGTTGCTGCAAAGTCATATGCAGATTTGCGCAATGGTGCATGCAAAAGCGCGACCAAGCTGACCACCACCTACATCGAGAAGCCCACGGCTGCTGTAGCTATGAAAAGCATGCAAGCACTGTGTCAAGGGGCTGCTTTGTACGACTCTATCAGCAATAAATTTGACGCAGTCATCAATAGCATTGATGGCGAGCGCTTCAGTGGAAAAGAGCAGGATCTTCTGATCTACGATAACCCGCAGCAGACATCGCCAAGCTCGAGTCCACCACCAGGCGAGAAGCGCACCCAGATACCGAATGTCGCCCGTGATATGGTCGGCAAGGACAAGGGGTCGAATCATTTCAACAAAGTATGGCTCTATTCCAACTCACGACTTCCGCCGCATCTACCACCTTTCAAGGTGTACATGCCCACATATCCCCTACTTTGTCTCGCGGCGACGTACTCTGAGCAGGTTTACACACCACCGAGAACAAAGAAGCAAGAGACAGAAACTCACGTGCCGTCTGACTGGCGTACTGGCACAAAAGCCATGGTACTCAAGTCAATACCTGTGGACGACATGAACACCGTCGTGTTTGCAATTCGTGGAAGCGAAGGATTCATGGATTGGGCAGTCAATTATAACACAGCACCCAGTAGTCCAGAAGGCTTCCTCGACGATGCATCAAACTTATGCCACGCTGGCTTCCTCTACGTCGCGAAGAAGATGATCAAGCCAGTTGCCGAGCGACTGCGCAGATTGCTGGAAGAGAACCCAGCTCGATCGAACTGCAGCCTGTTAATCACGGGCCACAGTGCAGGTGGAGCTGTGGCATCTTTGCTCTATGCACACATGATGAGCAACAAGATCGAATCCGAGCTCAGCTATCTCACCGGCTTCTTCAAGCGCGTCCATTGCATCACATTCGGCGCACCACCAATCAGCCTCCGCGCGCTCCAAAAGCCCGAAGACAAGAGACATCGGAAGAGCTTGTTCTTCGCCTTCATCAACGAAGGCGACCCAGTCCCGAGAGCAGATAAAGCATTCGTCAAGAGCTTGATCAAACTATATGCAACCTCAGTACCCAGTCCGTCTGCGGTCGGGACGACGATAACATCCATGTCGAAACTCAACCTCTCGCAGCCGCTGCCGTCGTCGCCGCCCCAGTCGAGGCTCAAAGGCTCTTTGGTCCCGCGCCTCACTCGGCCCTCGAAAACATCTCTACAGTCATCGAATACAGCGACTTCAACAATGACCAGCGCACCGCAATGGGAAGTTCCGCCCTGTACCCTGTCGCCCGCAGCAAGGTTGATCATCTTAAGGCCTAAGGTGGGAGTTCGTGGCAGACGTGGAGAAGAGGTCGTCGAGGCTGTCACGGTGGATGGAGAGACGTTTAGGAAGGTCATGTATGGTGATCCGATGAAGCATCAGATGAGGATGTATCGGGAGCGAATTGAGAGTATTGCTGTGAATGCGGTAACTGCGGGCGGTTACTGAGGCGAGGCGATGGAGTGGCTTGTTGGTGGAACGTGTTACGACGATACCCTTGAATATGAATATACCAAATTACAATTTTTCAAAGATGTGATTCAGTCGATTCGTCGCAGTACTCAGCCCTAATGGTCATTTACATGGTAAAATCTCAAGAGATTGGCTGGGCGGTCAAGACAGTGTTGGAAGAGACAGCAGCCGGCTTGCCTGGAAAGATGACTAGGGCATGACCTCTTCTCGACTATGCCCTGTGCATAACCTTGATCGAGTCATTGTCAATTATGTTATCGATGCATATCTATCCTGCTGGGTCTGAATCTAACGCACAGGAGAGGGACCCGCCAAATAACCTACGCTATCACATTAGCCACGGTAGCTCTAGTCCCGATCGTGACGCCGATGTGCATTCAATTTTTGTGACATGAAGATTGACTTTAGATCGGTAAATGCATCTAGGACTTCGTAGATGAGAATAGCGCATCCTTGTTTCAATTGCTAGTTGCTAGTGTCAAACATATTTGTTCCTCGCTTTGTGGCTAGATTCTATGCCTTTTATTTGACTGTGGTGTAATCCTCTTGGACAGGCTGCTCAAGAATCCTTCGTGGTGGATTCCCAAGGTCTGACTACGCTCTAGCATGCCAATAACCTGCACTTCGTCTGTTCCAGTCTTCCTCACATCTATCAAATATCCGGACAGAATATATACACTCACTCCCCATCCCCAAAGAGCGCACCAAACCCTGATTCCTCCTCCAAGTCAGCCTGCGCAACATCAAACGCTTCCCTCTCTCGTTCCCGCTCCTGCTGCCGCGGCCTCCCAGCTTCTCTGGCCTCCTCAATCTTATCCCGCTCTCGATCCCTCTCCACCTCGGCATGCTCCAGACGGCGTTGGAGATTCTGCACGCGCCCTTCCAACCGCTCAAGCTCAGTCAAAGCCATGTTGTTCGCGGACGGCCACGCAATGGGATACTTGCGAATCTCCGAAGCCCAGTCGACGTCGCCAGTACTTTGATCGATAACGAGGTTCTCGTGCAGAATCGTCGCAACCCTCCGCGCCGAGACGTCAAAGTGCTCGTAGTCAAACGCGTTACTTTGGCCGTGGTCGTACCCGTGGATCTCGCCGCTCATGTCGGCAAAGAGGTCGCGGCCTTTGTCGAAGATGTTTTTACGTGCGTATTCGCCCTTTGAATCAGCCCAGAGCTTGTGGAATGGGTTGGCCGGGTTCCGGCTTGCATCTTCCCAGATCTTGCTCCAGAGGACTTGCCATTTTGGACCTGAGCCGGGGAAGTCGTATTGCGCAGTCTCGGGTAGCTCGAAGACAAGTTTCTCGATGGTGTGCCGGGTTTGGAGGGCGGCGTTGATACGCTTGTAGCGGGTCAGGTCGCGGTTCAAGCGTGCGTTCTCTTCGAGTAACGGCGCGAGTTCTTGTCGTCGGTTTGAGGCGAATTTGCGGAGGTTGTTGATTGTCTCGCGTGGTAGGGCGAGATCATCTACTTCGC
Source organism: Phaeosphaeriaceae sp. SRC1lsM3a (assembly GCA_001644525.1). NCBI lineage: Eukaryota > Fungi > Ascomycota > Dothideomycetes > Pleosporales > Phaeosphaeriaceae > Phaeosphaeriaceae sp. SRC1lsM3a. The sequence continues at coordinate 628,324 of KV441718.1, forward strand.
TCCCTGTATATTGGCAGAAGACGCGGACGTTGTCGCAGAAGTTCCATAATTGTACCTCCCATCTGATAAGAGACTCATCAGTTTGCTGCTCTGGGTGTCGTTCCGTCCGTGCTTCGAGGAACTCTGCCAAATTGGCCTTCCAATATCGGAAATGCTGGAGAATGCTCATTCCAAGTATATCGGCGTATGAGTACTCGTCGACCTCATGACCAATAACATCCCGATTCCTGCGTTTAGCGAGTATGGTGTGTCGGAAGTGTCTTACGGCGCCTGGGTTGCGCAAATGTGTAGCTTTGAAGACATCGATGTTGAGCTCTGCAAGCGCAAGTGCAAAATGTATTGGCTCGCGATGATATTCCTGGAGCGCCTTGTCGAAGGGGAAATCCTCATTTCCAAGTCTGAAGCAAGAGATGGTTGTGAATCGGGTTGCATTTTTGAGTTCCGTAGGAAGCAGTGCATCAACTCCTCTTTCTGCTGTCTCGAAGTTTAGTCCTGTACTGTTATGTGACCCGAGGCCAAGATTTCGAAGAGCAGAATACATGTAACTATAGTAACGTAGGAGACACATGATCAGAAACGCCAGCACGAGAGACATTGTAGCTGTAGCGACACTTGAGTAATTAACTATCCGTTGGAGATCCACTAGGGACCATGGTCTTGTTTGGTTGTCTCCTTCTCGCTCATTAAGATCGAGGTCCAGGAATTGCCTGAATGCGATTACGGTCCCCCAAACCCCTATTAAAACAGAAATCCATAAGAGAAAAATCCAGGCCACAGGTAAAATTCGCGGTATAATGTGCATCGTAGGATCCACGGTCGCTGAGGCCCTTCCAGTCTTCTGTTGAGGTCGGGAGGCATGATAGAGAACGACCTTTCGTGTCGACCAGGCTGAAGCTGCTGCAGCCTTAGCTGCATTCCTATAATTAGAACACCCTCGTCACTTGCGACGCAGGTAACAAAATCTTGCTTCCACAGCGTACAGTTAACGCCGTACTTTTCTTTTCCCAAGAAAATCCTAATCCTATAGTGCTAAGAGTTCCGGAGTCAGAGAGAACGTATATAAACCTTCTTGTCGACTTTGGTTCTGGGATGCGGTACCTGCGAAATACAATGGGGAAGTGACCGCACTGGTACCGTGTCTGATTGTATGTTCACTGTAGCTTTCTTCCATGTCTCATTACTCTTTGTACCACCAGAGCCACCGGTTGAGTCGCTGTATCAATTCGCTACTTCCTTCCGAAGTCGAGCAAGGGGTATCTTCATCATCTCCACCTCTTTGTGTCATCCAACAACGCGCTTTGCGCATGCCCGGAAGCTTTGCCAGCCCTAAGCCTGGAAGCGGAATTCTGGGTTTCCGCTTCCCTCCCCATCTACTGTATTTCCCATCCCTTTTGAAGCACCTCCTCAACCCTCCTTCTTTGCCTCAAACCCACCCTCCCCCTTCAATCCCCCACCCACTTCCCTCCTCCCCACCAACCCCTCAATCATCTCCGCCACCCTCGCCGCCCTCTCCCTACTCGCCTCCTCATCCTTCGTATCCGACAACGTATCCAGCCCGCCAAACAGCCACAGCTCCTGCAGATCCCGGATCAAGGTACTCAGATCCTGCGTCGTCTTGATCAACCCCGCGCTCTGCTCGCGCACCGTCAACTCCTTCTGCGCACTCGTGTAGTAGTCCTTGGCCTCGCTGATCTTGGGGATGTTGGAGAACTCGCTCGTGTCGGCCGGGCGCACGGTGCGCAGGATCGTACTGAGGTAGCCTTCACCGCCCCAGGGGTCGGGGTTGCGCTCGTCGAAGATGGCGTTGCAGAGGGTTTCGGTGCGAGCTGGGTGGGGGAGAGAGCACGTTAGTCTTGCCGTTGGATGGAGGAATTGGATTGAAGGGGTCATGTAGTACCGAGAAGTGCCTCCTTTGTGCGTTCCGAGGGATTCATTGTAGGGCTGAGGTGTAGGTCGAATTGGAGTGGTGTGTCGTGTTGCTATGGTTCAAGATGCATTGTGGTTTATTGGACGTCGGAGCTTGGGCGCGAATGACGCGAACCCTTGCTCGGTCTATCGATAAACGCCTGGTCTGTGCTAGTATCTACTCCAAGCACAAGGTTTAAGGTTGCACTCTGCCATGGTGCAGAAAGTTTCATGAAGCTCGTACTGAGAGAATTTGGACCAAGTCTCGTCATTCTCGAGTCAATCGACACATGCTTCGGCCATCTTGCTTGGGCTTATCGATTGTACCGTCCAGCCCGCGTCTCAACGACAGCCAACCCTGGCTCGGCAAACCCTTGCGTAGACGTGCCGAACTGACCAGCCGCGATTACGCACCGACACCACGGATTTGATCTGCCCAATCTACCATGGATGGCGTGGCCATGGCCACGGTCTGGCGGATCGAGAACGTGGGGGAGTGATGTGAGGCTGATGAGTATATGCAGTGTTGCGTATCAGCACTTTGCGAATGCGTCACAGCCAGGCAAGGCTGCCCGAAGTTAATTCCAGTTTCCCGGGCAGGGACTTTTCAGCTCTATTATGGTATGCCGGTAGTGGTCCTAACCGGGTGATCGTCAGGCACGGCCCCGCTCCCGCGTTTGACAGACAAAGAAAGCCAAACCAAAGCACCCGTGTCATGCCGCGAAGGGCGGGCCGAAAACTGTAGATGTGGAATTGTTCTATCCCAGCTGCGTTTTGGTCCTATTGTTAATCGTGCGGAGACGAAAAAGGTGAGCCGCGACGCCATGTTTGAGACTAGTGAAAACAACGTTACACTAGGACACGCCGCAACCTTATCTCCAGGTCGTGCAGTCTAGCGCTATTTGGGCCGGACACTGGTCTGATTCTAGCATCTCGATAAGTGGGCTCGACAGCTTGAGACCTCGGAGAAATGCCCGCTTGCCGTCTGCTTGTGCTTATAGGATTCCACACCTGCGTGTGTGCCGCCTCTTGGCTTCTCCTTGCATTAGATACGAAGCTGACAGACGCCACGGGGTTGGTTGGATTCGCAGATGCCTGCTCACCAAAGATTCGAGAAGATAACGATGTTCATTCTTGTTGAATTCTGTGCATCGGGAGATCACCTTGAGCCTTTCATTACGGCGATCCTCCTCTCGCAGAAACGCCAAACTCCGTCGCTTGCATGCCTTGTGTACTTTGATGCCCATGAGAGAAGAAGAATTGATCAATATATGCCTTGAACATTGAGAATGCCGAAAAAGAGGTTGAAAATGTATATGTGCTGTACTGCGCGGCAGATATTGGGCAGATATACACGTCCTCAATGTGCCGCAACGTCGAGAGTCTTTCGCTGAAACAAGTTCCACTTGGGCCTTCGTTGGACGAGCGGGTGGGATTCTGCGGGCTTGGTGCCATTAGGTGAAATCAATTGGGTTTGTTGCATTGCGCTGGGCGCTACACTGTCGGCGCGTCCATGGTGTTCTTTTCTGTCGTTGCGAGCCGAACTGTTTGTCGACGAAGTCTCTGTCCGTGGATTAACAGCGACCCTTGTATATCAAGCAGAGCATACTTACGCATCGACGAGTCAGAAGTGTCTGAGCTGCTCGAAAGGAAATTTTCAGGCTCTGCTTTGCGTCAGTTCTGGTGGCAAGTCGACCACAAAACAATCTCACCTTCTTCTACCGCCATGTGCGACAAGGGGCTTTTCTTCTTGGTGAAAGATGATTTTCGACTTCGAGTGGGAACAGGGCGTGGTCGTTGGGGAGCAGGAAACTGGAACGTAGGAGGCCCATTGGAGGTAATGTAAATTGTATCATTAGGTCGTGCTCGTACAGTCGATGCCGGGAAGCTGTTCCTCTGCGAGGGTGTATGTGATCGTCCCAATATTGTAGCAATGCTCTCAGCACTACGTTCACTGCTCTTGAGGCTTGGAGGGCTCGAATGAGACACGAAGTGGGCGGTGCTGCTGGCCCGCGATGATGACCGTGACGATTCGCAAGAATGATAGACTGAGTGGCGCGAGGATACTGAAGATTGCCAGGAAGTAGCTCGTTTCTTCCTGGCCACTGCGATGCGGGCCTGTAGCTCTTCTGGTCGGATAGTGGTCGGTTGTACTCCTAAGGCGTCTTGTTTGGCGTGCGTTGGCACATGTTTGTAAGGTGGTGCTGGTGGCTTAGCCTGCTCAAGGGCGGTGGTCTTCTTGTGCTCGCTGGCCGCGTCCTTGGCCTTCTTGAATTTGGTGAAAAGAGGCATCCTGGAGCCCAGAATACGATGTGTCCCAAGTTGTCTTGATGTATTGTTGGTAGAAACTCGAAAGAGTGAGATTTCGACTAAAGCGGGTGGTGCAATCTGGGTTAAATACTGCCATCCCAACAAATAGACCAGGGTTGCTCGTGGGACATGGGTACAGATTGGGGCTCTGTCAGTGCGCTACTGGCATGGCGCTACCAAGACAGCTACGGGACAGAAACAGAAACGGTGCAGCCACGACAAGTGATGCACTTTAGCCTGGAGTGATCGACTGTGATAGACATCTAGCTCCCGCTCGAACCAGTGTTTCCGACCGTTATGGCTCAGAATTGGGACGTAAAAGGACGCTCTTGGTGACGTACAAACGTTGGGTGCTCGTGCATGGCGCGATAGTGAATGGAGGGCTTATGCAGCCGAACTCCCACGCAGTATCGATTCCAGGGTAGTGGTACGTTCTGGACCTAGAATCACCGACCGGCAACGAAACCCAGCACCCAGTAACTTGTGCGCATGCCGCACGCATTGATAGGCAGGACACAACCCGGGCGGGCTAGAAGAGGATGCGACGCGACCCCATACCTATTCATAGCGCTATGTCGGTGTCGTGCAAGTACAGCACCGCGGCATGACGATGCTCGTTGATATGGTCGTTCACTCGCATTGGTTCAAAAGAGATGGTGGCTGGGTGCTCGATGGCTCTCTGCATGCGATACTCATAACCGCAGCCTAGAGATGACGGCAGCTTCCTGTTCCAGCAAGCTCTGAGGCCAACATCACAGTAGTCAATGCTAGACTGCATGCCATACGTTACGGTCAATTCGCGCGGGGTTGAGGGCTACCACGCCGGCCGTAGTCAGTCTGACTTGAAGTACAATCACTCCGCACCAAAGTGCGACTCGATGCGAGGCATTACCTTGGTATTATTGTGTTGTTGTATCTCAGCGCTGGAAATTACAGATAGCACACGCAAGACTAGATCAGTAGTCCAAAGGAAGGCGTCGTAGGAGCAGGATTGAAGCCGCAATGTGCTAGACGAAGTCAACAAACGCTGCTCGTCTCGACACGCACGCCATCACGTGCTACGGGATCGTTGCGCGGGCCCTAAGAAGAAGACGATGCTATTCGCAAAGGTGCGCCGACCGCCAAGCCCCAATGGCGTCAGTCGCCTAGTCGGGAAGGAGTGCTTCGCTGGCTTCTCGAAACCGAAAGCGCTGCCTGTCATCGCTGGAGCCGAAACCGCTTCAGGTTCCGCCGCCCAGCACTCCGCACAGTGCACTCGAAACCTGCCAGCTTCGTCCCGCCTCTCTCCAGGGTCCCGTCTCTTAGGTGTTGCGGCTCTGTCTGCCGCGGTCCAGCCTCTTACTTAGCGCATCTTATCGATTGTCTGTTCTCTATCCTGCTTAGCCCTGCCGCCTAAGCCTGGCTCCGAAACTGCACGAACGCACGAACGCCCACGCAACCCACCACGACGCGACGAGCCGCCGAACCTACCGCGGCGATCACCACCGGCCTTCACGTCTCGTCCCACGAGAGCCGCATCTCTTGCCTTTGCGCGCACTGCGCTGTTGCCCGCGCACGTCGTTGCGCTGTCCACGTCGGCCGCCGCGCCCCAGCCCAGCCTCCTTAACCTCTCGTCATCCGCCAGCGCGCGACGGCACCCAACCCCATCTCTATTCTTCCGAAGCTGCCGCAAAACGCCTGCACCCATTGCGCAAGGCGTCGCGATCGCGCGCTACACTCTGGAGGGCGTGTTGGCCCCGGCCAGAGTGCTCGTAGCCTCTCGTCCCTACTATGGCATTGGTACCGCCACCTGCCAACGATCGCAAGCGCGTCAAGGTCTACGAGCTGAAGAACAATGACTGGTTCGACAGGGGCACTGGCTTCTGCAGGGGCATTGTTGTGAGTGTAGGGAACTCTAGCGCTTTTCACGGGATGCGGTATCGCGACGGCGCCATGCTGTCAAGACCTGCATCTGTCGCACTGTGCTCGGCTGACGTGTGCGACCACAGTCCGATGAAGCGAAAATCGTTGTTCTCTCCGAAGACGACCAGACGCGACAACTGCTCGAAACGCGCATATCCAAGGATGACGGCTATCAGAAACAGCAAGGTACGGCGCCACGTGCTCGTGCATGAGGGCGGCAGCTGATTCGCGACAGACACTCTCATAGTATGGACCGAGCAGAATGGCACAGACATGGCCCTCAGCTTCCAGGAGCCAGAGGGCTGTGCCAGCATATGGTTTGTCACGCGATCCATACTACGAGACACAATCACTCATTTGGAACAGGGAATTCGTAAATGAAGTACAGTCACGGCTGCAAGCGCTCGCGCAAGGTGAGGAAGCGCCATTCGCGCCAGTATCTTGTTCAGACTGACCCTGAATAGACGATGGGCTATCCGACGACATCGACCACATCAGCCCGATCATGCTACCCAACCCTGATCTCGGCAACCTCCACGAAATCGAAAACCACATGCGCGCAGCCAACTCAACGCCCGGTGGTCGCGAAGCGCTGGCCAAATTCATCTTTAACGAACAGTACATTCCTAAATTAATACCACTCGTAGAAATGGCTGAGGACTTGGAGAGTGTGTCAGACCTGCACCGGTTATGCAGCATCATGAAGATGCTCATTCTCCTCAACGACAGCCAGATCATCGAATTTATCGTCACAGACGCTGTGGTCCTAGGCGTCGTTGGAGCTCTCGAATACGACCCGGACTTTCCACTGCACAAGGCCAACCACCGACAGTACCTGGGCGATAAGACCAAGTTCAAGGAGGTTGTGAGAATCGAAGATGACAACATACGGAGAAAGATCCACTACACATTTCGATTGCAATACCTCAAGGATGTTGTGCTCGCACGCATTCTGGACGATCCCACGTTCTCCGTTCTGAACTCGCTCATATTCTTCCACCAAGTTGAAATCGTGCAACACTTGCAAGCGAATGGGCCATTCTTGAAAGAGCTATTTACGATATTCACCCCCAAGGAGCAGAACATGCAACGAAAGAAGGACGCTGTCCTGTTCATCCAGCAGTGTTGTGGAATCGCAAAGAGCTTGCAAGCAAATGGGCGAGCGCAAATGTATCAGAACTTCATCAGCAACGGCCTGCTTGATGTGATACAATTCGCTCTGAAACACCAAGACGCAATGGTGCGTGTTGCGGGCACCGAAATTCTCATCAATCTCATCGACCACGATGCTCTGATGGTTCGCAGCCAGATTTTCAAGGCTTTGCAAGAGAAGACCAAGCCGCTTACAGACACGCTCATTGAACTTCTTCTCATCGAGGTCGATCTTGGTGTGAAAGCGCAGATGGCTGAAGCTGTCAAGATTCTGCTGGATCCCAACGCCAATTCCGCGTCGATAGAAGCCCTTGGGCGGACGAACAGCGACTTCCTGGCAAAGATGCGGGGTCAACTGCCATCTATCCCTCAGACCGATTCCTTCATACAAAACTTTTACGATGATTCCGCGAGAAAGCTCTTCCAGCCCCTCAAAGACCTTGAAGGCAGAGAGTCAAGTAAGATAACATGTTGTTCAATCATTTACATCTGCTAATGATCACTAGTGGACAATCTAACGATGCAAGAAGTAGCCCTCTACGTTCACTTGTTGGAAGTCCTCTGTTTCTTCATCCGGCAACACAACTTTCGTAGCAAGTATTTCATACTCTCAGAGGGGCTGGCAGCGCGAGTCGCACAACTCATGGACTGTCCTGAGAAGTATCTGCAGCTATCTGCACTCAAGTACTTCCGCATTGTCATCGGATTTCACGATGAGACCCACAACCGACAGATCATCCAACATCAACTTTTTGAGCCAATCTTGAGGATACTGTTCGCTACGATGCCACGCGACAATCTGCTAAACTCAGCATGCCTGGAGCTTTTCGAATTCATCAAGCGAGAAAACATCAAGATGTTGGTACAGCATCTTGTCGAAACGTATCGAGAGAGATTACAAGACATAACCTATGTGGATACGTTCCAAAATCTCATTCTTCGATACGACCAGATGCACGAACCAGCCACTACTCAAGAGCTCGAACATTCTTTCACAAGTGTCGACAGTGACACTCCTGCACGACACCACGCTCTTGTCAATGGGGGCAAGTGGGGTCACGGCCTCAAGGACATCGATGCAGATGAGGAAGCATACTTCAACGGATCTGACGAGGAGGACGAGCTCGCGCACAGCAACTTCAAGCCAGGCATCAATGGAGCATCGCCGGTGCGACCTCTTGTCAACTACCCCGATGACGATGCAGAAGAAGATGATATGGATATACTGGCAACAAGCATGCCGTCTTCTGCGCAGAAACTCGCGACCACGCAGGCATCAGATGAAAGCACTTCACCAAATGCAGCTGCTGTTGGCTCTCCTCCAGAGCGCGTCTCCGAAAAGCGACGTCGAGAAGAAGACGAGGAGGATGAATTGCTTGCAAGCATATCCACTAGTACTGGCCCCAAACGTCGTGCCTCGACCGCGAGCAACACAAGCACAGGCAGCCTGCGGAGTCTACGTCGGAAATCACCAAACGTCAATTCCGGCAAAGAGGGCAGCGGGCCGAAGAAGATATCACTCTCGCTGCCACTGAAGAGCGGCGGTGAAGGTGGGGAGGGCGAATGATTCACTAGAGCCTCCTACTTCATAACACTCGAACCTTAGGAGTATGTGGAGGCGACTCAGATGAATGCTTTGTATTTCTGCTGCTCAGTATGCCTTTACTTACTCACGAGATACCCTTTGGAAAACCGGGCACATGGTCGACGTTGTATGAACTGGTCTATATGGGATCTTCCTTGTTCATGCAAGCAATTGGATTTCGCGGGAGCAGCATTGGGAGGTGTAATTATAGGCGTTCGACAGACTTCAATTTGGGGGAATGGCTGGGTATGACGGGATGATGTAGCGCGTGAGCGTTCAGGAGCTGCTTCTAGGTGTTGGATTCTACAGTGCAGCGAAGGCCTACGGCCGGTGTAACATATGCATATTCTTGGTGCGACAAATAATGGATCTGTGCGAACCTGTCCAAAGCCGCCAAAACTATCGAGGCATGTGAAGTACCTAATGTACCTATGTGTGGAGATTTGATGCCACCGCCAGTCACGTTATTTCGCGATATCCTTTTTAGCGCGTTTTCACCCCCGCACGTCATCTCGCATTTCGTGATAGCAATTCGATCTGCCTTTTTCTGACAGCAAAGTTCAAGAACAAGTCAATCACTATACCCAGCAATGACAGAATCAACATCCACCACGTCATCAAATCCACAAACACAATCAGGAAGCACTACCACATCCACCATGTCCACGCGCCCAACCCTCACACTCATTCTCGCCGCCACACCTTCCCTCGGCATTGGCAAAAATGGAACTCTCCCCTGGCCGCTCCTCAAGAAAGAGATGGGCTACTTTGCACGCGTCACAAAACGCGTGCCCACATCGAGCAGCAAGATCAACGCCGTGCTCATGGGCCGCAAAACATGGGACAGTATACCGGCCAAATTCCGGCCACTCAAGGATCGACTGAATATCGTCATTACGCGGGACGTCGCTTCATTCAAGAACAGCTTGGACACTTCAAAAGAAGGTGCAGGTGCTGATGCCGATGCTGCTATCGAAGGCCCACTCGTTGCATCAGGAATCCTCGATGCGCTATCTCAACTAGAAAAGAAAGACCACCAAGTAGAGAGGATATATGTGATTGGTGGCGCGAGCATTTACCAGAAGGCGCTGGAGCTGCCGCAGACGAAGCGGGTGCTGCTTACCAAGATACATAAGGAGTATGAGTGCGATACGTTCTTTCCTGTGGATTTGGAGGAGAGCAGTGTGTGGAGACGGGCCGGGAAGGAGGAGGTAGAGGAGTTTACGGGGGAGAAGATTGGGGAGGAGGGCGTGGAGGAGCAGGGGGTTAGGTTTGAGTTTTGTTTGTTTGAGAGGGAGTAGGGGCGCGAGGATGGGGTCGATAGGGTTGAGTTGTGTGGGGTCTGGAGGCGTTATTGCGTGGGTAAGTGAGCTTTGATGCGCTGCACTTATCCTCTTCTATCAAGCATTTGAAGTCTCCTCAAATGAAGGCCCCAAAATGAATGCCTCAAAATAACCGGCTCTAGATCGAACGCCTCTCAAATGAAGTCTTCTCGATTGAACTATTCTAGGTTTAAGTCCTCTTAATTACACATTCAAGATCCTCGCTAATACTCAATTAGATTTTTTCTAATCACTCGTTTGAAGTCGTCGTTTGAAGTCGTCGCGGTCGAAGTCCCCATAATTGAACTCATCTTAGCAATAGAAGGAGGATGGGATGTCTTACTACCATCTGCTGAACTACCTGTCACTTAGACGACTACAGTCCACATAGGAATAGTAACTTCCTGAACCGGAACTGCTTCAGTAAGCAAGATTAGTCGTAATGATAAGGCGGAATGGCGTAGGTTGCACTAGTGCGCCGTGCAACGAATACAAAGACACACAACCTGTCGTGTCTCATTCAAACCTTCTCTTCCCCAAATTCCTGCATATTCTACATCAAGCAAGATTCGTCGTGAACTTTTGCACAAAAGCATCATCTCGCACCGCCAAGCGTGCAGCTTACATCCCAACTACGCCCCATATCTACCATAATCTCACCACCTCTCCATCTCATCTACATCCCTCCCTCACACGCATCAAAGCCCCCGTAATATCATACACACACTCGCCGTCATCCAATTCGATCAGACGTCCCCTGCTTGTGCAACACAATCATGCCTACAACCAGCATCTCAGCTCCGCAATGTAAGTGGAGCAGGTGCGGAAGTCCGCAATGGGCCCGTCGGCGGGAGGTTGCGCCGAGACCGAACCGCTGAAACTCGTCCGCTACAACGACTGGAGGGTTTCACAGAGCTTGTGGAACCGTGTCCCATAGTTTCTTCGACGTACAAAAGACAGACGACCTGCAATTGATTCGAGAAAAGCAAGGAATTGAGCAATTGAACTTCATTCGACGCAGACGAAAAAACGATATTTGATTGAATCGAATCAACGACAACACATCAGAAATCAGCAAATATGGTTAACGTCGAACTCTCCAACGAGTATGGGTACGTAATATACATCCTACATTCTACACAACTCCTCCAAATCCCCCTCCCAAGTCCTACAATCAAACTAACTCCCCTTCCACAGCTACGTCCTCCTCGCCGCCGTCTCCACCTTCTTCGCAGGCTTCTACCAAGGCATGCGCGTCGGCACCTTCCGCAAAGCCGCCAAAGTCCCCTACCCCTACGAATATGCGTCCTACGAACAAGTCCAGTCCGCCAGCCCTGCGACATCCAAGGCTATGCTCGCATTCAACTCCGCACAGCGCGCCCACCAAAACTTCAACGAGAACCACCCCACTGCGCTCGGTGCGATGCTCATTGCGGGATTGAGGTACCCGTTCGCGACAGCGATTGTCGGTGCAGTCTGGAGCGTGAACAGGGTTGTGTATGCGCATGGATACACGAATGGGGCTGAGGGAGGCAAGGGCAGGTACTATGGAATTGCGTGGTTTTTTGCGCATATTGGATTGATTGGCATGGCCGCAAAGGCCGGGTGGGATATTGCGATGGCGTAGGGGAATGGCGAGTAAGGATGCAATGTGTAGACTGTTAGATGAATCAAGGCTTTGTCTTTGACATTGAAAGTGCTCCTGTTTGTGTTCGCGTGTAAGGATGACTTGTCGGCTTCACAGAAAAGCTGCAAATTGATCGTTCAAACATCTCCATTCCGTAATTGATATCTACGCTCCCAGAGCTCGAGATCCAGGTCCCACAACCTAGCCAGCCAAGTCATTTTCCTTAGCGCGATCCAGTGTCCGCTTACTTTGCTTGATTCCGTTGCCACAACGCCGTTGCCGACAACGTGAGTTCTGATTCCGACCGTCTATGCATACAAGAAAAGAGAAGAAAGGAAAAGCGCCATTGCCATGAGAGGACAACAAGTGAGGCGTGAGGATGAGAGACATGAGGAAAATTGGCATCGTGCACATGTGTCGCAAGCTATGCACAATGAACAGGAAACAAAATGTGATAAAAGGAAAACGCTCTCAGATTTTGGTAGAGAAGTCGGCGCGCTCCGAAACAAGTCTTTGATGAGATCTACATCTGCACCAAGTTCGTGGTCAAAGGTGAGGTGAGGGTCGTGGCAGCAGGGGGTGAGCCGCCTTCGACAGGTATGTCGATCTTGACTGGGGAAGGTTTTTGCTTGTCCGCAGCCTGCTCCCCCGAGTGCCGATCTTGAGACTCTTCTGCAATATCACTCATGTCCGAGTCATCGCTATGACTGTCCTCTTGGTGCTCCAAAGAGTCTTTGAAGTTGGCGGGAGTGATTGTTTGGGAAGATGTATGTCGTTGCTTGATGGCGTTGGCAGACAACCTCCGGGGAATGAGATCTTCACCGGTATCAGGTCCCGGCGAGAGTGCGGTAGCCGGGCTGCTCAATGAGCTATATCCGTCTGCACCATTTTGGTTATCTGCGGCGTCTTGCAACTCCTTTTTCATCTTCAGTCGTTCTTCCGCTGTCGTGTTGTGCCAATCACCACCGAATTGAATAACGGACGCCTTTTTGCCGTGCACCGTGAAGCTGCCCTTGTCACGCGTCAAACCTTCACTATCTTGATTGTCCTCACTGACAATCGTGGATGAGGAGTCTCTGCCCTTGTGACCGCGTCGATGAGAAGAATCCCGCAGGGTACGATGCAGACTTCGGCGGTGCTTCGCATGTGACGCTGGAGAACCGGCAACAGATCCCACGCCCTGATCAGCATCCGATTCGAGGGCCGCCTCTGGACGCATGCCGTCGAGAGATGGTATCTCTGGTGTTTTAGGCTCCACAGTTCCAACCTCGATAGGCGGTGGCGTAGTGTACCGTGAATCGTCATCAGAATCCGAGTCTGAATCCACAGTGCCATTCCCATCATCGGTTGTCACGATTGATGGTCGATGTTCTGAAGGGAGTAGTCTGGGTGACTGTGTCAATGCAGAGGAACTGGCCAACGAGCTTCGGCGATCAGAAACAGGTGAACTGAAGGAGAATGGGGGAATTTGAAACTGGCCCGAAGGGTCGCTGGGGCTGGATTGGCGAGATGTCTCGGGAGGTGTCCTGAAGGCGTCGTCTCCTCCAAATTCAGTGTCCTTGGAAGACTTGGTACCAGGGCGGACTGAGGATGCGCCAGGAGATAGTGGTGGCTTATGACCACTAGTCAAAGAGCTCGTTTTTGACGTCAGTCGCGCAAGCCCGCTGATCTTGGACGCTCGGTGGGATTGATGCGGGCTGAGCTGCTGTTGTGGCACGGGACCAAACTCTGCCACCTTATCGGCGCGTGCCTGGCGCTCTGCTGCGCCTTGCTTCTCATCTTCGAGTTCGTGAGCGAGTATGTCGCGGTGGCACTTCATTCGCCAAATTTCTATACGAGCCCACTTCAGTTTTGCGGACAGTCGTCCCGCAGCGTGTATGACCTGTTCTCTCGATTTGGGTTGAATGGGAGCCAATATTTGCAGATGCCGTGCATCCCGCAGACGAGCCTCGAGCTCTTTGATGGCCTGCGCAAGCTTGTCCTCAGATTCAGATATACGGGCTTGCATAGTCTCTCGCCGCGCGATCATCATCTGCTGTGCAAACTGATCGTCAATCCTACCACTCTGAATTGTAACTTCACCAGTGGAAGTAGATATCGACTTCACGGAGGTAGCAGATTCCAGTCTTCGAATGCCACGGTTCTTCTGTCCTTCGTAAAGGCCTCCAATCATGCCTCTCGATCGAACGCCCAGGGTCTCAAAAGCGGCAGTGTAGTTCAGTACCCCTAGCCATTCGTTGAGGTCTTTCTCGCTGTCGGCCAAGAATGTCTCCTCGCCAGCCCTGGAGTAGATGACGAATGCGTTCTTGTGTTTCTTATACGTATTGTCGACAAGAGAGACAGCGCCGTCCATCGGGATGATGTGATCTTGCTTAAAGTCCTCCAGTGGTGGCTGAAAAAGAACAGGTCCAGTTTCGCCGCGCTTTTGGTGCTGCTCGTGCTGGTTCATGAGGTTCTTAGTCCAACTAGAATTCTTGAAGAAGGACAGACCAGACCGGGTCAAGACTGCGCCCCATTCCTGCCAAGGTGAGCGTGCCTTCTTACGCTTCGTGCCTTTCCTCCATAGCACTCCGACCTTAGTGACAGGCATCTCAACAATACCGACAGACGTTCCTAACGGGTTCTCCTGGGCAGCCTCTGACATGAATGCCTCTGGTCTGGAGCGTGAAGATACTATTTGGATCACTCCGTACCTCGTGAAAGACTTGTAGACGTTCTTAGTGTCCAGGGTTGCAGCGGTGCCGAGATAGTTGTAGGGATCGTCGATGTTCATGACATCCTTAATAGTAGGGCGTAGAGCGTCCAACTTGCCCTCGAAGATGAGGGTGTACGGATCAATGGGTTCCTTAGCGGCCTTCCTTGCAGGGTCGTTCATGGGTCCTTTGAGAACTGCCGTCCTTTTGCTCTTCTTGGACGAAATGTTCTTGAGGTCAACCTCGTCTTCGATGTGGATGAAGGGCGTGTACACAACATTGTCGTAAAAGCATCCGAGGACGTCATCAGACACACCTTCACACGAAGAATTCTTGATGTAGTCCAGCCGAGTCATCTTTCTTTTGTTGTTCTTGTTGAACACGTCTGTGTGCAGAATGATGATGGAGAACGAGATAAAGTAAGCCTTGTCTGTTTCATATTAGCTCTTGTGATTTTGATATTGCTAGTGCTCTCACCCGTGTTGATGAAAATGCCGGGGTTGCACTCGTGGTAACGATCCGCAAACCCCTGCAAAACTCGGTCTATTTGCTGTGTTTCCTTTGGGAGCTCAACCTGCATGAGCAGTTTGCGCACAGCCATGTCAATGGGGTCGCCAAAGAAGGCGAATTTGCGCATGTAGCTTCGCAATACTGAGAGGAGGAAGGCATCGTCAGTTTTGCTGAGGTAGCTGGCAATGATGCTCTTGTCGACGTTGTCAGCCTCGATTCTCTCAAGATAGTGCCCTGGTGGTTCGCCTTCTTCTCGGTTCGGCAGCACAAGGGTCTCGCGGCTGATGTTGAGAGAGTTTTGGTGAGAGGACAAGCCAGAAGTGCCTAACAGACCGTGAGCGGGGGAACCGTATCGTGGAGAGTGCGGTTCTGAACCCTGACGAAGTCTCGAACTGAGCCCGAACAGGTTGCTGAAGCTGCTCCTTCCTGCTGTGGACGTCGAGTTCCTTCCACTCGCCCCATTGGGCGGTGTTGGCGGTGCCGCATCATCGGACCGTCCGCCAAGAGATCCCATTGTCGATGAGCGACCGCGCATCCCAAGGCGAATTGGGCCACCGGGATTAGCATTTGGAGAGGACCGAGCGGAGTGTATCGACTTGGTTGAATCGTTCCGGAAGAGAGAGCCTGAACCAGGTGAGGCAAGATTCAGAGAGTTTGCAGCTAGAGCCACTTGCGATGCAGAAGGGACCGGCGGCGTTTGCGCTCCGGGCTCGCCATAATTGAGACGTCGTGCGGTCAGCGGCGGGCTGTCGGTAGGAGAGTGGTGGGGTGAGCCAGAGCTTCGTCCGCCAGTCGAGGCGCGAGGCGTGGCAGGAGCGGTGTCGGGGAACTGTGGAGGCTCGATCTTCATAGGGAGTGGGAACAATGATGCGCGCTGTTTCCGCCGGCCAAAGGTGAAGCGGCCAGAACCCGTCCGCGGCGGATGCTGTGGGCGTGGGGTGTTCTCGAAGGATACATGGCCGCCAGAGCTGCCGTCGGACCTGGACGACTCGGAGGCGCGTGGAACAGGAAGGCCCAGGGTGGTGGTGCTTTCCACGCTTTCGCGTGACTCAGCCAACGTCTCCGGCCGCTTCTGGCTCGTCGAAAGACGCCCGTTCTCTTCCAAAAGATTGCCAGAGCTCTTCTTGAAGCCTAACGGGCCCCGCTTTCGCTCGGTCGACTTGCGCAGAATACTTGGGCGGTCGCCTATCGAGGGGTCAAAGGAGCGTCGCCTCAGGGTGAACTGCTGCAGTCTCCCCCGCTTCTTAGGCGTCGTCTGGTCCGTCTCTTGCTCGGGCTCCATGACAGTGGGCGCAGTGGTGATGATGGCAGGGGCTACATGGAAATCATACGTCAGCAACGGGGCACACGACATGCAGCAACACTGAGGACATACGCGGCACGGCGGGCACTGGCGGCGCATTCTCGTCGCGGGCGGCCTGCTCCTTTGCCTTCACGGACAGCTGCGAGTCGGAGGCATGGCGGAAGCGCATCAGGCTGAACCGGCGCGTGTTGGGCGTGGCCTGCTGGACGGGCGGCGAGGGAGGGTCCTGCTCGCCATCATAGTGGCTGGAGGTCATTGAGGGCCGCGCGACGTCGCTGGAGGTTGGGCGGCCGCCGTCCTCAGACACGGCGATGCGGTCCCTGTCGAGGTTCTCGGTGGAGGCATTGAGGCGGGCATCTCGGTCGGCGCGCTTGAAAAGACCGGCGGGGTCGAGGGTGCTTCGGCGCTTGAGGTCTCGGTCGCTGCGGTTGGGTCGGAGGGCCCTCAGAGGCATTGCTGTGCGCGGGGCTCGCGGGTCATCTACGCGGGTGGGAGATCACGACGTGGTTCATGACATGGCACAGCGGGCCTAGGACGCCGTCGATGGGCGGGAATGTGGGTGTGCTGCAGAGCAACAGAAGGCACGCGGGGGCAGAGGGGGATGGCTCGGCCAGGCAGACAATCTCACGGCAGCGCTGCACTCTTGCTCTCGGAAAGGGGTGGAACAGGTCAGACGTCAGCTACAGAGTTTCCAGCTGTCACTGGCCTTGGTGGAGAGCGGCCTGGGCGCTGGTGGCTCCTGCCCGCCCTGCCTGAGCCACAGACCCACCATCCGCACGTGTGAGCGGAGACTTGGCTGCATCCAGGCACCACCTTTGCAATCGCAATTCACTGTCCACTCCATTGTATGCAGCCGTGCCGGCGCGCACACTATCTGCACATTTCGCTGGAGCTCTCACACACCCGCCGCCATGCGCCAGTCGGCCCTCACAGCACTCGGCCTGCTGTTGCTGGCGCCCTCGCTCGCTGCCGCCGCCCCGCACGAGGATGTGCGCTTCACCAACGGCGCGCCTGCTAGCCACCCTCACTCGCCGCGGCCCTGGCGACGCCTATCCGACTGCATCATTAGGAAGATATGGGGCCTGCCAGAGAAACAGAAGAGCTTGGGAAGTGCTGGCGCCGCGACCATCGAACCACTAGCAGACACGCGATATGGAGAGGACGTCGTCCTGCGCTTCACGATACAGACGTCAGAAGAGGCAGCAGCGCTCGCCGAGGCCGTCGATGTGCTGTTCCTCGATGTCTGGGAATTCAATGAGGACTGGGCCGACCTGCGCATAGCCAAAGACGTCGTCCCATCCCTCCTCGGGTTGCTGCCTGCATCGCTGCAAAAGTCGCACCAACCTCTTATGCAGGACCTTGATCTTGCCCAGGCCATCTTCGGCTCCTTCCCTTCTCACGCTGGCACTCAGTCACACGACCACTACTCGCCAGATCTCAAGCCAACTCCGCGATCCGGACGCGGTCACCCCTTCTTCCAAGACTACCAGCCTCTGTCCGTGATAGATCCGTGGATGAGGCTCATGGCCTCCATGTTCACCACCCACGTCCGCCGCATCAGTGTCGGACTTACATACGAAGGCCGCGAGATCCCAGCGCTTCGTGTTGGCGTGCACCCGACCGACAACGACCATCCATCAGGCGCGCGCAAGACCGTCATCATCACTGGCGGCTCTCACGCACGTGAGTGGATCTCGACAAGTACCGTCAACTATCTCGCCTGGAGCCTGATCAACGCATACGGCAAGGACCGCGAGGTCACGCGCCTGCTAGAAGAGTTCGATTTCGTCCTGGTTCCCACCCTAAATCCAGATGGCTATGTCTACTCCTGGGAGACGGATCGGCTGTGGCGCAAGAACCGCCAGCCCACCAGTCTGCGATTCTGTCGAGGCATAGACCTGGACCGCAGCTATTCTTTCCAATGGGACGGCGACACGACGCGCTCAAATCCCTGCAGCGAGTCTTTTGCTGGTGACGCACCCTTTGACGGTGTCGAGGCTCAACGATTCGCCGAATGGGCCAAGAACGAGACAGAGTACAGTAATGTTGACATTGTCGGATTCTTCGACCTCCATTCATATTCCCAGCAAATCTTATACCCCTACTCATATTCGTGCAACGACCAACCGCCCGCTATTGAAGACCTCGAGGAGCTCGCTCTCGGTCTTGCCAAAGCCATCCGCATATCGCGCAAGGGTCATGCGTACAAGGTCACATCAGCCTGTGAAGGCAACGTCGCCTTGTCAAATAAGAAGAAGACCATCTTTCCGCGCATCGAGTCCAGTGGCGGCAGTGCGTTGGACTACTTTCATCACGAACTAAAAGTCAAGTACTCATATCAAATCAAATTACGCGACACGGGAAGCTATGGCTTCTTGCTACCAAAAGACAGCATTATACCCACCGGAGAGGAGATGCTTGACGCCGTGCTGTACTTTGGCCGCTTCATGCTCGGAGAAATTGGCATGGCCGCCAAGGGTCAGGACGCACAGTTCAAGGACTTGAAGGATGAGCAGGAAGGGGACGAAGAAACTATTGAACTTTGAGACGTTCAGGTCGCTTTTCACATTCTTCCGTTGTAGTAATACCACTTTTTTTCTCTCCAACGAAAAAGCAGGGCTCTCAAACGCACGAGGAGGCTGGCATGGCTGACCTGGGCTCTACCCTAGCGCTAAAGCCTTCCCAAGCCGCATATCTTTCTACAACACTAATAAGACGAATACCACGACACAATTGACCTGAATTTACTAAATTGCAGGCGGACACAGAAAAGCACAATTTTTGGGATTGTAGCGAGCAGAATCGCCAGCTTCGTCGTGTAAATAGCTATTACGGTCGGTTGCGTAATGAAACCTATATGAGCTCACCATAGGCGACAGCGGCACCATATTTTTAACACTATTCTGAGTGGTCAATATTTCTACGAACGCATCGGCTATCGGCAATCTGTGTCGCTTGCATAGCTTTTATGCCGCACATGTTGATGTTCTCAAACTCGACATGAGACGAAACGCGGAGGTGCCAACCCTGTCAAACACGACAAGACGGCGGCACGCGCCTGATCGGATGCGCTGCGACAGGTACTCGCCTTGGTCCGCGATCCTTCAATGTGTAGGTGCGGATCACAGCAAAGTCACTTAAGGCTCGTAAGGCCGCAGTTTTAACACACTTTGCATTGTCGTCGATCGCTTCTCTTTTACCCGCCACATTCGATTCAAAACAACATCCTCTGGCTAGGACTTTCGTTTCTATTATAATATCTTGTATATATACATACCACAAACATCTTTACGCCTATCTACCTACTTCCGCACAAAACAAACAGCCAAGATGTACACCTCCACCATCGCCCTCATCTCCCTCTTCTCTCTCACCTCCGCCATGCCTACCTCTCTCAATCCCCGCCAAACCGCCTGCTTCGTCGTCGGCACCGAAACTCTCCCTGCCGAAGTCGCAGATGTCGCCACTTCGCTCGCCAACACCATCACTTGCTCCGCCACCGCAAAGACTCTCTCCTCCGTCCCCGACGTCACCTCGGGCACAACCTCCTTCTCCGACATCGACTTCAGCCAATCCAACCTGTCCCCTCTCGGCTTCGCGCTCGACGAATTCGCGACCGCGACGCCCCTCGCAAGCACGGATCTGAAGAAGTTCCAAGATAGCTTGAACGTCTATCTTGCCACCGAAGTGGGCATTAGGAGCGTGGGTGGAGATTTAGCGATCAAGGTGCCCAAGTTCTTTTTGCAGATGCAGGTTAGTAGGATTCAGACGGCGCAGGGCAACCCGCCGGCCGCGGCGGGCGCGCAGGTCGATCATTTGAGGGACAAGGTTACCAAGAATGCGGCGGGGGAGAGTAGGGCGTTGCTTGATCAGGTTGTGGCATTGGCGGATGTGCTTGCTTGAGCAGATGTAGTGTTGGGTAGGAATAGGAGATTGGGGAATGCAATTGTGTCCTAGGCTTTCCACTACTTAATGATGTTACTGTGTGCAATGGTGATGGGCTCGGGATAGAGTGCATGAGATTGATACGGTACATAGTATAGCTTGGATTGACTTGCCGGACGCTAGCATGCTGCGGGAGTGTCCAGGTCTACATTTTGCACCCTGTATACGAGTGTGATGCAAATCTTACGAGAGACGTTCCTGCCCACTTCCACAACAAGATACCGCCAACCCAATGCACAATGCAGCATTCGGCAGATTGACGTAAGTTTACTGATATTCGCTGGCATGTGAAAATTTGTGAACATTCGTGTAGACATGGCAGTTCGCCGATCGGATGAACATTAACAAAATATCGCTGAGTTACGGCCGCAGTCGGTTGTACAATACAAATTGAGTAGTACGTGCGCTGTACGAGTCATTTCTAGACCCGGGTTCTAAATGGCTATCAAGGCCCGCATGGCGTGCCAATGACGGCCAAGACCGAGCAAATCCACTTCCCAAAAAGGCAATTCATCGTTTCTACCACTTTCTCAAAAGGATAGAATTATATAACAAGTTATGCCATCCACCCTTCATGTTTTGGACAGAAAGGCTGGCATCGAGTAAAAACATCGCTACCTGACTCACCTCGACACAATCCGCAAGCGTGTGGCATCAGAATCTCCAACCCGCATCACAATGGGTGCCTTCTTGACTATCCTTTCGAAGGTCAAACCAGCCGACTACACCATCTCAACATGGCTCCTCGTCGGCGCAACCCTCCAAACCACTCTCGTGGCTCTCTTACCCCGTAATATCGCCCTGCTCCCGCCCGTCCTTCTCCTCCTCTACCGCCTCGTTCGCGGCTATCTCATCGCCACGAACCGGCTCCCCAACCCCCTCAAAGACGGTATCAGCCTGAAGCGCACCACCTGGCAAATCCCTGAATCCAGCGACGGCAAACCCGCCAGCACGCCCTCGTCTGAGTCCCTTGTCGTCCTTGTCCTCGCAGCAACCTGGTCTCATCCCAACGGCTCCTTCTCACCCGGCAGCAAGCAACTAGGCGAGTATTTCGCAAACATGTGGAAAGACGCCAACGAGAACCGCGAGAAATATGGGTACCTAGGTAACACGCCGACGATGGTGACGCAGGACGACGGGAACAGGCCAGATGCACAGGGCAAGACGCTGTTCTACCTCAGCTACTGGAAGAGTCTGGAAGGCCTGCACAAGTTCGCGCATGGAAAGGTGCATATGAAGGGCCAGATGTGGTGGGACAATGGCGCGATGAACAAGTATAGCCATATTGGCATGATGCATGAGGTCTATGAGGTGCCAAAGGGGAATTGGGAGAATGTGTTTCACAATTTTAGGCCGTTCGGGATTTGTGAGTGTTTCTCTTTCTATTGAGTCAATCTGTTGTGAAGAGACATACTGACTATAATGCAGCGAACGCGCAATATCCGGTCAAGGTGCAGGAGAAGACAGACGAGGGTGTTAAGGAGGAGGTAACTTGGGTCAATGGGCTCAGGGATGTGAAAGGACGGGAGTGGAAAGACATGCAAAGTCGGATGGGAAGAAAGGCTTTTTTCGGAGCGCTTAAGACTACTTAGGGAAATACTTTTTGCTGAGTTTTGGTGCAGTGGTGAGCGGAGTAGGAAGTGAGAAGATAAACTTAGTATTAGACCTTATAGACGTTCAAATGCTCCCGTATAAGTAGGTTTTGAGATGATACTGAGATGCCTTCATCGAGTACTAGTGAATGAAAGTCAAGCAAGCCAACGTCATGTATAATCGCTCTACATGTCACGATTCACGAGCTTTGACACGTGACCAGTGGGTGTTGCGTTAAAGCAAATTGTCGTACAGGAACCGGTGATTCCGCTTGATCATCTGATATCTTTCACAATTGCTCTTTCACGATTGCGGTACGATGGCTTGTGCACTGCCCTCTCTGTGTATAATTATGGTGCTTTTATGAGCGCCCTCGGTCGTTCCTACATCACCCACTCTCGGATTAAGTAGCTCGTCAACTTAACTACTAGCGTACTGATCCTGCATTCACCTTTTCACAGGAAGAGCCACCTCACAAGCTCCTCACGGATAAGCAATCTCGCACTATTCACTGCTCTTTTCCACTCTGACTAGCGTCGGCTGCTCACTGCGACCTGCTTTATCTTGAGCACCCGTAGCGACGACCGCTCTCCATCATTCCCTTGCAACCTCCACTCCAGTTCAACTCCGAGACTGACACGTATTATAGCTCAGAGCAGTCACGGCTGATCGCTCTGAATACCTTCTGCGGGCAGAACATGACGGAGCAGAACCAAGATGGACTGCTCCTTGGTGGCTCCAAGTACCACGACGACGACTTGAGCGGACCACAGAAGCTTGACGACGCTACTACTTCAGACCAACTTCCTAAGCAAAGTCAAAGCCCAATCCCCATGTCCCAGCAAAGCCCGTTCTTCACAAAGCTGAATCTCGATGTCCGTATGATGATCTACAATCATATGTATGAGGAACTGCCTCCACTTGTGCACAAGCAGGGGAAGTACGACATGCCTGGAATGGTGCTGTCTTGCAAACAAGCCAATCTGGTAAGCTGGTAGACTTGCGTCAAGATCAATATGCAAAATTGCTAATAGGGACGAGGAACTCTCTCAAGCCGCTGCACGACACCTGAAGCGCTATCTTGACGAATTTTGTGCGAAATTCCAAGAAAATCACAAACAATCAATCCATATTCATGGTAACATTCCACTCTATGAGGGATGGGCGAAGCTCAAAGCAATCACTCTGTCCATAGACGTCGAGTTTCTGTTAGCTGGTTACAACCTTGGCATGGAGGATGATCCTTACTACGTCCCAGACTGTGTCTTCGATGGAAGTGCCTACGGTTCCAGCCTTGCATGGCGTAAGCTGCTGCATTTGCCGTTCGAGAGGGTCACTTTACTTGTCACGAACGACCGCAACTCTGGCACAAACACTGCTAATGCATCCTCCCAAGTGTTACTCAAATTCCTTCGCGGCATCCTGAAGAGTCTTGGCGAGACCATTGGTCACAACTGGCAGTCCTACCAAATTGCTCTGGACTTCTATGCTGACAGCGCAGCGGAGTATAATCCGCCAGAGCATCACTTCAACGAATATGACGAGTACGACCCAACGCCGAAGCGCGCCTGGTACGACTCTGCCGAGGAATTCCGGATCGCGCGAGTGCAGCATAAGAGACTGGAGAATGGCGGCGGTCGCGATGCTAGGTATCGTTTCCTCAAAGGCGACGACAAAGGATTGGAGGCACGTCGTATTCAGACACGTCAACTATGCTATGCGTGGAACTTGCTCCCTCTTGCATCGCCACTGCATGGCAAGCTCACTGGCCAAAAGTTCATGTACACGCCCGAGCGTGTGGAGAGCCTCCGCAAGACTAACGAGATACGAGAGTTGAAGTACGAGAACGCATGGCCTCATCGTTATGAAGTTTCGAGCGCAGACGGACTGGTAGGTGAAATGGGCTTTCATCATCCGAAGCGGTGGGAGTTGGCGAGCGAAGAATACGATGACTATCGCGGCTGGATGCGTCATTTTGAGTATGCTGAAGAGGTAGAGTCGAAGGGCATTGGCATGAAGCTTACGAAGGCGAGAAAGCCGCGTGTGAAGAAGGAGGAGAAGGGCGACAAGATGGAGGAAGAAATAGAGGAGGGAGAGATGGATGGGCAGTAAGCATGAAAAGTCACTGGGCACGCACTGTACCACGCCAGTCGGTGTGAAGGTATGCACCAAGATCATTGACATAAGCAATCGCTCAAGATATGGCGACTTCTAGTGCATAGGTTGAAGCAGACTAGCAAACAAGACGACAGCATACCAAGGTGTTGAGAGTTGTTATAGAACCTTTCACAGATGACATGAGCACGACAGCTTTGGGTGTTGCATTGATGTGACAACGACATAACCCTTGAAATAATTCTGTCGAGTAACATAACTTATCGAAGAATATTTCATCATGTGCGCAATCGTAAGCTGACGCATCTTTAATCAGCGTCAAGTAGACATGGCCACTGGCAAGTGATATCGTCAAATCTCAAGTGGCCCACACAATTTGCTGGATCCTGAGTTTGGGAGCCGGCAAAACTTAGTGAATGCAATTGATCGCAGTGAAAGTCAACGTCAAACGCCCGCGCTATCGCGACCATTGCCTCGCGACCATTGCCTCGACAACGCTCACATCAATCCAACTCAAAAGCGAACCCCAAAGAAGACTCCCATACACAGACAGTAGCATCTCAGCCTAGATCTATCCCTCCCCAACCCACTCCTCACATCCATCCCGACGACCCAGCAACCTCACAGGCACGACCGCAAGCCCGCCCCTACTCCACGTCTTCCAACCCAACCACGATCGTCACAATGAAGCCCAACGACTCCATAATCCTAGCTATATTCCTTATCGCCGTCTTCATCATCGCTTTCGCATGGTATCTCCAGCGCACGTGTCGTCGCGCCGTCGACGCAGAGGTGCACGAGATGGCGTATCGGCGGGATATGGAAGCTGCGGGGGTAGTGGCTGTGAAGGAGGAGGAAGCGAAGAAGGGTGGAAAAGGCGGGAAGAATGAAAAGAAGTAGAAATGAGGAGGATAGGAATGAGTAAAAGAGAGGTATGTGAAGGTGAAGAATTAACATGATGTATTGGACTAATGCGCCAACATAGATTACGGTCAATCGAGGATAACACGAGCGACTCGAGGAGGACAGACAGGACTTGATTGGTACGTGCAGCCTGGGTGCATGAGCATGGAGTCACAACATGTGTTACGCGATACGACGTTGTGTTCGCGAGATCCAGCTCGAGCCTGGTACCACATGAGTAGAGGAGCTTCATCGACTGGCCTGTGTGGACCCGAAATGTTTGCTTGCGAAAATGTGCTTGCGGCAACGTACAGTAAGGCGTTGCTGTGCTGGCTAGTCTGGGTCTTCTGGTGGCACAGTGTTTGCTCATTGCTTTGCAAGCGTGGGTGGACATCAAACCGCGGTTTGTCAAGAACGAGGTGGCTTGAGATAACACAAGTCCACCTTCTATTCCATGATCGTGCCTACGCCTGACATTGTCGACTTGGTCTGCCTCTGAATTTCCATGTCTCGCCATGCCTTCCACGAATTTGATCGTCGCGCTCGTCTTCGCAGCACTGTTCGGTGCTGGCCTTGTGTTTCTATCCCTCTACATCATCTACAGCTATGTGCGCAAACGCTGCCTGGAGCTCGATCACTGGTTTCATCTCCTCACACCCAAACAATTGCGGTCGCCATGTCGGCACTGTGAAGGTACGGGACGCGATGTCCGAGAGAAGAGTCGTTCGAGGTCTTCGCAGCGGAAAAGCAGGAGTAGGAGTCGGGTAGAACGAGGGAGGTCTCAACAGGAAAGAGTTGGAAAGAGTTTTGGGCAGAGTATGAATGTAGCTGAGATGGAGTGGAATGCCATTAGTCCGAAAGGGCAGTTGCGAGGCGGCGGACAGGGACAATTGTCGCCATATAGACAGGCGTTGCCAGCTGCTCCTGCAATGCAGAGTACCGGTATCACGGAGCACTACAATGCATGGCAGTGGTCGAGTCCACGGCAGTACACCAAGGCGGCGACATATCCCCAACCATATCCGCAGGCATTTCAGCTGCCTCATATGAAAGGTGGGCCTCAGATGGAGTCGTATGCGCCGCCAGCACCTTCACCTTTGCACCCAGCAATACCTGTGCCGTCGTCAGCGTTGTCAATGCCACCTTACCAGAAGCCGCCTCGCAAAGCACCCATGGAGCGATCCGAGGCGAAGTCACGCTCGAAGCCGAGGCAAGCACCGAACGATAGCAATAGGGTGCGCACGACAAATTACATCCATATCGTTGATGAATATCCGCCGCTTGTCAAAGAAGCCATCCGAAAGGCCGCTATGCCACCGGCGCCGGCGCCTTCGATGTTGTCCTCGTCAATTTCGAACGCGTCCACGGAATCAATAGAAGAGCTGCCACGTGTGTCGATACCTCAAGCAATACCACGCCCTACTGATGCTTCGCCGTTTGCGTTCCCGCAGTACCCTCATTTGGCGACTCGAGCGTGGAATGCACCTACGGCGTATCCCTAGTAGTGGAACGTTGATGGGAGGACATTTGAACAACCCAGGTATGCATCACCTTACACAAGGTGGGGAGTCTGGGTTCAATCTCCCAATGAGATGCGAACAACAGGCCACGATCAAAGTAATACATCTCCCAGATCCAGACCATGTAGACCAGCTGTTGCTCGGACATGTGAATGACGAATGCAGGCAGTAGCGCCGAGCCGGACCGATGGTCCTCAACAACCACCACAACAACAACAGAGGGACAAGATAGTATGACGAGGACACTGCGGCACAGTGAGAAAGTAAGAAACCAAGATAGCCAGCTACAGTACGTGAGATCTGAGCATGCGAAACATGATGCAGAGAAGCGAGCGGATGTGCCGGATCAGTTGCAGTCGGGCAACAGTAGTCCCCATGCGGGCAACTGTCAGACTAAGCCAGCTGAACATCACACTTCGTCGCATGATGGAGTCCCATTCATGTCGCCAATGCCTGTTCCTGTCAGTGAAGAGCCGTTGTCGGATTGTGGTTCTGCGGAAGAACAAGGAATCCGTCGCCGATGGCGTGTCGTCAGATGCGAACGCGCGTGCTCGGCCGACAGCCACCACAGGGAGATTTCCATCTCTGCATATCTGACCTTGTCATCATCTCTTCGGACCAAATTTTGGCTCGCGCGTGAGTCGTGGCTGAAGGGCAGTGCAATGGATCGAATTGGTGGCGTATCGTCCAAATTATTCATTCACTGTTGAATCATGACCTCCCATGCACATTGATCCTTTGAAACCAAGTTCCTACAGCACGGGAGCTATCACGACCTCACTATTGGTGCAATGGTAAAAGCCATATCGCGTATACTTAAGAGGGTGTACAGTGCGATGTGAGTGCCATCGCTTGTCAGCGTTTACGTGGGCGCGATTCTAGTAAGGCTTCTTGATAGGGCTGCAGGTATACTGTGTAAGACGGGTCGCAACTTGGTCCAATCTGGGGTCCAATTGCGAGCATCAGCCACTACATGACCGGTTTACACTGCCGGGTGGTTGCGCAAAGCACCACTCTTGCCGCTTAGTACCATACTTGCAGGAGCTGTTCGAAGCGTTGCATCACTGAAAGCAAATCTGCGCGTGGGTGAATCAGTGAATGTTGAAATGAAGCCCCGTCGGATAGACTTGCTGTGCACTAGTTTACCATGGCCGCGTAAGTGCCTCGCTGGGTGAGCGGCGCTCTTTCGGCCATGGGAAAGAGCACCGTTGTCTACGCTCGCACCACGATACACTATCACATTGCCCGTTTGCACTGCATGAGCACAGCCCTTAACTGTCACAATTTACCAGCGAGTGCCCCTCAAATCGTAGCTAATGCCGGCCAGCAAGCTTCCGCCTCTTCACCCTCCCTCAACTTAAGTCGACGTTCTGATAGCCATGTCGGCAAACCACCACCGATTCGGGAAGGACTACCAACTATTACCACGCGATTCATTCGATGAGGAGACTGGAGATCAGAGAGACCTACATGTTTCAGACCCTTCCAATCCATGGCCAGCCTGGCTGGATGGGAGGTTGCGCACCTCGAGTCTCTTCGACCGCGCCGTCTACGCACACTATGTCACCCCACGCCGGCGCGGACGATCCTTCGTCCGCCTGGTCTGCTGGTCGGCCGTTTCGGTGCCTCTCTTCCTTATCCTCCTTGTTCTCATCACTGCCATCTTCTTTCCCAGCTATACCGTACGTCCTGCCCACTACAATATCCTGCGACGGCAGGCCCTAGACACCAATGAACCAGGTCGCGCAAATCTCTACAACAAGAAAGTGTTCATCTCCGCCGCATTGTATGAAGAGGAGGGTAATCTAGTATCCGGAGCGTGGGGCAAAGCAGTACTGCAGCTAGTGGATCTGCTGGGTCCCGAGAATGTTCATCTGAGCATCTACGAAGACAACCCCGACCCCAAAACCAAGCAGGCGCTTCTCGAGTTTGCTGCAAAGGTCCCTTGTAAGTTACACAAAGGAAAGTATGTGTGCGCCACGCTGACCATGTAGCGAACGCAAATTCCACAATTGTTTTCGAAGATCTTGACCTAGGCGCACTCCCTCACATAAGCTTGCCCGACGGCGAGAAGCGTCTCAAACGCATTGCATTCCTCGCCAAAGTGCGCAATCTCGCACTCGCGCCGATTGACTACAACGGCGTCCGATTTGATAGAGTACTGTTCCTCAACGATGTCATCTTCGACCCCATCGATGCTGTCCAACTTCTTTTTTCCACAAACCTCGATTCCAGTGGTCGCGCGGACTATGCAGGTGCATGTGCGGTTGACTTTATCAACCCTTTCAAGTTTTACGATCGGTACGCCACAGCAGGCTTCGACGCTGACAGAACTGGTATACCTTTCTTCCCATGGTTCAGCACCGCTGGGAGTGCTACGAGCCGAAACGATGTGCTTTCCGGTACAGACGCAGTCCGCGTGCGAAGTTGTTGGGGAGGAATGATGGCTTATGAAGCCAGGTGGTTTCAGCATCAGTTCGTTCCGAATCAGAGCATCGTATCGTCTAAGAAGGATGGCAGTGGTACGTCTGTGAACGCCAAAGACACTCGTGCGTCGCCGATCCGGTTTCGATACGAAAATGCCACTTTTTGGGAGGCCTCTGAGTGCTGTCTCATCAACGCAGACCTCCAATATCGCCAGTCTGGGATCTCACTCCCGCCAGAGAACCGTATCTTCATGAATCCCTACATTCGTGTCGCATATGATGAGCGAACGCTGTCCTGGCTTTCTCTAACGCGACGACCAGAACGTCTATACTCCTCTATCCACAACATACTCAACAAGATGGTGGGTATGCCCAGTTCTACGAACCGTGTCGATGAAGTGCCGGGTCAAATTGTAAAAGATCAGCGTTGGGAGTACGACAACCCGGTGCGAGGTTTCGCCGCAAACGCCACCCAGGAGGACTTGACGGGACACTGGATCGAAACAGAGAGGATCGCAGAACCAGGCGGCTGGTGCGGCGGGCCACAGCTGCTTGTCATCAATGAGAAGCCGGAACATGGTGATGGTAAATGGGGCAAGATACTTCCGCCTCATCCACCGAGCGGTTGACTGGATCTACACGCCCTTGAGGCACGGAAGAGTTGCCTTCATTTTTGACGAGATGTACGATATCTATTCATGTTTATTTTAGCATAGCGACGGCGCACGGAAAGGGATTCGGTATTAGCAATGGCGCAATTTGTAACTGTATGATATCTCAGATTGACCGTAGAAGTTCGCCTTATCTGAGACATGAATTCGGAAGTTCGGGCCCCGCATTCGCCTACCTGTTTGAAAGAATTTGGACAACACATGTAAGAAGGAGCTGGTTTCTAATGATGCACAGCACAGTCTAGCCCACCAAGATCTTCTCTCTTAGCAACAAATAATGCAGCTAGTAAAGTTCTTATACATACTCCGTAGTGCCTCAAGAGCTACTCCAAAGGGTTACATATGCTGGTAACGCGTTGTAGCACTCCTAGGTAAGATCTGTAGACATTAGATTCCATATGGACGTTGGTCCGGTGCATGACCCAAAACCAGCTCCTTCGTAGAGAGACTCGCCCTCTGCGCCCACTACAAGTAGAATGGGTTCCTCGAAGGGCAAATGAGACCTTCGTGCGAGCTTACATATTGGTTCATGGTGAAACAATAATCGATACACTCACAATGCGAGATCACAATGTCCTGAGCATGCGTAGAAGTGGTGTCTTGTCTTTTGCAAAGCATGCGTGACGGCCGCTTGGAACGGTCTGGAAGGTTGACCAATCGTGACGTGCATAATCAAGATCTGCACGATCCAGTTTAGCGCCGTGGGGCTTGGCATCTGCAGACTCGCCATCACGGTGCGATCCGCCAGACCACGCTGCGTCTGACTTCACGCTTCATCTTCAAACTTCTTATACAAGATAGACATTCATTGGCGCGTTCCTCTCATCGGTATACCTCTCGTAGACGCTGTTCCTACACGCGCAGAGTTTGATCGGAAGGACTTGGCTGTCCGACGTCACTCAAACAAAACCGATATGGTTCTCGACAATGACACCCGCGGGTGGATCATGGCGGTCGTGAGCGGGATAGGTGCGTCGGCTACATGCATCGCGTCAAACACCCTGGACTGCTGCTAACTCGAAAACAGCGTGCACATTTGGAGGTAAATACGCGTTCGGAGGAAGATTTCACATAAAACATATTGACGCGTAATAGCATCAATAATATGTGTCGACCTCATTATACGCCAGTTTCCAGGCAAGAAGAACTTCAAGATCGAAGACAGCAATGCTTTCCTATCAACAGGATTGAGTCTGTCCTTTGGTGTCATGGTACCAAGATTTGCGACTTCATCCAGACGAGCCTTGGCTGATATTTCCGCAGATCTTCTCTTCATTATACAGCATGCTTCCTTCAGCAAAGAAGTATCTAGAAAAAGGTGGACTCTCAGCTAAGGCAGCGACACTCACTCTCATCGGCTGCTTCTTGATTGGTGCCCTTGGTATCTCTGTCGTATCGCAGATACTACATCGATATATTCCGCATTCTGTTGTGGATTGTGACCATGAGCATGGTGATGAAGAGGAGGGTAAAGTTGAAGGTGAAGAAGCGCATGAGCCGATGCAAGAGCAAAATAACGGGTTGGCCCAAATAGACAGACAGCATGAACATGGACACCGCTCGTATGGAACGACGAACAAAACCTTCAACCCCACTGCACCACCTCGGAGGCCGTCTCTACATACCGCAATTTCCTCCAAGGTCTCTCAGCTCGTCACCGGATCTGGTTCAAAGAAACTATGTGACGAAAATGGCCAATGCTTTGGTTATTCAGATACCTGCGGAACCGAGTGCTTCAGGAACATTCTGACCTCGCGTCCTCCACGACTACATACGACCAAATCCACGGGACATTTATCCACCAGACCTACTGGTGCCAGCAGAGCGCAAACTACTCAAGGCCTGCAAGAGCGCCAGCCTCTTCTGCAAGACGTTGACGAGACCGCGCCGCTGCAGTCAACCATCTCCGGCCCAGCAACCGTGTCCAATTCCGTCGCATCCCTCGCTTCAACAAACGGGCACCTGCGAGACGTCGACCACACCTCCCTCCATAAACACAGCCGCTCCTCCTCTCCCTCACCCTCAACCTCATCCGCCGCCTCCCACACACATTCCCACGCCTCGCACGCGCCTCAACACCACCACCACGTTCCCACCAACGTCTTCCTCTCCATCGGCCTCCAAACCTCCACCGCCATCGCGCTCCACAAAATCCCAGAAGGCTTCATCACCTACGCCACCAACCACGCCAACCCAACCCTCGGCTTCTCCATCTTCCTCGCCCTCTTCATCCATAACATCACAGAGGGCTTCGCACTCGCGTTACCGCTCTACCTCGCCATCAACTCGCGCTGGAAAGCAATGATGTGGTCCGCGCTGCTGGGTGGCGTATCGCAGCCGCTGGGCGCGGGCGTCGCGGCGTTGAGTTTCAAGATTGCGGGGCGGAGGAAGGGGGAAGATGAGATGGAGGATCGGGTGTATGGATGCATGTTTGCTGTCACGAGTGGGATCATGGCTATGGTGAGCTTACAGTTGTTGGGTGAGAGTTTGGATTTGACGCATTCGCGGCGGTTGTGTTTCGTTAGTGCGTTTGTGGGCATGGGGATTTTGGGATTGAGTAGCGCTCTGACTGCATAGATTATTGCTGATTAAGTATGAAGGTTTGGTCTGGAGGTCATTGGGATAGAGGAACATATAGCATACCAACACTGTGAACATGGATGCAGGCGCATGCTGCTGAGATATTGTGTCTTCGCTGATCAAGTACAAGAGCAAGCCGCTGCTCATAAGCCAAGGCAGCACTATATTACCACACCCGTACGTTTACATCTCCTCTGAGGTCCTCGGGTACTCGTCCACTACCTGCTGTATGTTCTGCACCTCGACCTTGGCTTCTTCCCAGGCTGCTTTATTTCGCTTTGCCCAGTCAATGTGGCACTGCGCGAACTCCATCTGCGATTATCGTTAACATGACATCCCAGAATAAGGTCAGTAAATCAACATACCATGTACCGCCTCAGGTCGTTCTCTTTCTCGTCCTGGAATCTCCTCAGGTCTTTCATGACACCTGAGCTTGCATCTTTGGTATCTTTCTCTGCCACACCCAATGCTTGTTCTAACTGTACAAGGCTGTCGCGTGTCTTGCCAATCTGGTCCCTTCGTGTCTTCTCTGGATCGACATCTGCCATGCCTCGAAATGCATGTGTTATTGATCCAAATAGCTTGTTCGTAACGAAGTTCCCACTCGGTGACTTCTTGTGCGGACTGGTAGGTGGAGAGTGCGAATTATCGGGCGCGCCTTGTGAAGCGGAGGGGGTGTCACCGTGGGTAGGTGGAAAGTCCGAGTCGATGGAGGCGCTATCTTCCTCGCGAGGTGGTGGTTCAGCTGTGCCACTGCGCTGTGAGCTGTTCGAAGTCGCACGACTACGTGTAGGTGGCACGTGGCCGGTGCTGCTCAGATGTTGTTGTAAACGCTTGGCTTCTGCTTCGCTTGCTTCGAGTGACTCGAGGAGATTTCGTTTCTTCTCAAGCTCATCCTTGGTCATGTCCTCCTGTATGCGCTTCATGACTCGATACTTGAGTACGGCCCGGACAACACCAGCAAACTGCGCGCTTTCACGCATTGGCTCAGAGAAACTTGCACTGAGCGACGATGCCAATTCGGTGGTGCCAATGTAGGTCGAGTCCACGGCTTGACCCGTCTTCTCTATAGCGGCAGCGAGCGATTGGGACTGCTCGGAAAGGGAGAAGGCGTTGAAGCGAGCGCCAAGGTCCGCCATATCTTCTCCCCAATTACCCAAGTGCATCAGTAATCGTCGATTCACCTTCTCCATAGGTCCTTGCAGCAAGTTCTCGATATCTTTTGTGGTGTTCTCAAAGTTTACAAAGTATGGATCAAGCTCCTCTTCAGACAGTTGCCGCGTTTCTGGGGGGAACCGGCCGAAGACTTGTGGGCCAGGTGTGGAGTGTGCAGCGGCCGAGGGCATTGCGGCATTGTTCGCGGGGGCGACAGGTGTGCCAGAACTTGAGGTCTGTCCTCCGTTCTTGAGCTTCGCAGACGATGAGGGAACCGGGAGGTAGCTGTGTGCTTGTGTGGGATTTGCGGTGTCGAGCGGAGGCGCCTTGAGGATCTGCTTGGGGATGTTGGAGACAGGTTGGCTGTTGAGAACATCATTCTACAGCCGGATGTTAGTATTTGCAGTCTAGCAGGATGTGTCTGGAGGCGCACCCAGCTGGTGTATGGGTCAAGGAATCTCCAGTAGACTCCATCGTCCAAGACATCTTTCATCTTCCGACAACGATTGAGGAAGACAGCCAACATGCGCTTTCTTAGCTCGATGATGCCGGCGTCTTCTTTTGCTTTGGTCGGTTTCGCAGCATAGTCGGCCATGGTGTGCTTCTCGGGTATAGGTGGTATGATGAGGGTGGGGTGGAGGTTCACGAGGGTCGCGCGTAACGAAGCAAACTCCGAGTATCTGCGCTTGACTTCGAGGCCCTGCTACTAGGTCAGATCGAGTCGCACAGCTTTTGTACGTCGGTATATACGCCGCAATTGATGGTGTATTGGATATAGTTAACACCATCCTTCCCCGCGTTCGTGATGAGAATGATCTGGTCTGGGTGTTCATGTAGCCATTGCTCTACACGCGCGTCGTAGCCACCCTTCTTCTGTTGTGGCGCAGGGGCTTGTTCCTCGTGCTCGTCGTTGTAATCAACGTCACTCATGTCCCGGTGCGAAACATACTCGGGCGACTCTTGTGCGGGGGATGATGTCTCGGAAGGCGGAGTTGCGGGTCTGTACGGAACTAGGCAGCGGTCAGTCCAACCTCTTTGTGTCCTTGCGCGTGCTCTATGACAATCTTACGCGCTGTGGGTGAAGCTAAACCAGGCACATCCGACGAGTTGGAATCATGGCGGGCAAAGGAGCCATATGGGTTGTTGTCCTCATCGTCCCACATCGCGCAAAAAAGCTTATCGGAAGCTTAGAAGGAATGCGGTCCAGTGTTCCAGACAGTGTCGAAAGCGGGCGGGTGCTGTATGCGAGTGGTGAGCGCGTAAGTGTTGAGTGTATGGTGTCGTTCAGGCACACACATGCGGCAGCAGCTGCGGTGACGTTGTTGACGGCCCGAGCGCCACGATCGAGCACAGCCACGACCGCTCCACGACCTCTTGATCCTCCTCTTCCCAGCATGAAGCCAGCCAGCAACGATGACAGCGAATTGATCTCTGAACTGGCCAGTCGTCCATCTCATGCATTATATATACCAAGTTACTCACCAAATGGTATGGTCAATCGATGCCAGGTTAAGAGTTTTGGGGAAATCAGCATGTACGAAGGAGCTCGTATTGTGTGATGCACCGCATTAACTACCACTTCTTATCCGCAACTTTGCCTAGGAGTACTACAACGCAGTATAATTACACAAGATACTTGCCATAAGCTGTTGAGGTACTACAAGACTTTGTATCAAAAGTTCGAATTCTCTTAGTCAATTGTGCTGCACAGTACACGCGAAAAGAAAGATCTTGGCGACCGAAGATGAGGTGCATCAGCACTATGAAACCGATTCAGAAGCTTGCACAGCGCCCTTGGACAGGTCAAGTAGAGTGTTTCTTTCCTAAAGAGTTCTGTCTTGTTGCCATACCATCATCCTCGAAAGAAGCGTTTGATGGCTCCAGAGTTTGTTTGTATCACTCCGATTTGTAACATGTAAATCGGTGTCCTTTCAAGGTGGAGGTAGGATGGAAGTCCTTCTGGTAGCTCCTCTGTGTCGATGCCTGTACATTCTGCCTTTTTTCTTCCCACATCAGTATATCTCGTATGCAGTCAGTCTCACGTTCACATCATGGCTTCTTCATCCTCACCGCAATCATGGATTAGATGTTGCCCATTGGACATCCTTGACCAAATCGGCAAGAGCGACTCCCCTT
Source organism: Phaeosphaeriaceae sp. SRC1lsM3a (assembly GCA_001644525.1). NCBI lineage: Eukaryota > Fungi > Ascomycota > Dothideomycetes > Pleosporales > Phaeosphaeriaceae > Phaeosphaeriaceae sp. SRC1lsM3a. The sequence goes on from KV441718.1 coordinate 663,677, forward strand.
CATCAAGCTAGCTTCTCCAGTTCTCGTTTCGTCCACATCAGGATCGCCAGACAATTGACATCGCCCCCACCATCACGCGCTGTTGTTCTATGTCTAGGAAACCTTCGACACAGTCACCTCGTGTACGCAACAGCGAGGACAAGCTTTACCAGACTTGCCTCGACGCGTGCATCACGGGACTCGAGAAATTAGCGGTCGACAAACGGCGGCGGAATAGTTGTAAGTGTCGCATGCCTCTCACTCCCCAGCGCGACTTCTCGTTGCTAACTCCAACTTTGTCTTAGCAACGGCCGATGTAAACAACGTCACCACCACAACTACGCCTGGTCGCGCACTCGACCGATCTCCTCCAATCTGCGCGGCCACTCCACCTGATCAACCTAAGCCCATTACTGCGCTATTATCACCACCCCAGACGCCGACACGCGCAAAAACTACTCCCCTTCCACACTCACCTCACCCAAGCGCGACTATGAACCGTGCCCCGCTCCACGGCGCTTCCCCTCATGGCGCTCTAGGTCGAGGTCAAGCACCTCCGCCTCGAGGTCCTCGCGGCGCTGCACCATCTTATGGATCTCAAGATGCGCGTGGCAATCGCGGTGCTCCGCCGATCTACGGTACTCAGGATGCTCGCGGTAGCCCAGGTGCGTTCGGCCATCAGAAAGCATGCGACAATTACGCTGTTCAGCCTGTCGCCAATATGAGCAATATGAAGCTCAAGAAGGCGGCGGTCAAGATTGTCAGTGCAAATGCTCCTTCACAAGCGGCCACACCTGCAGCAGACTCATCTCCTATACCTGAGCCGATCAAGGCTATGCCAAAAGAGATTGAAAGGCAAGTCGTTCGTGCCTAGCCTCAAGCTCGTGAGGCCGCTTTGAGGCAATGTGGCTGACAGCTCACACAGTATCGAGCCTGTGAAAGCCGCAGTAAGGCCCTTGCTATCGAACCCGACGCCAGTATCTGCGGCGGCCCAGACTATACTCGGAAAGCCGCCCACCTCCAAAGAGGCGGACCTCGAAGATCTATTTGCACGCTTGAACGCAGAGACATCTTCAACCATAGAGGTCGCCGTCAAGCAAGAGCCCTTAGGTGATTCACCAGAAAGTCCATCTATGTCCGAAGACATCAAGAAAGTTCAAGACGATAGTGATGTGCCTGCGTCGAAGTCTAACACCGAAGTCGCTCATACATCGCTCGCAGCTGTGAGTTCCGAAGAGCAGCAACCAGAGGCTACAGTCACCGCTTTCCAAGAGACAGAGGACATCTCTCGGGCGGACTTAGAGCATATGTACCTCCGCAAGGCCTATGAGTACCTACAAGCTTTGCCAGCCGTTGGCAAACTTTCTGTTCAGGTCCTCAAGACTACGTCCAAGAAGCTACGCATCTCTTATGCTCCAGACAGGGGACTGCCTGCGGATGAAGTAGAGAAGCTGCAAAAGCGCTACGCTTTTGCCATCGTCAATTATTTGAACAACAGCCAGCAGAAAAGCGCCAAATCCATCACCTTCGACATCGCTAAGAGTGTTCTGCAAGAGACCAATGGGGATATGCTCCAACTTTTCTCAAAACTTGTTGATGCGCAGTACCTCTCGCTCACAGATATTGAAAGCAGTGCCGGATTGTGCAAGACCATACTCGATATCCTTCCCAAAGCTGAGGCGGCTGCTGAGCCTTTCGGAGCTGAGGGCAAGCTTGATGTGACTACGATTGTTTCCGCTCCAGTAGCTGATGCCAAGCTTGGGACCAGTCAGGAACAAGTGTCAAAGGATCCTATAGATAGAGTGAAAGCATGGCCGACGCAGGAGAAGCGTGAAAATCGTAAGTTCTATGAGAATATTCCGCCCACGTTCATACTGACGCAATACAGCTGCCCAGCACCGCGCATGCATCTTGAAGGGTGTTTCAGGAGTGAGAAGCATCAACGAGCTCCAGGCTCTTGTTTGGGGCGGTAGGCTCGAGTCTCTCCAGCTGCCAACCCCGGGCTCCGATTTCGCCGTTGTTCGCTTTCTGACACCAGAGGCTTGTGAAAAGTACTTCAAAGCTACGGAGAACGGCATTGAGATTGAAGGCGATAAGAAGGCAGTCATTTTTGTTGAGAAGCAGCCAGGCCCATCGTCCATTAACGATGTCGTGCGCAACTGCACGGAGGGCGAGGCCACGCGCTGTGTGCGAGCTCTTGATGCCGAAGAGGACTGGTCTGATCACTTGCTCATGAGACTTGCCCGTGGCAAAGATAGGGTCAAACGTGAGGTCGATTGCATCAAGCAGGGCAAGACTGCACGAGGAGTGAGTAGATCCAAGCACCCCTTCGAGGTATGATACTTGAAGCTGACATGTATTCTAGCGCCACTACATCGATTTCCGATTTGCGAATATCTACCACGCTCTCAACTTCAAGCGCCAGCTCACGCATGACCCCGAATGGGATCCATGCACAATTGACTTTGCCACGGACCCATGCGAGACTGCCCAAGGCGTCCACTACAAGGACGCGGATGAGTAGGGCTAAGTCATGAATTCCCAAAGCGGGGCTGTGGTGCCGGTGGTTGATATGTTTGCCGATCACGGGAAAAATGGGTATGCATCTAGGAAACTCTAATCCACGATGTGAGGCGAAATGCATAATCTGGGGAAGTAGTGTGTTTTGCGGGGCTGGATCTGGATTCGTGATGGATCGTCGACAGTGCATGTGGCGGGCAAGGTAGTTTTCCGACTGCGCATGCTGTTTCACCACCTTCGGCCGGCTGCGGTCGATCCGGACCTCTCCCACACGAGACGCAGAAACTATGTATAATGCAATGCACAATTGTTGCAGATGGTCTGTTGTTTGCAGATGTGATGTACGTGCATGTCGATCACTGTGTCTGGACAGCGTGGTAGCGACTGCAACATGCGGGCAGGTGCGTGCATGGACGATCAGTGAATGAGTGACCCATGTGCCATAGCGGACATGAAGTCCAACTCCGGCACGGACCGAGTTCCAATGAATCCTTTGTATGATTTCGTTTAATTCAGTATAACGAGCTACTGCATCTTCAGAATCACGTAGCGACAAAGGACATGCCAAGTACCTGGGTACAAATGTCAACATTGCATATAATGAACACGATGATCGGCGACTTGAGATCAACGTCAATGATTCTACAGCTCAAGTAGTCGACAGATGTGGTAAAAACCAAGTGATGATCAACAAGACGAATCGAAACGAAGCACGTTCGTCGATCAACTCGAACTCGACTACCCATTATCTTGGTCAGGCATTGACTTTAACATATACACGATACTTATTGCGCTTGAACTCTGTCCTAGAGAAATTACGCTACGATCGATATATGAATGTATGTATGTATATATGTACACGCTGAGGATAGTAGCAACAACTGCAGTACAAGCTTGATCCAAAGTAGCCCGTTGTATGTGATGATGCATTGGCATGTACTAACGATCTATCTCGACACCGTGAACGCCCGTAAGATCGGGGACTTGTGAAAAGGTCTGAAGATCTATGAAGAACAGATGTATAACCCTTTTCTTCCGATTTTGGAACAGGCTGTGGAGGTGCAAGTAAGGGCTAGTAGTGCGCAAATGCTGATGACCGCCTTTACCTTCAAACGAAGTGGATTGAAGGAGATCGAGCTTCGATTCTGTCGTTTGGGGCTTCTCTTTGCTTTATTGAAGAAATAGTATAGCGTCCAGATTGAAGAAATAGTATAGCGTCCAGATCGGTGATGAAGTTCAAGTCCCTTTACGTCCGTTCCGAGATGAGAAATGGTGAGATGGGGAAGGACTTACTGAAGTCGCCAAATTAAAGGTGGATTTCATGGTGTGGACGGTGAGTCGCACTGACTGTAGGTCATTACTGTAAAATGTATGTCATGTGAAATAGCTTGACACTGATAGAGAATGAGGCATATATGTTCGTGACGTCTACTTGTGTTTACGTTTCTGTGTATGGGAACTGGCACTGACCTATGCATAGATTCCCTTTGCGCATTTGGACGACTTGAAACGTTTTCGACTATGCCATATTGATTGGAAGTGCAACCGCTGTAATTGTGTATAAACCTTATCAGCAATGTGATTCAAGATCAGCCGCTGTCACTATGGCCCATCAAGCTGCAGAGCTGGGACTACCGACGCCTCAATGTTCCTGGCACTTGTCTGCTCGTCTATCAGGATGTCACCGGTGCATAGAACCCCCTATATGGTTCACTCGCCCCAGACCTCTGGTGCGCCGGCACCCGAAGAACGAAGACCCAACGGCGGCTGTACGGAGCCATAGTTCACGCACGCCTTCGCTTCAGAATTTCCATAGTGTCGGCGCGGTTCCTTACCGTAGTTTGCAACGATAGGGCTGCAGCGCGATGCTCTCGATTTGACTATATCACCGATCTGATGCACTATCATCCGAAACGTAGACGTTGGGAGCTACAAAAAGCTCCGAATTTGCGCCCTCTAGTTCATCCGTTGGCAAAGGGGCTGGACTCAGTAACCGCTCGCTGCCCAAGGCATCAACGTCGAAAACCGGTCATGCCCATTGTCCAGAACGATCGCGTGCAAGCCCGCGATTCATGTCTCCAACAGATATCAGCGAGTGAGGTGAGACTAAGCCTCGCAGTACGGCTTTACACAATCGTGTAAGGCCGCTAGCCTCAAATTCAATTTGTTTTGTGCATGAGAAGCGCAACGGAGGAGAGTCCGTTAAGTAAACTTGCTGTCCCGTCCCGCACTATCTTGACACCCTTCTGGAAGGGCTGTTTCAGACCCTCTGCGCCTCGTGGAGCAGGGATGCCTCGTATACATGCCGTGCTTGAGTTATTTCAGGGAAATTTGGGCTTCTGGTCGAGGAGGTGCACATACACCTAGTGGGCCTTGAGGGACTGTCAGTCGGCGTCCTCCGTGCTGAGTGGCGACTTTGTTATCAAGTGTCAAACTTGTCAGGTTCATGTGGTAAACGGTATGGACGTTGTCAATGAGGCGTTGGTTGTGGTCAGATTAGAAAATGGCGTCCTGGTCGCTGGGTCACATGCGGCTGGTGCGACACATGGCAGACCCTACGATAGCCCCTGAGTTTGCGGAGACAAGTCCGTATTTCGCGTACTTGTGGCTCACTCGGTACCTTTGGTGCCCGTGTGCTTGGAATAGGCTGTCCAGACGTGATCGGCGCGTGGCTGAGAATGCGTTGGGTGCAGAAATTGTGCACTAGGTGACATAGCAACTTTTGCGAGCAAATCACATCATTCAGCAAACGAGGAGTGACAGTCCAGAATGATGCTGGAATATGGCCATGGCTGACGAGGACTCGATCGCAAATTGGCGAATTGGGCATGAGGATAGGGGGATTGGAGAAATACCAGTAAAGTTTCGGAAGTATGGTTCCTCTGGAGTTGAGGGGCACTCCGGCTGCCACGTGGGAAGGTTCTCCATGTCTGCGTCATTGATGGATCAAGGTTCTAGCGGCTCTCTAGCCTACAGCCGGGCCTCATCTTTGAAACAGGAATCCTCTAGCCAAGTAGCGAGTTCTTGTTCTGGTGCCGTGATAGTTTTGACATGGCTTCAAATATGCGGGTGCGAAAATGCAGCTACGCAAGACTTAAGGAAACTAGCGATATCTTCAGATGGCCAGTGGTCTTTTGCCGAGGTTCTGCCCAACTTGGGAAGGTGAACCATGGAAAGAACTGGTACCGGTAGACTGATTTTGCGCACTGCTAGATGTGCAGAACGATTACAAAGTTGCGTCTGCGTCACTGCGCTGGACCACTCTGGCATTGGCTGGATAAAACAGGTTGAAGTGAATGTTCGCGAACGAGGTGGCCAGGTAGATCCAATGCGCGACATCGTTTGATGGACGACCCTGCAGCGGTTATAATGCGAATGCAAAGACAAGGTATCATGGTATTCGTTGAGACAAGGTCTGACAGATCACCTTGTAAACGCCTTGGAACCTACCAAAGAAGGGTGCTATCCGTTGCGATAGCACGGTGGGATTTGCATGGCGGTGTGCCATCGTATACAGCGCGCATGAGTGTCATCGGATGTCTGCAAACGTGCAGCAGCAGTATCCACTTCTTTGAGCGATCAGCTCGTGCTCATCGTTCGGTGCGGCAGCCAATATGATTTTCACGGGTGATGCTCGAGCATTGACAACGAGCGATGGCATTTGCACCGAAGTGGCCTCGTCAAGCGCAGAATTGTGTATTCATCCACATGCAGGCGACGCACGTGGCTGCACTGCCTACACAAGAACCTTGAAAGTCGTCCACAGAATTGCGTCAGACAGCGAACGAATCGGACTGACGCCGGATAAATGACCACAACACCAGAGCGTCATATGAGCTGGGAAAAGAGCGCAGTGCCGCCAATCAAGAAATTCCAGCTTTTGTTCCGACTCTTGACCATCTGCAGGGAGACCTAGGCTGTGCAGTAACGTGCGCTCTAATCCGACAAGAATAGTTCAAAAATGTAATCGTGGTTGCGTCGACGTGCTAGAGGAGGGACATGTCTTGAGGCTACTATGCCGGACCCCCGAGCCGGCATTCAATCATCGTCCATAGCGAGAGACGCTGAGATCCAATCGATACGGCGCCCCTCACAGCAGACTTCCAAACTCGCGTGGCCAAGACACACCTTGAATGCTCGCGTGGCCACGAGCAATTGCGCAAGACCCCGCATTGACCCTGACGATCTATTGAACCATTGAGGGCCGCGCAAATTTCCGCCTGGTGCTATTGTCGATGAGCGCTGCGAACATTCCGGCTCAAGCGCCGGGGTGGGCAAGTCGTCATATAGTCAACGAAGACTGCTACATTGCTTGCGTTGTTCGGTTCTTGTGTTTCGTGCGGCTGCAAGGCTAAATGCTGCCAGGGCGTGTGATCATGGTCCGCGTCCTATTTGGTAAATAAACTTCGCGGAACACCTATATGGAGAATTCCAATGCAGGCGGCCACGCCTATGTGCAGATACATGCCGATGGCTGCATAAGTTCGAGCATGCTGCTGGTTGCGTTCCTGTGGGCGCTGGCTATTGCCCTGTTTCAACCGGTGACTGCCATATCGTGTTGCCTCCGGCCGAATTATTCATCTCCGCTCAAGATAAAGTTCAGGTCGTGGCGATCTGACTCGAGCCTTCAATGCTGGATCGCAGGTGTAAAGAGCACGGTTGAGGAACCATCCACGGGCATGATTCGAAGAAGGCTGGTAAGTGCTTCTAGCGCACTCTGATGATGCGCCTCCATGATTGTCCTCAGAAGGGGGTTATGTCGTCGAAGCGAACTAGTGTGAATCGTGATGTCCAGCTTCGTTTTCTTCAGGGGAAGATGTGTATGGTCCTGTCCAGCTTCCGCTCCGCAGAGCAGCACATCGCAAGACACTGCGCGGGTTTCGGGTGCAGCTACTTGCCATGCCATCTCCCAGCTACGCAATGCGAACGGTGGTCCCGCCATCTTGGGCAACTAGCACATCCCTGACTCACGGTAATATATTTGCCAATGAACACTTGGGGTGGCGCAGGCTCCGAGCACCCAATACCTCCTATTGAAGTACCCTGTACGCCAGCCGGCTTTCCTGTCGCATGGGCGGCTGGCGGCGTCTTTTCGACAGGGGCCACAGACGTGCATGCAACCATGTCCTGGTCTGCTTCTGCCAGGGCTACCTAGCAGACGCAGTGCTGCCGCGCACCTTTCCATTGATGGGCCCTCTCGCCAGATATGACACCGCGGAACGCCAAAGTTGCTCCGCCCAAGGCACCTTGACTCTGATTCCTTTTGACTCTTTGCCTGCCGCTCACGCCGCGCTTTTGCATTTCTGCGCAATCGTTCCATTACAGGTCCCCTGTTCCGTCATTCGAGTGGTCGGACCGCCTAGGCGAGCCGGTACCTAGTTCCAACCTAAAGACCCACCCAACCCGCGCTCATAGCGATCCTTTTCTTATGAAACGAGTTTGAAGCAAGCGTGTGAAGAGGCTAGCCATTTGCCATAGCTACCCGGTCTCTCCCATGTCGACCGGTTTGCATACTTCTTTGTCTGGCAATCGGAGCCGCCCTACCATCCCCCTCCCACATCAAAAGAAAGGACCCATTGAAGCAAACCTGACCGAACTCGGGCTTCTGGGCAGCAAGTACCGGAAGAAGACTGCGAAAAGGACTGTCGAATTCTCTGCGCCCGCCGACCAAACGAACAGTACTTGCTCCTTGCGACTTGTCTAAGAGCTAAGGTCGCTCATGTCTTTTACAGGGTTCCGTCCCAGTTCTCGCAGCTCCTCTGCCCGTACTGCGAAGCCATTCTCGTCCAGCAGCACCACCATCAATTCGCAGGCGCCGCCTCACTCGGCCAGAGGCATGGCGGGGGTCATGGACATCGAAAGGTCCCGGACGCGGAGGGAGCGGACTTATATCAACATGGAATGCTGTGTATGCGAAGAGAGTTTGGAGTACACACTGCGTGGTGAACGCATACTACAACTGAGTTGCGGGCACGTCAGCCATGAGGCGTGCTTTTACGAATACATCCGCGAATTTGAATCACAGCAGTGTCCGACATGCGATGCGACACTCGGCCTCGATACAAGTCGTGGAGTACAGATGGACCTCGGTATGTTTGGCAAAGCTGTAGTGCCTCTTGTGGCACCAGACTAACGCGTGCACAGAGAAACTGAGCAGCATCGTACGGTCCGTCCAGAACGACTCGTCGGGCACAGCAAGCCATCGGAGCGCGTCCAACACGCCCACGCCGTGGGATAACCAGACTGTTTCGTCGGAAAACCAGCAGCATAGCGGCCAGATCAGTGGGCGCTCGCGCAACGGGAGCGACGCCTCTGGTCGCTTCACGTCCAATCAAGCGCGACAGCGGGACAGCAGCCACAGTCGCGATCGCATCTCTGAGCGCGGTCCCTCGAGGCAGCACATGCGGAGTGAAAGTGGTGCCACGGGCCATGCTTCGTCACACCACGACTATGCGCAAGACGGCCGGCGACACGACTACGACGTGCAGTCCATGGAGACAAGTCTGAGCAGCCCCCGCAGCCTGGTCAAGAGTCCCATCCCACCGCCCACGGTGACGGTTCGCAGCGAATTCCCAACTCTTTCTCGGTCACGCCAACAGCAAAGCTTGACGTGTCTCATCACCGTCGAGGTGACTGAGGGCAAATGGCGGGCAGATCCAGAGGACTTGAGGGGCGCAGTCCCCCCAGTACCTTCAATCGCAAGCGCGACAGGAAGCTTCAAGCGACCGAAGTCTCCCGTGAATGCGCGACAGTTCGAAACGCCGTACGAGTCGGCAGAAGTGTTGGACGAGATGACGGAAGATTTGCACGCGCGGGTCGACAATTGGCACGGCCTCGACTTTTCGCGCTTTGGGAAGCTGCGCCTGCACGGCCACATTCGCGTTGGGAAAGACCGACAGTCATGGCAGGAGCTGGAGTGCTACCTCTTCTCCGAGATGCTCATCTGCGTGAAGGAAAAGAAGGTTGCTGCCCAACCACAATGGGACGGTTCAGCTGCTTCTGCAACCAAGAAATCCAAGTGCACTCTCAAGGGCTCAATTCTCATCAAGAAGCACTTGAACCAAGTCGAGCACTCGGCCGATGAGCTCGTTCTCACCCTTAGCTTGTCTGTCGCCGAGCTACCTTCATTTCACCTACAATTCCCGGATCGTGGACAGCTGGAGCTCTGGCGACGAGCACTTATGGACATTCGCCTCGATTACCCCCAGAGCAACAGGATAGACTACGAGCAGGACTACTCCGGCCCAGAGGAAGACGATTACCGCCGGACAAAACGACAATCTTCCATCAACTCATCCTACGGCGCTGCTCGATCGACCATGACTGCGCCAACCGAATACACCAACTCCCGTGCTGGCCAGCCCGAACCCCGGATCGGTAGCCCAATCCACGTTCCCATTGATGTGGTAGTCGTCATACCTGTATCCTCATCTATGCAAGGCCTGAAAATTAACCTGCTCCGTGACACTCTGCGATTCTTGGTAAACAACCTCGGCGATCGTGACCGCATGGGCTTGGTGACATTTGGCTCCAGCGGAGGGGGCGTTCCGATCGTGGGTATGACGAGCAAAGCCTGGAGGGACTGGCCAAAGGTCCTCGACTCGATACGACCCGTTGGCCAGAAGAGTCTACGTGCAGATGTGGTTGATGGCGCAAATGTCGCCATGGACCTCCTCATGCAGCGCAAATCCAGCAACCCTCTATCGAGTATTCTGCTAATTAGTGATTCTTCCACATCGGACGCGGAGAGTGTCGATTTCGTCATCTCTCGCGCTGAGGCCGCCAAGTATGTTCCCTAGTCCTTGTCCTGCCATATGTGCTATGCTAACACTTTGCAGGGTCTCTATCCACGCATTCGGCCTTGGACTGACTCACAAACCCGACACAATGATCGAACTCTCCACCCGGACCAAAGCCTCATATACCTACGTAAAGGACTGGATGATGCTCCGCGAATGTGTTGCCGGCTGCCTCGGCTCCTTGCAGACCACGTCTCATCAGAACGTAAAGCTCAAGCTGCGCTTACCAGAAGGCTCCCCGGCCAAGTTTGTCAAGATTAGCGGCGCTCTCCAGATCACCAAGCGGGCCACTGGACGAGATGCTGAGGCTGCTTTGGGCGATTTGCGATTTGGTGACAAGCGGGACATACTGGTTCAATTGGCCATTGCCCCAGATTCCGGCTCACCAGAGCAGCTCCCACAGGATCCATGGGAGTCGATCGTGTCCGGTCTTGAGGCCTTAGGTGGACCTATCGACCAGGATGATTCGCGCACCCTCAGTGTGGAGGAAGTACCATTGATCCAGGCCGATCTCACATACGGCGACATCCTCCGCGAGGGCTCTCTATCACATCTTCCCAGGCCATCGCTACTTGCAATCACACTACTACCATCAAGCTCCAAGAGGAGTCCAGGTGGACGTCCACCAACACCCCCCATCCCACCACACCCACATGTCGTGCAGCGACGTATGGAACTGCTTACCTCGGACATGCTGACACGCGCATTAACACTTGTTTCTCGCGGCCAACACGAACGAGCCCACCATCTCCTCAAGGAAACGAGGAGTATCTTGAAAGGTCTCGGAAAAGGCGGTTTGCCGCCACTGCCTCCTCCAGGCCAGCGACGCAATGACGCGTCCAGTGGACCTGGCAGCACTGGGGACTCTTCGCCCACGGCAAACAGCAATAATGGAGAGATGCGACCACGGACACCTTCGCCCCACGCCGATAGTCCATTTACACCTGCAGCAGGCATTGACGCGCGGACCATGCACGCGCTCGACGCTGAGCTTGAGTCCAGCCTGGAATGGATCAACCACCCTGCTGTTTTCGGACGTGATTCACGTAAGGCGGTGCTGCAGGCCATCGGCATCATCTCTTCCCAACGCGCGTATACCTTCCGATCTGCTTCCGAGTCGCTCTGGGCTGAGCGCATCACGGGCGTAAAGCGCTTGTCAGAACGATCACGGCAATGGCGAGAGTCAGGCGATCAAGAAGCGCTTATGGAAGAAAACTAATGTCTCGCATTACTTCGCCTTCGAACTTGATTTATTGCGCGGATACCTCCTTCTCATGTTGTACTACTAGCCTGTCTTACTTCGGCACTTGTTTGCTCCTGTTTCGAGCATAGATCTTCTCGGCCATTGCCACTTAGGGTTCAACGTCTTGACAATGACTGTAATTGGGGGCGAACTCTACCCACGGTTTGGGTTTTTGCGATATATGCTTTGCTTGGCTTTTACGATACCACCACGGTCATATTTTCATTTTTCACCTCTTGTCTCGAAATACACATGCGAAGGATGTCGCAATCTGATTATTTTTAGAGGATACCATCTACTTAGCGACCCAGCGATCACCGTAGCGTAGTTGCATGAATACTTTCATCATTTATCCTGCTTCGCTTTGACTTTCGCAATCAACGGTGCAGGAATCGGTCTACCAAGAGGTGCAGCAAAAAGTTTCTAATTACTCTCTTCACGCTCTGCCTCGCCATTTACGGAGCATGCCATCGACTTATCCAACGCAACAACACCACCTTGACATGGTTACTAAGAGGCGCCAAGACACAGTTCCAACCGTACCAGTATTGACTGCACCTGATATTGCCTGCATGCAACTTCACACCAACCGGGTATGCACAGCCTGCATGCGCCATGTTGCTTTCCAACCTCCTTTCATCACAACCCGTACGCCACCGACACTGAGAGCGCGACATCGAAAAAATTACGAGCCATTGCCATGACCTACCTCTTCTCGTCGATTTCGCCTCCAAGCGAGGCCTCCACATTCCGCTTCACAATAACGTAACCGGCGGCACTTCTACCGCTTCGCCCAATCGATCCCAGCCTATACCACACCAGAGTTAAGACAAGAGGCAAGCGACACAAGCCGTTAGCGCGCCAGTCGTTTCCCGTCCCCTAGCTCGTAAGCAAACGGCCCTACCCATCTCACTGCAGCGGCTTTCACATCGAGTGGCGAACCGATGCAACAGCTTGTGCCTCGCTTACGTGGATAAGTTACCTGATCGGCCTTAAATGCTGTGGTACCAACACGGTGATTAACGCTCACGTTCAATATCGAGACCTGCGTATGGACCGGTCGTTTGCTGACATGGGGCGAGAGCCAGAGTGAGATCTAGCGATGAAGTCGCCGGATCGACAAACGACGGGTCTGCCCGTCGGGAGACAGAACGCAAATGTACAGCGAGATGTTGCTTTTTCTCGATCCGATAGATCGTTTTCGACAGTCGTTGCTTTTGATCGTGTTTTTCAGCTCCGTCTACTTTCTCCGCACTCTCAAGTACACGGCAGTTACGCCTCGGTGATAATCACGCCGCGCAGCAAGGGCAATCCCTATCCCAGCCCCCGTGGACGGGGCTGGGCGACACGTTCTGGATCTGAGCGAATCTCAGGTGCCTGAAACAACAACGCTGCTCAACCCGCGTTCCTCCCACCATCATCAAACGCGCATCTTGACGACGTTCCAGATATACGGGTCACAACGGCTCACCAAAGCTGACGGCCTTGCTTTTGCTGCGGGGCTGACTTGTGACGTTGTGCTACACCAGATGCAGGAACACCTGAACAAGGCTGTGAGACGAACGGAACCAAGAGGTTGCACTGCAGGCGGGTGGAAGTACAGCTAGCCCTTCCAACGTTCGTTAGGCGTACCCTTACTTTGAGTCTTTGCTGTGACACCCGGCATTCAGCGAATGATGTGGCTCGGAAGGACGTACTTCCAAAAAAGCAACACCTACGAGCCGCTTCGCCGGGCCTACAGCCATGAATCGATTGAGTCGATTGTCGACGTCCCAATATTGGGCGAATCCTCCGGAGCGCAGAACGACGCCCAAGGAACAAGCTATAATAATCCCTGAAGCTGAGGGAAACCCACTGTAGGATCGCCCTCGATGCACCCGCAGAGTCGTCCGCGTATGGTCTGGCGTTGCACAAAATCACATTATGTCACGGCCCTTCTGCCATCGTCCCGCGACCACGTTCGCACTTCGGGCGTTTTCTGTCCAGTCTTCCGTCTCGCCTCGCTGGGACGGGATGTTTCATAGCGTTGCGGCCTGCGCCACGGCTAGACACCAACTTGGAAGTGACAGGGCAGGGATGTAGCTAGGAGAAACCTAACGGCTATTCCAGTGTAGCGAAAGGATTGTGGCTCTCACTATACCACGAAGAGCAAAGACTGTTGCATGGGGAAGAAAAAGCAGGTGTGGTGCTTGCCCTGCGTGCCTCGACATGCACTTGGTGTGATGTAATACTTGGAGTTGAACAACTTGGTGTTCTTGTCTTCGTGGGGTCTGATGAAACACGACAAGAAATGACTCGGCCAACGCCTCTGCAACGCGACCTCGTTCAGCGGTCACGACATTGATGAATTGTGCAATTTTCGTCTGTCTTCGAATTGAGCGGTTTCAATAGCCATTACCAAAGGATCAACATAGACTATTGCATCAAGGAAAACCATACCCACTGTCGCTATGCCTCATCTTCCCACTTCGCTACCTCCCCGAACCCGTTTCAGATTCCCTGCTCTGCCATGTCCCAAGAATCTCGCAGCACGTCGATCACATGGGCACCACCCCTTCGCCCGCACGCATACCTGCATCCGCAGTATTGATCTTTCTTCTCCTTCCTCTACCTACATAGCTACATGCAGTGCACATCAAACACTGCGCTTATCGCCTCTCCCGCAGCCCTACCTACCTATCACGCGCCCACGCGTGCCAGCTTCTCCTTCTCTATTCATCAAGGTGTCTCCACTTTCCGCGTCAGGAAAAGCAAGTTCCCCGCTGCGTGTGGGGGTGTGAATCTGATCACTCACCTTGGTTTCGGAAGGTTCCGCTCGTTCTTAACCAAGCTACTGTGTAAGAGGAAAGAGAAACAAGAAAATATTCCGATGTAACAAGCGAGAAAAGGCTCCGGCACATGGCGGTATTTGACAGCTGAGTGGATCCCCGTCAAGATCGTCGGGCCGGGAGAGGAGGAAAAAGCAAAGGAGAGGGGGAAAAGAGGAAACCAGGACGGAATGGGAGCGGGCTAAACCCCACTATTCAGTGTAGGTCGTAATGTCAGAGAGTTAGGTAGGCAGGGTAGAGTAAGGCTGGGTGGATAAGACGAAGATTCAGCACGTGTGCGGCTTCTCCTCCCCGTTCACGAAGTGGAGTCGGGCAAGAAAATGAAGCAAACCCATCCTTTTGCTCTTCCGCATATCTGCATAACGAAAGCATACACTTTTACAGCCAACAAGGCCTTCATCGGCCAGATATTACTAAGGCACCAAGCCAGACATATACCTCGGACCCAAGATCTATATCACATCTCCAACCCAGAGTCATGTTCCGCAGTAAATGGTTGCTAGTAACTACATATATCCGATTTCTCATCTCTTAAGCATCGTATCCTGCTATCTGTTACCTTTCGCGCACCCTGCTCCTTGCGACCCTATAGAACCACACCATACACGCACGCACATTTATCCAACCCACAGCCCCGGCGCGGCGCATCTCCGGTTTTCCCAACGCTCCGGCGGCCGGATTTGCGCGTGCGTTACAGAATCGCTAGGCATCCCATGTCTTATAGCATGAATAAAATCGCATGATGTGGAGGCCGCACGAGCTATGGGTTGGGGGATCCTGGATATAGTTGACTAACGGGAAAGTATAAAGGATGGTGTTCGGTGAAGAATTGGGTAAGTTGGACGATTGGGTCGTTAATTCTGCTGGAGTGGGCAAGGACGGCGATTGACTGCGTAGAAAACCTGCCTCATTCAGAGGAAGCTGAAACGTAAGGGGAGAAATCGGAATCGTGGGAAGGCAGCTATTCCACAGCGTTTCTTGCTCCTTTGGTGGGTATGCTGAGTGGTTTTGTCTTCGATGTAGAACTTGTTCGAACGACAATAGTAAATTGCTTGAAATTTCCCTCGAGTCTCCGAGCGTACGTATATCGATTCCTTCAAATGGATTCACTTTCTCAGTCCCGTACCTGGATTGATGGATCTTAACCAACGACATAATAGGTCAGATGCGTTTGTACATGTGCATAGAGAAACCCAATCCTCCAGTCGAGGCACTTGATATATGATCACGAGCATTAACAAATAATATCAGATCAGGAAAGAGAGATATTATGCTGGAAGTGCATCATGTTACCACTGATGCAGACATCACCACCAAATTGGTACGTATCTGGCGCAACATAACATTTACATGCCAGCTCGGTTGTTACTTTGTTAGATGGCGATGCTCCTTGCCACCATACTGCGATAAATCTATGAAGTTCTCTTAGCTCAGCACTTCTCCGTGCTGTTTCATTCTTTGTCTCGCTCATGGTTACTGGATCAATTTTTTACTCTTCTTCCTTACACCCTCGATCGATTTTTCTAATCCACCCTCATCCTCTACCAGCCTTGCTTTGAAAATTCGTGCATAGCTCTTTGCTCACCTTCTCTTCTACTTGAGTTTTCTTCAAACGTCGTTCTCTTCCCTCCCAGTCTGTGTTCATCACCAAACATCATGCTCCTTCTGTATTCAGCTCGAGGACTTTCGTCCTTTCCCTCGGTCTTCTTCTCACTTTCTCTATCCATACTCGTTCATTTTCCCCCCTGTATTCACTCTCATCACTTCCGTTTGCTCGTTTGCAGGCACGTGCTCAACGTTACTAGTGCGCTGCAATGACTGCACCCATATATCACACCCCCGCGCCCTCGAATCTCGTACCCTCTACCCCATATTGATACTTCCTACTCCACACTCCAAATCGCCCAAGATGCAGTGGCTGTGCGCCAGTGTCGTCTGCCTCTTCGCGGCCACTGCGCTCAGTGCGCCTGTGACTTCGTCGAGCGCCCAACTCGCCGTACCGAAACACTTGCTCGACCAGGGCGATGGCTTTTACGTTGCCACCATCGACAGCACTACGAGGAAAGTTAATGTCGCCTTCACATCAAAGGACGTGCTCATCGCCAACGACTCTTCACACGTACCCGAGAACCATGCTATCGAGGGCATTGCAGCTCTGGGACAGGATCTCTACTGCGACGGCGCATCCAAGAACGAATACAATCTGAAGTGGGCCAGCGAAAAGCTAGGTAAAGAGACCAACGGCGTGCAATACTCGCGTCTAACCTGGGTCTGGGTTCATAAGTGAGTCAGCAAGCTGAATCAATCCTCGGATTGGACATGCACTTACAGTCATTATAGCGAACAGGAGACTGCATTTCTCTGCCCCTACGCAGATTGGGAAGGCGATTACTCAGTCATTTCTTCTGCCCACAATGACATCAGTAAAGGCTGCAAGAGCAAGGCAAGCTATGGGTGGGTCCATCTACATAGCCAAGAGGGACCATATGGCTATGTTCCTCCCGATTTCTCCATCGGTCGCACTTGGAGAGGCAATAGCTTCTGCAACGGAGACTTCGTCCCACCCATGCTCGATCAAGGTGAACGCTCGCTCGACCGACGCGATACCTGGACCGATCAATCCGAAGCCTCGGTGGAACAACACGACAGCTTGCTCGATCAAGGTGATGGCCTCTACATTGCCAGCGTCGATGATACCGGCAAGATCAACGTCACCTTCACAGCAAAAGCCGATCTCCTGGAAAAGCGCAACATTGAGGCGGACTGGGACTACCATTGCAAGGGCTTTGCTAAGAACGTATACGACTTGAACTGGGCTAATGAGCAGCTGGGTGAGAACGCCGAGGGTGTGCGCTGGCCAGCAAAGCACTGGGGTTGGGTTCATAACGAGGGAGAGACTGCCTTCTTCTGCCCTTACCGACCTTGGGATGGCTCTTCCAGTGTTGTCATGACATGGAACAAGAATATTGACCAGGGCTGCGGCAGCAAAGCTGGCTACGGATACCACCACGTAGAACCCCAGCAGGGCTGGAGTGGCAGTCCAAACTTTTCGATTGGCCGCACGTGGAGAGGCGATCATTTCTGCACCGACAGCTTCGCCCCAGGCTCGGTCGAGGAAGGTGAATTTGACCAAGGCGATGGTTTCTACAGTGCCTCACTTGATGACACTGGTAAGGTCAGCGTCATTTTCACTCCTAAGGATGTTCTCGTTGCCCGGGACTCGTTGTCTGAGAATCCGGCCACCAAGAGCATTCGAGATTTTGAGAAGCGCGACGGCGTCGAGTGCGTCGGCGGCGAGTCAAAGAACCAAGCAGACTTAGACTGGGCCAACAATGAGCTTGCTACGTACGTTGACGGCAAAATGCTTTCTCCACAAACGTGGGGGTGGATTTACAAGTGAGCATCAACCAGACCGTCTATACCAAATAAGTACTTGCTAACAGTATAACGCAGTGGTAAAGAGGCCTCCTATGTCTGTGCATATCGATGGTGGCAGGGCTCTTACCAGACCGTCATGGACTATCACAATATCATCAACGCCGGCTGCCAGTCCAAGACGGAGTATGGCTACAACCGCCATAAAGCTCGCAACGACGCTGACATTGACCTGGCCGTTGGCCGAACCTGGAAAGGCGACAAGTTCTGCGACAAGAACAACCGCCCGCCGCCGTCCGTCAAGAGTGGCTACACACTGAACGAAACACCGCTACCGCCACCGACAATAGCAGCGACGGCGATAGGCAAGATCCACCCAACGGCCTCAGCCGTCCATCTGGTCCCAGCTCTCCGAACGAGATCTTCGGCGACACAGCCAAGAACGTATGCAACGAGACCGGGCAGAACCATGGCTGCTCCAAGAGCGGCTGGTGCTGGCGAGGTTGCGGTTTCTTTCCAGAGTACTGGTGCTGGACGTCCCTCGACGGCGGCGACAAGAACTGGAAGTCGTGCAAGACCAACGATGATTGCAGCCTCGACAAGGGCGGCGGTTGTTGTCACAACATCCAGAATAGAGTTTGTTTCTGTGGTTGTGGCTCGTAGTCTACTGGAGGATGGCATTCGTCGAGCAAGACACGTGTAGCTTGCTGATATGTGAGAGATTGCGGAAGGAGTATGGGGGAGACAAGAAACAGCTGGCTCAGCTTTCTCATGGAAGAAGACAGTCATAGATGAATCAAAGACGAAGCTATAATGAGACATGCGTGTCATGAGTTTGTGCCAATTGGTTGTGATGCCTGCGTGCACTGCGACGCCTGACGCAAGTCTTTCCGTCTTCAGAAACACCAGTGTACCCTTCTCCTTCTTATTGTATCGTCACACCCCCAATTTTCAACTCTACCACCCACACAACCCGACCACATCGTCGCCGTCCATTTCAAATCATCTACCATATTTTTTCGTGCATTCACTCCGAATTTTCAACCTCCTTCCCATCGCAACCCACCCACACGTCCACTTCACCATCTAGACCTCACACCACGCCCTTCCCATCACCCTCAACGCCCTTGACTCCTCCCACCTCACATCTCGTCTCCATCTCCATCCCCTCTTTCTTCTGCTCCTTCCTCCTCCGCCGATTGGTTACATGGCACATGATGACCAGCATCGATGCGACAGCCAGGACAGTGCCGCTGAGGATGGCTGCGATGATGATGGCGACTTTGACGCCTGACGTTGCTTGTGTGTTGCGGGTCTGCATCGTGTTTGTTTGAGACGTGGGTCGAAGCTGGTGAGGGATGTGTTGTATTTGGTATTTGGAAGGTGCGATTGTGAGCCCGATGTGGGTGTGGTGAAGGATGAATGAGTGCGTGTTCTTTTCGCGGTGCGACGCAAGATGTTGGAGGAGATGCGATCTTGTCTTGTGATGAGAAGCTGCCAGGATTGAAGCGATGGTCACGAGGAATCGTGTCAAACTGTTGAGGACATGTGCGAGGAAGGACATCCACGTGGTTTGCACGCGGTAGTGCGATAGCGGATGCGAGTGAAGGTGAACACACTCACACAGTACCTCATCGATGCTACGGGTGGCCAAGTGCATCTCCGATGCTTTGTATGTAATTGCAGAGAGCGCAGTTTTCTCAATTTCTGCTCCAAGCTCAGGGCAGAGAAGTAATCCTTCATTCACCTTCCCAGCAACTGCGGTATTATGCGGCCGTATGTTGTAAGGCTGCGAATAGTCAAGGAAATTTATCTACTGTTGGAGTAACTCCACAAGTAAGTTAGAGTAGCCTCAGGTACTCAAGAAGACGTCACACTGCACGGCATCACGCAACGAAGACCGACAATTGATCTATAGCCCGCTCTTTCATTTCTCGTATCCTACCTACGCCCATACCGACCATATGCCTTGTCTTCATCCATCCCACATATCCCTACAGGTATCGCAAACTAATACGACTACAACAAATCACCTCAAACAAGAAGAAAGAAACGTCCGAAAAGGAGAAAGCGAAGGTGATGACAGGGTCAACAGTATTAGGGCAAGTAATACAACAAAAAATCCAAGTTCAATTACAACACAGTATTCAAGACCGACATGTGCAACGCCCAGTATTTCCGATACCCAAACGAACCAAGTAAATGCAACAAAACGAAGGTGAGATCAATATCAACACTGTGAAGTGATAGGGATGCTGACACACACGCCTACTGCGCGACAACGTCTTCCTCAGCCCAGCCAGGTAGACCGCCATCGCCCTGGATGGCTAGGCCATAGCCGCCGTTTCCGCTACCGAAGCCTCCAATACCGGAGCTGAGGCTACCAAATGAGCCCTGCTGACCAGCCTGGCTGGATTGAACAGAGTGGTTGAAAGGTCCTTGAGTGAAGGCTGGCAGACTGACCGCGCGAGAGTGCTGGGCACGTGCGTTGAGGTTTGAGGGTGCGAGGAGACCTCCAACGGTGGTTGCGCCGGAGCCGCCACCGCTTGACGAGCCGTTGATGAGGCTAAAGCTTGAAGTGCTGTTATGCGAAGTGTGGGAGTGGTGGGGTTGTGGAGATGGGTTCAGCTGATCCGCACCGTAGAAAGCAGCTTGTGGCGACTGGAAGGACTGTTGTTGTTGCTGTTGCTGTTGCTGCTGGTGTTGTTGGCTTTGCTGCTGTTGCTGCTGCTGCTGCATGTTCATCTCTGCTTGCTGCTGCTGTTGCTGTTGAGCCTGGAGATACATCATCAAGGGGTTGTTGTTGCCACTGTTCAGGATATTGGCGGGAGCAGGTGCCTGCATGGCAGGGAACTGTCCGTTGGTGCTCTGCCCGGAGCCCGGAGCGCCAGATCCAGTTGGTGAGACGGATGCACCTGCGCGGTTGGGGTGGAGACCATTGATGGGAGACGGGGACTGCACACCGTCGCTACCGGCCTGCTGTTGCTGCTGCTGCTGATTGTTCATCTGGCGGGGAGGGTTGCCGCAACGGTCCTTGCCAAAGTTCACCTTGAAGCGCTTGTACTCCTCGCGGCCGCGGATAGCTTCGATTGCCTTGATGGCGTTTGCGATGTTGGTGAAGTTGACAAAGGCACAGCTCTTCTCGCGAAGAGTGTTGACGAGCTCGATCTCACCGTACTCGGAGAAATCCTGCCTCAGACGCTCCTCGGTCCAGGACTCGTCGAGGTTGCCGACGTAGACGTTACGTGAGGCTCCGCCACTGACAGCAAGAGCAATAGCAGGAGGGAGGGCACCTGAGTGCTTGCCCCAGCCGATCTTGAGGCGGCGGTTGTGAATCATCAATCCCTGCAGGTTGCTGAGGGCATAGAATGACGCAGCTGAGGTAGGGTCGATGAAAGTCACGAAGCAGATGTGCTTGTCTGGGATGTACCTAATATGGTGCAGCAGACCACCACGGACAACGTTGCAAATCTCCTCAATGGTAGTTTCAGGGTGAATGTTGCCAAGGTAGACAGTTCGATTACCCAGGTTGTTGACACCTCCAGCCGACGTTGCAACAGCGGCGGCAGCGACAGATTGCTGGGCAAGAGCGTTCGAAATCATGTCGCGATCGGCACCATTCAGCACGTGTGCATATCCAGGAGCAATGCCGAGGTACTGCGCAGCATTCTGTTGCTGAGTCTTAGACACATAAGCGCATCTGTCCTTGCCATAGTAGACACGCCTAGGGGCTTGCCACTTAGGCTCCTGAGGAAGCTGAGCGACAGCCTTGATGGCATTGCCGATGGACAAGAAGTGGACGAATCCAATAGCCTTCTCACGAACGATCTTGACGGTATCGATGGGACCAAACTTGCTGAGATCCTCGCGAAGCTCGTCCTCAGACACATCCTCAGGCAAATTGCCGAGGTAGACATTGCGAGAAGCTCCAGATTGTTGCACTGCTAGTGCCACTGAAGTGGGAACCTGCGAAGGCTTGCCCCATCCGATCTTGATGTCCTGTCCACGGATCGACAACTTTTTCAAGATTGCATCCGAGTGGAAGTGTGTAGCAGAGCTGCTATCAAGGAAGGAGATGAAGGCACAGTTCTTATCAGGGAGAAGCCTAACGGACTCGATTTGGCCACTTCTTACGTGGCCGAGAATCTCCTCCGCCGAGGTTTCAGGGGGAATGTTGCCCAGGTAGACAGTCCTGCTGGTGCCAGAGACTAGTCCAGGAGCGATCGGCATTGAGGAGCCGAGCCCACCAAGACCCTGTCCACCAAAACCAGAGAAGCCCCCAGTTGGCGACTGTGGGCCACCGAAGAATCCACCATTGATGCTCGTAGGAGACACGAGGTTTTGGTAGAGCTGGGGAGAGAGCGGCTGCTGCAGCGGAGAGCCAACCTGCTGAGACTGGTGGTTCTGCTGCTGCGACTGGTTCTGCTGGGCGAAGTTTGCAAAGTTCTGGTACTGCGGGGAAGCAAATGCCGAAGGAGAGCCGGGCTGGAAGGGGCTTCCAAGCAGCAGCTGCGAGGGAAGCAGAGGAGTGAAGTTCATATCGTAACCGGTGCCTGGAGTCTGCATGTCCATGCCATTCTGGTGGCCAGGGCCGAGTCTTCCAGTGTTGATGGACATGTTGTTCTGGCGCTCAGGGTGCCTGTCGGCATAACCTGGCTGGTTTGTAGCGAATGCGCCATGGGAGAAACCGTGGTGACCACCATTCATCTGCCTCTGGAAGCTTGTCTGGAGGCGGGGGCCGCTGGGGGCATTCGGGGCGGAATCGTGTTGCTGCATACCGATCAGATGCGGAGGCAGGCTCAAGCTGTCCCGCGGGTTCTGGGATAGTACGGCCGTGGTGAAGGTGTATTACTGCGTCCGGGACTCGAGGACCGGACGGCGAATGTATATGACAGAAGTTGAATATGCAACCGGTTGCAGAGGGTCGCAGGGGCAGTCGAGTGCGGGCTGCTGCTGTATTAAAGCTTGTAGGAAGATCTGCGGGGTCTTAGTGAAGTGCTATTGTAGGTATGGTTGGGACGGGAGCATGGAACACGTACAGCCAAGAGCACAAGGGCAGCTGGTATTTAATACAGGGTCGAGGACTCCGAATTGAAGGCCAAAGAACCGTGTGCTGGGTCACTCGCGGGTTCAGGACAATACGCGCACAACCAACAGGCGGATCACGGTCGGGTCGAAAGAGAATCGCTATGTGATTACAAGCCGTATGCAGTGTGGGCGGGTTCTAATTATGGCGGCAGAGGGATGCTGGGCAGAGGAATGCGCGAAAGGCAAACCCTGGTGGCTTGTTTGAGGATGGGAGCACGTAAAGAGCGAACAATAACAATGAAGGGCGCAAAGAGGCGGGCTTTGTCGGGGGCCTCAGTGCGGGTAGAAGATAGAAAATGAGCGGCAGGGTGAAGAAAAGGGAGCACGACCTTTTTGTCGATGTTGGAAGAGAGAGGTCGGTGAGAAATGTCAAAAGGGCAAGAACTCTCCTGAGGAAAGAGCGCCTGGCAAATGAGGGTCCGAAGACGGCTAGCGCGAGCCGTGGCCTTTTTCGAACGCCTCGTGCACGAATCGCACAAACACCCGTCCACGCACCCATCGTTCTGCCGTCTGTGGCCTGTCAGGACTGTTTGGTATCGACGCAGCCTGCACAGGTTCGTTGCGGCGCTGTGTTTTCGTGCGTGGCGGACGCTGGACTCGCCGGACGTAGTGCCACAGAGCAGCGCCTCTGGCCCTCTGCAGAAGCGCGCTCGAGACATCGCGGGTAATTGCATCAATTCGCAGCGCCGCAGCGCCCGTGCCTGACTAGACGGCCCGCATTTTCATCTCTCAGTGGGCACGGCAACCGCAGCGCTCAGGTGAAGAACAAGACGGGGTCCAGGTCGGGGCGCTCCCATCGGGCTATTAGCTCGCATTGCTAGCTGCTAGACGCGTTCGTGAGGCGGATGCACCGCGCGCAACGAACTCACGTGCCATACGTGCCGCCCGACCTCCAGCTCCAGGGAGGAGATGCTGTCTTGACTTTTGACGGGCATCTTCGCAGCAAACGCAGTTGTTGTCGCCAGTCCAGACACCTGTTCAAGTCCGCCGCGTCGGCTACCTTACTCTATTTGATACAGTCGAAACGCGATCTCCTGTTCTGCTGTTTGAGCGCTACAGCGTTTCGTTGCAGACACCGGCCCTAGCGCATCTCCTAGCGCCTCGCTTGATTGATGACACGTGACAGCTGACCTCCGAGAAACCCCAAATGCGTGCATCTTAGCATTGCTGTAAAGCCAGCGTTGATACCGCCATGTCAGAATTGTACCCGTCCATCGCCCAGTGCGCCATTGTGGCCACGGCATTGAAGGTGCTTCTGTTTCCCGCCTAGTACGTCAGAGCAGGTTCACGAAGAATTTGTTTCGCCTGGTATGCTGACTGTTTCCGGCAGCAAGTCTACCGACTTCGAGGTGCACCGTAACTGGCTAGCTTTGACCCATTCCCTCCCCATCAAGGAGTGGTATTATGAAGTGAGCAACCCAAGCTGAATCACTACAATTGGCCGTGTCATCTGATTCCTGTCCAGCAAACTTCCGAATGGACACTAGACTATCCTCCTTTCTTTGCCTACTTTGAATGGCTCCTGTCTCAATTCGCATTTTATGTCGACCCCATACTACTAAATGTGAAAGCTCTGGAGTACGATAGCTGGCAGACTGTGTACTTCCAGCGGGCGTCGGTCATCGTCACTGAGCTTGTCTTGGTCTACGCCCTCCACCTGTAATGACCTCCGCAGAAGTGACATTGGTGCGTAGCTAACACAGCTTCAGCTATGTCAAGACATCCAAATCCAAGATTACAGCCCACGCCGCAGCGCTGTCTGTTCTGCTTTCTCCAGGTCTGTTCATCATTGACCACATCCACTTTCAGTACAATGGCTTCATGTACGGTATCCTGGTCTTGTCCATGGTCCTCGCACGCAACAACTCGACTCTCCTACTCTCCGGTCTTCTTTTCGCTGCTCTGCTCTGCTTTAAGCATATCTATTTGTATCTCGCACCGGCATACTTTGTCTTCCTCCTCCGTGCTTACTGCCTGGGACAGCGAGCGGCATTCCCATATTTCAACATTCGCTTCTTCAATTGCATCAAGCTAGGTGTCGGCATCATTGTCATATTCGCCAGCGCTTTTGGTCCATTCGTTCTGTGGGGGCAGATGGAACAAGTTTTCCGTCGTTTGTTCCCGTTCTCGCGCGGCTTGTGTCATGCCTACTGGGCACCCAACGTATGGGCCATGTACTCGTTTGTGGATCGCGTCTTGATCTACGGTATGCTTTTTGATCCTGGTAGTTTTGCTGAGCTGACCCAAACAGCTGCACCTCGCCTGGGATTGACAGTCGACCCCGATGCGGTGAACAGCGTTACGCGAGGGCTCGTTGGCGACACTTCGTTCGCTGTCTTGCCTGACGTGGTGCCACTCACCTGCTTTCTTCTCACTCTCGGCTCACAGATTGTACGTGTCTGCCCCTTTTTTTTTGTGAACATCATTAACTCAAATAGCCTGTGCTACTGCGACTACTCTACAAGCCAACGTGGGAGACGTTTGTGGGCGCAATCACACTCTGCGGTTACTCTTCCTTCCTCTTCGGCTGGCACGTTCACGAGAAAGCCATCCTCTTGGTCATCATTCCCTTCAGCTTGATTGCGCTCCACGACCGTCGATTCTTTGGTGCATTCCGACCCTTGGCTGTTGCAGGCCATGTATCTCTGTTTCCATTGCTATTCACGGCAGCAGAGTTCCCAATCAAAACCGTATACACGATCTTCTGGCTTGTTCTTTTCCTGCTCGCATTTGATCGACTTGCCCCAGCGTAAGTTGACCGGACTTCCTAAACACTGCCACATCACTGACCACGACTAGATCACCACAACCGCGAATCTTCTTGCTCGACAGGTTCTCTTTCTTGTATATTGCGCTATCAATTCCACTGATTGCCTATTGCTCACTAGTGCATGGGCTGGTCTTCGGATCCCGGCTGGAATTCCTCCCATTGATGTTTACAAGCTCATACTCGGCCATCGGTGTGGTGGGAAGCTGGGTAGGCTTTCTGTTTGTATATTTTGACTCCTAGTCTATCTTCATATGTACTTATTCTATGGTTACAAATGTTACTTTATCGAACACATAACCTGATTCATGCACGATGTCATCACGCGCGCCCATTCACCACCGGATCCCCCTCTGGACTGAGGTCATATGGGATGAAATGGCTTCGATGATTAGCTTTGTATCGTCGTGTTAATGATGTTACCACGTCCTCAAGAATGAAGCCAAGACGCTTAGCAGACGTAATAGTCGTGGGTGATATCAGGGCAACAGTGAAGAGTGAATATCGCTTAAAGTCAACATATGTGACTCTTTGGGCCTCTATGGAATGTATATAGGCTATGGCGTTGACACTGTAAGTTCCTAGCACCAGTGTTCAGTATGCTGAGCTACTGGTGGGGGCAAGTGTGGGAGTCTTAGCAAGTGGGTCAGATTGCCGAAGGGCTTGCTTGGGAACGGAGGCATGAGCAAAGCACCTTCACCGAAATGATAGTCGAACCACGACTTGCATGTGCTTTCTGAGGCGATGCATCTCTTGCGCAGTCTGATCCAGCCATCTACGACGATCAAAATGAGCCCAAATACGTTGGTGTTGTAATTGCACTGACCTGCAAACTATTTGCGACCATTGAAGGGGTGCTCAGACATCTTGCCTAGGTAAGTTAGCTCCACTGTTCTTGGCAGACCGACCCTACACTCCGTTTCTCTGATTGCCATTGACAGTTCTCTCTCGGCCGTGCTACTGTGTTTCGACTGCCTCAATCATCACCGCATCCACCACGTCCGCGAACCCATCTCCTGCTGCATCCAACGCGCTTTCGGAACGAGCAAACGCGTCTCGGAACGCCCATCGGACCTCCGTCGAGTGCGACAACTTTTATAAGAAAGCACCTCAAGCGCGTCATAAGCTACGTCTGGATTTGTCTGCCTTGCGGAAGGGTCTAAGACCCATAAACACGCCTGGAAAAGGTCGCGAAGAGGCCCAGAGGCGCGTCTTCCACATCGCGACACTTCCGAAAGTTTGCGACGCGCAAACTTACTTCTGGGCACCCACCAAGCTTCATATGAGCCAGCGCGCAGGCAACCATGGTATAGCGCGTCTCCTTGCACGCGTGAAAGCGAAGCTGACTCGACCAGGTGCTCTACAAGCGCAAACCTGTGAAGTTTGAGCCTCTCCCCAAATCCATCGACGACAACACCGAAGTACGCCACGACCCACGAACAGCTTGGAAATCGTATACTAAGTGAAGGAAATAGGTATGGATCATTGACGAGACTGGCGAGGTCTTTGTCGACTATGAAAAGTTCCTCAACAGGTGCGAAACCACGGAGTGACGTCAAATGGCCAAGTCTTGCTAACATGAAGCAGACGCGACTTTTATGAGCAGGTTTGTGCTTAAGCTGTGCGAAGCTGTTTGTAGAGCTCATACTGATGCCTCCCAGAAAAAGTTCACCTGCGAATCGACCGGCCATACTGGGTTTACCTTTTTCGAGGCAAAGGAGAGTGAGGTACGCTCAACACCAGTGCTGGAAAAGGGCAGTCTTATCGTAACAACTCCGCAGTCGGAGTCTTCGAAGGAGATCAACAGCATACTGCCTGAGGCGCTGAGGTCACGCGTCCTCGAATATGTCCAATTTCAGAGCACAGCCCGCATGGACGACTTGGGTAAGCACCCCGCAAGCCTTGGCTCTAATTATGCTAACGGAGAACAGTCAACGATGTTTTCGATGTATGTGACCTTGTGACTTTCCGCAACGGCGCCCACTGACATTACTTAGCATTTCAAAGAACAATTTCTGGTCAATGATCGAGTCTCTATCGAAACCGACAACGTGCGCCGCTACGGGAGGATCACCGAGATGAACGACACAAGCCGGCTCCATAGTGGATTCATGGCCCAATCGATGGACGACTCAGTTCGTTCCTACTCATATGTGGTCACCCTCGACGACAACGATGAGAAGATTGTCAAGTACAGGGCTTCAGAGCTCCAGCGCGACAGGAAGGTCTACTCTAAGATCATCTTCAAGCAGTATCTGCGTCATACAACCACTCGGGATCCGTGGGTCGGAGCACCGTGGATGGTGAAGGAGCATCTTGCAAAACGCTATGGACTGCCTCTGGTGATGCCGGATAGGAAGACTCGCGAGGCCATGCTGGCTCGGCGAAGAGCCGCACATGGTAACCTCCAGAATGGGGTCAGCCCGCCAGCACAACAGGGCCAGTCACAGCCTACTACCAACGGTAACGCACCACATGTCAACGGACACAGGCCGCCAATGCAAGCAAATGGTCAAGGGCAGGCCACCTTTGTCAACTTTGCAGCAAACCCTCAATTTCAGGGCGACCCTCGACAGCAATCGCACGTGCTTCCACCACATATGCGTGAGCTTCCGCCTGGGTTCGTTACGCATGGGCCTCCACCTATACCTTACGTTGCCGCGCCGCCGTTCTACAATGCTCTCCCTCCGCCTTTCCATAGCGGACCTCCGCCGCATATGAACGTGGTTCCCCCTCAGTTCCTTCTGCAACAACACCAACAGCAGCAGCAGCAGCAGCAACAGCAACAACATCCGGCGAACATGAATCAGCATCCTCATTTCCAAACCAGCTTTCCGCACAATCAAGGCCCGCGCCCTGCAAACTTTCCTCCCCCTCAACAAGTACCTCAACCTACTCGTCTGCTGGAGCCGATCAAGTATCCGATGGAGGATTTGGAGATTCGCCAGCCACGTGTAGAACCAGTCCGTCCCTCATTCAAATTCTTCTCCGATGATGTTCCTGAAGGCATGGAAGAGCCGGAGGATGAGAAGAAGACCGGCATTCTCATGAAGAGTATCGGACCTCTCCTGTGCGCATGGGACACGCTCAATGTTCACGACGGGATATATGCTCTCGACTCGTTCACATTTGACGATTTCGTAGACGCCATGCGTTTTGCAGATGAAGAGGTGGACTGTGAACTATTTGTGGAGGTACACTGCTCGATTTTGAAGCAGATCGTGAACGAGTCTGGGAAGCTACAAACTTCTTTGCCTAAGTTAGCTGAGGCAGAAGAGTCGGATGACGAGGAATCAGACGAGGAGTCTAGTCCAACACCTGAGCCAGAGCCGCCCGTTCGAACTACGCGAAGCAGCCTGAGAAAATCCGAAGCCCAGCAGCTGGTGCGGCCACGAACTCCAACCCCGGAGCCGCCCAAAGTACCCCATAACGCTGAAAAGTTTCTGGATGACTTCGACTGGGTCGAGCAGTGCAAGATCCGCAGTTTCCGCGATGGCGGATGGCAATCAATTGTCGTGGGCCTATTGCATCGGCTCTCTTCTGATCCCAAGCACGAAGAAGCGTGCAACCAGATTCTCGCTCAACTAGTTCCAGCCGATGAGGACCCCACCATAGAGACCATCGCTAACAACTATGTTCACCTCGATGTCAACCTTCGCGTTTCAGCGCTTGATATCCTCCTTGGCCTCACAATCGCCACCGAAGCATTCCGAGACGAGCTCGGCAAATCCGGTCTTGAAATGACTCGTTTGCGCAAAGAGAAGATCGACTACCAGAGGAAGCGGAAAGAATTGTACGTGATGGTTTTACAGAGACCATGGAATTTGTTTGACTAACAGAGCATAGGGCGGACGAACTGTGCAGGTTGGATCTGGATCGCAAGATACACCTGCCAGCCAACACTCCAGCATCGCCCATCGAACCTAAAGAAGAGATCGACATCGATGCGTCAATGACTAGTGTTGCGTCAGAAACCAACGACTCAGCGGATGTTGTTGATGGCGCAGAAGACTCAGCAGCGACTAAAAGCAGGCTTCGGCAGAGCAACAAGAATAAGCGCAAAGCCGCTTTAGAAGAGGCGAGGAAGGAGAAGGCGAAGAAGAGCAAAGCGGAGGCCGAAAAGACCAAGAAGCAGAAGGAGTGGGAAAAGCTCTTGGACTCGATTGAGAAGAAGAAGGTGGAGCTACGAGATTGCGAGGCTCAAATCAACGAACTCGACGACGATCTTCGCGAGACGCTGGTTCATCGCAGCAAGGTCCTTGGTAAGGATCGCTTCCTCAACAAGTACTACTGGTTCGAGCACAACGGCATGCCTTTCGGAGGCGTACCGAACAGCTCGACCGCTGAATATGGCTATGCCAATGGCCGCCTCTGGGTGCAGGGCCCAGATGAGTACGAACTCCAGGGTAGTTTAGAGGAACCCGCGATATCGCAAGACAGGAAGCGATTCGGTTTCGATATCCCGCAGCGTAAGAAGAGGGAAGAAGGCGACACTCACCTTTCGAAATCCACGGAATGGGCTTACTACGACGATCCTGAAGATGTCGACAAGCTTTTGGCATGGTTGGATGAGCGTGGTATACGCGAGAAGGCACTTCGCAAGGAGTTGCAGGTTTTCCGTGACAAGATTGTCGAATACATGCTCGTCATGAAGAAACATCTTGCCGAGCCTGAGAAGGCTGAAGAGGAGGACGAAGAAGAGACCACCACCCGCATTTCGACACGCAACAAATCATACGCCGAGAAGGAGGCCGCGAAAGACCGCTGCCTGCTCTGGACCAATAGCATCATGCGCGCGGACTTTGGCTACAACCATGCCGAAGAGTACGAGCCGCCCAAGAAGGGTAAGGCGAAGCTTGTCAAGACAGCAAAGGGCAAGGCCAAGCGCTAGTGTTTACATGGAGTCAAGAAAGCGAGGAAGTCGGCCGCGACCACATTAAAATCACTAGCCCCCAACATGATTTACGACATTTCTTTGGGCCATTTTACGGAGTTTTGATACCACAGCATAACCGTGCGCGGCATGTACTTCACGCATTACCATGGAGTTGGAAGGCTGGGAGCATTTCTGCATGGAGCATTATAATAGAGGCTCGTTCGCGCACAAGGTGGGCACTGCCATGCTCGTAGCTCGTCAGATGCCACTGAGCAGTTGTGGACGTACTGCGGATATAGTACAGAGGTCTTTGTATCTCAACTGGTGTATAATTATCAGATATTAAATTTTGAGTGTCGTCTCTTGACGTGATCCATATACTTCTCGAGCTATCATGAGTGAATGTCTACATATCGCAGTTGGATAAAGAAAGGTCTACACGCTCTGCATCTCTATTTCATGGCCTGTTGTAAGGTCTTTAATACTCGACTAGACCGCCCTCGGTTAGCGCGGCTTGGCCATCACCGCGGAGGCCGTCACCAGCACGACAAGGCAGGCGCGCATCGTGCCCGCCATATTCCCATCACCACACGCAGTCCCGACTATCGCAACAGCTCCAACACACCGAAAACGTCCAGTAGATAACTTTTGGGCGCGACCGAGGCCCTCCGCAGCCAGCAGTATGGCCACAAATGGCGCGCGAAAGGGTGAGTCGCTTCGGCCATGCACTCCTCGGCAGCAGCAAGCTAACACGCGACCAGCGCCCCCAGCCGTGTCGGCTTCAAAAGCAGGACTTCTAGACACAAGTGCAGTCAAAGAAGCACTCAGCGCCGACAAGAAGAAGATCACCCTCAAGATCAAGAAATCGGTGCCCAAGCCGTCAATAGCTGGCAACTGGAAAGAGAGCGAGACCACAAGTATGTCCACAACAGCATGCCGACAAGTTGCGCATCATGC
This sequence comes from Phaeosphaeriaceae sp. SRC1lsM3a, assembly GCA_001644525.1. NCBI lineage: Eukaryota > Fungi > Ascomycota > Dothideomycetes > Pleosporales > Phaeosphaeriaceae > Phaeosphaeriaceae sp. SRC1lsM3a. Next base: position 695,109 of record KV441718.1, read on the forward strand.
AGTGCAATCTCTTACTGTCAGCAAAAGCTGACTGTATAAAGACACTGCGAACACAGCTGCACCAGCAGTCACCTCCCCAACTGTCAACCCTCTGGAAGAGAAGACGCTCGCTGGATTCCCAAATGGACGGCCCCTTGACGACAAAGTTGACACCGTGCAATGCAAGCACTGTCGCCGACCAGTTCTCCGTACATCCTCCGCAACCCATATTCGCGAATGTTTGAACAAGAAGCAGGAGAAGCTCAAGAAGAAGAAGGAAGCCAAGGAAGCGAAAGATGCAGCGCTGCGGAAAGAGAAGGGCGAGGACGACGAGGGGATTGGTGCGCGCAAGTCTGCCATCAAAGGCGCTGTTATGGACGGCGAGGGCGCAAAGAAGGGAAAGAAGAGGAAGATTGACGACGGCGCCGAGAAGGGACCCAATGCGAAGAAGAAAAAGAAGGACGAGCCGAAAGCCAAGGGCGCAAAGCCAAAGGGGCCTGTGGACGTTGAGAGGCAGTGTGGTGTGCCACTACCGAACGGTGGTTTCTGCGCAAGGAGCTTGACGTGCAAGAGTCACTCAATGGGTTTGAAACGAGCGGTGCCCGGCCGCAGTCTGCCTTATGACATGCTGCTTGCGCAATACCAGAAGAAGAACCAAGCAAAGCAACAACGTAAGACGCATCAAAAAGATGGGTTTGGTTATCAGCTAACATTATTACAGGTGCTGCCATCGACGCGAACGCGCCTCTTCCCGAGGATCTCGAGCCATCTGGCGCAGTCGACTCGGACGAAGAGAAGGACAGCATCATGGCCGCCCTCGCTCGCCACCGCCCTCGCCCCATGGCTACCTACACACATGTCTCCCAGCGCTCAAAGTACCAGTACATCCGCATGAAAGGCATGATCCGATCCGCTCTCGGTGCACCTCCCGGTGGCGGTGGCAGTCTTTACTCAGGCATGGGCAACGGCGCAGACGGCATGAATGGTGGCCGTGGACTATCTCTGGGCATGTTTGGCATGGGCGGCATGGGCAGCGGAGGTCCGATGAGCGCATCAACAGAACAGTTTCCCCAAAGCGCTGGGTTCCCTCTCAGTGCCGGCCTAGACGGTGGCGCTGGCAGTCGCCGACCGAGTGTCATGGGCGGTATGGGTAATGCAGGTGGCCCGCGGCAGATCTTACCTGGTCAACTCCCTGGACCTGGTGCGCAGGCGAGGAAGAGCAGCATGGCGAGTGTTAGTGCGTCGTAGGTGGGATGGAGCAGTCTTGGTTTTGTTATGATACCCCTATGCACATTGCAGGCGTTGGTTCTGTGCTTCTTTATACCGAGTGCCTTGCACGGGCGTCGAGTTGTCAAAGTGACATGGCAGAACGGTGCAGCCTCACAATTCAATACAGTGCTTTGTGATTGTCTGTTTCATATTCATGTTCATATGGGAATGCAGATCTACATCGAAGACGCAACAGCAAAGCTCAAAAAGCTCCCTGCCGTCAATCCTCCCACAAGACACAGCGACATGAACCCACCCGCTGCCTCCAACTCCTCAGGTTCAACATACTCCGCAAATCCCATCATGCAGTTGCTCCCAATATACCCATTCGTGAGCCCAAAGAACAGCTGTACGATAAATAAATAAAAGAAATCCGACCCTATCGCCGCTCCTTTGCCTCGAATATTACACAAGAAATACAAAGGTATAAAGCCCAACCTTGCAACGGCCAGAGCAAACAGCAGCCGTGGCCGATGCGTCATTCGCAACGCAGGGAGCGCCGGTCCCGTGCGGCCCAGCAAATCGCCCATATTCCAGAAGAAGAAGGCGAGCGGGATGAAGGTTGCGGGCTGGAACAGGCGCGGTGCAGTGGCCGGGTCCCGCACGCTGATGATCTGGCTCGTAAAGACGGGGAAGAACATTGTGACTGCGAAGGATGTGAAGACTGCCGCGGCAAGCCAGAACAGTTTGGACAGGAGGCGGGACAGCGGGACGGTTTTGCGGAGGCTGATGGTCGAATCGGACAAGTCTGTCGAAGCTGCGATGTCGAAGTGCGTAGCATGCTGTAAGCGGTGTTTTGCGCTGGCGCGGGAGAGGAGGTAGAAGAAAGCGAGCAGCGTGAGGGCCGATACAAGCGTGGCAGTGAGGAAGTAGGCAAATGCGGAGGTACTGGATTCCTGGGGACTGCCGTTGGTGTGGTGTTTTTGCTTTTTGGGGACGGAGAGGACGGAGATGATCTGTGTGAGGGCTGGCAGCACGCCGGCAACGCCTTGGCCGGCCATGATTCCCTGTGTGTATTCCTCGCGCCCAAAGCCCGAGACGAAGGCAAAGACGCCGTTTTGACAGAGCCCCGTGGCCAGGCTGGCGCTTAGGACCATAACCATGAGAAAGCCAAAGTAGACGCCTGCGGAGACGGACAGGAAGAGCTTGGTGGACAACGCGAGCAGGGTGAATACAACGGCATTGAGTGCGAGAGAGACGGTGATGCGTCGTGGGTAGTTTGCGCGTGCTTGCAGCTTTGTCAGGACGATCATGGAACCTAGGTTTCCGACAGTCGAGACGGAGAGGATGCCGGATTGGAAGTTGCGGAGGAGGTTGTCGTTGGACGAAAAACGGCGCTGGAAATAGGGGGCTGCTGCTAGGAACATGTTCCTGGTATACTGTTAGCTTTATACCCATAGTAAGTGGTGAAGAGAGTCCTACCATGCCCACAACATGGCCACACCCAGCAGCAGGAAGACGAAGTAATCAGTCCATGAGAACTGCTGGACTCCCTCATCTTCTATAGCCTCTCCATCCAGACGCTCCGAGCCTCCTTCCAAAGGCTCATACTGTTGTTCTGGCGCGTCATCGCCAAACACTCTTCGTAATCTATCCATGATGATGCGCGTTGCGGAGTTGGCGCGGAGGTGCTGATACAGTGCGATAGGAGGCGATAAGGAGCGGACGTCTCATCAAGGACGGGTTTCTTCTTCTATAACGAATAAACAGGCAGACATGTTTCAGACTACCCACGGACTAAGCAGGACTCATGATCGCTGGGGCGCAGGTGATGTTACTGCGTGCTCATGTTGACGCCTTAGCAGCTGATGTCGCGCCGGAGAGCGTCTTGGCGGCGCTAGCGGAAGCGTGGGGTGCATTGTTCTGCCTCCACGCCCCGCGGGCATGCCCCTCCATACAAACAAAATATTGCGACTCGAACCTTGATTTGGAGGGATTTAGGACAGCGAAGGCATTGAATGAAAGAGCTGGGACTATAATCAACACCAACGACCGACATGTCACAAAATCCTCCACAAACCCTCTCCGTGAAGAGGAAACGAAACGAAGCACCCGTGGACGCGCTCATTATCGAGCAGGCGCGGATTGTCAAGAAGCAGAAGAGCCAGAACCTCGACGCAAGACCCAAGGCCCAGCCTTCCTTGGGCCACTTTTATCGCCGCCTGACGAAACCGAACGATGCACCTCAGCAGTCTCTCGCTCCGCCCACGCCGACCGCTGAGCGAAGGTTCTATCTTGATGCCTCGGCACGAACTCAGAATAAACGCGTGTTCGTGGAGGAAAAGGCTAAGATACAGAGTCAGCATGTAGCTGCTGGTGAACAATTGCATGTGCCCGTCGAAGAGCCCGTCTCAGAAGAGCCATCGCGCCCACAGAAGCGTCCAGGCGCAAGTACCGCGTACCGTCCGACGTCAAAACCCCAGATCCAACAGCCGGCACGTACTCTAGAGCCCTCAGCACACGATGTACAGCAGCTAGAAGCACTGTCCGAGCAGGTCGAGAAGGAAGACAACCTCCACATTCCCCTCCCCTCGCCCTCAAAACACAAACCCAAAGCCCCAGCCCAGCGCTTCGCCCAACGCCATCCCGAAAAAGCCGCGGCCCTCGCCGCCCAAGAGCACCCGCCCGACGGCGATGCCATGGACATCGACGGCGACGAATACGTCTACGACACGTACATCCGCGAATCCATCCTCCCTGACGCCGACGGCAAACTGCTCGCGCCCACCGGCACCGTTGGCACGCTCGTCATTGCCGAAGAAGACGAAGACTGGTGGAACGGCGAGGACGAGAGCGACAAGGAATTCGACACGGATGACGAGGACGAGAACGCAGAGGACTATTACGCAAACGACTATCCAGAAGATGAGCTGGACGAGGACGATGAATATGGCAGGGATCTGTATCAGAAAAAGTATAGACATGGGAGTGATGACGAGGAGTTTAATGCGGGGAGCGACGAGGAGGAGGCGGCGGTCGGGAGTGGGGAGGATGAGGACGATGTGCATTTTAGGATGACGGTGCCGAAGGCACAGAGGGCGGGGTATTGGGGGACTGTTGGGGAGGTTTAGAGGGTTGGGAAAGGGGTGATGGCACCTGCCTGCCAAGGTACAAAGTGGAATAGACATCAACGAAGAAGTGATGAAACGGAACGATTGCGAAAATTGAGGGCGAAAGTGTTATGGATTGAACTGTCTACATCCACCATTTCCATCTCCCCAACCGGCTCATCATTATACTTGCGCGAAGACTCTCTCGATTGACAAGTATAATGCACTAAGTAGAGACAGGGCACAGCGTTTAGACGACGTAGCCTTGATCTCTTGCGAGGATCGGCTCACGTGTTATATACACTGTGTATTCCTTGTCCAGCATGTAGACAGCGCTTAGTGCTCCGGCGGATTAGGCGCTATCATGCACCTGGACTCGACCTGCAGCTTTAGATCAGTGTGATTACGCTCGTGAAGAGCAAAGACCTGACTATCAGCTCTGCTTGTGTAATAATCTTCCAGCATGTAGACAGCGTGCATCGCTCCATAGAGACTAGACGTTGTCATGTGCATGGAAGGACAGCGACATGTGGTAGCTAGATTGCGTCGATAGACGATACTCGGTATGGTGCAAGGTCTCGAAATGTAATCATTGACTACAAAGCCTCTGAAAACTTGTTAAGGCAAAGGTGTGCCTGTCTGACCGTATCAACATACGAGTGGGGTTGATAGTCCGGAGAGTGAAGGAGACGCACGCTCTCTAGACTTGGAGCGGGAGAGTGGTGTCTTTTCATCTGCTGATGTCTGAGAGCGAAGACTCTGTGGTTCTGGCGCGAACATTTTGAGATAACCACAATTGCGAATTAGATATGGAGTGCGACGGGTTGTACTCAATATCGTTCTGGTCTAGAAAGAGCTCGTCTGACGAAGGCCGTGTGCCTAGGACAGTGGATTTCCATCGTGTGCTTTTGTATAATTTCAGTTCGAGTTTTTAGATGCCGACTCAACTGACTGGCAGTCGGAAAGTCAATTTCAAACAGCGCGAGATGGTGCAAATATTCGTTGGCCTCGTTTCTCAGTCTTTTGGGGCTGCCTCCAACACAGGCGTACTGTAGACAACCAGTTGCTGACATCAGTGAGGATTTAGAACTCACACGAACACAAGATTGAAAGCAGAGGTGTGATGGAGAGATTGAGAAGGGTACAAGTTCACTACACGCCGGTTGTTGATCCAATAGGCGCACAAAACAATGAAGTTGGAGAGATGATGCCTTCGTGCGATCATGCAGGTACACGAGCAACCTAGATAACCTAGAATGGTACTGGTATCGGATATTGGTTATATAGAGGCATGTGTATAGGTTTCATCAACTAGTGGAAAGGAGGAGGTAAGCGACTTAGCTCACGCAGGTTTCCGTTTGCAGTCAAACTTGCTGCTTCTATTCGCAACCAGCACGTCCAGAAACTCTTTCCCACCGCAAGCCTCTCGGGAATGTCATGTTGTTCTGATTAGACGCTGCAAACGGACAGCTGAAATATTGGGACTTGTATAAAGTCTCGTGCATTTGACCTGAGCTGCAACGTGCGCAACTTCTTGTAACTTCTACTTTGTCTCTGCCTCGGCTGACGCATCGATAAATTACAATGCTGATCCCTCAAGTGAACGTCCCACTGAAATGCTTCTGTGGCAAGAAATACCTATTTTCCCAAGATCTGGAGGAGCATCGAAGAGCTCGAGGTCACTTTCCGTCCCACAGATGCACCAGCGTTTGCAATCATCCAAAGTCAGTTCCAAAAGATGGCCCGTCTCGTATATGTGGATGGTGTGGCAAGACGTTCGAGAGGTCAGATGTTTTCCAGGACCATGCTATCGCCACAGGACACTGCTTCTGCTCCGATTGCAATCTCACTTTCCCGAGCCGTGAATCCTGGAAAGAGCACCGCAAATCTGCAAAGCACGCATCGGAATTCAAATGTTGTGACTGCAACCGTTCCTTTAAGGATGTCCATGCTTTAGTTGCACACATGGAGAGTCGCGTTCACAAAAAACCGCTCAAACCGAAGATTGCTCGGCAGGGTGAAAACCGCAGCATATCACCCTCATCGAGCAAAATGTGCGCCAAATGTAAACGGACTTTCTCAAGCTCTGAGTCCCTACAACAGCATTACGATTCTGTGAAACACAAACCGCTTAGCCACCTGGGGTGTCCCATGGGAACGGAATGCAGGGCAACCTTTACTTCGCCATCAGCTCTACTCCATCACCTCGAGAGTGGCAAGTGCTCGTCAGGAATGCAGCGCGAGAAAATATTCCAGCTTGTCAAATCATGCGACTTGAACATCATCAACCAATCTCCGTCAGCATCTGTGGCTTCTCCATCGTTGAGTCCTCAAGCTTACACCGCCTCGATTGGCACAGAGTCGTGGGCTGTAATGTCTGATACCGGAAGTGAATGGTCGCTGCTCACTCCATCGCCATCGTGTGGCAGTGTGCAGGAAAGCCTGGAGCAGTGGTCGCTCCTAGAGGATGTAGGCTCCCAGACAGGAGAAGGAGTGATTGTTGCGTCAACGACCCTACAGAATCTGCGATGTCCGATGTGTCCGGGAAAGCGAGCTGGATTCTCGACCCTGCACGCCTTGCAGCAGCATATGGACTCGCCAGTCCATAGCCCCAAGCTATATAAATGTCCAACTCTTAGTGGACAAGGAGATATAATCAAGCGTGCTGGACGTTTCTCGACCCTTGGGGGCCTATGTCAACACCTCGAGAGCAATTCATGTCGAGGTGGGAGAAGCGCCCTCTTTCGGTGCATTGGTTTCATGCAAGAGCGTTTGGAGCGACTGGGTCATGGAAAGGTGCAGTTCTTACTACCATCAGAAAATATTCGCTCGTAGCGCAGTCTACCAAATTTTATGAGAGTGTGTCGCCCGCACCAGCTTCTCCAATCTTGGAGTAATTCTTGGAGCCCACCTGCCTAGAAGAGTCTTACATTCACCGAAGTTGTATCGCGTGTCATTGCACATATGACGAAACAATCATCCTATAACAAACATCCTGAGATAATGGAATAATCATGACATTTCATACTGGATCGTATCAATATCGAAGCATGGCCAAGTCAATGTCGCAGTTGACCTCACGGCGGTATCCGACTGCTCAAACCCTTGGCTATTGGCGCACTGGATGATCTCGGGAACTAGCTTTGGATCCATGATCTGCGAATTCGATCAGGCATTGAGCGTAATGTAGCAGTTGCTGCCTCCAGCGAAGGCTGCAGCTTCCTTAGCTCGCTTGAGTTGCCTGAAGTGCACGACCCACCTCTGCGGCGTGGTTATTCTACATTAACGAAGCTCGAGGACGTGTTTGCTCACGCCATCATAGCATCTATTCACAATCATGCACAAACTCCCAGTGGAGCTTCAGAGACTATGTGTTGGGTTTCTAGGAGACGATGCAGATACGCTTAAAGCCCTTCGCAAAACCAACAAGCAACTTGGAAGCCTCGCCACCGAAACCCTCTTCGAAGTGGTAGTTATCAACAATGAGGAAGACAGTAGCAAGAGATTCCAAGGTCTTGCCGACTCGAGCTTCACTTCGCTTGTCCGTTGCGTCATCATAAACACGTCAGACGATCCTCATCATAGCGGCGGCGGAATGGACACGGCCGACATTGCAGAAAGCTTCAAAGATGCAATCGCAATCATGCATACCTTCCAAAAGATTGAGGAGGTACAACTCAGATTCGCCGAAGAGTGCGCGGTAGATGATGATGGGTGGGGAAAGGAGGTTGCCGAGACAGAAGGTTTCCGTGCTGAGATCCTTGAGCTTGTTCTACCCGCGATACGGCGCATAGACAGCGTCAAATCCTTGACGTTGAAGAACCTACAGGACTCTCACGACGAAAGAGATTTTGTGTCTGAAGATTTTATCACTGTCAGGCAACGCATCAGAAAACTACACCTTCAGATTGCAACTGAATACGTGGACGCCGCACCAGAGTACAACATCGACAAACCAGCTCTGCACCAAGGCTTCTCAGACATTTTGCCGAATATTTGGCTCAAGCCTATGAGTCATCAACTCACACATCTCAGTTTGTACAGCGACTGTCTCTGGGGTGTTTGGCCTATCGTAGACTTTCGATGTATCCCGCCTTTCACTCAACTGAGATCGTTGAGCCTGGGGAATTTCATGTTTGCACACGATTGGCAAACTAATTGGATCACGGCCCATTCTTCGACATTGGAAGCATTGTTCCTGGATGACTGTAGCATAGTCACAGATCTTTCCATGACTGAGGAGCAGGCACGAGCCAATTTCCCGGACCGGATGCTCGCGAAGACTGAAGATGACGATGATTATTCAATTTATGTACCGCTGCGTTGGTACACCATCTTCGAGTGTTTCAGTAATGACCTATCTCGACTCCGTCACTTCGCATTTGGTCACGGCGAATGGGACAGTACCGAAGCTTTTGAGACACGCTACGAGCTGTCTAGTTCAATCCACGAAGAGAGATATTACTCGTTCACCCATGGTTGGGGACCATCGCCGTGGAGCACCCCTGACTTCCACTGTTCCGGTGCGGAGAACACACTCGTAGACCCCGAAGAGGGAGACGAAGAAGCTTTGCAAAGCCTACTGAAAGTTGTACAACAGAGAGCCGCGGGAAAGGCATGAGGTTCGGCAACGAGAAGTTTTGATTGTTGACCTTAACGGATCTTTAACTCTCCTTACAATACGACCAATGTTAGATCGGGCCAATAGCGATTGAAACGCTCTCTCGACCACTACATAAAACCGAGACCGTCCTTTCGTTTGTTGTGGGCTGAACCTGAACAGTCAGGGTATTTGGTACAACCACAGGTCTTTTAAATTGTACTTCTATGAAAAACGAATCTTCATGCCCTAGTTGCATTCTCTTATCATCACTCAGCTGCTGTAATGCTTTTGCGACGATGTGGTTTCCATGAGCGAGTTTGCCAGGGAAGCCGAATGCCTGTGCAGCAAAACCAGCAAGATGAATGAGATTATAGTCTTTGCAAAGTGCAGCCCATTTCAGCGGATCATTGCTTGAGAAAGAGATCTCAACTGGTTTCGTGTCCGCCTCGTGCGTTACAGACACATTTTCAAATTGACTTGCAGTATCCGCCTTCGCCGCAGTCTTCGTGTCGCGGATTTCCAGCATCGTGAAAACTTGTCGAAACACAGGGATCAACTCGACACTAGTATCGATCCGGGCTTTCTCAGGCACCATGATAGAGACTTCAAGGTCATACTCGATGCCCCTTTTCACTGTTCGTGAACCATTCCGCAGTTTTGCGACGAGGCCTGCACTGTGACTTTGTATGAATAGATGTGGTTGGCAGAGGTCCGGCCGAAGCACGTCAAAGCGGTTGCGTACATTGACCGCTCCTAATGGACTGATCGGGCATCGTGGGCTCGCTAGTAAGAGGAGCATCGCTGGTTCTGTCACAGCTGATAGAAAGAGTGCTAACGCCGGAAGCGGAACCTCGCCAGCCTGGTTTGGGGAGTCAACCGCGTCGAAATATTGAAATATGTCTTCCTTGGTGATCGAAAATGGGGACGAGAGCGTCATCTCGTGTGAGGCGCTTGATTTGTCGTCAATATTCGACCCTGACGTCTTCTTGAAGGTTGACTTGAAGACCATGGTCAAGATCGCCAGAACGACTTCCTGGGGACGAAGCTCATGTGGGGAAAACGTGATTTCGGCATGCTTCTTGCTTTTGAATAGGGAAGTCAAACGATAACCGCTCCAGATCAGGAGGCTGACAGGTGCTGCACACATGTACAAGAGCGACAATAAGAGGAGAATCTCCATGTTGGCAAGGTCTTGTTGGGACAGTGTTGGTGCCGCGGGGATGAGAGTTCTTTGAATAGCATTCTCAGGTTGTGACAGGTCACAACACGGAAAGCTAACGCCGCTTGACGGGCGCTATGGTCTCGCTAATCGGATCTTGGACTAGATCGTCTGCCAATGACGTCATCAGCATCGTACAAGAAGACCAGATTCTAATACAACGGTCGAGAGCATGGGAAACGATAAATTATGGTTCCCGAGTGTCATCTCAAGCCTACTTTTTTTTGATTGTCCACGACTCTCTAGTAAATAAAATACATGTAATTTTCGATCCACACGAAGCCATCAAGATCCGCGCGTGCATGCCGGCAGTACAATGTGCGACACATTGCAATATTTGGAGTTACAATCACATCACTTAAGAAGCATGAAGCAGAGAAAACAGCAAGCAACACCCAGAGTCTGACATCGATTGATCTTCCAACGTACTTCTTAAGTCTAGATTCGAAACGCAAATGTGCAATTATCCCCTCACGACACCAACAAGCTATATACAAAACGACACCCTCCCACTCTTGCCCATGTCCATCTAGTCAACAATAGCATCCTGGAATGCGATGACCTGGAACTTGCTCAACTCGGCAAACTCAGCTACCTTCGCACCAATAGCCTGCTTGTTGGCGCCGTACGCCTGTTGGAAAACAGCCGCATGCTCCTCATCCCTGAAGGTCAAGTACGCAACCAGGTCGTGGTCAAAGGCCTCGGGGCTGTCGGTGAAGGAAACGACCTTGAGGCCCTCGGGGTCAGCCTTTGCGCGGCGGACGTATTGGCGAGTGAAGGTCTCGGGAGAACCGGCGGCACCGACGGTCTCGCGCAGGAAGGGAACGTGAGACTCGTAGGCGGATTGGAACTCGGTGGGAGAGAGGGTAGGGAGGCGGTTGACGAAAGCGGCGACGGTGTAAGGCATTTTGGAAGTTTGAATGGGGTTGATTGATGGGAACGAAGTGGGTTTGTGAGGCTTGTTTTGATGGAAGTGTGTTTGATTGTTGTGATGATGAGTTGGAAATATAGGGACGAGGTCTATTTATCTACATGAATGGTGCCGGCCGCGACGGCATGGAAAATGTCTGGCTTCAGTGAGCGCTGTTAGCCAAGACTGCAACTGTGCATCCAAAAGAGGTAGCCAAGCAAGGATCTGCACACTCAGAGTGCAGAATAACAATGCATTGGGCTACCAAATGGCCTAAGAACATGATGCTCTCTGTGCGCCTCGCCTATACGCAGTGCATGCTTACCTGGTCGGAACGTTGTCAGCGACCTCGCACCTCACCTTTGGCCACTCATTGTTCAGCGTGCACTCACTCGACCTTTGGGCGAGAACAATTGATCTTACGCCCAGAATTTTTGTTTCCCTGATCAGGGCCGGTCACAATGCGCATTGCAAAGTTGTATACTTATTGCGGTAGTGGTTCAAGGTTCGGCCCGGTGTCCGGAGTTCTACACAGCCAGTCTTACTCGATCCGAACACGGAGCTGTTAGCGCAGAGTCAAACAATGTAAGTTGATTTAGACATGAATGAAGTTGGGTATCGTAGAGACTAGCTCTGTCGAGGCCCCTCATTCTAAGCATGCGCCGCTAGAGTAATCCATATTTGGTGTTGCGGGTCAAGTACCACTGAGCCATTACCTCAAACCACCACCACTGCCAGTACTCGCTTCCTCAGCTTTCTTATCTTATGCTTTGTTACTTGGACCACTGCCCGGTCCAAGATGTCTGTTTTAATTGGTCTTCTCCATCTTGTTCCGCGTTTGCGACGACCTGAGTACATGATGTTGATACCCTGAAACAAGGGAGGATGATGACCTACGGAAGTGAGTAAATAAGAAGACATTCAAGATGGATTGAGAGTGTGTTGCTTCAGGTACGAGATTGTGTATTCCGTGTAGCTTGGATCGCTGCCTATGTCATTTGAATCTAGCGCTCTAGTTGAGCTTGCAAGTTCAATCGAATAGATGACTGACGGGCATGACTCAATTTTCATGTTAAAGACTGCATTCGCTATGGTACTGGTATAATCGGATAGTGATCTTCCAATGTTCAAAGATCTTTGCCAAATAGAAAGCATCAAACATAATCATAAGCTGCATCAGCTGCGAATACTTCTCTTACAAGGTGTAGATGAAATCAGGTCGCATGTCGCCCTTGATAACCTTCTCTTCCTCAGAGAGGCCATCGTGCATCGCATCCCGTTTGCCAGCACGGCGGAGGGCGTTCTCGCGTCGCAGAGCCAGGTGCATAAATATAGTGCCACCGAGGAGGAATACGATCTGGTAGCCAAGGACGACGCCATGTCCGGTGAAGAATCTTGGTGCTTGATTCTTGAGGAATATGTTGCTGCTGACCACACCGTTCAAGTTGCCGGCACCGACAACCATTCCCAGAACGAACGCACGCTTGAGAGATCCTTCGGTGTTGTTGGAAACCCATGAGAGTGTGACGGGAATCGTGGGGTAGATGCCGATGGCGCCGAGGAACGTGCCGGCATATTGGATCTTGATGTTAGGGCTAGAGATGAGAAGAGCGAAGCCGACAATGCCAATACAGACCGTGAACATGTTGCAATAACCCCTCCAGCGAGTGCGGTCAGCGAAGAAACCGACACAGACGGTGACAAACGCAGCGCAGACGTAGGGAGGAACGGTGAGGAGCTGAGCGTGGTGCCCCTTGTAGCCCATACCCTTGATGATGGTGGGAAGGAAGAGCGAGAAGGCATAGAGAGGGACCAAGCAGCCCATGTAGATGACCATGTAGCCATAGGTCTTCCAGTCTTTGAGAGCCGCGTAGATGTATCGCTTGTCAAAGTCCTCAGCAGTCTTGCCCTGGCGGTCGAGAATCAGCCGGCGTTGGACACGGACACGGTCCTCCTCGTTCAAGAAGCGAGCGGTCTCGGGCCAGTCAAACACCATCCACCAGGAAATGAGACCGGCGACGACAGTGATGAGGCCCTCGAGAATGAAAATCCAAGCCCAGCCTGGTCGTCCGCCAATGCCATCCATAAGAGCAATGCCAGCGGCAAGGAGACCACCAAATGAGCCGGCGATGGCGGCGGCAGAGAAGAATAAGGCAATGCGAATACCAATCTCAGATGACTTGTACCAGCAAGAAAGATAGTAGGTGACGCCAGGGAAGAGACCTGCCTCAGCCACACCCAAAAAGAAGCGCGCGATCAGTAAGCCTTTGTAGCTGGTGACCAGGCCCATGAGTGTCATGATCGTACCCCATGCGACAATCTGGCTAATGTTAGCGTGGGAGCTCAATGCTGTGGAGCGAGAACACTAACGATAGCAGTGAAGAACCAGCGTGGGGTCATGAGCTTGAGAAGAGCATTGGTGATGGGCTCAAATAGGGCGTAGGAGATGAAGAAAATGGTGAGAGACATGTTATAGTCGAAGCCAGACATGTTGAGATCTTTCTCCATACCCGCCAGACGAGCGTTGCCGATGTTAGCTCTGTCGAGGAAGGAGAGGAGGTAGCTGTCAAAGTTAGTCATTAATCACTTTAGAGGCAGGACTACTTACAGGAATGAGAGCCATGGTACAAGTGCCAGGTCGACCTTCCACATCAGCTTCTTATCAATGGCCTTCTTCTCCTCCTCAGTTGCTGCATGGTCGGGGTCGGGAAGACTGGCAAGGAGCTGCGAACGCTCGTACTCGACGGCGTTGCTGGCCTTGGGGTGCTCCTGGCTCGAGGCAGTTTCGACCTGCTCAATAGAGAATTTCTCTGGAGGTGTGGGAGACATCGTGAGAGATGATCAGAGTTGGTTCGTTGCGATGCTACAGGTGGAACCTGTCTGCTGGATCGACTCCATCGACTGCAAGATACCAAATACTTATACCTGCTCTGAACCAAGACTATTCTCCGCAACATCTCCACACAACGACCCAGTATGCGCCATGCCCCAGACGCCAGAGGCCTGGCTGAGGAGAATAACCCACTTGCTGTCAAGAAAATCAGATGTTGATAGTTCCATAGCTTCCAAAGTCTTGACCCACGGGGAAATGCGGGCTGGGCGCGCGCCCACGATCGCCAGAATAACCCCACTTGGGTGTAGCCAAAGGTTCTGCGGAGCCATGACCGTCCAGTCGTTGGTCGGCAACCATCGCGCAAGGTGATACAGCACGTGGCTTGCTTAGCCACCACCCGCATCCGCTAACCATTTGAAGGCGGCTTCTGGAACGTCCTTTTCGCCAGCTTTGACGGACGAATAAGACATCGTATACGGAATCCGCCTGTCGGTGCTCATATGGTGGATGTCTTACGCGACCAATAGAAATTCACCTCGGCGATTTGCCGTCGTCCTCGGAGAGTTGAAAGAGCTGAAGCCTCGTTGCGAGGTGATTTCATAGAGCCAAGAAAGTTGGCATTCACAGTTACAGACCGATTTTGATAGGTCACTTGAATCGATCTAAAGTAGTGGGCCGATCATCATGAAGTTTCCTCGGTGCTTTGGAGCTGTACACTAGGATGGAAATGCACCTTCACGATTGCGAGTGCCCGTCACGGCGTGCAAAACTTTGAAGACCCATGACTGTCATCCTAGGAGAGTTCGATCCAATTCTGCTTAGAGAGTTTTACGAACGACACTCTGTCGGCGAGAATGCCGCCTGTCTTGCCTCCGTGAGCGAGACCGCTGTTGTGTCGCAAATCATAAGAAGGTCGGTATGCGCCGGAGATGATATGAATGCAAAGTCTAATGGTCGAGTTGCTTGCCTGATTATCAATTCCAACACTTCAAGATTTCCTCGTACTGTATACCAACATTAACTCGATCCCGCTCCGCACCCACGAGGCTGAGCAGCGGCAGCCCTCTGCCCTCGATCACAATGTCTCCGACAATGGGACACGACCTCAACTGCCTCTCGATCAACGAGCTAGAGAGGCTAGCGACTGAACGAATGGATAAACAAACGCGAGATTACTACAACGAGGGTGCTGACTCCGGTCTGACAATCCACGAGAATATGAGTGCCTACCGCAAATATCGGCTTCGACCACGAGTCCTGCGTAACGTCGCCAAGGTTAGTTCGTCCGTTGAGATCTTTGGAACCAAGACCAGTGTGCCTTTCGGAGTCGCACCGGCGGCAATGCAATGTCTGGCCCACTCTGACGGCGAACTCGCGACGGCCAGAGCTTGCAAAAATAGAGACGTGGTCATGGGTTTGAGCTCGTTTTCAACTACCGCGCTTGAAGACGTCGCTTCTGCCTCTGGCGGTATCCCGAATATTCTTCAACTATATCTATTCGAGGAGAGAATACACAGTGTCAAGATGATCCAGAGGGCAAGAGATGCCGGATACAGGGTGGTTGCTCTGACAGTAGACACTCCTCTGCTGGGTAGAAGGAATCTCGAGATTAGGAACAATTTCCACCTGCCTTTGCACCTAAAGGTAGCTAACTTTGCTGAAGACGGAGAGTTGAAGCAACAGCTGGTGAGCTCGCCTGCCTTTTACGACGGCGACCGCCGAGTCGTTCCAAGCGGACCTGTAACGTTTCACTCCCATGGCGCCAACCCGACCTTGAGTTGGGAAGAGTCGATCGCATGGCTCAAGAAGGAGGCCGCCCCAATGCAAGTTTGGGTCAAGGGAATTGTCACGCCTGAAGATGCGGCACTTGCAGTTGAATACGGAGTCGACGGCATCATCGTGTCGAACCACGGAGGTCGCCAGCTCGACGGCACTCTTGCGACTCTCGATGCCCTCCCCGATATTGTTACGGCGGTCAACAAGCGTATACCCGTTCACATTGATGGCGGTATCCGACATGGTACCGATATCTTCAAGGCACTCGCTCTTGGTGCTGACTTCTGTTGGATCGGTCGACCTATGCTCTGGGGCCTCGCCTACAATGGTCAGGCGGGTGTTGAGCTCTGTCTCCGCCTGCTGACGGAAGAGTTCCGGCTATGCATGGGTCTGATGGGTGTCACAAAGGTGTCTGAGGTCGGGCCGCAGTACCTGAGCAAGTTGAAAGGCGATGGCTTTCTGGCTCGGTTGTAACTTGCTGTTAGCGATTGATGGTAACTATGATGTAAACAGATAGAGTCTTGCAATGTGATCAATTTTGCACCTGTTACGGCTAAGATTGTCACGGTGATCGTTACCTAACAGCACTCTGGCGTGGGCTTCTCCCCCCGGAACACGAAGAGTGAACATAGGACCTGAATCTCAGAATACAGCCGCTGTGCCACTGGCAATACGGCTCACAACTTGAGGGGGGAAGGAACACACACAGTCTTCATGCGCAATCATGCAGCACATGTTCTAGCTTGTGCAGTCTCGGGCCTTTTAGGTAGCTGGGGGCGTAGCTGGGGGCGTAGCTTGACTTTATTTAGAAGTTGATTGATGGGGAGTTAGGCTGCACGTGACGAAACACGACCTTTCGATATTCACACCATCCTAATACTCTTGGCGCACGTAGTAAGCCTCTTGGCCTATCAATGTTGAGCTGCAAACCTGACGTGGCTTATGGAAAGCGTCGGTCGTCACTCCGGTTCTATGCGGGGTATTGCTATGCCCAGCTGGGCGAGCCAACACACTACCATCAACTTCTTTGCATTTATTCAATTTCATTGCTTACTGTAATCTAGGGGTGCTTTAGGGGCAGCATTCCTAGTGTTCAGCTATGCAGGCATCCGATTTCAGGATAGAAGACTTCCGCAATGCATGGTGACCTACCAGCAGCCGATGCGAACCGGGTGCGAAGGCAGAAAACCAGCAATTCGTGCGAATACTGCCACAGGAGAAAGGTTCGATGCGATGTCAATACCTTCGGGTCTCCCTGCACGAATTGCCGACTCGATTCACGTCAATGTGAGAAGCGGGCATTGTTAAAACGAGGACGCAAAAGCCTTTCAGAACGTGATGCTCGCCAGAACGCAGCATCGGCGCCGACCAATGGGCTCTCTAATGGCATCTCAATGCACAAGAAATTGCCAATAGCCTCTGTGGGCGACGTGTCTGAACCTCTTTCGACAAGTTCAACAGATCTTTTCGAGCCAATGCCGCGGATTCGCGATGTGCTACAAACAGATATACCTTTCGACGACGATGTCCTTGTACCATTCTACTACCACTCCTACCTCGAGCGGGCCGACATAGGACACCTCTCACCAATCCAGATTTCCCTCCTGGAAAGACAAGGTTGTCTCAAGGTCCCAAGCGGATCAGTTCTCCACGAGTTCCTCCGCCAGTATTTCCTATACGTCCAACCTTGCTTGCCCATCCTGAACGAGGCGAACTTTTGGTCAATCTACTCCGGACAGGCGGTTGATGGGTCCTCCAAAACAGGAATATCCCTCGCCCTCTTTCAAGCGATGCTGTTCGCTGCTTCTAGGTTTGTCCGGCCCCAAATCATCGTAGCTTGTGGATTTAAGACACTTAAACATGCTCGAACCTTATTTCACCGTCGCGCCGAGCTACTCCTCGTGAACGAGGTCGAGAAGAACACTCTTTCACGGGCGCAAACGTCACTGCTACTCTCACTCCAATCCACGATCGAGGACCAGACGCTCAACTCAGCGTGGCTTGCACGGGCGATTCGATACGCGAGGCTAGCGAATGCTCATACCTACTATCACGATATCCCTGCGACAGGGCCCTACCTCGAGAAGAAGAAGCTTTGGTGGTGCTGCATAATTCGCGACAGAATGATTACCATCGGTGTACGTCGGAAAATACAAGTGACGCACGCCGACTTTGATTTCGACCAAGCAGGCCTCGAAGAGAAGGACTTCATCGATGAGCACCATAAGTCACAAGTCTACAGTTCAGACACCAAGACAAGACTCGCGCGAATCATCGCCGCTCAATGTGAGCTTGCAGTATCACAGACTCCAACTGTGATGGCTGCTTATCACTTAGCGCACAGCCAGCAATCGGCAAGTCCAACGGTTCCGAACCTGTTGAAGGTCATGAACGAAATCGAACGAGCGAGGACGGAACTTGCAGTTTGGTCGCGCAGATACAGAAAGAAGTTGATATCTTACGCCGATAGCGCCCGGCACGTTCAGGACTCGAGTTCTTCCATCGCGCTCTTCGCAAATATGACACTCATCCATTACTTGTAAGTGAAATGGGAGTTGGCTCGCTGATGATCTTGCTGACGAAGCACTAGCTCAACACTGGTCGCAATTTCGAATCATCAAGTATCAGTCGTGGAGATGCATCAAATGCACCTTGATGACTACAGTACGCGTTTGAATGACCTCAACACACATCTGAGAAGCTCCGTCGCCAATGTAGCCGATCGAGTCAAGCGCCTGAGCGATCAGGGACTCGCGCATCATCTTCCTATCAACGCGTAAGTATCTTAAAAGAAGATCGAACTATGCTAATTGGTATGATCAGTCCAGCGTGCACAGCGTTACCATTTGTACTCGAGGCGCTAAACCTCCGTCTTTCGGCCTCATCCCAGAGGTCTGTTCATCAGAAGCAGCTCGACTACTACAATAAAATGATGAACACCTTCCGCGCCCAGCATGACCATACTGAATGCGTCACCACTGCCGTCGATAGCATCCTCCAGGTCGTCGAGCCAGAGATTGGCCATCTCTTACAGCTGACTTCTGCCGATTCACCGCAGAGCGTTGGCTCGTACCACAGTGCCAACAGTATCACCACGCTGTCCCGGCCCTCAACATGGTCGGAGATGCTTGCCAATAATCCGCTCATATACTTGCGTTTATCTTTGTTCCTGGATCTAGCTCTCTCTCGTGGCAAGGCACCGCACGTGACGGATCTACCGATATGGATGCTGGGAGCGGCCGCTGCACTCCAGGCGCCTGCGCTTGCCAACTCCCTTCACCTGATGACACCTTCCATGCCGCAGAATATGCTCTTGTATAACGACAATTCTCGATTTGTGGAGCTGGGCAATGATGAGGAGGCTGTGATGCCAGAGCAATGTGAGTGCCGTGCGAACGAGTCCAAAGCCACAACTACTAATGGATAAAAGGGCCAACTTTTGACCAGACTGTCTCCATAGATATTCAGGACCCATGGGGTTTTGTTGACATGGATATGGTCGGCGCGTGGTTCGAGTCGGTGTAAAGTCAGCGTTGTGGCATTCCCGACGTCTGACAATGCGGTTCGTCCAGTACTTCTGAAGCTTAACGCCTACAGCTGCCATCATGAATCGTTATCACGTTGTGATTGAAGCCAATGGCTTCCTCGAAAATATCCATCCACTTCAGGCAATACACAAGTACAATTGCTTCGTACGTAGGATACAAACCTCCCGTAGATTTTTCGATTCATTATGCGAAATTCAGCTGGCGAAACTCCACTGGCTTCAAGGTCTATGTCGAGGGTTCGTTTCAATTACCTGCAAAAGACGCACGGTTTCAAAAACAATCGTGCTTTTTAAAGCCGATACCTCCTTTAAATGGTTGATAGCTCAACACTTGCTACACGCCATGATGTTTTGAACTAATCTGTAGTTTCTTCCTACATGAAGCTCCCCGGCTATACAGCATCTGATCTTTTCACTCTAGTCTCTCTCCTGCTTCGCGAATTGCCTGCCCATAATCGCCCGCGTTCGGCGATCTCACAATCGTATGCGTATGATACTTCGCCGGCTCTCTATTCGTCAAGAACACCCCCGAGTGATGATCAAGTTCTACCAGAATCACCGGGCTCTGGATGCGGAAGTAGAAAGCGTCGTCATCCCCAAAGCCTCCAATCCAGCAAAAGTGTGTATCGCTGAAATGCGCCTTGACCTGCTCCAGCTTCAAGTCCCGAGACTTCTGAGGATGGTAGAGTAGGAATTCGTGACAAATGTCCAAGACAAGTTGTTGCTGTTCGGAGTTGAAGTCGGAGACCGAAACCCCTTCGTAGGGCACGACGCGGTTATCACGGAACGCGCCGCAGCGGTGTCGCTGGTCATCAGGCCCCCAAGTATCCGTGATGAGCTCGTCGCGCTTACTCTCGTCGTTGTTTGAGTTGCCGTAGACTTGTTTCATGCCGGGATCCCGCAGATTCTTGAAGACTTGCGCCTTTTGCTGTTGTTCTTTGCTCAGACTCTGCATCAGTTTCAAGCCCAAGTTGCCCTCTTTATGCAGTATCTCTGTTCCCTTCCACTCTCCTGAGTCGATGATGTTGGGCTCTGCGCCTGTGAACGATGGTGATAGTATGACCTGTGGACCCTTAAAGAAGCAAGCAATATCCAGATGATGACCGTAAAGGAGCCAGCCCCATGGTTGCGATGCAGATGTGGATGGTGTGCCAAAGATCAAAAAGTTGTAGGAATATTTGTTGAGAATGTTGGGAAGCTTGACAACTTCTCCAAGAAAGTGGTTGATGCGCATGGCAGCGAGCGCTTTCTGGTATCCTTCTGGTGAAAGAGAGGCTTCAATGACACTCAGGATGGATTGAGCAGTTTCTTCTGGAACTAAGGCATGTTAGCTTAATGGGCACCAATTGTTCCAAGATATAGTCATACCCTCTTCCAACCTCAATCCAAATGGTCGCAACAGGAACTCAGGATTACTCCAAGCACGCCATTCTCGCGCATTGATCTTGTAGCTTATTTTGCTTTTCTGCTCAGTACTTAAGCCGCCAAGTAGTTGCTCCGCTCTCTTCACCACGCTCTCAATGTCAAAACCTTCATCTCTTGCCTGATACAACTCTTCCCTGACGTTGCCATCATTCGTTACGCCTTTGTATGGCTCCTCGAGCAGCTTATCCCAAACTTTAGTTAAGTCGTACAACCACGGTGGTGCACGATTGTCCTGCATGCACTTGGCATATTCGTAGATATCCTGCTTCGCCGCTGATGTGAATCGAGGACTAGTGAGATCTGGTAAATGTGACCGGAACCCCGCCGAGGCTTCGTCGAAAGAGTTGCGTCGCGCCATATCGTGTAGAATGTGTGAAAATGTGGACGTGCACCAGATCTGGAGCTGAAAGATCAAGAGGACTGCTAAGCGCAGTTTGATATTGCTCTCGTGATTGATGTCACTCCACTTTCCAGTTGAAATCGATGTATGTTGTTCTTCAAGCTGATCGTAGCCCGGATGAACGCTTTCCCGCCCTCTTTGCTGCGCAACGACTCTCGGAGCTCAAAAGTAGCAGCGGGCGAGACCTTTCGACAAAATGCTCTGAACAATAATGAAGAATGGAGATGTCTCTTCCGTACAACTTGCTATGCGAAACGCGTTGCAGAACTTGCGTGTTCAGAGACTGGAGCTTGGTGGAGTGTCTTTCGAACGTACCCCACAACGCGGGGCAATGCTCAATGCTCCGGCCTACGGCTCCGGCATCACAACAACGCCCGCTTCTGGCACAGGATCTAGAGCTGACGTTTACGAAATACTCACTGAGTAAAAAGTGAAATTGAAACATGCTGCGGGTGATTGCTTGTCCGATCAAGTATTTCATCCATACTGTGAGGGCATCATTGACTTCGACATACTGATTTCGTCCTTCGACATATCCCACCACGCCCCACATCCCGAGAGGGCATCACTTTGAGCATCACGAGCATCATGTCATCTCAACGCAAAGGCCCCTTCCGCCTAGTGACAGTCAATACCGCACCAGAAAGAGCAAAGCTTCTCATTGGTCGTATGATCGAAGCGCTTCAAGATCGCTATGACATTATACATGTCGCCAATTGCTCAGGTCAGCACCACTTGTTCCACAAACAAGCCTCTTGAAATGGTACTCATATGATGCTACAGCCATAGAAGAAGTTGCACCAGCAGTACGGCAACACCAACCCGAAGTTCTCTTTTCGGCATCCATGTGGAGCCCAGATGAGGCGGCAAAGATTCGAAGTATAGCGCGGCGGGAACGGCCCGGGATCGGGACACATGCTATACCTCAGGGATTGCAGGTTGAGAAGGGCCCAGACGCTATTGTAGAATATTTGGTGGAAGTTGTGCCGGATTTGTTAGACAATTTGAGAATTTAGTAGGATACAGCAACTCAAAGTTCAGCTATCAACAGTGCTATACAATGCTCATTAATATGTACTTTTGGCCCCATGTATCACTAGTACAAGCTCTTGCACTCCCAACTAGCCGCAGCATCCACATTTCCCTCGCCCTTGTACTTAGCTTGCTTCGGGTACATGCACAACGGCCTCTGCCTCGTCACATCCTTCGGGTTCGTCTCGTTCGCATACTTTGTACCAACAATATACTCAGGGATCTCTCCCTTCTCGACCCAAGCCATCATCGCCAGAATCACGTCATGCTCCTTGTCTTCAAATCCAGGTACGCCGGAAATGCCATTTGATAACGCAGACGGCTGATTCGGACCCGCAAAGTACCATGGGGAGACGACATTGGGTAGGGAACCAGAGCAGTGACCCATGCCGGGGATGAAGAAGAATTTGAAGAACGAATCTACATCGATACCCTGCGGCGCCAGAGTGCGTACGACGTGGTTGTAGTAGTACGGAGTCGAGCTTGTGGGAATCGCAAAGTCACCCATGCCGTGGTAAGACATGATTTTGCCGCCCCGGCTGTGGAAACGCGAGAGATCAAAGCCAACGGTGGCGTTTCCAGGGTTCAGGGAATCACTCAGGGTAACGATGTCGTCGTTATAGTCGCGGAAGTCCCAGTCTGGTCCCAGGCCGAGGAAGTATTTGGGGTAGTCAGAACCCAGTGGATTGGGGGCGTTGCCAGATACCAGTGCAGGAATGCCTTCAGCACCCAGATAGAACGTGGGGAACAATAGAGTGTTGTTTTCGCCAAGGTAGTCGGTATAGATGTTCTTCAGGGTATTGATTTGGGGACCTGTTAGACAACTCGTACTGTTGGTGGTCGCGTTTGCGCCGCATAGCATTGCCTCCGGGCGGAAGACGCAGCCTTCTGGATTTGAAATGAGCTTATCAACCAGACCATCCTGGGGATCGCACTGCTTGATGACTTCCGCATTGATAGCAGAGAACAGGGGTCCGGAGATATAATGGTCTGCAGTAGCAGGCTGGTTGTACAAAAAGACACGCACAGTCCAAGGCTGCATGTGCGCTGTCCACCAGGCCGGAGCGCCGGCGACGATGCCATCAAAATCTTCGGGATAATATTCTGCCTCCTTCAGTCCTTGGCGTCCTCCAGTCGAGCATCCTGCGTAATAGCTGTACGACACATTCTGGGAGTAGTATGCAGCAGCCATGCTCTTGCCGATCACAGTAGAGCCGTGCATGGCAAGATGACCCCAGTTCTCGACACGATCGGGCTGCTGATAAGCCCAAGAGCCATCTGGCGACGAAGAGTTGTGGCCGGTGTCGGTTGACATTGTTGCAAATCCATAACGTGTGCCAGGAGCCTATATAATATCAGAATGAAGCCCGCCTAACCAGCAATTCTCGAGCTACTCCGCTGGTTCTTACATACCATGTCGAGGTAATTGATACCGCCAGCAAATCCACCATTGCCTACAGCCAGAAATCGTCCATTCCATTCATCGGGCAAGAACATGCCGAAGCCATATGTCGTATTGCCAATCGACTGAACCTGTACAGACACAGCGCACAGACTTGGGAGATTTCGAGGGCTTGTTGGGTATCCGGTTTGGCTCTTGGGAACTTCAAATGTACCATTTGCGGCGACTGAACGCGCGAAATTGACGGTCGCACCAGCGGGCAATACGGCTTGAATTGTGTTTGGATCACATTTGGCGTTTGCGGCAGCCAAGAAGGCGCTGAAGCTGAGTAACGTGTTCTGCTTCATAATGTTCATCACCACGGAGAGTCCGATAGTGACGGAATGTCAATCAGGACGACTGTAGTTTTCTGACCGCGGAAGAAAAGCTCGAGAGACTTGTCTGGCGCTCGAGAGTAGGGGATCTTATAACGGGACGTTGCAAACAAGGCATCTCCACAGTTTAGCACTGTACATATTCTGACCATTGCGAACTTGCTGGGCCTACTAGCTGAATAGCGCAAAGAGGTGGTTGGTTCCCGGAGACGACGACCCAGAAGCGCTCTGGGGCCGTTCCCTGCGTCATTCATTTACGTGCCGTCCATGCTTCAAGGGAGTAACGCCGATCGGCGTGGCTTGTGCAGCGAGAAACGAGAAGGTAGGCCGACATTGATTCTGAAAACAGTTGGCTTTGCACTCAATAGTCTGATCACACCGAGGCTTTGGGATCCCCGGACTTGACGGAACAGGAGGTTGGAGCAAGACACAATGATGATCAGGGCTGGACCTCTACCGACAATCGGCCGACACGTGGGGCAAGGGTCCACCACCGCTAGCGATCTGCCCCGCCAACGGTGGGGATGTCCGGCAAATGTGCGAACAGCAGCAAACAATCAGATGCGTCTTCGGATCTTGAATGTTCACCGCAGCATACGCGACGCGTCGTTGAAGCCGGAAGTATTCTTTACGCGTCTTGTTTCTTCATTGGCCGTTTGAGGTATACGCTCTAAATCGATATACGTAGTTTTGGTCTAACAGTGGCCGGTTAAGATTTCATCCACATCCCGAATCCAGTGCTCCAAAAGGCCTGGGGCAACAGAGCTTGGCATTGACCCGTGACATCGTGCCTGTGGTGGATGTGGGGATAAAGAAACGTCTGGAGAACATCCACAGAGTTGTTCGTGGCTCGGAGCAACTTCGAATATAATAACGGCTACCCGTCAAGTGCATTGCATCATACATTTTGTTGTCGAAAAGCCAGAAAAGTAATAACTACACATCATGGCGGACAATCTAAGGATAGCAGTCATCGGCGCAGGTGAGCCTACATTCTTGCAAAATAGAAGTGCCATCTTCAATACTGATAATGTGTAGGCATGGGCGGTCTTGCCGCAGCCCTTGGTCTAGCAAAGGCTGGCCACAAGAACATCACCATTTACGAGCATGCACCCAACCTAGGCTTTGTTGGAGCTGGTATCCAATTGGCACCAAACATGGCACGTATTCTCGACAACTTCGGCTGCTGGCAAAAGATTGCCTCAGAAGCAGTCCAATGCGCCAACACGTCCATCCGGGAAGGCTCCACAGACAAAGAGCTTGGATATGTAGATCTGGGCTATGTTAAAGAGAAATATGGTTACCCACATATGGTCGGCCATCGAGCCAGTCTGGCCAATGGTCTATGTGAAGGCTGCGAAAAAGAACCAGGCATCACATTCAAGCTCGGAAGCGGATGCTCCAACGTCAAATTTGGCCCCAAGCCCTCCTTCACAGTAACACCCACAACAGGAGGAGATCCCTACACGGTAGAATGCGACATTCTCCTCGGCGCAGACGGCGTCAAGTCCAACACACGCGTCCAAATGCTCAAAGAACTCGGCCTCACAGGACAAGCACGAGACTCAGGCCAGGCCGCATATCGCATCATGCTGAACCGCGAGCAAATGCAACACGACCCCGAACTCCTCAAGCTCATCGACTCGGACACCGTGACGCGCTGGATCGGTGAGAAGAAGCACATCATTGCATATCCGATCCACAACAAGACAATCTACAACATCAGCACCGCACAGCCCGACGTCAACTTTGCCGGCGCCCCAGATGCGCAGTACACCACTAAGGGCAGCAAGAAAGCGATGATGGATGTGTACGGCGACTTCTGCCCCATGATCTACCGCATGCTCGACCTCGTGCCCGAAGGTGAAGTCGTAGAATGGAAACTGCGCGTCCACGACCCTCTCGACACATGGGTGCACGGCAGCACCGCGCTCGTCGGCGACGCATGCCATCCCACACTTCCGCACATGGCACAAGGCGCCGCACAAGCCATTGAAGACGGCGCTGTCCTCGGCGTCGTGCTCTCGCCTGCGCGTATCGCAGACGCAAAGCCGGAGACGATTGAGAGGGCGCTGAAGCTGTACGAAAAGCTAAGGAAACCGAGGGCCGAGGCGCTGGTGGAGTTGGCGGCGGAGAGTGGGAGGGCGATGCATTTGGGCGCCGGGAAGGCGAAGGAGGAGCGGGATAAGGTGTTTGCAGCGCTCAAGGCTGGGTCAGGCAAGGTGCCTGACAAGTGGGCGGATGCGGATGTGCAGTCGCAGGTGTATGGGGTGGATGTTGTTGCTGATGCGGAGGCGTTGTGTGAGCAGGAGGGATTGGTTGCTAAGTTGTAGAATGAAGAATCATCACGGGATAAAGGGGCTTTTGTATACAGGATGGTATGTGCGAGAAGATCGATTTCAACAAGGCATCAAATCAACCGAGGAGATTACGAAGACTGATATGTTGACTTTAGAATCTACATCCGTCCCGACATCTCTCCTCTCATCCTGTGTCCTCTCCATTGCACCACTGCCATAGGAACCAACGCCACTCCAACTAACAACGCAGCCGCGATCCCAGCACTGTTCGAAACACCCACACTCTCAAACATGTCAGGAAACCAGAACGGCCCAATGAATCCCCACGTCTGCCTCACGAACGTGATGAACACACCTATACTACCTGCTTCATCGGGGTAGCAATCAACCGCATACGTGATCAAGACTGTAGTGACAATCTGGTTTCCAGCCGCAGCAATGCCCGCCCCAATAATCGGGGTAACATTCCAGTGTCCTTCGGGTGCCTGCTCGATGCGCACGAGAAACACAACCATGCCGCAAATCGTCAAGAGAATGCCTACATAGCTGAGCCAAAGTCTGAATTCTGGCGCAGGCCTCGCCGGCGCAATGCGCTTTGCCTTTCCTCGCATCCACAGATCGCTTGCGTGGCCACCAATCTGCTCGCCGACAATGGACCCGATGATCAAGCCCAGGAACTGGAGGCCGAGTTGCTGTGCATTGAAGTGGAATTTCTCAGCGAAGAGTTGAGGGATCTCGACGGTTGTGAGAACAGACGCGAAGAGGAAGACCATTGCATACGCGGCCGCCGGGATCATTATACACGGATACTTCGCCAGCCTCAGGGGACTGACAAACTCCATCGCAGTGATAGGCGTGCTGTCGATACGGCGGAACTTGAGGTACTGTTCCCTCCACGCCGCCCACCCCGTCTCTGCATGCTTGACTTCGCCGTGGCGCATGAATCGTGTCTCGGGGCCGAAGAGGGAGTACAGCACAAGCTGTACGCCGTTGATGATGGCGAGGATCCAGTAGATCCAGCGGTATCCAGCGTGTTGGGTGACGAAGCCGAAGATCAAGGGAGCAAGTGGAATACCGATTGTTACCATGAGCGTCCACACGCCCATGTAGCGCGCACGCTCGCGCTTGAAGAACGTCTCGACGACGACGGCGCTGCCGATGGCGTTGGGGGGGCTGATGAAGAAAGATTGAAGCGCCCGACAAGCGGCCATTGCTCCGTACGTTTGGCTTTTCGCACACCCGATGTTGAAGGCTAGACTGCCTATCAAGCTGATGATGAATATAGGTCTTCGTCCATAGCGCGTCGAAAGAGGACGCCAAAATAGCGGCGCGCCGCCGAGAATAGCGATCTGAAGGGACGTGAGGTATGAAGTCCGTTGCAGGCTCACGCCGAGGTCTTCAGAGATGATTTCGTAGGCTGGGATAATGGCTGATGCAGGAAAGGCACACATGCATGCGTGGAAAGCGACGAAGGCCAAGTTCATGACTTTCTTGTATGTCGGCCAATTGTAGGGGTCTGCGTCGCTCATGGTAGGAAGGGGGTCGATGTCGAGGGTGCCATGGCGTTGGAGGAGGTATTGGCGATGCTCTTCAGACAAATGAGTTGCTTCTGCTTTGTCGAGATAGGTTCCATGAGTTCCAGCATGCTCGAGATCTTCTTTGTGTTGGAGGTCATCGCTGGCGTGCTCTTTTGCAGTTGCCATGTTGTCCCAGACGAGAGCTTTTGAAGACGATCGTGATGAAATCTGGAAAGAACCTGGAGAAGTATGAAAAAAGGACAAAAGACGCAAAATGGGTTCCACAAGAATCAACCCTCAAACCCTTATCCCTCCCCAAACTTATGCTCCGGATGAACATCTATCCCGCACCTCCCAAGTGGAGTCCCCGGATCATTTTTCTCGCCCATGGGGTCCATCAACAAGGATCATGCCGCACACTCGTCACCCAAAACCTCACTTTTCGTCATCCCTGCCGCGTGGGTCCGCGGCTCAACAACTCGGCAGCACAGCGTGCGAATACACATGCAGCAAAGTCCATCCCGGATTGATCGGCGCCCGTTGGCTAGCACGACGACGTCGGCTGTCGCAGTGGGTCTGAGTAATGACGGGAACACATAACGGCAGTATAAAAGGAGAATTCAGTATGAGACCTCGGTATTTGATACATAGCTTTTCGCGAGGAACCGCCCGTTAGCAATAGAGTCAGTGGGTGGCGAGGACGGATGCAGCGGCTTGTTCGTGCACAAGCTTTGAGGAAAGCTTGATAGGCGGCATGCACTATCTCCGGTCGCATATTTCCGACCACTCCACCTCAATTGTGTGGGACTCGAGCTCTCTGCTCGTTGAACTTGGGGCTTAGCCACCAGTATATATGTACAGTTGTGGTCCAGGTGCTGTTGAAGCCGAGTGTCGCATTCGACTTACTAAGAAGCTCTGTGCTGGCTCTGTACAACAGGTGAGAATATTACCAGTATGGACGCCCTCATACAATTTAACAATTTCTTCATTCATCCTACTTCATCGCTGAAACAGTGCTCCAAGCGCCAGGCTTTTGTTCAACCTTCGCACCGACATGCACATGCGCCTCCTTTCATATCTATACATGCTTACGGTCCCATAACATCAAGAAATTTGCTGAGCCGGCCCATGTCCTCAAATCGCAAAACAAGCAGAAAACAAAAACGCTCTTTGTATCCGTACCAAAAGAAATGTGCAGCCGAAACAAATAGCAACATGGGCTGATGTTGTCTCAAACGCCATAGCATGCCAGAACAAATAGGAAAGGTGTATGCATAACGACCTGGTATAGAAACACAGTGTATCTCTGCGCGACTGCGCCCGATGCGTGCCGCCGAGTGATGATGAAATCTCGCTTGCTAGTAGCTTTTCTTGCTCGCAGGTCTGGAAGGGCCTGCTTCTTTTATGAACTTTTTGGACACGTGCACGTATCCTTTTGCCGTCTTTGGAATTTTGACTCGACTCCTCGATCACCTCGTAGTCAGCAAGACATGAACGAGTCTGCATTCCGTCGTGGGTGACCTCCAACATTCAGGGACACGACTTTCTGAATTCACAACGAGGGACGTATTGACGATTTACTCCGACCTGGCTTCTCTCGGTGTATGATGATCAATTGGATGCACGTCCTGTGAAATCGGCGAGTGCTGAATGCGACTTGAAATGTTGGCCGGGGCGAGTCTACCCTCCCTTACGATCCGCTGCATTGGCTGGCAGTGGCTCGCCCATCGTCTTTTGTTCGGCTGCTTTCTTCTTCTTGTTCTTGGCGTTGCGACGACCCGACGATTGTGACCAAGGATTGTTGTTATGAGGTCCGGCAGATTTGCTACCATTCTCGTTGCCTTGCACCTTGCCCTTTTGCTGGCCAGACCGATTTTCTTTGCTAGCATTCGATGGCGGAGTGTGCGATGCGCGACGGTTCTGTTGACCATTGTCTTTGGCCTGAACCTGCGCTTTCGTGCCATTTACAAGTTTATTTACTTCATTTGTGCGTGTCGCGGTCGGAGAAGGAGTGCGTGTCTCAAACACTGGAGAAAGCAGCGGCAATGTTGCAGACTTGACCTCTTGGGGAGCCATACGATTCTGATTCGAGGTGTCCAAAGCCGGAAGATCACTCGTGTATGCAGCAGTGCGCCATTGCGGAGGCAGAGTACGCTTCGGAGATATGTCTTCGGAGGTGTCGTTGCTGTGCCCATTGCTGGCATTGTAGTTCATCCAGCCTTCAGGCAATGAAGGAAATGGCTGTTGACCCTCGCTCGGTACTCGCGTCAAACCGTTAAGCTCCACTGGCGGACTGTTTCGTGTGGACCCATTCGCGATAGCCGGACCCATTGCATCTGTGACGGCTTTCTGGCGCTGCATCTCCTCGAGCACCAGCTGCTGGCGAGCCTGTAGCTCATTGATTTGGTGCACCGCTTGTTGATTAGAGAAGATTCCTAGTCCAGATGGCTTGGAGAGGTCCGGGGGAAGTGACTCGATGGTGTCACTTCTGACACGAGGCTCGCGTGGCGGCGTCGGATACGACCCATTCGCAATGACTGGTCCACTGTCCACAGGAGGGCGAACAGAATCAACTCGGGCTTTTCGCTGATCGTTGGCGGGCCCTGTGGGATCACCAACACCGCTGGAGTAACTTCGCATGTGTCCGCCGAGTGGAGATGGCGAGCGTGACACTCGCCTCAGAGCCGTGTTGAGGAGAGGCTGGGTAATCTCAGAAGACACGCGCCGGCGACGTTGAGCTAATTCGCTGAAGGTAGGTATTGGCCCAACCACGTAGTCCTGCAATTGTCGCGGTTGACTCTGATCTGCGACGTAATAACCCACATACTCTTTCGGTTCGCTGATCTCAGGCTGTGGAGCCGTCACCTCCGGGACCGCGATAGGCTCAGCATGGCTGAATGCTGGGCTGGCTTGGACATCAGAGGTTGACTGCGGGGCCGGAATGTCCTGCGGCGTGGATCGCGCAATAGGATAGCCAGCAAAGGTCGCGGTATTGGGATCAAAAAATTGGGGAGCGGGCTGGTACCCTGCGGGTATCGGTTGAGGAGCAACACCACGGGGGGGCTGCGAATGTGAGCGGAGTGATCCCGTGTCACTGGCGTTCGAGGCCCGATGAATCTGTCTGCGCAGGCCTGGTATGCTATTGCTCAGAGACGGAGATGAAGGATTAGTCCTCGTACCGTCTTGGGAAGCAGTGTCTTGTGCTTGGACCGGATTGTAAAAGCCAGGATATTGATACAAAAAGCCTGGCGGAAATGTGTTGGGTGGCATTCCGAGCTCGGCCATTCGAGGACTGGAGCCTCCATTCACGTACTGTTGCTTTTGTGGAGAGCCAGACAAGTTGCCAGATCCGCGATTCTGAGCTTGTGCCTGCGCAACAGCGTGAGCGTGCATCTGAGCAGCGCGCACTTGGTTGTTCTGGTGCTGGGCGTGTTGTTGAGCAGCCAGGTGCGCACGGAGTGTATTTGATTGCATCTCCAGCATATGGTATTGCTGAGCAAGCTGATCGTGCAGCTGAAGTTGATCGTGCATACCCCGGGGGAATTGGAAATACTCGGGCCCAGCGCTGGCAGGAATTGGTGGGCTGTGTAAGAAGGGTGGCCGACCCTGAAGGTACGAATTGCTGCCTGAGGACCTTCTGGCTGAGCCATTCTGGTTGCGCGAGCCGAAACCTCCTCTGCCACCGCGGTGATTGGATCCTCCTCGTCCATTCCGCGGTGGCAGACTGGATGTGATGGTCGCCTTCTGAGATTGTGGCTTCTTGAAAATATGACTCGTCTGCTCCTGTGCTGGGAACTCGAACTGCTCGCACGCCTTCTCCAGCTGCTGCCCATCGGCGAGAGCATCAAAAGCACGGCGTATTTCCTCATGAATTCCGTGCCAGGCGTAGTCGTCCGCAGAATTGCCCAGATTGCGATCAGTGCTGAACGGCTCCTCGACGCACAGGCGGTTGACGCCTTCTTTTTGTCCACCTCCAGGGTGCCAATTTTTCTCTTCTCGTTTGATACGAGCGCCCTGCCGTACCGAAACAACTATTTTCTCGTAATCGACCTCGTGGCCGTAAAGTCGAAAAAAGTGAAACAACAGCCGCCCAATACTCTCAGTATTCTCCTTCCCGAAACCTGATAACGCATCGAGATCATCAGCGAAGCTAGACAATGAAGGCTTCCCAGTCTCCTGGTCTATCTTGCGATTGGGTAATTTGTGTAATGACGGTAATATCGGCGGTTCCCGCGTCTGCAAGAAATTTAAGATCATGCATATCCAGGTATAAGAGCTGATTGTGCCACCAATACCTGTATCATGTCAGCAAAGATGGGATGGAATGGCGTGAGCACTGACCAGCATCGTTTAGGATACGCCGCTTCGTCCAGTGCTTGATGATCATGGCCAGCGGCCGTACGCGAGAATCGAGCTGCACATAGAGGTTGATCATCCGCGTGTTCTCGAGCGCGGCAACATTATTGACATTCATGTCGCACGCTAGCTGCAGTTCAGGGTCCCAAACTTTTACGATTCGGACCTTGGCCGCCGGTATACACACAACACGTTCCATGCCATCTGTGAGGGTCAGTATAATCGAAAGTATGTTGGTGGGACGACGTACGCTTGTCGAGAGCCTCTGCGAGCATGTGCATCTCCTCTAGCCTTTTCATGGGCGTCTGGATGCAGATGTCAACTGCCAAACGTTAGCATATCCCTGGACCTTGTAGCAAATGCAATTACCGTCACTCTCGGCCGTCCATAGCATGTTCCCCGACGAGCCAAAAATGGACACCTTGAAGTCGTTGCCCGGAAACTCAGTCTCTAATATGCGCTGCACTTTTGCTACAAATTTATTTCGTACATCGGTATGCTCCTGGGTCGGCTGTATCCGGTCGTACAGCTCGCGCATGTCACCGCTGAGCTTGTCGTCCTCGTGGGGATCAAGCGTCTTCTTGGGCTCCTCCTTGGCCGGCTCAAGGATATCTGAAGATTGGTAGGGCATCCGCCGTCTCCCCAGTGCTCCGACATTGGTTTCAAACTTGCATTTGACTGGCCGTGCCGGTCTCAGGGTAGGCATGGTGCTGTTTGCTTCCGAGTGAACGGAGCGTGGCGAGTGGGAGCCCAGTCCGCCATTGGGCGAAGGGGAGCGCGAGCGCGTGTCATAGCGGCGAGCGACCTGCAGGGGCGTCGAGGGCACAGAGTTCGAGTGCTGTGAGACGATAGACGGGCGCTGGACGCGGGCTAAGGCGCCGCCTGCCTCTTCCCGTTTGCTGGCCATATTTGGCGGCGCAGGGGTTTTTGCTGTCATCGTCGGCGCGCTGGGCTGCACGCTGCACGACGACTCCTTATTCCCATCTGCGGTATCTCTCGGCGCAGGAGCCGGCTTCGCGGGTGGGTTCTTGGGCAGGACACGGGCTGAGTCCCGCTGAGGTGGCGGGCTCAGGGAGTGGGGAGACACAATGACGGCGGGCAAGGGCGTGTGCGAGGCGGCGGGGTGCAGTTCGTCGATGCGCGCAAGCTGCAGGAAGGGCTGCAGCAGGATGTATGGCGGGGCGTGCAGCGGGAGCGCGGCAGAGGGGTGGAAGGGCGTCGAGGGCGGCGTCCAGAGAGTCAGGTCGGCGGGCGGGCGCTCGAGGAGGGAGGCGCGCTGTTTGGTCTGACGGGGGGTGGAATGGATAGTAGAAGGATGGGTGATGTAAAGATAGGTTGGGCTCGAGTAGCGGCTGTCGCCCATAAACTTTCTGGTGCGGGTGCGCGTGGTCGTGCTCGTTCGAGGGCCGCCTCCTGCGATGCTTCGAGCCGGTGCTGGCCTACGGCAGTGTGGGTGCAAAAGCGGGATGCAGACGCTTGCGCAGATACAGATGCGGGCACAATGCGTGCAGAGAGAGCGTCGAGTACAGGCAGGGCGTGGGCGGCGGGCGGGCAGCACTCAACACCACGGGCGCGGTGCAGTGAAGGCAGGGGAATTCGTCGACGTCGTGTGAGTGCGGTGCTCAACCCCTGCTGTGGAGAATGGTTCGCTGGAATTCGGCGCGGGTGACGGCTGTGCGGCGGGTGGGCTCACTACGGCAAGACAGCAAATAGAAGAGAGAGCGAAATTGTGGCACTATGGAGCGAGTCTGCACTGAATGAATGGGCAGACGTGGTGCAAGTACGGGCTCCAGAGTGGGTAGTCTAATTCGCGGTCAAGAAGAGGGAGGCCAGCTAGCATGCTTTGGGACGCTGTCACTCCACGCGCTACAGGCGCATCGCTGTCACAGGCCTACACAACTTTGATACTACGCCAATTCGCCCGCGTCCACGGAGCCGCGCCGCTCGCCCACACGCGGTGATGCTTTGGATGCCGAATAGCGTGCGCCGTTGTCTCTCCTTCTCGTCGCTCCGCGGCATTCTTCGCCTTTGGTACCTGCCGAGTACAACAAAGTCGCGCCTCCCTCAATGAACCGCACTTCCCCGCCCTCGCGAGACAGGACAACGAAGAGAGCACTTCCCGCCGCCACCGGCCCTGTCTACCCTCTCAATTGGACCATCATCCTATGCCTTTCTTACGTCGTGCGACCGTGTGTCTGGTCATCCGTCGTCAGCCCTGTTGGAGGCTGACCGGTGCAGAAACGCATTGTGTGAAACTTCCTAACTTCCTCCCGTGTTGGCATCTCGCCTAGACTGCATTGCATCAATCGCATTGACAGTGCCCACAGACCTCCGCGGCGGTCCTGTTTTTCGTTGCTATTTCGCAACAAAGGATCCATTCTCTGGTCTTCACCACGAGTCTCTTCATTCTGCATGCATGGCTGATCGCGTAAGCTTTGCGGCCGCCGAGGGCGCTGCAGGTACCCTCGTCTGCGCCGCTTACTGTGGATGCCAAAGGCCTCTGAACGAGTTCAAAATAGGTGACCCTCGAAATATCGGCTTTAGTCACGGCTCGTCGGACTCTGCTCACATGGACTGCGGGCTCTGCACTTGAGTGCTGACATGGTGGGCCGTCGAACGCGCTGAGCTGCACTGCTCCATTCTCACGAAACGCTGCCACAAGATGCGAAGATGACAGTAAGATGGCAAGTCGTATAGCACCCTGTCAGATGCCATCTGTTACCTAAACAGACTATATACAACATACTAAAGATCCACTCCAACGCAACGGGTACCCGACCAGTGTCGTCAGATCATATTTCGCCCATTAAGTTGCAGCCGCATCCAGGCTCCAAAATAGCAACATGCATGTCCAGCGGAGGAAATGACGGTGCCGCTGCCCAATCAACGTGATGCAGCGAGGTCCGTAGATTGCCTCAATCTGTTACGCTCGTTAACACGCCGGATTCGTTCGTCAAATCCACTGCAGCTACGGCGCGGTGGAAGACGCGCAGGTGCACACCCGTGTACGGCAGGCGTGTTGTGCCAGTACGGCAGGAACGATGTCATCCATGCGAAACCACTGCCGAGGTCGCGTAAACGGCTGAGGCTCATCCAAAAGCCATGTGGTGCTCGCGGCTGATGCGTGTTCCGCCCATAACATCATCATCCTATACTTCTTGCACTGGTCGTAGACTATTTTCATCCGCAATGGCGCAGCAACGGATTGGTGAGCCGAGTAGCGTTCTTGTGTGACGGTGGCTCACAGTTGAATAGCGAACCCCGCCCTATTGTATGTCGACCTCTACATGCATGTCGCCAATCGCATCGCTGATCGTGCCCAGCATTTGCGACTTGCAGGAAAATTTCAGACCCGCCATCCATGAATTCCCAAAGGTGGTTGCGACAGCTCAAAAGCTGCTCCAGGCAAGTACGTACTCGAAGCTCGGCCAGACATGGCACTAGCATAACACCCTGTACTTCGAATTATCCATGCCTAACTGAGAGACAACCAGGCCGTGTCTTGAACATTCCCGTCTTTGCAACCACCCAGAACAAGGCGCGTCTCGGCGAGACCTGCCCCGAGTTGAAACTCGATGCGCCGGATGGCGTCAAAACACAATGCCATCTCGACAAAACGCTGTTTTCCATGATGTACTCACCGAAATATACGCCATCTAGCCGAGACATGTGAATGCTGATGCCCCACAGAACACCTGAGGTGAAGAGCGCCCTAGACAATCTCAAAGTCACTGGCCCGCTATCGTGCATCATCGTCGGCATTGAAAGCCACATTTGCGTCACACAGACCACCATTGACCTACTCCGCGCTGGACACAAGGTATATGTCATTGCAGACGGTGTAAGCAGCTGCAATAAAGAGGAGGTACCCATTGCGTTGGCACGGCTGCGGCATGAGGGCGCTGTGGTGACGACTAGCGAAAGCTTCATGTATGAATGTGTTGGAGACGCAGGAACTGCTGAGTACGTCAAACCATCTCTTTTGGCTTGAATGTCTTCCATATAATGATTGCATGGCTGACTTTGACCAGATTCAAGGAGATCATTAAGATTGTTAAGAATAACTCGCAGAGCACGAGAGATGTGCTACAGACTTTGTGCAAGATCTAGGGTATTGTTCGCGAATACAATATGTTGAATCACGATTTGTCAAATCACCGCTACAAGACATCTTTGCCTACCAACAAACTCATCCGCCAGCTCCCGATCATCCTCAGAATCCCAGGTGACGCAAAGCTTGTATACGCACTCATGACTCAAAAAACTTTCTGAATTGCCGTTTCGAATATTTCTGGACGTCATCGTACAGCGATTTCGTTGCCGACAGGCATGCGATCGGGAGTTTTCCTGTCTAGGGTGCGCGGTAGTTTGTCGACCGCCACATATGCCCCTGCGCCACCCCTGTTCACGCCACGCACATCGGGAAGAAGCAGCAGCTAGCGGGTACCAACGCATGCTTGTCTGGCACGCTTATTGTCATGATGTCTGATGGACGTCTTGAACTCGGTGATAATCATGATGGGGAACAGCCCGAGAATGTTTAGCTAATCGCACGAGGAGGGATATATCTTCCACGTTCAGCTGTAGGTAATGAGAGTCGTGTGACTGTACCTCAATTCTTCAACATGCGTTACTCTGCGCAGACTGCTTTTTGCATTTTGGCTGGTTCGATCCATGCCTTGCCGGCGCCACAAGCGTCCATGGATGGTTCCGGCCCATCCCAGGCGGGACAGCTTGTAAACCCATCTGCGATCATCAACCAGCCACTTCCGCCTCAAGCCTCAGGCTCGCTTCGTGGGTCAGAATCACTGGCTGGTTACGATTCTTCCAATCCAGTCACCAAGGGGTCGACAGTCATTCCCCCAAGCGACTTTGAACTGGGCACAGGACAGTCTGAGGACGCAGGCCTTGGGCTGTACATTGATCTCACGAATGTCAAGAACCCTCAGCCTATCCGAGGGGGCACGACAGGACCTACAGAGCCTGGGCCACGGTAGGCATATCATGTTAAAAACATGGAATCACGTTCGCTAATGATGACCATAGCACTCCAGAATATGACCGCCTGAACAGTGACATTTATGCACCTCCATCGTCAGATGAAGGCGAGGTCAGTAACGCCAAATGGCCCTTTGGCCTCTCTCACAACCGCCACGGTCTTGCCGGTGCAGGTTGGGCCAGGTCGCAAAATACCGACCAACTACCGAGCTCCGTAGCCATGGCTGGAACCAATATGCGTCTGAGCCCTCACGCCTACCGCGAACTACACTGGCATAAACAGGGCGAATGGGCCTTGATACTCAACGGCAGCGTGCGCATCGCCTCGATCAACGAAGGTGGTCAAACCTTCATCGACGACGTCCAAGAAGGCGACGTGTGGTTCTTCCCCGCTGGCATCCCGCACTCGATCCAAGCGTTCGAGAATGGCTGCGAATTTCTCCTTATCTTCAACGACGGCAGCTTCAGCGAGGAAAACACGTTCCTCCTCTCCGAGCTCATGCTCCGAAATCCACAGGAAGTCATTGCAAAGAACTTCCGTACCTCAGTCGACAAGCTTGCGCCTTTGCCCAAGGACCAGCTCTGGATCTTCCCTGGCACCCCTGCGCCAGCCAACATCTCTGAACAGAACGTCACCGGACCCGCTGGCGTCATTCCCAAGCAAGAAGCATACTCGTACCACTGGTCGCAGCAACAGCCTCTTAAGATCCCAGGCGGAACAGTTAAAATTCTGGACCCCTCCACCTTCCCCATCGCCTCCATGTTCTCCGTCGCCCTGATCACCGTCGAGCCCGGCGCCATGCGCGAACTCCACTGGCACACCACGTCCGACGAATGGTCGTACTTCCTGTCTGGCAGCGCCCGCCTCACCGTCTACGAAGCGCCCGCCGCGTCTCGCACGTTTGACTTTTCTGCCGGTGACGTCGGATACGTCCCAGTTCCTAACGCACATTATCTAGAGAATACGGGCAATACGACCCTGGTCTACATGGAGGTCCTGCTCGCGCCGCAGTATAGCGACATCAGCGTCAATCAGTGGCTGGGCTTGACGGATCGCCAGATTGTGAGGGATCATACGGGCCTGGGGGAGGATGTGTTGGGGAGGCTGAAGAAGACAAAGGAGTGGGTCATACAAGGGAATCCGGATTTGACTACGACGGATTTTGCGCCTGGGGAGCATGGGGGCGCGTAATGGAGTTGCATGGCTGTGTGAATGTAGCTCACACCATGGTCTTTGTCAATCGGAGAAGAAAGATGTATAACATATCACACACTGCGCACTGCGCCGACGGGAAGCTGCGTGTGCACCCACGAAGAGCTGCATAAAATCACACCGCTCTTTTCACCGCATTTCTCATCGCTCTTTGAGTAAGTTCGAGAAAAGCAAGCATGCCACGCCTCTCGTAGATATGGGTCTGGTTGAGAACGGATGTACATATAAGGTTGACGATATACATATACGGTTGACGCCAGGCCTTCATCCGACATGTAACATTCGTGCTTCCCCAGGAACTTTAGCAACTACAGCTGTGATTCTAACTATACCGCTCTCGCAAATTCAAGGCATCCAGTAAGTCTCCCTCCGCGTCCTTTACCACTATAAGGTCGTGACTAGATAGACGACTCCCATCTGGAAACACAACACAGCTCCAACATGCGATTCCCAAGCCTCTTTATCCTCGCAGCACTCATTGTGTCGCTCATGCTAGGTGGGACGTAAAGTCAGTACACCAAACCTGCTCGGTTTCCCGAGGGTCCAATGTTCGAGATCGCCATGAGCAAGCGCCTTCTGGCCAGGATGGTGAACTGCAAGGCAATATACGATTTCGCCGAGGCCCATCCCACAGCAGTCGACGATCTTGAGTGTATCACAAGTCATGTGATTTCTTGGATAGCACGGAGTTGTGGGACATGCTACAGAACACCGCGGAGATTGCCAAGGATTGCCCGTCCGGTGGAGATACTGAACGATTGGGCTGGGGATCCAACGCAGAATCTTCTCCCGCGAGGTGTCCTGCCGAGTAGGAGAACTATCGTCAGCACCCGCACCGAGAGACATCTCTCTCCTACTATTGACATTGTGAGAGGTTCAAGCAACCATGGGTCTTGCGGCGGATTTCTCCATTAATTCCGGCTGCATCTAAGTGATGCATCGACAGCACGACTTTCTGGCGGGTTGGGATGTATGGAGGTGTGCAAGGCCAAGGACCAGACCCATGTTGGATTGCTTGATACATCTCTTTTCTTCGTGACTTTTGCTTGGCTTGCATTTAACTTTTGTATTTCTGCTTTGAACTCTTTTTGATTAGTGGGATCCCATGGCGTCTGATATAGATCTCCTTCATTTCATGGGCTTTCTGGTTTGCGAATTGTATAGATCTCGTTCATTCGTCAATGGGTAATGTTAAGGAGTCTGTGCATCCTTCTGTTGTAGTGACATCAATCTTTAGCCATGATGCAAATGTCTCGCCCTCTCCTCCAATAAAACACAGCACTTTCTACTCTCCTCATCCAGATATTCCGCACCCTCCTTCTCCACCCACCCACCCTTCGGCCCACACTCATACACCTTCCCACTGTCACCGCTGCTGATCATTTGCGCAAAAGCATCCAGAACACCATCCATTGGCGTCAATAGCCCCTTTTGATTCATGTGGTCATAGAATACGCCGGAGCTAATGTTCGTTCTTACGACATTCGGCGCGACGGCGCTCAACGTCATGCCTTCATCTTTCAATAATACGCCGTAGCTCCTTGTCAACCCGATAAGTGCGTGCTTAGCTGCTGTGTAGATTGGCAAGCTAGGCACGCAGTAGAAGCCACATACACTGGCCACAAGTCCGATCTTGCCTCTGTGTTGATCGCTGGAGGTCTCGGACCATGATCTAGGCTCCTGACGATGGAATTGCTGGACGGCGAGGGCAATCGTATATAGAACTCCGGTGAGATCCACATCGATGACGGAAAGATTTGGCTTCGCGAAGTCACCATCTGGCCCTACTCGACAAAGTTGTTCAAACGTTGGCAACCAAGGCTTCTCGCCAATGCCTGCAATGGGCGCTACGAAGTCGATGCGTCCTCCCAGAACTTTCAGAGCAGTTTGAAATGCAGAGACCTGTGAGTCCCAGGATGCGATGCTGCACTCGGTGTAGTGTAGTTTGGTGCTGCCAGTCTTGTTATTCTGCTCGTTGGCGAATTCCTTTGCAGCAGCAGTATTGAGGTCAGAAATGCACACATTCCAGCCTTGGGAGAGAAGAAGGGATGTAAGTGCGCGGGCGATGCCGCTGGCTCCGCCTATAAATTATTAGACCCCGATTGCACAACTCGATTCAAGGCAAGGTCGCATTTGCAGCTACGCTTACCAGTGATGTAGGCCGCTTTCACTTGAGTCATGTCTGAAGTTTGTGAAGGGATAAGTCCATACGGTAGAAATCAAATTGTTTCCATGCGAGCAGCTCGGAATAGGTCGTCGTGCTACCATTAGTAGTCAAAGTAAGCTTCCCCGCAGCGGATGTTATTTTAAGTATGCCGAAGCGGCTGCGGGGTGAGAGCTCCATTGCTCGAGGAATAACGGGTATGACTTTTTCTCGACTTCAATTATAAAACAGCTGTCATCGTAGATTCGTATTTGTTGGAAAGAGGGTTTCGACCAGACACTAAGTTGAGTCATGTCGCTATCCCATTGCGGCCTCCTTGCTTTGCATCGGCAGTTTAAGTGCAAAGCCAAACTCAGCCTTACATCTATTATGCCAAGAGAAGTCCATGTCCTCTCGATCGATTTCGTACTGTTGGGACATTTTCTTTAAACTAATGATGAAGTGGATCAAATAGCAATGACGTCATGCTCAATGTTTTCTGCACACAAGGACTGTCAGACCTGTAGAGCAATTTTCCGCGTGGAGGACTTGAGAGGGCAATATTTTGAGTATGATTGAACTTCTTAGGTTGGAGCGAATGACGTTGATGCATTTATGACGTGTAGTGGGATGTAAACTAGGTGGTAGCTCTTTGCTCAACCTCCGGAACTTCCGATCAGTCCACCAACTTCAACGCAGAACATGCAAGGTTGCTCATTACCTGCATTGAGCAAATAGCCAGTTGTTTTTGAAACTTCCTTCAATACTTCTCAGCCCTGCGTATTCCGAAGAGGGTCTTCGACAAACGTGACAAATAACCTGTCACCCCGCAAGTCAGTATGATTGAAGCCCTCGGACAGGTCAATCCCGAATACTGATTTATTCTGCGTCAGCCTATACTGCAAGATGCCTGAAATCATTCTTTCCATTAATGCTGGATCTTCCAGTGTTAAGATCTCAGTCTATAAGGCCTCTTCAGACAAATCACAAATCCCAAGCCAACTTGCAGAAGCTGTGGTTGAGGGACTCACTGCACCTCCAGCGAAGCTCAATTATACCCGCGGCGATAAGAAAATCAAAGGCAAAGAGCTTGAAAATATCGGTAGTCAAGAAGATGCATTCCGCTACGTTCTTGACCACCTCACGAATGACGACGGCCTTACCGAGCTGAAAGACAAGGATGACATTCGATTCACGTGCCATCGTGTGGTCCACGGAGGCGACTACCCCAAGTCACAGGTAATTGACCGGGAGACTTATCATCACATTGAAGAACTTTCTGACCTGGCGCCTCTGCACAATGCGCCCGCCTTAACCATCGTTCGAGCGGTAGCCGATATCCTGCCAAATGCTAGGAATGTCGCATACTTTGACTCGTCATTTCACAACACAATTCCCGACTATATCTGCACCTATCCTATCGACCAAGATATTGCTCGGAAAAATAAACTGCGCAAGTACGGCTTCCACGGCATCAGCTACAGCTTCATCGTCCACGCGGTATCAGACTACCTCAAAAAGCCGAGCGAGGAACTCAACATTGTCGCTTTACATCTAGGGTCCGGCGCCTCGGCTTGTTGTATCCAGAACGGTAAATCGCACGACACATCCATGGGCCTTACTCCCCTCGCTGGTCTACCTGGGGCGACACGTTCTGGAAGCATCGACCCTAGCTTGATGTTCCACTTCACCCATAGCGCAGGAAAGCCAAGTAGGAGTTCAAGTGAGAAACTCCATATCACGCAAGCAGAAGAAATCTTGAACAAGAACTCCGGCTGGAAAAGCTTGACCGGCACAACGGACTTTGGCAAGATTTCGTCTTCAGATCGTCAAGAGGACCAACTAGCATTCAACATATTCGTGGATCGCATCTCGAATTACGTTGCGCCTTACTTCACTAAGTTGAACGGCAAAGTCGATGCACTTGTATTCGCTGGCGGTATTGGCGAAAAAGGCGATAGATTGCGTGCAGCGGTTGTTGATGGCGTGAAGTGCCTGGGTTTTGAGCTTGATGACAGCAAGAACGGGCAGAAGATGGAGAATGTAGTGACTGATATCAGTGCAGAGGGTGCACGGTATAAGACACTGGTGGTACAGACGGATGAGCAGCTGGAAATGGCGAGAGGTGTCATGGAGGATAAGGATCGATTCGTGGGGAAGAAGTGATTACACAAGTATTGGACGAGAAGAGTGGGGTTTCATTCTAGGTACAAGAAGCAGCGCATATACAAGACTATACCAGAAGAAGTGCATAAGACGATGCTGCGATCGGACTGCGCTTTGTTCAATTGTTCCTGGTACCAGTCTACCGCTACGGTGCCGACGTTTTTGGCAACTTCATATTCCCACTGCCCAATGCTTTCACTCAACTTCTCATCAAGATTCAGGCAATTCCTGATTGCTCCATTGATGTCTCACAGTTCGATGCGGATCTCGGCAACTTCCTCCAATAGAGCACCAGAAATGGGACAGAGTCGCTCCAGTCGTCCTGAGTTGAATTGACTGACCTGTTCGCCGCCGACTTCCATCGTGATGTTGTCGGTTTGTATCGACGTTGAAGGGAAGATGTGGACCTGAGTGGGAGAAGTTCAGCAAATAGGGAGAACTTGACTTGATCGGGGTCTTTCTTGCATAAAGTGGGTGATGTGATGCCATGGTATGATGAAGTATGCTCCTCATAAATACCTCTCATAGCACCACAGACCAGGAGCTTTGGTGGCCCTTTCCCGGGCACCTATTTCACCGGCGTAGGTACATGAGCACGTGGGCTATAGTTCGTTCACGCAGCCGTAACAAACATAACTCGTGACCACAATTGGCTGCAGCACCTTCACAAGATTCTTGTGACTTCAGCGATGGTGTGCACCGCCATTCTGCGTGACTCTCACACTCTGTCAGCCATGACCTAGTCTTTGTCTCTGGTTGAATTACCAAAAGACAGGTGTGTCATAACCGTGAAGTTGAATCTGCCTCTGGGCCCAGGTTTGTACTGCAACCGAAGTTAATTGGGTAGGAGCTGGAGCGTACTCTGGGCTGAACAGCTTGGATTATAGGGCATGGAGAAGCTGGTTGGAGTCATGATAATTGCTCAAACGGCCAAGCGCAGCCATCTTCGGTCGACGTAGTATGACATGTTCGGTGATGGGAAGACATGTATCTCAGTTGCGGTCAATGTTGGTGGGTCTTCCAAGCTCCAGCCTTGCTTCTAATTTGGGAATTCATCCGCCCTTCCGACAGGGCGCGTCAGCAACACCAAGAAATGTGGAGAGGAACGCAACGGCGCGTTCAACGTCGAACGACAATGTCGAACTGTGCGACACCGATCTTGCTCGTCACCATCGCGTTCAATCTCCATTTGCAACCTCCTTGAATTGCTTTCTGTGCTCCCATCGACCGACTCGTCCCTTTCCAATCTTATCAGCAGCACGTCGTTGTCCAATACTGCCAGACCTCACCCCTCGGTGGCCTAACGACACGTTCGCAACAATGAAGCTCCCCCCGATCGCAGTCGCATGTCTGTCCGCCCTCGCAATCGATTCGTG
Source organism: Phaeosphaeriaceae sp. SRC1lsM3a (assembly GCA_001644525.1). Taxonomy (NCBI): domain Eukaryota; kingdom Fungi; phylum Ascomycota; class Dothideomycetes; order Pleosporales; family Phaeosphaeriaceae; species Phaeosphaeriaceae sp. SRC1lsM3a. Next base: position 738,997 of record KV441718.1, read on the forward strand.
TTCAAACGTCATCGCGCAACGCCTAAAAGCATGGAACGAGTCGAAGCCGTTCGTCTTTGATCGTGTGCTGTTCTTCCAATTCGCCTTCATGGTCGTGCTTACGGCGCCAATCAACTTCCATTGGCAATGCTGGCTCGAGCGCACATTTCCAGGCTGGAAGACCGTCAAACAAGAGAGGCGACTAGGTGTTGGCGAAGAGGAGAAGGGAATGATGCTTAAGGATGATGGAGAGGATAAGAAGATGGTAGAGGAGGACGTCAGGGTCAGGGACTGGTGGAACATCTTCAGGAAGTGGTTTACGGACTGCATCACTATGGGTGCACTGCTCAATCAGTCTATGTTCCTGATCTTGATGGGATTCCTGAAGCACAAGACCATTGCGATGATTGTTCAGGATTTTCGAAATGTACGTGGCATACTCTGCGTCTTACTGATACATTTTTGCTAATATTTGAATAGGAACTCTTCGGACTCATCTTCGACTCGTACAAAGTCTGGCCAATCGCTAACTTCTTCTCCACCACCTACTTCCCTGTCGAGAAGCGCATGATCTTCCTGAGTTTCTGCGGACTGTTATGGAACATATATCTCTCCTTGGTCGCAGCGCGGCTGTAAGATGGCATGGTGGATGTTGTAGATGGATTCCGTATTATGTATCTATATTATATGCATCGTCTCCCACCTTTGACAGACATTCATCGAAGATGACTCTATCCTAACTTGCTCGGTTCCAAGCCTCCATTATGGCACCCCAATACTTCTTCTCATCTTCACGTACATGTCCGCAGTGACCGCTCTTCTCAAAACACACCCTCTTCACATTCCACCCTTTTGATTCCGCTAAATCAGCATGCTCATCAACCTCTTCAACCCCAACCATTTCATCCAACTTGCTGTACAAATATATTCTTGGCACAGCTTTGTCGAACACTGAATCATCGTTCAACTGCCGGAAGACAACAATACCCTTATTGTCCTGTCCAGTAGCAGTCCATACAATAGCACACCCAAGAAGCAGCAAATGAACCATGGCACCACCGAACCATCTCCAAAACAGCGTCTTTGGCAACGATGCCGAGATCGCTTTATGTGACCTCATCCATGCTGCCTTGGTCGGTGCAGAATCAATGACTTGGATTCTCATCGGCATCATCGTTCCATACTGCGCTTTCCACGCTTTCGCAAACTCGTTGGCTTGTGATCCGCCGCCGTTCGAGAAGCTGTGCACGAGCACTTCGCCACCGCTCTTTGTGTGCTCGCGCACCAGATCCATGGCGGGCTTGAGTAGTGGTCCATACTCGTTCCCTCGTCGAAACCAGTCTCTGGTGAAGCACCGCACAAGGAGTATGCGCGATGTGGGAAAAAGTTTCTGATATGCGATTGTGTACTTGGCAATGTGTTTTGCAGCGGCTCCGTTCCATGCGAAAATAAGGACGAGTGGTGTTTGCCCAACATTTTGCGACAGATAGGCAGTTGGAGTCCAGAGATAAGTGTTGTATCCAATTGTTTGAAAGTCTGATAGTGGTTTTGCGATTTCCATGTTGGGCGGTGTGATTGAGGGCTCCATGGTGGCAGGGATAAGCACACCTGAGTTTCGTTATCGTGAAAATTGGAGTCACCAGAGGAGTCTTCGGAGGGGGCTAATTTATTATGTAGTTCTTATGTATATATGATAAGGAAATGTGTTCCTCGCAACTATATCCGAATTTGCGAGGCTGAGATGCTTGGCTGTTAGCTACACTGCCGAGGTATTCATGTGATTGGCTCGTCCTGAATCATGCAGTTGATTAGTGATGCCATTCGTCTCTTTCTCCCATCACTCTTGCGCACCAACACATCAGAATCCCCTTGAATCCAGCACATACTGCTGCCTACGGCCGGAAAGTCCATGTATCGGGTTTCGCATTACCCGTAGGCTCATCTGATGTCCCGCTTCCGTTCACAAATTTACATTTTTCACGAAACTTGGCTTGGTTCTATCTGACTACGTCGCACGTTTCCGTGCATGCTCATGATAGCACGCGCATCTAATAATATTCCTGCATTAGCTCGACTTATTGTATCGCCATTTGTATCCACCATGCACAGCACCACCAGGGACAACCCCAAAGTCGACAAGAGCAGGCCTTATAAGCAGCGATGAATCGACAGCCATAGCCGTGTCCATAAGAGTGAAACTCGTGTCCTTGGCATGACCAGCTAATTGCTGGCTTCTCTCATTCGTACAGGCGAATGTGCCCTCGACTGGGTCCGAAAGAGCTCCCACATGCTGTGATAAATGTCCATTGACAGGGTGGCTTGAGGCACACAACCAGACGATGCTTGGAGTCTACCACAGCGTTTCCATCCGAAAGCAAGAAACTTTGAACGTATAGCTATAACAAATTGGAGGTGACCCGTATCACCGTGTGTGTGACTACCTCATAACTTGCATGGAACACAAAAAGGTATCTGAGTTCCCCATGAAAGATAGTTACCTCTCTTCTCGTTCATGGCCTGCGTCTACTTGGCCCATGCCTCCCCATCCCGATGAAGGGTCGGATCGTTTTGGGCCAATACATTCATCTTCTGAGCTAGGGATAGGATAGCGAACCCCCGTTCCGTCAGTCCGAGTCTTAGTTCTACTATCCTTTCTGTTCTTCGAACGATCCTTTTTGTTTTTCAGACCAACTTGTCTTTGCTTCGATCTGTCCGGTCTGGACGTTGAAATGCTGCGTCTAGGTGATCTGTTCCGTCTAGGCGATCTGTTCCGTCTGGGCTCCGTATCCGCTACACAATTGGCTCCATGACTTCCACAGTACAGTAAATTCTTCTCAAATCCCTCGGGTCGAAGGCTTTTGAAGAAGTGAGTAAAGCGTTGTTTGTTGTTGTTGGGAAACCGCATCTCTTCACGCTTGATCCACTGCCGGAACATCCAGTTTTCCCAGTCGGAGGCATTGTCTTCCCAAAGGCCATGATCGCTGTCACATTTGGTGCTCCACCACATACAATCTCTCGTACCTGCTTTCTTTGTGCAAAATTTTTCTAAACTTTGTTTGCAGCTTTTAACCCGCTTGCGCATGATCACCCGTACGGTGAAATGGACGAACTGGAAATGTATTTCGGGTTTGGACAAGGGCTTGTGTACTTCTGGAAGCTTCGCAGGCTCAGCGGGGCAATCCGGGGCTTCAGGCATCTTCGCTTCTTCAGTGTTCAGTACGGTCGGATCCAGCTCGAAATCTGACGGTTTATAATCCTGTTCAAGAGGTCTCTTCGGAGGATTCTGTTCAAGAGGTATCTTCGGAGAATTCTGTTCAAGAGGTATCTTCGGAGGATTCTGTTCAAGAGGTCTCTTCGGAGGATTCTGTTTAAGCGGTTTGTTAGCGCGCGAGAAATCCAACGGCTCGAGCGATTCTGCCTGGTTATGTGTTTTCAAAAAGCCCTTCCGGGCATTTACGTCATTCCGGCTTCTATACCAAAACTTGACCAGGCCTTCCCAATTATCAGGACCATGTAAAATGCCTACAACCACTCGTTAGACCTTAAAAATCTGTCAAACTCCTTGCTTTGTGTGTAGTGCAGGCGCCATATATGGCAGTAAGGAAGCCTAGGTATATAGCAATTGCCTCTGAACTGAGAAGTCATGAATTCGTGCTTACCTTCCGCGGGCTTATGAGCAACCAATCTATGCTCAGCATTTTTCCATTCTAAGAATTGGGGCGTCATGCAGTCCAATAACATAAGATCATCGAAGCCGATGTTTGTGTACTCCTTGAACTGCGAGACCATCCAGATCAAAGTAAGGGTTGCGAAACCAGAATCTGCATTGCCTCCACCAACATCTGAATGATCACCCGCAAACCAACACTCCCGTATCCTTGTTTTGCTCTGCGCTTCATTCCACAGGACCGGTAAAAAGTCGTTCCTGGTCTCATGTAGAGCAAGGCAATGAAATGCATTCTCCAGAGTCTCTTCTGGTACCAATCGCTCTACAAAATCAAGCTCTTTTGATCGCATTGAATTCACTGTGTCCCACACAGCACATGTTGAGACTTTGACCCTTCGTATAATGTGTTTCTTTTCGGCCCACTTGTTGATGAGTTGTTCGAGAGTCGAATCTTGAGGATTAAGGACCCCAGACTCCAATTGTGGCCCTTCTGATTTCCAAAATTCATACACCATTGATAGACAGGCTAGTCGCGAACGCTTCAAGAGACCTACTTTGTCAATCAAGCATACCAACGCTCGCGCTGCAAAAGCTCCTCGAGAAAAGCCAACGAGATGGATTTCCGTGATGGTCTCTTCGTAATTGAGACACAGGAAGTAGTACGCATCCTGAACAATGGCGTGTACGCCTGGTCGCTTGATGTTAGTGCGGTACTAATCTGATCTATGAGGCTTGGGGAGAGTGATCTGTGTAGAACACGTCCTATGCGTTTCGAGGGAAGACCTACCTTGTCCAGATGCAGCACCCACTCCAGCACTGAGAGTATGCAGGAACTTGATCGCGTCGGCCTTTTTACCAGGAAGATTTCCCTCTCGCTGTATTCCAGGGCCTTCGCGGTAATACACAAGTTGAATAGCATCTTCAGTCGACGTCTTGACACATCGCGCGAAGCGTGTTACGTTGGTAATCTGGGTTTTGTCTCGGATGGAGTCTTGTCCCGTACCGTCGAGACATACAATCAAGCGCCTCTTCAAATTGGACATACTGAAAGCGGTGCCACCCTATATCTACGTCACAGGACTGGGAATGAAGTGTGTTTCCGTGTTCTTTTAGACGTCTGTGAAGCTCGAAATCCAGGAAGATGAGTTGAGAAGAAAGTTGGGAAATGGTCTGACTGAGCTGTCGCTGCAGGTTGCCATATGCGGGGTGGGATAGAACACCTACCACGTGTACATGCCCAATCAACTTATACCACGTGTACATGCTCAATCAACTTAGTAATCTATGCTGCAGAAACAAACGCGAGCGAATCATCTTACACCTTTCCCTCCTCGGCCGATGCTCCAAGCCGATGTGTCATAATTCAAGAAACATTCAACTAGTTGCAAGAGGAGGATGCACTCATCCCATGCTCTCCCTCGATCATCAAGCCCTTGCAATATGTGTTTGTGGGATGTAGAAGATAACTTGAATCGCGAAAAGCCTCTACGTATACTAAACTGTGATCGGCGATTTCTTTAGCAGGACCCATAGAGCGAGTCTAGTCTTCTCTAATCTCTACAACACCGAAACTCCAAGACATAGAGCAAAGAAGTGTAAGCTACCATGGGCTCGAGGATTCCAACCCCATAGGATAGACGAAGCCCAGCTTGGAACGCGATGCACATAATGATGGTATCTATCTCTGGAGTTAAAGCAGGTAGACACGAAGGAGTATATGCCAGCCACTTCTCCTGTGTGGATTAGCACCCTTTAACCCGTCGTAAGTAGCTCGCCATTGTGATCGATCATGCCCAAGCTTTATCACCATTATTCCCTTCGATTCGGTATTGAAGCTACAGACCCTCAGCGAGACTCCTTCACATCCCATATCTAATGCCCCGTCTATGATCATGTCAGCGTTACGTTTCCCGCTTTCTGCCCCCACATCCATGCAGCCGCAGAAGATGCTACAGCTCCAGCTTGGGCTGCACCCGCAACAACACTCGCACCATAACCGCCCATAGCTGCGCTCTGAACTGTCGCATAGATACCGCTGGCTGGTACGAAGCCGAAATAGCTCATGATACCACTCGCTGCTGAGCCTGTTCAAATTTAGCTTGAAGTCACAGATCAATTAAATTTTTATGGAGCCTCACCTGCGGCCGGACCGACAGTACTGAAGCCTAGGGCGTTGAAGATCGGAACAGTAGCCGCAGCCGGCGTGCAAAGAACGACAGCATTTCCGACATGGAGCGCTGTCTTGTACGGATGTGCGGACATCCAGGTTGTGACGCCTTTGAGAATTGGTAGCGTGGAGTTCATGATGCGCTATAGCTGGAAATTAATGGCAATGTAATTCAACCTAGATCGATGGAGAATGAATGAGAGAATGAGTGAATGCCTTCGGCGGCGTGCAGCTGTTTACCTCACGATGCTGAAACCGCCCCCATGTAGCACAACGGAGGGGCAATGCAGCGCTCATGCAGCTCTGCGTGTTGCGCAGCGATTGGTCAATACTGCTGGGGACTTGCATCGTAGCTCAATCGCTTTTTGTTCATTGTTGCTTTCCCATACTTCTACATAAAGTCTTCTGGTGATCCGCATTTTACCTACGCACAAGTAGCCATACTTTTGCCAAACTCCTCCACAAAAGCTACGTTTCCTTCCTCGTCATAATCAATTCTCACCTGCTGGTTGCTTGCAACTGATGGATCACCTTCCAAATAATTGAAAGGCTCGAAGCGCATCGCCGAATGGGCCGAAGTGAACATGGTATTCGGTAGATCGCCAGTGTGAGGCATATGGTGCATCCCGAGGTTGAACCATACCACTCTGGCGCAAGATTAGCAAGAGTCGCTCTGTCTCGAGATAGCCTCGGTATCGTGGGCTTACATGTCTTCCTGCTCCACCGACTCGCCATCGAGAAACTGCGAAAAGTCCACCAGCGGATCTTCAGGCACATACTGGTTGTAAGCGTCGGCAGCCCGGGGTTCGGTGTCCTTCTGTTTGGTAACATAGAAGTCATGAGTTGTATAGCCTACAGCTTTTCCATCATTTGTCGAGTTCTTGGTCGTGAGATGCGTAGTTCCTGCGCTTCTCTTCATTCTGAATCCCGGGTACTCGCCAAACTTATTAGGCGTATCTTTATTGACAACCATGTAGAATGCAGCATCATTACCAGCCCAATCAATGCTCGACTCGCTCGTCAGCATGCTTCGACTAGCTTTGAACGTATTATGAACTCTGCCTTGAGACCAAGGATATGTTGTTGAGACAGGGACAAGTTCTACTTTCTGAACGCTGTTCTTGGTGCCGAGAATATCCAGATCAGCCTTGAAAGTAAGAGTGTGGTCATGCAAGCTCCCAGATAGGTGGTCGTGAATGTGGAAGCCGTACTCGGTGTTGCCCTCCCAATACGCGGCGGAGATGTACCCCGATGCACGAGCTGAGACTTCGATTGCGCCATCGTAGAAGAAGTTGTACTCGATGAGGAAATCGTAGTTACCGACGGTGGAGACAGTTCGGATGGTGAAGACAATGTTCTTCGCGACACTAGTGTGGGGTGCCGCAGGTGAGAATGAATGCCTCCGGATAGGGTATCCAGCGTCATACTCAAAGATACAGATCGCATTCGGTTTCGTCGTGGTACTGTTGCCATCGGAGAAAGTAGCATCGAGGTATGTTGCGTGAGTTGGACAATCGTATCCTTTCACGAGTGGTTGTAGAGTAGAACCAAAGCCTGTTTGACTGTCGAAGAATGACGCTTGCGAAGCGAAGGGGTCGGACCCGACATAGTATGTTAGAGCCTCCTGTAATGACAGTTCATAAATAACTCGCGTGCCTTTGTAGTTAACGTCGAATAACGAGAGGCCCAGGTCGTGCGAGATGCCATAGTAGAAGGAGAAGTCCATCCACGAGACATAATCTTCCTTCAGATCAAGCTTGAATCTCCGGTTGATCTTGGACTCGACCTGAGGGGGCTGCAAGTCATCCAGTGGAAGTGGATCACCACGTTGATCTGTTGATGTCCAATCGCCGTTCACATTCGGGGGCGGTTTTACATAATCAGGAGAGAAGATGGTCCGGCGAAATGAATCCGTGTCGTTGTAAAACTCTCCGCGTGAATACCACTCATCTACTTTCCAATCTTGCCAATTGCGACCGGTGAGATCTAGCTTGGCCGCAACCCCAAGCGCAAGCAGCGTTGGACTGCTGACTTGGCCAGGGTCAGGATTTGCGAAGAAACCAACCCAGGATATAATCCTTCCGTCTTCGTTCCAGAACGGTACCCCAAAGCGCAAACCTATCGCACCTTCTAGGAGGGTCTTAAAAACGTTAGTCTACATCTTAAAGCGAGCATGGCAAAGTACTTGCACTGTTCCATAGCTGTTTCGTTATATCCTCGATGTCTGAGCTAAGCTGAGTTTGGAATGCTAGTCCCTCTGCTGGAGCGTAGATCGGATGTACCAGAGTCTTTCCTGGCTCCTTGTTGTTGAATGGATATGTGAGCGGTACAACATTGGTTGTGTTTGTTGTAGGCAAAGGACCTATCAAGTACTCTTGCCAATACGTATCAGTGGAGTTTGTTGCTCCGAACATGAGTGTTGCTCGTACAAAGCGCTCTGGCTCGGTCCCATTACCCTTGAGATATGACAGAACGGCTGTCTTGTTGGGATGCTGCAAGCTGACTTGAACCCTTAGGTACGTTAATACATTGTTCTTATTGTGGTACGGAATCAACTTACACATAACTGTCCCGGCTGTGATAAGGTGGTTAGCTGAATCACTCTTCTCTTACGCCGATGTATTTGGCTTACCTTGAGCCTTCATTACCAGTGAGATCGAAACGGCGCTGCAAGAGATCGTTGACGCTGGCTGAATCGTCCTCGGTCAACGATTTCCACGGATTGCTATGCGGGGCGATCAGGGAAGATTGATTCCCCGAGCATGAACTGTTTTGAGCATCTACATATCGTTGAAGACAAGCTATCCCAACGAAAAGCGAGTTGAGCCTCATTGTGCTCGGTATAGTCAGATTTTGATTTGTTGTAAGCACATAGGAGAGCCAGGGATGAAGGCATTTGGACGTGGTCTTCGTCAGCTCCTATTTATCGTTAAAGTTGAGATCTAACTCAGAGGTTACACGAAACGCCCATGGGCCCAGATTTCAGCCTCCCATGCATCTGTTCAGGCAATTTAAACACCCTTGTCTTTGCGGTGGCTAGTACCATTTCGTTCGGACCTACAGCGCTCGCTTTCTCGTCAGACCACGCATCATGCACCCGGAAGTAAACAAGTCGTTACGTTCGGAATTCCAGAGATCTCCGGAACATTGTGTAGTCAGCTTTACAATAAGTATAGCGTGATGTCACGGTCATCGGTGTGAAGTTCGCCGGGTCTCGAAATGGTGGCGCAAGTATCGGGTGTAGAACGCCACCAAGTCAAGCCTGCTGACAGGAACGGTAAAGATGACCTGTTAGATGAGCGGGACATACACCCGGGAACCAGTAAACTGGCAATCTGGTTCAAGAAACCAGGGAAATGGGATGCAGACATAAGCGATTGATCCCAATCGTGCGTTACACGCATTTGCGTCTTGACGATGGAGGCCTCAGCAGGGATGTATGCGGGGATCAATGCTTGTTTTAGCCCGCGATACGAGAGCTTATCCCGATGCGAATGCCCATCATCTTAAATGTATTCAGCTGGTGACGAACGTCAATACGATCACGAACATGAGCCTAGCACGGCTTGCTGCTCCGTTCTGCATATGATGTCGCGTGGAAGGTGAGGTGCGACTACAGAAGCACTTCAACCTAAAGGGAGGTTTACAAGGACGGCGTCGTTTACCCGCATGAGCTTGTCAGGTTTGTCAACATGACTATGAGTTACTCTTAGACTCATGATGTAATCCTACTGGACGGACTCTGCTAGAGAGCTATCGTTGTAAGAGTTGTCGACTTGCATGGGCGTCGCGTTTGCGGCCGTGCCCATCCTAGATATTTGATTTGGCTCCTCGCATTTTATTTTGGGATATGTTTTTCTGTAGCAGAGACCTTTGGTTGTACCGTGGATACCAGCGTAGTCCGAATGTAAGGGACATGGAATTTGTGGTTGATGGTGATGCAGCTAATGCGTGACCATGCGCGGGGTACCTAGCCGCGGTTGTTACAGCGCTATCGAAAAATCGATCGCTTCTGCTGTCATCACGAGCCCGTTGAGTGCGTGGGTTGTATGGTGTTCGGCAGGTTAATTCTTGACCATATGGGGATGATGTTTGGACTCATGAGGTCGATGGACCGAGGAATATGAGCTGTGCTACGTATGTGATTGCTATCTGTTGAAAGGCCTCCCCTCTAATTTCGACAAACTTCGGCGGGCGGCATATCCTGGAGATTTATCGCGCGGAGGGTAGTCTCGTCCATAGTTATCAGATGGTGTAAGCCTATGGCCGTCGTCGGGTACCGAAGTCGTACTCTGATGGAGTTGGGAGACGGCAGAATTATTTTTCAGGGTTGCTGCGACCTCATTGCGCTGATGACTGCTGTTGTCTGAGCAATCAGGATACAGATGTAAAATACTTTCGGCCAGTGCTGGCTCGGGTGTTCACATCTTAGGCAACGCCTTCGCACAACACATTATCGTTGTGAGGCTGTATTCATTATCGTACGGCGGCAATCTCGACAGATCGAGGTACATATCGAGAGAAAGGACGCCGTCGTGAAGCTCGCAAATTAGGGGAAACGAGATCAGGAGCGAAACAAAGATGAGTCTTCAACCTCACCCCATCTTCGGACCGGGGTTTAGGCTGCTCGTTGCTGCTCTCATCATATGGTCGCAAAGGGAAACGCATGCATGCGAACGGCTTCGACGGACCCGTCTCATCGATTAGGCAACCCCGAAATTTCTAGGGCTTGGTCAACCAGCCTAGAAGAACACAGAAGGACTGAGGCTCGGATATGGCGCATAATACTTGAAGCCAGAGTTAAGGTTGAAGCATCACAATCAACTTGAGTATCCCCACCATCTCGAGAGAATGTGAGCATGGAAGATATTCGGTCTCTAGGAATAAAGGGTTCCTGACTCATAATTTTTGCAGCAAATAGACCAGTCTTTTACCCTTCAGGTCATCTGGGGAGTCCCAATATGCGTTGCGTACGACATGAGTGATCAAGATAGTCTCTTGCAGGTGCCGGGTCTGTGTTTAGATCGAAATTGGAGGTTCCTGCCATTAATGTGATACGGCGTGCAAATGTAAAATCTTGGGTGATCTCGAAAAGTAAGATAACGGTCAATGGACGCATTTACAATAGTAAATACCCGTGCTCGCTCCCAACGTTCACCATCGAGCCCGTAATGGCCGCGATTCCTGCCCTCCTGTACATGACCTAAACGTTGTATGTGGCTCAGGTGCTTCTCCAAGTCTTCACTTGCACCGAACCATGATATGACCCTCGAAGCGTTTTGGTAGATCTGTCTGGTTTGTTACACTTAAGAATTCCGCTCACTGATGTTTGTCTTGTCGACAGTGATTGCATCGATCCAGAGCCATTCGCTACGGATCTGCCGCTTCTGGCATGCAGCTCATAAGAAGGGCTAGAGGTTGTCCCAGATCCAGTATCGCCGATTGTTCAAAGTTATGCAAGCGCCGTTTCTTGGTCCTCCCCAAACATAGGATATTCACGTATAGGTACCAGCGATTGTGCCATGGCGCGCTATACATTGGACATACCCGTTTCGCGAGAGATAGGCGGGTAGATCGTACTGTACGACATAATGTCGAGTGTCAGAAGAGCAATGTGGGAACACCGCATCTTGAGATGGGGTACTGAGATAATGAGGTTGAGAAGGGCGTTCCATGTTAGCTGGGAAAAATTGAGGGTCGTGTATGACTGTGAATGGGAAGGAAAGCGCACGTGAACTAAGAAGCAGAAACAGTCGAAGTGTGGTGATCGAAGCTATTCTATGTCAACTGTCAGGAGGATATGGCGGCTTGATAGATGGGGCTGAGCAACACTGATATGCAACGAGGCCAACTGCAATGGGACCCAGCGAAACGAAAGGAGCTTCCACCGCCTTGGCTTAGAAGACCGCCAATATCGACCAAAGAGCTCTTTGGAGGCAGAGCGCGAGTTAATCCTACAAGGCGTATGACCAATCGCGAGTGATGATTGAGAACGATATCAGGATGCATAAGCCAGAAATAGCGAACTGGAAAAACATGTTTGTTGATGTATTAAAACCGCGTCATTGATGAGGGGTTGAACCTCAGCTCTCGTCTCGTAAGAGCGTAATCATATCGTACAGCCTTCTTTCAAGCATATGCCGAAAACTGTGCGCCATCTAATGCATACCAAATATAAAGACTCCGCGCTGAAATGCAATGAAACATGATCACCAGGCAGTGATATCTTCGACTTCAGCTTCGCCGAAGGTACTAGTCTTGGTGGCAGCCATGCCAGAGTCTACTGTGGCCGTGTCGTTGATTGGAGTCCTGCTCATGATTTCCGGGAGGACGTCCTTGAGAAATTTGGTCAAATGACCATTTACCTGCTCGAATTCGAGTAAGAAGGCATCATGGCCGTCAGGTGAATCAATGGTCTTGAGGGTCGCATTAGGAATGTGCGCCGCCAACTCTTGCTGCTCAGCAAAGGTGAAGAGTCCATCGGATTGGATGCCAAGAACAAGGGTCGGCTGCTGTATCAAAGACAAGGCATATTGAAGCGCGGACACAGGATCCAGAGTCTCTGGATCTTCTCCCTCTGGATATCGATGGCGGGAAACATCATGTGTGTCCAACTTTCGAGTAATTGCAATGTAACAATTCGCATCAAATCGTTTGATGAACTTTTCTCCCTGATACCGTAAGTACGACTGCGCAGAGAAATAGTGAGGCGCAAGCCGCTTGGTCGACGCAAGTGTTTTAGCAGCGCTAACGGGTGTATTTGACCCTTGTGAAGGCGGTGTTGGCGGGTTTGAGGCATCATGGAACTCCAAGTCAGCCTGCGCTGCGGCACTTGACGTGGCCATGTTCGTCAATGCGGCACTACTGTTAGACCTTGATGTCGCACGCGGCGATCCTGCATGCTTGTGACCATGATTGTGTATTGCCCAATGCTCGTGTGAAGCATTCGATGCAATTGGTGGTCGAGGCACAGCGTTGATGCTTTGCTTCTTGGAGAGATCCGGGGTGTTTCGGCCAAAGCGTGATTCGAATGAGTCGCGACTTCGATATGTCAAGAGTGCAGACATACGTGCTGCTCCCAATCCGGTAGAAGGAGGATCTTCAAAAGTATAGTAGCCATCGTCGTACTTGGGATCACTGTAGATGCTTTGACGCTGTGCTTCACCCCAGCTGATGCCCCAAGCGCTGTAGCGAGCTGATGTGGCTATCGGAATGATACATTTCACGTAGTCTTTCCCGAAGTATGCAAACTCGAGAACAAGCATACCGCCCATGGAGCCACCAATAACAGCTGCAATCTGCTTCACGCCGAGGTCGTCCAGAATAAGCTTGAAGATGCTGTTGTTGTCAGCTCGGTCCCGTGAGAAAAGTGCAAGACTCAGCGGGCTCACTTGACATCGTCCCTAACAGTTGTCAACGGGAACTCGGGACCGTACAGACCAAGTGACGCATCACCGTCCTTCGCCGTCACCGGGCTGGCACTCCCGTATGGGCTACCGAGACTGTTCATGCACACGACGAAGAATCTCGAAATGTCGAATGCCTTCCCGGGACCTCCAAGCAATGGTCCCCACCAATCACCGACATCGGCACTGCCAGTAAGTGCATGGCATATGACCATGGCGTTGTCACCACCTGGTGCAAGTGTGCCGTACGTCTTGTATGCAACAGGCACATTATGTAGCACGCCGCCGGATTCGAGATCGACTTGAGGTATGATGGCGATAGTTTGGTCGGGTATCAATTTGCTGTATGGGTTCTCCGGCTGCTCTGTGACCCTTTCTGTGAACTCGTCAGCTGTTGCTGTTTGTATTAGACAAGCAAAGGAACGGAACAAGTCGCCCCAAAGAAAATGACATGGAGTGCAATCCAAGCGGATATGTAGAAATCATGACTGTGACAAGATGTTTGCTTGCTTCCCGGTAGGTAAAGTGGCGCGCATCGAAGTTTGCGCACGCGACGCGAAATGATTGGGGTCCACTTACTGTACCCAGGCGTAATGCTTCCGCTCACGCCATTGCTTTCGAGGTTGGCCATGGTCGCAATGGATGGTCGGAAGTAAGAGCGTGGTGTTCGCTTGTTTGACTGAACGTTTCGTGCATGTTGTGCGGAGTCATCTTTTTTGGTGTTGATTCACTTGCAACTGCCGCTAAACGTGGGGACGTGGGGTGAGAAAAGCTTGGCATCGATGACGTGCTGCTAGTGTATCTCATGAACATTGACGAACCATTCTTCTTCCCTTAACTCATCTCAAAACAGCCGAGACTTCAACATAGCAGAGTATTGAATCCTCCTTGCATATGTTGCGGCTTCCGATACACTCGATGACAACGGCAAGCTCCTGTACATTTATTGGGGGGCCAACAATGAGCATGAGCCAGCCTGACTTGTGTGCATGTCAAACTTGAAGACAACTCGAACAAGACTACCAGTAAGCTTGCCAAGGATAACTACACTAAAGTAATCTTGCTTCTGTAACACAGTGCCAATGCAAATTTGGGATTGACCCCGCTGAAGGTGTTTGTCTCCTTTGCTCACGGATGCCCGTTTGACTGGCATGCAAGCCCCCCTCTTCTGAACATTAGTAATTGTTTCAATGTATCGAGGTTTGTGATTTTCGAAATGATGGGAGCCCAATACTCACGGCATTCTCGCATTTGTCGGTGATTGTCAGAATAGGATTCTGCTATGCGGCGATCACCGGGACCTCGCTGTTGGTGGCAAACAAGTGCAATGTTACTCAACGCGACAAAAAAAAACCACAAAGTTCTGAGCAAATTCGAGTTAAGGTCTAGAAGTACAGCGCAAACGTAACATCATATTTGCAAAGGAGAATGGTGCGACAATATAAGTTGAAGCTGTAAGCAGACAAACTGGTTGTTAACCAGGTTCAATCGCATGACGAATGATCATAATGCATTCCATCATACCCACCGAAGCTCCTCACAATACCTCTAGCTACTCAAATGAGATTGCCACCATTTACCCCGATGCGATCAAGCGCAGCAAAACTGATTCCAATTCTACTTCTTACCTTGCGCCGACACAAACAGAATCTGCTCCGGCATTGTCAATCAGGAAATCCTCAGACTGCTCAGATTGTAATCCTTCTTGTGTTCAGCTAGACACGCATGCCAAACATGGCACGAAGAGGCTGCCTTCGGAAGCCCCATGTTCACCTGTCTCGGACCCCCACGATTCTTGGGCATGGGAGACCTCGGCGAGAAATATCACGCAAGTGATCACGAAACCTATTCTGCACAGCCTTCCCAGTCAGCAACAGACTGCGAGAGCCCTTAATGGCCCAACATCTGCAGCTCCGAAGCCCAAGCGTAAGCAGATAGCACTTGTCAAGGAGGAAGAGTGGAAACTCAGGCGGGAGGAACGTGAGGGAACACCACATGTCAGCGAAATAGAGATTGTCGAGGATTTTGCTGGATTAAAAACCCGATACTTGAGATTAGCTGGATGCATGGTCTTATCATGAGCGAACACTGTCGTGGAAACGGTTGTGAGTAAAACCATCAAAGTGCATCGCTATCTACATCTAAGCAAACTTTTGTCTTCTATTCCACTGCAAAGTCCACAACATCCCCTGTTCTCACGAGTCTAGCTCGCAGCCCCTCCTTCTCTTTCGAGCCTGAGCGACATGTACACCATTCCGAACTGTCCCGCGGGCAGGAAACCGCATGTGAAACTGAAATGGAACCGACTAATGGCATGGTGATTGCCGGCTGTGAAAGTGAGCGCAGGAACGCCGCGCGCGATAAGTGTGAGGTCGAGATAGCGCAAGAATATGGGGAAAACCTACCCGTCCCCAGCAAGCTTGCGCCTCTCTCTTGAGGTGTGGGAGCCAATCTAACCATGACTAACCGCGAATCTGATGATCCCTGCCTCAGCCTTACGTCTCAATTCACAGCATCACCCACCTGAGAAGATATGTGAAAAATGATAGTAGCATTACAGAGAACGAATTCCTGAAGTTAAGTTCCCAACAGCCTCGTTTGACCCGTGTTTTGGTACACCTACAATCATGTTCGCTTTTAGTACACCGGTAAATCCACTCAGTGTTGTACGCTGACTGAAAATTCGCGCGGGAACCATTATTGGTGCAAATCAGGGAAAGAGGGCTATGATTCTAGAATGCCAATCCGTATATGCAGGCAAATTGGAACCATCAATTCATTTGGGGGCTTTGGCGACTCGGAACGCCTTGACCGGTTGTATGAGGGGCCAATAGCTTGTACCAGAAGACACGAATGTTCTTTTCTCAATGCTATTAAGAGATATATGATGAACATTATGTTCGAGAAGGTATGAGCTTTTAACGTACTGTGACCCTAAGGCTTCCTCCCAACAGCAAGCACGAACTCCATCAGCACATTATTTCCATCATCCCACTCATCTCTTAGTACTTGCTTGAAAGCATTTTTTACGTCTTCCTTGCTGACATCGTGTGTCTCGAAAAATGGCCTGATGATGATCTCGCTGGCTGGGTTCTTCCCATCGAAGAAGAACTTAGCCCAATTGTCGACCCCCTGGATCGGGAATGGGGCGCGTCGTCTTACGCTCTTGATGTCAACGAGGCCTGCTGTCTGCATACCCGCAGCTACCTGACCCGTGGTCACCCATGCGTTGGAATCTGGTGCGAAGTTCGGCTGAGCAAAGCTTGGGTCGTAAATGCGGCATACACGATCCCAGATCATGTAGGGATCGGAGTACGGTGTGAAGGTTGCGATAGCGAGTACGCCTCCAGGTGCAAGGACGCGGTAAATGTCCGCTACGCTTGTAACAAAGCTCTTTGCTGCAACGTGCAGCACGAAACTGGCAAAGACGTGGGTGAATGTAGATGGCTTGTAGGTGGACGCGATATCATGGATGTCGATTACGCGAGCATGTACGTTGGGGATCGGCTTTTCCAGCTGGGCGATATTGGCAGCCAAATCTTCTAGCATTTTGGGAGACGTGTCGATGGCTTCGATGTTCGTGTCTAGCTTATGCGCGAGGATAGCAAGCGAGACTGCTCCGGGACCACAGCCGACGTCAAGAACGTGACTTTCCGGTTCAAGAGCCTTGAGTTCGATCGCTATGCTAACGAGTTCCGAAGCCGCTTTGATGCTAATAGCTCCTATCGAGCCTTGATACTGCTTGGCAGCATCAGACCATGTAGCGTCATATCGTTGTGACATGTTATTAGTGTTGGAATTCAGCACATTTTCTTTGGTTTTTTGCCTGCTTGCGATAAATATATATGTAGATTTCTGACACTTGGACGCTGAGTAAGACCAGTAAGCACTTGTACACCTTCTCTTTTAGTGAACTGACGCCGGAAACTTTACCGACTGGATGAGGCTGCTCACCACTAAAAATGACGTACTGCAACATATCACATGTCGCTCAGCTCATTAAGGATGCTTGTTTGCACAAAGCAATGGATGTTTTGTCTTGCTAGTTACCAGATCCTGGCCCCCAAATAGGCAACGGTCCGAATCGACTTGTCGCATCTTTCCTAGCTTGATATACAAGATGCGACTGTTTGTCTATACCGAGAGCGACAGCGATTTGTTCAATTGCTCCGAATACCATCGTTTTGTGCAGCATGTCCGAATGCCGCGCAGAAGTACCCTTTAGCTCCTCAAACGCCAAGAAAACTGTGACCTGCTCGAAAAGGTCTGAAGTCGATCGTTCGTAGTCCGGAACGATACGTTGGTGGGCGATTTTTCTCGAGGATATCCCGTCCCTGCTGCGAAAGCTGGGGTAAGGAAGTAGTTTTAGGAGTCTCTTGAACCGAAGCGGACCAGTCCGTTATGCTAAGTATCTGCATCGAAACCAAGCTCAAATCGTTTTCAGGACCAAGCCAAACATGTACAACGGCTGCTTTAGAGTATATTTGACCCATGAGGCTGACTTGCTGACTGCGCTCCGCAATGTCCCGCTGGTTGATGCAAAGGGCGCGGATCCAAAGGGCATCAGTACAGCTCTCGTCTTGCATCTGACCGAGGAAGCTCCATAGATTCGATCGCACTGCGATAGACTTGCCATCAACCAATATGGGTTGCGTGACAGATGGGTCTCCCCACATGTAGGAAATGGCGCGGTAAGTGGGAGGTGAGTTCAGAGGGATTACTCGAAGCCTGCAACTAATGATATCTGCTCCCTCCGAGTAAGAGGTAGGGAGGAGTTCAAGTACTCGTGTAGTGTTAGGCTGGTCTACGGGATGCTGCACATAGATCGAGCTCAGGTCCTCGAGAAGGCTCGCTGCCTCTGATTGTGCCATCGGTAGGACACAGAATCAAGACTTGCTTTGTTGATGGAGAGTGGTCTCGCTACAAGGTGGCATTCAAGGACTTCCTTTTTATACCAACGTGGCTTGCTGGGCTAATGCAGGCAAAGCCTCCAGCCTTTCAAGATACAAACCGGAGCTATAATGCATCGCCCTATGTCAGCCTAAGCTTCTGTCTAAGCAATTACCGAAGCAGTAAACTAATGCGACTCGAAAATTAAGCGAGAAAAGCAGTTCGTCCAAATCATGAGTACAGTGCAAAACAATGGAAATGTCTACATGAATGTTGCTGGAGTGGGGTAAAGCTCTGACCAAATTTGGCGGATAGCCACATGTGGCTGATACGCTAACTCAATATCGAGCCGAGCTTCGATTGCGACGCGTCCCATCTTCCATTACTCTTCGACTTACTGCAACACGAAATGCGATGCGCAGAGTTGTAGTGACAGGCCTAGGCTTGGTGACACCGTTAGGCATTGGTAGAGTTATCCTCAGATACCCATTGACTCCGCTGACACATAGCAGGCGTTCGCCGAAGCTGGACCCGCCTCATTGATGGACATTGTGGCATTGTCTCCATCAAGGACCGAAGTCCTGACTTTGCTACATTGCCCAGTAGAATAGCTGCCCTTGTACCAGAGGGTCCCAGAGAAGATGGGAACTGGAATCCAAAGGAGTATGGGTTGACCCCCACGGTAGGTGGTTCGATGTAGCATATTTTGCAAGTCGCTGAGTGGTTAACAGGACGAGCGTCGCATGGCTCGATTCGCGCAATATGCGATGGTGGCGTCTGAAGAAGCCTTGAATGATGCCGGCTGGCTGCCAAGGAAGGAAGAAGACCTCCAGGCTACCGTACGAAAACACGCACCATGACCTTCGTTGCTAACTTTGCTAGGGCGTTTACATGGGCTCTGGTATAGGGAGTTTGGATGACGTCTATGACACTACTGTGGCATTTGAGCAGGGCGTATGTCACTTTCAACAGTCTAATCACATTTACTGATGCTGGAAAGGGCTATCGGAAGGTGTCCCCGCTGTTTGTGCCCAGGCTGCTCATCAATCTTGCCGCTGGGCATGTGTCCATGAGATTCGGCTTCAAGGTATATTGCAATCACGAGCAATTCTATAGACCTCGCTGATCCCGATAGGGTCCCAATCATGCAGCCACGACCGCATGCACGACTGGCGCGCATAGTATTGGTGATGCAGCTCGTCTTATTCAGTTTGGAGATGCAGATGTCATGGTAGCTGGAGGTGCCGAATCTTGTATTCATCCACTTGCCATATCAGGTTTCGCGAGAGCGAGAAGCCTCGCGACGGATTGGAATGATCGACCTGTCGAAGCCAGTCGACCTTTTGACAAAGACAGAGCAGGTTTCGTCATTGGCGAAGGTGCTGGTGTGGTTGTGCTTGAGGTGTGTGCCACATCTCCCTCCTAAGCACTCAGTTGACCCTTTTAGGAATATGAGCACGCGAAGCAGAGAGGTGCTCGGGTTTATGCCGAAGTCGCTGGGTATGGCCTCTCCAGCGACGCACATCACATGACAGCACCTCGCGCAGATGGTCAAGGCCCACGTCTGGCGATGAGGCACGCTCTTCGGCATGCAGGTCTCAAGCCAAGCGTGGTTGATTACGTGAATGCACATGCTACAAGCACTCCGCTTGGTGATGCTGCCGAGAACAGAGCTATTAAGGAGCTTTTACTCGGAGATGAAGGCAAGGAGACACCATCGAGTATCAATGTCAGCAGTACAAAAGGAGCAATCGGACATCTTCTTGGTGCTGCTGGCAGTGTAGAGGCGATCTTTACTGTTTTGGCGATGCACAACGTATGTGTCCACTTGAAGATGTCGCTGTCAGACTAACTTGTGCAGAACACCTTGCCTCCGACTCTGAATCTTGCGACACCAGGTGATCCACCTGAAAATTTCGATTGCAACTATGTCGCCAACGCTGCTCAGCAACATGACGTGCGCGTTGCTCTGTCCAATAGCTTCGGCTTTGGAGGCACAAATGCTTCGCTTTGTTTCCGTATAATATAATCGATCTCCAGGAACACGTAGTATCTGATTGATCAAATGTTAGAAAGAGAATGTGCGGATTAAACCTATTTTAACTATGTGCAATACGATAGTGTCATGTAGTTATCATCTTGGCGGGGTAGCAGTAGCAGCCCCACTACGCGCCTTTGCATCCCGCAGTACTTGCTCATCACCCGACTCCATCTTCATCGCAGCTCAGATGTAACTCGATCCTCCAAATCTCCCTCTTTTCGGTGTCTTGCTTCTTGTTCCCGGTTCACACGTCATGGCGAGCTCCCCAGCTGTATCGATTATCGCAGATGATGCAGGCAGTAAACCCTCCTTCTTCAAGAACGTCTCAGATAAAGCGTCCCGATACCATGCCAGAGTGCCTTATTTGCAGAAGCTACCATTCCCAGCAATTGCAATAATTGTAACACTCATCATAGTCAATCTGCTCGTTTGGGCAGCGGTCGGCATTGTTCTGGTATGGCTTCTTCAACCCTAACGCAACGTGATGCGACTAACGACATTGACAGCACTGGCATACTCCTCTCGTCTCAACTGCAATACTCTCATACACTCTTGGCCTTCGCCATGCTTTGGATGCGGATCACATCTCCGCCATCGACCTCATGACGCGTCGACTGATAGCAGCTGGACAGCGACCAGTCACAGTGGGAATGTACTTTTCGCTGGGTCACTCGACTATCGTCATCATCACTTCTTTAGTAGTCGCCGGTACTGCAGCAGCTGTGTCGTCGAAGTTCGACAATTTTGCGCGAGTTGGCGGCATCATCGGAACTTCAGTCTCGGCAGCCTTCCTACTTTTGTTGGGGCTTATGAATATCTACATATTGTACAAGCTCATCGTACAAATGAGAAAGCTTATTGCTAGCGAGCCTGGTACGGAGCATCAAGAGTTTAAGATTCAAGGAGGTGGATGCTTGTTCCCGATATTGCAACGCCTGTTCAAGTTAATCGACAGACCATGGAAAATGTACCCGCTAGGCGTTATGTTCGGGCTCGGTTTCGATACGTCTTCAGAGATCGCGATTCTCGGTATTTCTTCGATTCAGGCAACGAAAGGCACTTCCATCTGGCTTATACTTATCTTCCCACTGCTTTTCACAGCTGGCATGTGCTTGCTCGATACGACTGATGGCGCTTTGATGATGAGCTTGTACACGAGCACACAGCTAGCGCGCGATCCGATTGCGATCTGCTATTATAGTATCGTATTGACAGTCATCACCGTTATCGTCGCGATAATCATCGGCACAGTACAGTTTCTCAACCTGATTCTGAACGTTGCAGAACCACACGGCAAATTCTGGGATGGCGTAGAAAGGTTAGGCGAAGCTTGGGACATTGTTGGTAAGTGTGCGAATACTTGTCGCAACCTTTTATTGACGTCGATAAGGTGGTGCAATTTGCGGTACATTTATCGTGTTTGGAGGCTTAAGCGTGGTCCTGTACAAGCCATGGCGGCGTCGCGTTGACAAGCAAAGAGTTCGCAATGCGCACTTTGAGCCTTTGTCGCAAGACCCAACTAAAGTACAAGGGGAGGGCGAAGAGGTTGAGGTCCCTTCCACTACAAGGCAAGAAAGAGTAAAGGACGTGGCTGTGGATGTGAACACCATTGAAGCAACCGATGCTGCTGGACCTGCCCATCGCTGAAGGGAATAATTACAAGATTTTCTCAGTCATATTTCGACGCCCCTAGACACGATACGGGTTAAACATAGGAAAAAGGAAGAGCACATGCCGCAACAGACTATCTGGCGGACACTATACACATCTTGACAACATTATGGATACCATTTGCTTATGTGCAAACTATGGTTTGTTCTGGTCTTCCCGCACATCGCCTTCGACCAATGTGGGAGCTCTTTGAACTTCAGTATCAGTTCCAAATTGCGAACCCAAACATTTCAGATCGTCCGCGGTAGATTTGGGAACGCAGACACCTATCGACGAGTTTTCTTCCTCTGGCCGTGAGGAGTCGGGCGCATGTTTTGCAACAGTCGAGGCTTCGTAGTGTACTTCAACACTGACATACGTGTCAATCGTATCCTTTGGGGGAAAGATGCCTTGACCTCACCTTGAAGTATCTGCGTTCGATTGAGAATTAAGCCTTTGATCTTGCTGGAACCAGTCTTCCGAGTATGAGACGTTTTGGGTTGGTCGGCCAGCCATGGCATACACTTAGACTTCTTCGTGGTCCGTTGCGGGAATAACGTTGAAGAAAGCCCTGGAGAGCTTGAGCTGCACGTCGTTGCAACATCGTGGCTTTTATACAGTAGAAGATGTGATATAGGCTTTGGAGGACTTCGATAACCAAATTCCGGTGTCTTTGACATACCAACCTGTATCGCAGTGTGAACATATGCCAAGAATGGAAGAATCTTGAAGCGACATTGGATTGGTGGATTAGCTCGCCTGAGCTGCAAGTGTCAGATCCGCCTACTTGGATCGACCTTCCGCGACATTAACCTGAGAACATATGCCGGGTGTATAGCAGCTCTAATATAGGATGGCATGCGCTTACCGTGGACTAGATTGAACGCTTGGTCCCTGCTCGCTCAGCTTCCAACATGTGTCATGCCTGCAGAAACTTTATCCTAACTGCTGCCAATGTAAGAAGAGTGTCACCCGGTTT
Organism: Phaeosphaeriaceae sp. SRC1lsM3a; assembly: GCA_001644525.1. NCBI lineage: Eukaryota > Fungi > Ascomycota > Dothideomycetes > Pleosporales > Phaeosphaeriaceae > Phaeosphaeriaceae sp. SRC1lsM3a. Next base: position 761,776 of record KV441718.1, read on the forward strand.
CCAGCACAGACCTTGCCATTCTAACGATAGTCAGCTGCTCAGAAATCTCGACGGATGACTATGAGGTTGCGAGGTGCGCTGGACCTTTTGGCTGAAAACCTGGTTGTCGGCTGCAGGTTCCCTCCAAGCGCTCATTTATGCGTTGACCATGTATGCAGCTAATATTGGTGACGACGCTTCCCCATGATTGTTCATGGTCAACGTACAATGTCGCAAGACACACGTTTCTTTGCGGCGCTCACATCCCTGAAATCATGAAGATGATCGAGCAGGTTGGAACGACATAGTGGCTGTGCCGCACACGTATTGGGGATCACAGTCGATGTCTCATGTAATTTCCGGTATCCTTAATCTCAGCCTGCGACCTGCTGAAGATCTGTGCTCGATCGAAGAGCTCAATCACGCACAGGGCTCCTTTCGAATGTCATGCGGCGAACACTCTGATCAAAATTGAACCGAGCATTGGCTATTGCTTGGTACCTACAATTACTCCCATTCCCAAAAATTCTCGGATACGATGACTCATTTTTCCGACCATCCATTTCATGATTCTTGACTGATGTCTCGCACAAGTGCTTCCAATGAATAGACGACCTTGGACCTCACCGCTCGTTGCAGATCAACATCAGTCAGACTTTCGCTACCTGTACCAAAATCACAACGAAGGCATCTCTCGACGATTTTGCGATATTTTGCTCCTAGAGGAGGAGGTCCAAGGACCATCCTATGGGCGGTGTAGAAGTCATCCGGATCTCATGCCGCATTCTCTCAAATGTTTGCCAATGACTGATCTCAAGTAGCACAATTCCAACACGTAAGAGGGTCTAGTTAAAGACGCCAGAACCTAGCCTTCTGCAATACTCATCTACGAACCTGAAGACAAGGCCGGTTTTGCGGGTAATGATGGTATGGAAGCTCCGGACAGGAAGTATAGGAGCCAGATCATGATGAAGCGCCCAATTTTGCCGTATGCAGTGCACCTGCGGTATCGAATTGTCCGTGCGAAGCAGAACGTTTAGGCATGTACGTGAGAGCGGCTGAGCAGCGGGCGATGGAGCAAAGTCTTGCTGAGCTAAGGTGATTTATTTTTATGTTACTTCCGGTACTAGCTCCACTAATTTGTGCGCAGAGACTGGGCATGCAACATTTACGGGAGCACATACTGAAAGCCTTTAAAAGCCTTACTGGTATCTGATAGTAAGCACATACAGCGTATCTTGCGTAACTACCGAGGTACGATATCCACATGCGGTATCAGGGCGCCTGCCCATCAATCACGTGTATGTCAGTACACTACAAAATCAGATCACCGAAGGTCATGCAGAGTTGAAACGAGGTATAAGTGGCGATTGGAGAACGTCTATATTGCGCTATTCCGTTGTGTTTGATTATTTCTACAGTCTGGTAGAGCTCAGACTGCCGAGCAATAGCAGTAACGCTGTGACTAGCCCTCCTTTGGACAGAGAGTCAGACACGACAAATCGGACCAGAGATATTCAAAATTCGCTCTTCAAAGGCAAGGGGAAAGTGGAAGTAAAACGTTGGGATCTCAGAACTGTCAAAGTTATGTATTGCTCGAGAAGTAAAGACAGGGTTGGATTGGGCGGAAAAGGCTTAACCTGATCTTTATTGATTTGGCGTACCCAGTGCTTCATTGTTTTCGCCACGGGCTTTATCCTATAGCTGTCTCGAGCGACGAGCTTGGTGAGTGCGCCGGCGATGAACGCTGTGTGGCAGATGAGATACATGAGAGGCGACCTAGCGAGGAAGACAAGAAAACTCCGGGTGACTTTGTTACCGCTCTTGCCCAGCTCATACGCTTGAATCTGGAGTCATACGAACGCTACACACCTAGATAGTCCGAGCGCTAACATGAATAGCCACGGGCCTGGGCGAAGTGAGTATATCAGCATTGACAACACTGCCGCCATGGCGGTCGTTCAGATAGAGCTATCAAGTCCTGGAAAAAAGCTTGCGTATGCCCCAGTCTTTCTTCACGACCGATTTCGGCAGAGGTTTCGGTACCGATTTCGTCATCGATACCGAAACCTCTGCCATGTATTCAAACAATTCGTCCAGCCCTTCGCGCCTTGTAGCTGAGGTCTCGAAATATGCGAGAGCCTCAGTCTCGTGAGCTATCTTTTCTGCCTATACAGGAGAAAATGTTAGCATCAATTTTAGTAAACTGCAACATACCTTGCTAATTTCCAAACTGACCTTGTAAGGTGACACTATATTTTTCTTCTGCCATGGAGTAAGAGGGTCTTCACGACCTATTCGAAGATCTTTCTTGCAACCAACGAGTACTCTGGGAACATCGTGTAAAAATTCGTCTGCTTCTGGAACCCACTTTATCGAACGTCAGCGGCAAGCCCAGATTTCCACGGAAGTAATACACTTACCATCTCTTGCACATTCTCAAGAGATTCAATGTTCGATACGTCGAAACATATGAGGAGGACTCGAACATTGAGATAAAGTCCGCGCCTTGTCCTGGAGAGGGTCTGTTCCCCAGGAAAATCGTGAACGTTCAGCTCGAATTCACGACTCCATCCGTTGACTGTCACGTTTTTCACAAAGGCGGCAGTGTCCCAAATACTAGTTGAGCGTTCGAGCGTGCGTCCACTCCAAGCACTTCTAGCTGTCAGCTCGTAGTTCATAATTTTGGAAGTTTTCAAAATGTACCTAGCAAGCCAAGTTTTACCGCACATTGCATCCCCCATAAGGAAAACTTTGCGTTGGAGCGGAAGAAAATTACTCTCCACGCTTTTGATAAGGTCTAGGTCTAAATAGGTTATTTTCGGTCGAAAATGGTCGAAGGGTCGCCGCTGAAAATTGTTTAGTGAACTTGGGTCCTGCGTATCGCAGTGACGTTTACACGTAAAGCAAACGTCTTTGAGTAGTTCTATGCCCTCCGACTTGCACTGCGAACAAGCCCAAACGCCTGCTTCACCAGGGAGTCCGTGATATTTGGTGATATGGAGAGGAGATGATCTGGTCTTATGTTGCGGAGGAAGATCATCGAGGCAAGCGTTTACATGTTCCATCTTGGCGTCATCTGTCCAGTCTGTCAAGCTCTGTGTGCATACTGGACATTCAATTGCAGTTTCGAGGTTGCTCGGAAGTATCCCGGACCGTTCGCTGTTCGACACAGTCCGCCGGTGCCATCTCAAAGCGGATGATGCCGAGGGCAAGAGGAATGTGAGAGGCGAAGCGATGCTCACTATAGTGCCTTCTGCGAGATTTATATCTGGCATACTGTGTCGAGATGCCAGATTAAGTATATCAGGTACATGGGAGTGGTTTCCGTCTGAAACAATGATGGACCGCGATTCGCTATTCCTGGGTGATCCTTGATCTGAATGAACATCATTGTGGTACTTGTGGACAGTTAAGTCCACTACAGACTCAGATGGGGCTGACGAAACGATTTCAGGAAGGACCTCTTTGTCGGAGTAAGGGTCTCGTGTTTTTCTCTCCTTGTACAAGCTCTCTACTTCTCGAGGTATGTATTTCTGGCAAGCTCCGATAATGGCACGGTCTCTTGCCACCAGCTTTGTGTTACACTGCGGTCCAGAGAAGCTTCTCCCGATACCAAGTTGGATGTAACATTGGAAATGTTCCGCGCCGTGCCCAATTGTATACACAGGCGAAGCACCATAGTTTTTCTGGCAAAATTGGTCGAGCAAGTCTTCCTTCGACAAACTGACAATGGCATCGACCGAAGCCTTTTGTAACTGCGAGTGAACCGGACCAGAAATATATAAAGTGCTGAGGAAATCTTCAAGTACAGAGATAGCCGGCCGGACAGAAATGAGATCCGGTGCTATCGTACATCCTTCAGATGCCACAGCTGGCCCGGTAGCTTGAAAGTCCTCGGCCTGCATGCGCGGTATGAAGTCAGCATCGAGAACATCATGGATATTCGAAGAGGATGCAGCAATCAAGATCGAGTCTTTATCATGTGATGAAATGGTGGCTTGACCACGCGCCAAACCGTTTTCGTCAACCCCGATGAGTTCTTCCTGATCTGCAGTTGGCGCAAGTTGAGGCTCTGGAACATCTGTTCCAGGTTCGAGGGCCTCGGTGGCTTCTAATGAAAATTGAGGTTCTGGTGCTTTGGCAGCCACTTGGTTGTTGGTTCTAGATGGCGGCCTCTGTACCGAGAGGGAACCGTTTGTCTGTGTAGGAGAATAGCCACCTGCCAGCTTTGCTTGGTGGCTACCTAGCAGTGCAGCATATGCGTCTTCTTCATCTGCTTTTCCTTGCTCTTTGCACAACTTGATTAGAAACAACGCACATTCTTCGTAGCCACGATGTCCTCCTTCTCCGAGCTTTTTGAAACCACGCAAGGATCTTCTTCCTTGTAGATGCGCTGACTCGTACTCATTGCCTTTTGCCATGAAATCAGCAAGCTGTAGGTTATCCCAGAGGTAAAGTTCATTGGTCTTGCCGACTTGGCGCTCGGTGATGGATAGCTTCTCCACCATGGCCCCTTTTGCTTTAACCCAGTCCTCCGACGTGCAGTATATGTCTATCATCATTTTGAGAATTTCCAAGCGGTTTACACCACTGGCTTCTGCACCTTTCAAGGAGATGAGCGATGCAGTGCTGCCTCTGGCGGAGAGTCGTGTGAGACAATTCCGGAGCTTGCGTTCAGCTCCAAGAGGATCCCCGTCCTTTTTCAGCCTTTTGGCTGTCGTGAATAATGCTTTGATCATCTCTGTCTCGATGTCTGAATCGCTGTCAGAATGGTGTTCAGTGATGGCATCACCTGTGCTGGCCTCCGATGGATCCGGGTAAGGGAGCATGTCCTCGAACTCATTTACCGTGTTTGAAGATATCCACCGCAGCATAGGTTCGTTGAAATCTTTGACAAAGACATCTCCAAAATCAGAACCATAACTAGCAGGTGTTCGCTCGACCATATCCACCGTCAACGTCGACGAGGCTGTCGATACTACGTCGGCGGCAGAGCGGACACACTCTCTCAAGTTCTTCATTGAGGTCAGCTCGTCGCTTTTGTCGCTATTCTGGAGTTCAACGGAATATCGAAGACTTTCAATCTTCGCATTGAGTGACACACCGAGGGTTCGAAACTCTTCATACAGCCTGTCGAGTGTTGGTAATATCTTTTCAGGTAGCTGGTCTGTGGACTTTTGCAACGTGAATTGGTTCAATCTGAATGAGCATTAGCATAACTACGGCTTTCCCAAGTCGTTCTGGGTGCGAAGTGCAGAAGAGCAGCCCATCGGAGCGACGAGCCTTGGTAGTCGGAGTGCCAAGGAAGTGAAAGCCCTGCTTACAAGATGATTGTACTCAAAGATAGCTGTAATGCAGCACGATACGACTGAATCTGATCACGATAGGTTCCGATTTGGTTGATCGCGCCTTTGAGTCTAAGTTGCTTCCTTGGTCCATCCAAGAACGAAGTGGTCTTGTTGATACTATTCAGCACAGCTATGAGTTGCTGTAATGTCCTTTTGCCGTCTTCCAAAGATCTGGCAAGATTTTTCCAATGGTTTCCAGCATGGCCGGTGACGTGGATATTGGCTTTGATGTCATCCTGCTCGAATGTGTCTCGCATAGACTCCAAGACTTGTTGAAAGTTGACAATATCCTCCAAAAGCCCAGTAAGAGTAGCGTCCACAACATCGACGTCATCGTGGAACTGCTTGAGAAGGACTGACACCTTTATCGAGACTGTGAGCAGGGCAAGGACGCTTGCAGTTATTGATAACTGATCCATGCCCCAAACTCGTGCAATACATTGCTAGCATTAGTGATGTGAAGGTGTGGATCTCACTCCCTGCGCACAAGGCTGAGTTCAGCTTCTCGGCCTTGGCCACTGCCGCTTCAGCCTGCAGCAACCCTCAGGCTAGATCTTCGCCTCGTCAACACCAGCAAAACTCTGACGCGACTTTATTGGCTCGTAAAGCGAGCACGAGAGCTGTATCGCATCGAGGGCACACCTTTGCGTTGTACATCAAGATTGACGGGGCCGCTGACTGTCGATGTCCCGTCCTGGCCCGGAGCATGACCGAAATTGACGAGGGCGCGATGGTTCCAACCTTGACATTGATCAGCCCGATACGATCTTATCAAATCTGCTGTGACGGGAAAGTCTTTCACATCTTTTCAAATACGTTCGACATCGACGGAAAGGTTACCCTGCACCCTGGTAGGCGCTCCCCAGCCTCGTTGGCTTCGATGGGCCCGTGCTTCCCTGCTAGTCTCACCGTCACCGAAAACCAGCTCCGCATGTACAAACACTGCACTAAAACAAAGACAAGACACCGGTGACCAACATGAATGCACTGGCAGATGAATTGTATATTGTGATCGCCTCCTTTCTCGGTAAGGCGCACCCCGCATGTCCCGTCTCGTCAGTAAACGATTCGCGGATATCGGCGCTGAACACATCTTTAATACTTTTCTTTTCAGTTGTGCTCGCGATAATTCCCCCCCGAACGAAAGCCATCACATCATCCCCTTACAAGCACAAAATCAATGTTATAAATTTCATGGGCGATACACACAATGAAGCGTGTGATAAGGGCTACCGCTCTATGTGCCCAACTTTCGCCGAGGTTACGGAGCACTTTATAAACGCTGGTTGTACGCTCATTGAGATTCACGCGCAGCAACTCCGCTATGAGTGGCCCAAAAGGTCTTAGCTACTACATGCACCGCGCGAGCCACAATTTTCTGTACGTCTTCGATATTCATGGGCACGCGGATTTTCAAGCAGCGCTGCCGGCGGCTGCGAATCTTTTTTTGGTTTGCGGGGCTCGTACTGCTGGGAATTTGTCAGGAGACGAATTGTCCAGAACCGCCGGTAGGTATCTATCGAAGAATGAACTAAATCGGGGGGCCCAAAGATTCAGAACTCTCCTTTTGAGGGCTGGGCTACTCGGTGGAGATTTGGGGCTGTTGCAAACAGCGATAGGGTCAGTTGACCAACGCTGCTGATCTTGACGAGGGCAGGAGGACATATGCGACGGACGCGCTGGAAGCTATGCGGGAGGCGGAGATGAACTCTTGCAGATAGACTTAAGAACTTGTGACGTATCACGCAATATCTAGTTGCCCTCAAGTGAAGATCGCCAGCTTGTCCGTGCCTCATGGCTTGCCGCTAAGTCCACTAATTCGGACAGTAAACACGTACTTTTCCAACCTCAGCCGAAAGATTCAATTTCTCATTTCCCGATTGTTATATCAGGGAATAGCTCGCTAAGCTGAGTGTAAGAGAAGATGGCTGGTCGAGAAACGAAATCGATATTGGACGTCATGTGGTCGCGGAGCAATAAAGTGACCAAGTGCTCAACCTCGACCCAGGCAATCAAGTATCGTTGTCTCTAGAAATTGCATACTTTTACCCAGATGTGCTACTTTTGCACCATTACATTGACATCCTGCGAGCTGACCAAGCATACCTCGCTTGTCGATGACCTACCCCAGACCATACGTGCTGCACGAAGTACTCAAACATTATAAACTAGCGTAGAAACTTTAGCTACATGCACGCTAGTCGACATGTGTACATTTGCTTACTGTACTCAACTGTAGGCTCTCAGTCCATGCTACTTCGGTTAATGTTCAATAGTCGAGCATTTTCGGGGCTTCAAAGTGGATACCGGTCAGCAGAAAGTTCACACTGAGAGCGGATGTATGTCAGCAGCTATCTCGCCTTGAGCACGACACTAGTACCGCAAGTGTACTATGGTCAGCAATACGAGAAATATAGAGGTTGTAGCATGTACTACATTTTGAATCGTCCGCATGATTTCCCACTACCCTCGCATGCCCTAGATCGCGAATATTGAAGGAAATTGAGACGTCAGGTCGATTTGAAATCCGGCGTGTTTGATGCTCCGACGGAAGAAATCAAATCAATCGCACATAGATACAGGTATAAATAACCTCATGATGACTTCTCTTCAACATAGCAAAAGGACGGTATTTGCGAATAACGCAGACCATTGCACCTAAGATTTCGCCTCAATTTCACAAGATGATTTCCGTTTCTAAACACGTCGCAATGTTTGCTGCGCTTGCCTTGTTCAATACTGCTCTGGCAGCCCCAGCTCCCGCAGCCAACCCGATAATCGAGGTTCATCCTGGACCATTCTTGCCATCGCTTGAGTCCCTAGGCTGGAACTCAACTTACATCAATTCCCTTCCCGACCCCGTGTTCCACCATGCTGGTAATGAACGTCCCAAGAAAGCATTGCAGTCCGCAACAACTAACTCTGCGCAGGAAAGGACGAAGTATCCATAGCGGCTAACCCTAGATGCGGCGACAGCTACGGTCCCGTAAGCGACGCTATCGTATGCTACAAGTTCCTGAATGCACTGGGAACCTACCCATGCACTGTGCCACCTGGGCAGCGCTCGGCTGTTCTGGCATACTCGAATCTTGTTCGTGTCGTAGGATATGGCATTGAGCAGAGCAGTTATTGGTATGCCATGTAATCAACTTGGAATATACTGGGTGCGCTGACAAGGGAACCTATCAGTCGGGATGTTGCGCTTGCCGTTCTCTATACCATCGACCACTGCACGCGTCCGCAACAGGATGTTGCAGGTAAGTCTTGTCTTAGTTCAAGAAAAGCCAAGCAAGCTAAAAATTGTTCAGGGACTGCTGTAGCGAACGGAAATGGTGACTACACCATCGGGGTCGGTAACATATAATCAGACACGACAGTGGTATTGGCAAAGGTTCGCTGGCACCTAAACCTATCTCATGCTGCAGCAGCGTGTTGTCTCGAAGTCAAGTTTTGACTCGGCATCGTGACCTTGTTTCAGCTGATCGAATTCTGAACACCCCTCTGTCATTACCTCAACCCTCTCATTGCACATAGCGTAGGGCCTGTAGAGGTATCAGTACCTAAACAGCTCATGTAAATTTACAATTGAGTTATGTAATGTACAACATCTTCCAGCTTCGAGTGATGTGACGCAATTACGGATTCGTGCATTAAAGTCACTTGGCCATGGCTTCACTTTCTGTGCTCGATGCTGAACGCGCGACACAGGCAGTCAAGCCTGCCACACGCATCGCAAATGCGACAAGAAGCACTACCGACACCAGAGGCAGTTGACATCCTGTTCGCAACCACTGAAAATTGCTCTACGTATTGTGGGCACTCTGACTAATTGAGAACGTGTGTTCAAGTCTCAGCTGCAGTGATTTTGACCGGCGTGGCAGTCCCTCTCACTTCGCCATTGAATATACCTGCACATACGAAATTCCCAGGATTCAAAGTGACTTTCTAGAAAGAACCGCATGCACTTTGAGAGCTTGCGGGAATTAAAAGGCGTGAGTTCGCTCATGTGGTGTGTTAGCAGCCAAAAAAGAAGATGCAGCAACCACTGCTCCGGACTAGACTTAAGAACCGACAAGCAAAAAGAAATTTCTGGCTGCCCTCTGCCAGAATCGAACTAGCGATCTTATCATAGCATATAATACTAGTGATACGCTTTACCACTAAGCCAAGAGGGCGAGTTCAACGCTGCTGTGCGCTGATTGGTGGAGGACATTGAAAATTATTGAATTTATACAGCACATTTAAATATGTCGCAGAGATTCTATTGTAAGTCACGAGAATATACACCTTTCATATCTCTGAATCTGTATGGCGTCCTCTCGGGTCTCATGGTCGATAAATTTTACTTCGCAGGTGGGGCTGAAGTGGGGTAATTCCTCAGCCCTCACCAATATTCAACGCTTCCGATCCAAGCACATAAGCATTCCTGGCCCATTTACCTCTTTGGGTGCCACCACAAAATTCGTGTGAAACCATTGGATAAAGTCCGTAATCATCAAAACGTCTTTCTCCTCTCAACTGCCCAAAGCAATCAACCTCCCGATCCTCACCTCCCCTTACCCCCACCTGCTTTCTAACCCATTCCTTCTCAATTTCTAATCCCCGGATCTCCCTCACCTTGCATACCCGACATCCTTTCTTACACAATTCTTCTCCAACATGCATACAGTGTACCTTTCTTGTCGCTGTCACACCCTGACCGGCACCTTCATAGGCTAGTCTGCGCACCATAATGCCTGTTCTGGGTCTAGTGATGTCATCTCACGGTGTCAGGCACCAGCAGCTAAGCTTTTCAGCAGCCCCCGGAAAACCAAGTTTCCAGGTTTCCGGCGCTCAGCCTCGTGTTGGTCTGTGGGTGTGATTGGACACAGGTAGGGCTGAGGCTGGAGACAGGGCGTATGGTTTCACTGATTTGGGGGCCGAAGGATTTGTAGTGTATGTTTATGGCGGGGCGTTTGGGATACGAGGTGGAGAGGTGTGAAGTATAAAGAGTGGCTTGTAGTTGAGGTTTGAGTCCGCTATATCTACATCTACTCAAAGTGTAAAGAAAGAGAAAGGATATAAAACCACCATGGCCGATCTAGCACAACAGCTCCTCCAGGCCGTTGAGAAGGGTGCAGCCGACCTGGGCGAGCCGGCACGCCTTGCGCTGTTGCAGGCGAGTGTCAAGCTGGTTGAAACACTCGAAAATCCTGTGGAGAGATTGTTGCGGCTTTGCTTCGTAGGTCAATTGGCGGTATTGACAAAGAAGATGTGTGAAGCTAATCTATCATCAAGACCATCTACGAGCCCATCTCCATCCGCATCGCCATCGACCTCAAGCTCTTTGACGTCGCTGTCGAGCATGGCGGACCTCTGAGCCTATCTGAACTCGCGCAAAAGACAAAGGCAGATGAAGCCTTCCTCCGTTCGTTCTCCCCGCTGCCATTCCTTTGCCATCTAAATACTGTAATACTCACGAGATTTATAGTCCGCATCATGCGACAGCTCGTTCCCCTAGGCTACTTTACACAATCTACCCCCACAACATACGCCGCCACCCCCCTCGCAGCAACTCTCGTCACCGCATCTCCCCTCTCCTCCGCCATGGTGCACTTTACGCATGTCTACCCCGCGATCGCAGCCATGCCAGAGTACTTTGCCTCGCATGGCTACACCAGCCCCACTGACTCTACCGACGCCCCCACGAACGCCGGCTACGGCCACAAAGGCACCTGGTTTGATCTCCTCGCTCTTCCCGGAAATGAGCGCTACCAAGCTGCATTTAACACGACGATGACATTGCAGCGGAGCAGTGCTGATGCGTCGTGGACGAACAGCGGGTATCCCGCGCTCGAGCGGCTCAAGAATAATGATGAGGGAAGGGTCGTGTTCGCCGATATTGGCGGCGGCGTCGGGCATCAGCTCGTCAAATTCTCCGCACAGTTCCCTGAGCTAAAGGGGAAGTTGTTACTCGAGGATCTGCCTAGTGTTGTGGACACGGCTACGTCGTTACCTGGACATGTGGTTAAGGTTGGACATTCGTTCTTCACGCCGCAGCCAGATCAAGTCAAGGGTGCCAAGGCGTATTATATGAGGACGATCCTGCATGACTGGCCGCAGAAGCAGGCGCAGAGCATTCTGGAGAATTTGAGAGATGCGATGAGCGAGGATTCAGTTGTGTTGATTCATGAGAGCGTACTGCCGGAAGAGGGGTTCACGGCGGTTGATGCGAAGATGGACTGGCATATGATGAGCATAGGCGCTCTGGAGAGGACAGAGAAGCAGTGGTATGAGCTGGCTGAGAGCGCTGGCTTGAAGGTCAATGGGGTGTGGTGGGAAGAAGCGGATCTGGGCAGGAAGGCGCTTATCGAATTGGGCAAGAAGTGAGCGAGTATCTGCGTGCTGATTTTGGAACACAGTCTAAAAGCGATCGTGAAAGCGATTTGTTATTGCGTTGTTGCTCACTAGCTATCGAATTGATCTCGACCAATATCTACAGAGCGCTGAACCGTGCTGAGCGATTGACATGCGGCCCGGCGTCTATTTTCCTCCAATCGATATTTATGGGCCGTTAACTGTGATCGAAGCAGATCCACTGCTCTGGTATCCCTCGGTGGCGAGGATCTGGTAGTTGTGCGAGCCCAACTTCTGTCCGTACTTGCTCCACGCATCAAAGTGGGCACCGACATTAATGGTTCCACCGACACGCTTCTGCTGCCTAACCGACCAGAATTGCTGGAAGGTCGATGTTCCGTCAATACTGGGCTGGTTGGTGCGGGTGGTCTGGAGGATATCGTAGGTGCCGCCGTCGACGGTGATGGAACCCTTCTTCTGAGCAGCAGAGGCGGGGTTGTAGGAGCCGTAGGCCTCGACGATGTAGTACTCGATCAAGGGGTTGCGGGTCCAGCCGTACAGGGAGATGTACGAGTTGACATTTTGGGCGTTCCAAGTGCCTGAGTAGGTCACGTTGCGGACACCGCCGGGGTTCCAGCCCTTGCCAGCGACGAAGTTGCCGACGTTGGACCACTGGACGTTGTACTGATGGATTGTTAGTAGTTGAAAATTGTTAGGAGATGGAAGGCACGTACGGATCCAGCAGCACCGTTGTTGTAGGTGACTGAGCCCTGGTTGTCGGTCCAGAAGGAGTAGAAGAAGCCGTTGTTGGTACCAGTTCCAGAGGGAGTGGACCTGGTGCTCAAGGCGGCCTCATTATCGCGCTTCTGGGCGTCGAGGATGAGGTTGAGTGGCGAGGCGAGCGCTGCGGTGGCGCTGCCAAGAGCGAGCAAGATGGAAGAGAAAGCGACCATGTTGATTGATTCGATGGAGTTGCTTGGTGTCTTCCATCTCTGAGGATTCAAGGCTCTTTATACACGTTCACAATGTACCTGAATGTGACCCTTTCCACGCTTCGGGTAACTGATCGGTGGCTATCCGCCACCAAACCAGTGTGATGGCGTCTCTAAATTGAAGGAGCACGTCGTTGTGACAGGCATTGTTAGTGGCGTACTTCTGCCGGTAGATTTGTGGGGTGCAGGCATGGAGCCGCTTCCGAGAAGCTTGAAAACCACCGGCTATTAGTGCCCAAAATTCTCCTTGCTACTCGCTAACTTGTCGAACATCGCCGCCCTGAACCTCAATACTGCACTCTCAGTGGCCACCAGTTTACGTGGCCATGCTATTGGCTCGAGCAGGTGTGGTGAAACGAGCCACAGCAATTTCAACGAGACTTGTTTAAAGCACCAACAAGTTGAAAGCTGAAACTAAATGGTGACAACATGCTATCAAGTCGTCAAAATCGGGTCGTGTGTTGCGATATTGGCCAAGGCGACAGCGACCGTCAAGCCCTTCCAAGCCCCATGCCAATTTTGTGCCAATAGACGAAGCATCGCGTCAAGACAATCAATTTTCTCGTCATTAGCTTGTCTTCAATATGCGTTCCTAGGCACAAGGGACTATCAGATGATCGCGGGCGATTAATTGAAAGACGGGGTTCACAGAAGCACTTTTGCCCAGGGACCAAGACCTTTAGCCGGACACTTAGCACATTAAGCCCTGATGCGTCGCCTTGTGGCCGCACTCGTCACCAATAGAGTGCCAAGAGCCCTTGGCTTGGGGAGGAGGCGTATGAGGACCAAGGACTGCCACGAGATGCGATGCAACCACGCAGCGGAAATTGTGATTGTCGCTGTGACCACTATCAAATCGGAAGCTGATGGCTCGCATTCAGGCCGGTGAAAGTTGGGGGCGCCGGGAATAGAACTAAGGAGCTACTCGGGATATCGAGATATGTTGCAGTGGGTAGAACGAAAGCGATTAGCGATACCATAGGGCGGTTCTGCTGACGAGACAAACACAATGGTGCCAACGAGTGCGACTCGGCCACAATCAACGAGGACTATAAGCCAACCGCACAATGCGATACACAGTTAGCTAAGATAGTGAACTACTCTTGATTCTTCATCTTCGCTCTGTCCAAAGGCGGTCAATGACCTGGAAGACCGCGGTAACCGACTTCATCGTGTCAAGGTCAATATGCTGTCCAAAGCGCTGCTGCATCTTATCCGGATGCCATCGTACACGTTCAATCTTTAGCAGTGCAACCGGGTCGTCCTTCCAGGCGCCCGAACTCCGCAGGAAGCGCTCTATCTCCTCCTTGGAGATTTGCTTGGCGGTGCCAGAAACGACAGGCCACGGGATGAGATGGCGTACACCCTGTTCGCTCTCCTGAGCGATGTTCTGCGCGCTTTTGAGCTCCTCCCACTTCCTCACGTATGCGTCCCAGGCAGCTTCAGCTTCCTTGGCTTTCTTGCGCTCTGCACCGCGCCTGAGACTTTCTTCCATCTGCTGCATCATGTGCTTTCTTTCTTGCTCCTCTTGTGAAACGTCTTCATGAACCCTCGCCTGCTCCTCTTTCTTCCTCTGGCGCGCTCTCTCTTTCGCCGCCCGCTCTTCGAGGATATGCTGATGACTCTTCTCCCACATCTTACCTCTAACATAATCGGCGTACTCTTCCTCGGTCATTCGCTCCAGCTTGCCATCAGGTCCCGGCTTCGTGTCGGGATACACGTGCACAGGTTGGCCGTAAACGCCCTCCCAGTAGGCTGCACCCTCGTCATCGGCAAGGGCGTCGAAGAGAGACTCGCGGAAGGCATCTTCTGCGCCGGGACCAGGGGAAGCGGTGTCCGGATCATCTATCCCGTCGAACAAAGATTCGCGATAACGGTGGTCTGGGTCGTAGTACTCTCCATCACGAGTGGATGTCGGGTGAGTATCATCACGATGCCTTCGATGCTTGTGCTTGTGTCTCCTTCTAGACTCGCGGTGATTCCGTCTTGAATGATCATCGCCATCTTCGTCCGTGTCATGCCGCCTCTTCTGTTCATATGAATCATCGTCCCGCGTACTGCGCTTCGAACGACGGTGTGATTTTGATTTAAAGTTGAACTTTGACGCTTTTACCTTGCCGTAGGTGGCATCGGCAGTAGCATCGCTAGCCTGCTCCTCCATCGTCGAAGGAGTGGTGTATCGTCAGCTGAGAATGCATGAGGATGTTGTTGTGTTCTGTTAAGAGCCCAGTTCGAGTGGAGGCATGGTCGTGGAAGAAGTGAAGGTGCGGCCAACCCCGGAGCTTCCAATCATCTCACTGGTGCGCGAAGCCTTGGCAAAAGTGACATCTCGACTTGCGCCCAAAGCCACCTCTCAAGGCCTCCACACATTCGCCATGTCGATGAAGTTTGGCTTCAATCTCAAAAACAAGGCGCCGGCTGGACCAGCCAAAGCTGGCGCAAAGCCAGCGCTCAAGAAAAAGAAGCCACTCCTCGACGACGAGGATGATGCCCCAGCCAAAACACCAGCCGCCGACGACGCGCAGGAGATTGGGGAATTCAACTTCGAAGATACGCTCACGACGACCACAACATCCTCTAAGACGGCACCTCCAAAGCCCAAGAAAGGCGATCCCCCAGCTCCTCCCACCCGAAAACCCAAGCCTAAAGATGATGATCCGACGCTCGTCGACAACTCCGCGAGCGCACGAGAAGCTGCCCAACGCGCGGAAGACGCCCTAAAAGCCGACTCAACCATCTACGACTACGATGCCGCCTACGACGCCCTTCACGCCGCCACTGCGCTCAAAAAAGCCGCCGAGCAAGCTGACCCCTCAGCGCGTGCGCCCAAATACATGGCGTCGCTCTTCAGCGCTGCCGAGCAGCGCAAAGCGGATCAGCAGCGAGCGCGGGACAAATTCCTACAGCGCGAGCGCGAAAACGAAGGCGACGAATTCGCCGATAAAGAGAAGTTTGTCACGTCCGCGTACAAGACTCAGCAGGAAGAGTCCGCGCTCCTCGAGGAAGAAGAGAAGAAGCGCGTCGCGGCCGAGGAGGAGAATAGGCGGAAATACGGCATGCAGGGATTCCACAAGCAGATGCTGGCGGAGCGGGAAAAGCAGCATCAGGAGGCGATGGAAGCTGCTGCTAATGCTACTAAAGCTGGGGTACCTATTCCCGTACTGGGCGAGGAATCAGAGATGAAGAGCGAGAAGCAGCAGGTTGAGGCGCTGAGGGCGCAGGGGAAGGAGGTGTTGCTGAACGACGATGGGCAGGTTGCTGATAAGCGACAATTGCTCTCTGCGGGGTTGAATATTGTCGCGAAGCCTCGACCGCCTCCGGGTGCGAATGCAGCGCCAGCTGTGGCCTCTAGGCCGATTGTCAATCCGCTGGCGACGAATGCGAAGTCGGCGCGCGGGGCACAGCGGGAGCGGCAGACGCAGATGCTTGCGCAGCAGATTGAGGCGGCTGCGAAGAGGAAGGCCGAGGAGGATGCGGAGGGAGAAGCAAAGGTGGCGAGGGCGGCGAAGAGTCAGAAGACAGAGGCCGATGTCATGAGTGCCAAGGAGAGGTATCTGGCTAGGAAGGCAGCGAAGGAGAAGGCCGGGAAGTAGGCGTGGATGCTTAGATACGTGATGTGTGATACCCTTTTCAAATAGCGACAACAACAACAACAACGATTAATTCCGTATACGACCGTGTGATGCAATGCATTCTAGCAGTCTTGCCTCCTCTCGCATGCAATCTATATGCTAATGATGTATCCCCATGCGCCGTCTCCACCACCAACGCCCTTGAAAATGCCCTTACAGAAAATGCCATGGATATCATATGCTTCAGAAAATGAAGCGAAACAACTATGCTCGGGGCCCTAATGCCAATATAGAAGGGAATCAAGCTCAAATGATGTGATGCTTCTTCTCCTGTATCTCTAGCTCCTTCATGTACTTTACGAACGATTTCTTATGCACCTGATCTTGATATTAGCCAGATGTTTCTGCATTGTATCATCAGAATGAACTCACCAAGCCGGCATATTGTCCATCTCGGAGCACGCAAATATATCTCAAGCCAAGCTTCACAAAACACTCGTAGACAAGATCCATGGGTGAATGCACATCCAACGACACGGGAGCTGGGTCAATGTATGGAGTAAAGTCGCTAGGATCATACAAGACCTGCGACTCCTCACCATGCGGTTCACGCCCAGCGGCCCAGTCAACCTGTGGGGACATGAGACAGAGCGTGTTTTCTTCATTGTCGAGCTTGTCGAGAGCGAACTCGAGATCAGGTGCCGGGATGAGACCGACCAAGACGCCATGCTTGACGATGGGAAGACCACCATCCAGCTCGCCGGTGATTTGAAGGCTGCGTTGTTTCGCGCGGAGTTCGACAGCTGGAATCATAGATTCCTCGGAGATATCAATGATCTGGCCGCGGCGGGTGCGAGGTGTAATGTCGCCAAGCTCGGATGTGAAGATGGGTCGGATCTTGTTGTCGAGGAAGGGATACGAATTCATGTCAGTAAGAAGATCGTAAATACTGAGTGGTTCGATGGCATCAGCAACCCATTTCGAGACCAGAATGCCCAAGGAGAACGGCAACACGTGATCCAAGCTGCCAGTTAGCTCAAAGAGAATGACGGCCAGTGTGATTGTAAGTCGTGTTACGCCAGTCATTGTTGCGCCGGCGGCAACCAATGCATAGACACCGGGAACAACGCAAGCACCAGGAGCATCGTCCGCGCTGCACTCGCTGAAGAGGCTGAGATTGGGAGAGCGGATGGCGACAAGCTGAACAGTATGTCCGATGAAGCGACCAGCAAGACCGCCCACTACCATCGAAGGCACATAGATACCGGCGGGCACTTTGATGCCGAAGGTGACTATGGTTAGACAAGCCTTGATGACAAATGCGATGAAGAGAACCTTGAGCACGCTTGGAATGTGTTCAACCGTGGGACAGAGGCCATCACCAGAGTCAGTGTAGGTGTCGCATGGGCTGGCTAGCTCGAACAATAACTCGGTGACTGGCAGTTTCGTGTAGTGGTTCCAGAAGCTGACAAGACCAGTAACCAGTGCCACTAGGAAGACTTCAAGCAGCGGGTATTTCTTGATGATGGTGATGCGTCGGAAAGATTTTGCCCAGATACGTGAAGCTTTGATGAACAGAGCACCAAGAACACCGCCAAAAGCTCCGGTGAAAATGAAGGTGACGAGCTCGAAGAACTTCCAGTCGAGATGGTAACGCACTTCGAAGAGAACAATCTTCTTCGTTCCATATGGATCGAGAAATTTCAAAGATAGTGCAGCCGCCTGTACGCCCATTAGACACGATCGCAAGAGTGAATGTATGGACTTACTATGCAACAGAAGAAGGTCCTGAAAAGTGTCTTCGAGGGAAAGTAGTAGCTAACTTCCTCCAAACTGAACAGTACACCACCAATGGGAGCTCCAAAAGCGACGGCTACACCACTCGCGGCGCTAGCGCTGAGAATCTCCCTACGCTTGCCGTCGTTGTCGCTGTACTTCGAAAATATACGACATGCGATGTTGCCGATGCACGTTGCAATGTGGACATATGGGCCTTCCTTGCCGAGACTGAGACCAGAGGCTACTGACAAGATCAAAGCCAGTGTCTTGATAATGAGCGTGCGCACACCAAGATAACCGTGCAGGACAAAACCACTCAGGATGACCTTGACTTCGGCTACACCACTACCGGCAGCGGAGTAATATACCATTGGCGGCCGTAGCTGGGCCTCCTGATACCTGGACTCGGGGCTAATGTTACGCTTGCCATCATCATCATCGTCTGACTGCCGTCGGTGGACTTCTGCACCGAGGTCTTCGTCTAGTGTGGCGAGAGAAATGGCGGATGGGATCACAGTCTTGGTAGTTAGAGTCAGCAAGCAAGACGCCATGGATAGCACGACAACGGAGAGCACGAAGAAGCCGTATTGGGTGTGCATGACGTCCAGTCGGTCACTGCGAATGACCTTGGACCAGTGCACCCAATCCTCGCAGAGTGTAGCGCCATCACAACAGGGCTTGCGGCTCAGGTTCCACTTCTTGGTGCAGTAGCCCTCTTTCCAGTCAAACATGGTTGTCTCGGTGGTGTTGACAAAGTAGGCGCAGACTGCGGTGAGCACGCCAATAATGGCTACCAGGATCCAGCCCTGGGCGCCGTCGAACCATGCTAGCAGACGGCCTCTGATGTCTTTACGCGTACGCAGGGCTTTGACGCGATATGCGTCGGCGATGTTGTCGTGGACCCAGTCTGTCGACGTGAACTGGTCATACCACACACGATTGTCCTGCCAGAGCGATGCCCTAGCCGAGTGCATGCTCTCCTCGAGCCCTGCGCGTCGCTCGCCCAGGGCATTCACCAGCCGCTGGCTGAACGAGTGGGAGAAGGAGCCATTTCTGCTCGGCTTCATGCGCGAGCTCGTGGGCAGCTGCGCATTGTGTCGCTTTTGGCCGGGCCGCGGCGTGCCAGGCGTGGTCGGTGGCAGGCTCGTGTATGATCGCGAGCCTTGGCCATACGTGTGCCCAAGCAGGCGAGAGCGCTCGTGGATGTTCTCCCTCGAACGAGAGAGGTCCTGGTCAGAGCCTCGCATCGGCCGCGACAGGCGGAAGTTGGCGACGGGCGACGTGGGCGTAGTGCTGCTGACCGTGTCATCGCGCTCGCGCTCCTCGAGCTGCTCTTCCTCGGCATCGTAGTCGTCGACACTCCGGTACGAGTGTGTGGATTTGGGCATGGTAAGGCCGGGTGCGAGGGAGGTGTCACAGTCACGAAACTACAGACTGGAGGCAGTTGTCTATGTTAGGGCGGTGCAATAAAGGCATGTGGGTGGGTCCGAGGCAGCTACGCAGGTCATCTGAAGGATAAGGGCAGTGTCACCAAGATGCCGCGATGCTGGGCAAGACATGGCTGATCATCCCCACCCAACTGACTGCGGACTGACTTCGGTCTGGGGTTACTGGGCACGCACCGTTTGGGAACACGTCAGACACAGGGGAGCAGCAGGCAGACGCTGTCGCTAGTCGACTGCAAATGCATTACTATGCGATAACAACAACACCCGTAAAGACTGTGGGCAACTTAGACGAGGAGCGCTTCACCGCCGCGGCGAGCAACACGACAACAGCTAGTCGCGCTGTGTAGTCCTTGTGATGCGCGCACGCTGCCGCATGACATAACAGGGTCCAGAGAAACGCAATGCAGCCGAGTCCAAACCAGCAAGGCGGCTCGCCGTCGCGGACCAATGGGTAGCGGGGCTCGACAAGAACCGCAACCCCACTGTCCACGCTGGGATATCTCAGTCCGAGATATCAAACATCTGCCCTTCCGTCCGGTGCAGAGAGCTTGCTCGAGTCGTGTTCTCCAGGAACTTAGTTATCACTCTGACTGAGGTAGGAAAAGAGCAGCGACATTTCGCCAATCAACCAATCAGCAACCTGTGACACCATTGACGACGGCTGCATCCCCTCCAGGAACGACATGGTGAGTGACCGGTGAGGGCCAAGCATCTTGCTCAACTTGGACAATTGACCTTCCGGCTAGCCTGCCCTGTACGATCAAATCTTCCTTTTCGGGGACTCCATCACCCAGGACTCGTTTGACCAGGCGCGGGGCTTTGGCTTCTCTGCAGCATTGCAAGCCGGTCAGTCTCTTCGCCCTCGAGATATTTGCAGAGAAGCCGATTTCCACTTGAAGATCCTCGCACCAATGTCCCTGGTAGTTACTTTTGAGGTGGTTCGTGTCAGTTGCTGATCGTCCTCAGCGTATATCAGAAAATTGGATGTAGTGAACCGTGGTCACAGGTGGGAATCACTTTGATGTCGGCATTTCTAGCTCTGATGTCCTCACAGTGGATACAACACTCGCCAAGCGCTTCAGATCCTTCCGGCGATTGTCCCTCCGCCAGAGCAGGCCAAGATTCGCTTCCTGGTAGGATCCGTCCATGATTATTGGAACATGCTAATATGGGTCCAGGTCATCTTCTTCGGGGCCAATGATGCATCACTGCCCGATGCCCCTAACAAGCAGCATATACCCTTAGACGAGTACAAAGCCAACATCGAGAGCATCATCACCCACTCGCAGTTCGTTGCCCACAAACCTCGTGTTATCTTGGTCGCTCCGCCTCCTCTCAACGAGCATTTGTGGTGGCCGAGGGATCAGGCCAGCGGATATCCAAGTGTTACGCGTGTCGCAAGCGCGACCAAGGACTACGCTGATGCAGCATGCGAAGTGGGTTCAAAGCTCAATGTGCCTGTGGTGAACTTGTGGAAAGCGTTCATGGAGAAAGCGGGCTTCAAGATTGATGCGTGGAAGCTTGGCGAACCTCTACCCGGGTCCCTGGGCGCGCCGCCAAACGACTTTTTGGTGGAGCTGATGTATGACGGTGTGCAAGGGTCGCCCTAATCTATTCCGCTGGCTCTGCTGAACTGTGACAGGCCTTCATTTCAATCCCGCCGGCTACGACATCCTCTTCCGTGAGTTGATGAGTGTGATTGAGAGGGAATGGCCAGACCAGATGCCAGACAACCTACCGATGGTCTTGCCTCGCTGGAATGACTCTGAGGCGTGGGCAGCTTGGAGCAAGAATTCGCCGCTGTAGAAACCACAACCCAGAAGTGAGGGAACGGAGAGTTTGGCAAGCCGACGAGGGGTCATACATTTATAGCGCAGCGTCTGCAGGTGCACGTGTCGTGGTTATGCATCCGCCTACGGGTTGCAGCGCCGCAGTGCTCGTGTTCACCGTTAGAGCGGGGAATCGGCGAGCGAGCCGCTCCTTCCCCAATCAGACATGATGAAGCCACTAGTTGGGGCGCATCTCGCGGACCGCAAATGAACCATGCATGACATTGACATCGCCAACTGCCTGTTGCGCAACCTACAACAACAACTTGCTCCCTTGAGTCCGTCCCGCGTCCTGTTACCTTCGTACGTGCGCGCGCTGCCACAGTCAGCTTCGACGCTTGTCATACCCACCTTAACTCCGCCCTTGCACCTCCGCCCTCGAGACAAGAACATCCCACCAAGCGCTCGCTGCTTCTTAAAACACTGGTCTTCACGTTGCCACGGGACATAGTTACGACAAGACATACGAAAGCTGTAACAGACGCGCCCCTTTATCAGATCCGTCATTTGCTCCCACGCCCGAGTACTGGAACCCTTCCGATCTACTACCAACGGCACTCAAAAACGTTTTGACAGGCTGTCAGACGAGAAACGGGCACGACACTTGGTCCGACGGCGCTGGCGCCTGGTAACGCTGGGCGGGCAGGAGAGCACACGGAAAGTAGAGGGTCTCTGAACTCTACCTCCCCCAAGGGATGAGAGACCCACGGGCATGGATCCACAGAGCGTAGCTTTCCAGCCCCGCGACGACATCTGGCGCTTCCAGGACGAGATGCTTCGCGTGCAGCAGAATCAAGCTGAGCTGTCTGACCGCGTCTCTCGTCTCGAACGCCAGCGGGACGACGACTCGCGCTTGAAGAACGTCTGGGGCACGTCGTCGCCTTTCCCGTCAGTCCTGGGTGGAACACCACAGCAAGGTAAGACACGACTCGCACCACGATATGTGTACAGTAGCTGAGTGATCTGCCTAGTACCCCTTCAACAGCCGACCGCAGAGCACTTCTCCAACTTCGATGACCACTCCAGCAACCTCATCGGTAACCTGCAGCTCGATGCTGACGAAGAGCCCCGCCGCGTAGGCGCCACCTCGCGTGCGAACAGTGTCCGTTTTGACGAGACTGCCAACCATGGCCACTGGGCCCACGCTTCACGGTCCTCGCTCGATCTCATACCCCGCACTGGGAGCGGTCTAGGCGGCCTTGCTATGAGCGAGCGCAGCTACTCGCACAAGTCGGATGGAAGGCAGAGCTCTGCAGGGCACTCGGTCCATTCTATGACCTCTGGCCGCGCCAACAGCTTGACGGGACTCGGTCCCAGTGCCTTGATGGAGCCTCCTGGGCTGGCACCTGGTCTGTTCATACTCGGCTCTGTGCCTGCTATAATCCGTTGCTGGCTCGACACCAACTTCAAGCATGACACCCTGATGTATGCAGCGGTAAGCTCTGGCTCATTCACATCAGCCATTAACATCGAGCTCGTTGAGCAGCTTGGCTTGCACGACCACATCACAAAGGCCGATGATGGTGTCGATAAGATCAAGATCCCCGTCTACCTACCCGAAGCCGTCCCGGTCACCAGTTCCTCGCGATCAAACAGTCCGGCTCCACAGCTTCCATCAATACTTGTGGACTTTACTGTCAGTGAAGGATGCGACACCCCAGGCGACCCGAAAGCAATCCGGATCTTCCTTGGCAGCGACGCCCTTCGTGCACATAATGCTGACCTGATGTTCTCGTCCAATCACCTAGTTCTGTACGATGATGAACGATGCAAATTAAGGATACCTCTGGTGCGGCCTGAGAACGAGCGCACCTTCAAATCGCTTGCGATCGTCAGCAGACTGCCGAACCGCCCAAAGCATATGTTGCATCGAGACGACGATGACACCACAGCTGCCGCACATGAGACCTCGACCATGGTTCAGTCAAGGTCGAATGCACACGACGCGGTAAGTGCAGAAGCTGTTGGTTCAGCTGGGCGCAGCTCTGAGCAGCGACCACGACTTGGTGTATCTACTGTATCACATCCTAGCAAAGAAGTGCAAGACTCGTCGCCGACTGGCATTACGCCACGCTCTGGGCCGTCTCCAGCCATGTTGAGCAACTGGCGTCGTGACTCGACGGAGAAATCGAACACAGGCTCTCTCGACTGGGCCAACGTGGGTAAAACCGCGAGCTCGAGCACCAATTACAAGCCTCGTGACACAGGCATGAAGGTGTTGAGACCGACAAGGGCAGGCACGCGTACCCTTTCGACATCGACGTCGTCGCCGGCAACCAGCCAGTCGCGATTCTTCGACGATGGGAAGCGCAAGGTTGAGGATGAAGCGGCGCAGGGCAAGCGGAGCGTATCTGGCGAGAAAGCAGCGGAGAACGCACCCCCTACGAAGCCGCGGTCAGCAAACCCAGTTGGCGGTGCGTCTGCATTTGCGTGGCTCAACAGTGGTGGGTCGAAGTGAAAAGGTTGGGGTGCTTGTCCAATAATAGCTATGTAGACACGGCTTGCCTCTACATGAATGTATAATTTGAAGACATTGTCACTGTTGTTTGCCGGTCCGGCTGTGGTGCTGTGCGGTCTGCGTGTGCGACCAAGCTCGGATCGATATTGGGGCTGAGCAGGTACCACTCGCGTATCGTGACAAGACCCGGTCTGCGGGACGGGCGCGTTTACATAGGGCACCGTGAAGGTTTCCAGAACACAGACGCTATCCGCAGGCAGCTAGCCCTCGGTGGAGGTGTACAATGAGAAGCGCGGCGCTTGATCGCTCGGTCTGCATGCGCCAAGTCGCTTATTTTGCAAGGCTGACGGGCAAACTGAAGGTGACGTGAAGAACAAGCAACCGCGAGATTCACCGCCATACACTCTTTTCTGCGGCCATTGCGCGCGAACCCCACTGCTCACCGCCCGCCTGTCACTTCCCCCGAGCCCGTCCAGACTTTTTTTGCAGTGCAGGCACGCTACGCGCCCGCTTTCAGTTACACTCCATCCGCCTTGTCCTGGAGCTCCACCGGGCTTCACGGCAGGCCTACCGCGCTCACGACGGCTTTCATTAAGAAACGGAAGATCGTGACAGCACCCACAGACGCAGCGAAAGAGGCAGCCACGGGCCACTCGCCGCATGAGGAAGCTATAGCGCCCCGCTCCTCCCCGCACATTCGACAGTCTGCCTCACCACCGCGGTATCTGCCGCCTCACCTGCACGACGAAGTCCTCACCGACGCGGACGCTGGGCACTCTTCGCGGGACTACAGCACCGGAGCGAGCTCGCCCAGCGAGGCATACGCAGGCCTGACGCTCGGGGACGCTGACATGGCCGACGACGGCACGCCTCAGCCCGACGCAAATCAGCAGCAGCAACAGCAACCACAGAGGCGTGCACCACGCTCTTCGTCGCCTGCAAAGCGCCTCCACTCCGACATGGCCGACGACACCATGGACGTCGACAGCCAGGCCGATACCGCACGCCGCAACAGCGGACAGTCGAGCCCCCGCAACACCAAGCCTCTGCCCGCAGCCACCTCACAACGTAGCGCCCGGGCGACCTCACTCGAGATGGCAGACGCGCCCAACAACAGCGGCAGCTCCGAGACCGACGTGTCCAACACCGCCGACTCCTCCACCACCAGCGTGGACCCCACCCAGCAGACAGAGTTGCCTAGCCTGGATGAGCAAGTGACCCAGGTCATGGCCATGATGGCCACGGGCCTCCAGGAGCGGCAGGAGGGCTACATCATCTCAGAAAAATGGCTGGAGCGAGTGTGGGCGCGGACCTCCGAAAACAGCGGCAGGCCGCAAGAGTTCAGCAAGGAGGCTACCCAGGGTCCCATCGGCCCCGTCGACAACTCCGGCCTCGTAGATGCGGATGCTCTCCAGGAAGATCTGATGGACCAGAGCGGCGAGGATTTCATCCCGCTCAACAAAGCAGCGCAAATGGGCCAAGATTTCGAGATACTCCCTGCAAAAGCCTGGGAGCTTGTCGTCAGCTGGTATGGGCTCAAGGAAGGCACGCCCGTCATCCGCCGGTATGCTCAAAACACTGTTCCCGACAAGAGCAGCGAAAATCTTGAATACGAACTGTTTCCGCCCGTCATCACTGTCCGCAAAGTGCGAAAGGCGCCATTGACCGCCGAGTCGTCCAGACGCGCTGAGAAGATTGTTGCTAGCAGATACGAGAGCTACTTGGCCTTCATCGAATCTGCCAAAAAGTCTGCCAGCGTTGATCTCAAAAACAAGGTCCGCGTTTGGAGAATACTGAACAGCGCGAGCTCAGATGTTCCGCAACAGCAACAGCCGCAGCCATCAGGTATGCTGACACCCGATGCTTCACCTCGAGACGGCTCCCCAGCCGTGCCCGCAGCACGTCAGCCTTCACCACTCATCATGGACGTCGCCAGCTTCAACAATCTTATCGATGGTACAGAGCGTGAACTGGTCACAGGCAAAGACGAGAAATCGAACGAGGAGTCTAACCATCATTTGACCCTCGCTGGCGCTGGCTTGACCCAAGATCAGACCATCGTGCTTGAAGAACAAGACGACAGCGGCGAATACATTTCTGACAAACTCATATCGAAGAATAAGATCGGATCTCAAAATAGCAAAGGCCTACAAAGCGGCGCAAACAGTGGAAGGAACACTCCAACTGGTGGCGCACTCACCCGAAGTAAAGCACGCAACGGTAAAGTGCGCGGCCACGTCGGCTTGACAAATCTGGGCAACACTTGTTATATGAACTCGGCTCTCCAGTGTCTGCGTAGTGTCGAGGAGCTGTCGATGTTTTTCTTGAGCGGCAGTTGGAAGAAAGACATTAATGCTGACAACCCCATTGGTCACGGTGGCTCGATCGCCAAGGTCTATGCCGGTCTCCTGAACAGCATATATGACATTGGCGCTGTTTCTTCCTTTTCCCCCAAGAACTTTAAGATGACACTGGGCAAGGCCAACAGCTTGTTCTCAGGCTACGGACAACAGGACTCACAGGAATTTGTGAGCTGGCTGGTGGATGCGTTGCACGAGGATCTGAACAGGGTGAAGCAGAAACCTTACGCGGAGAACCCAGATTCTGATGACAACACACACAAAGATCCTGAGGCTATCAAGCAGTTGGGTGAGACGTACAGAAACAACCACAAAGCTCGCAATGACTCTGTCTCCATGGACTTGTTCAGCGGATTTTACAAGAACACCATGGTCTGTCCCGAGTGCGAAAAAGTCAGCATCACTTTCGATCCATACAGCCAGCTCACTCTTCAGCTTCCGATTGAACAAACCTGGACACATACGATCACGTTCGTACCTCTATATGGATCGCCCTTCCAGCTCGAGATCGATATCGATAAGAATGCCACAATCAAACAGCTGAAAGAATATGTTGGCAAGCGACGAGGCAACATCCCAGCAAGTCGTCTCATGGCCTCCGAAGTGTATAGCCACAAGTACTACCGGCATTTAGACGACAAGAATACCATTGCGGAGGCAAATATCGGCGTCCGCGATGACATCTTCGTCTACGAGCTAGAGTCGGCCCCGAGTAACTGGCCGGCTCCAAAGAAGAAGGGGTCGCGGTACAAATATATGATGTCGCAAGCTTCTTCTGACGAGGACATTCCAGACACGGCCTCGCCACTGCATGACCGCGTCATCGTTCCTGTGTTCAACCGTGGCCCTAACATGTCTACGTATCGTTCACAGAACTACTCCATGGCGTTATGGCCTTTCTTCATCGTCCTTTCGCGAGACGAGGCAAGAGACAATGACGCTATATTGCGTAAACTTCTCGCCAAGGTTGCCCAGATGACTACTCGTCCAATTCTGAGCGAGCTTGGCGATTCACCTCTGGACCAGTCACGATCTGGCTCTGATGTTGTACTCACGACAGAGGAAGATGCTTCGCCGAACGGAGACCCGCACGTGCAGGATGGCTCGATCGAGGGTGAAGACATGGTCGAGGTTACCATGACCGACCCTGCAGAGAGCGGGCCTCAACAATCTTCCACGCAACACGAAACCCCAAGTGTACTCAGACCGGGCAGTTTCATCAATCCTGAGTTCAGGCAGCTCTTCGAAGTCAAACACACAAGAAGGAGTAGTGAGTTCGTGACTACCGGTTGGAGCACCGTAGACACTCAGCGGGCACTTGAGCCTATCTCCAAACGCATCCGCGTACCACCCTCACGCGAGCAATCCACACAGTCTTCAGCAGCAGGTAGTGATTCATCGTCAAGTGACGAAGACGCGGACACGCCACCACATGACGCTGACGCTACTATCGAGGCGGCGAATGTTAGCAGCGACGAGGACATGAAATCAGTCGAGCCTGAAGGCCAAGGCTTCTCACGGGGTGGCCGTCAGAACAAGAAGAAGAATAAGAAGATGCGGAAGCAAGAGCGAAAACACAAAAACAACAGGAACTTCAACAAATCGAAGAAGAACAGGATACCAGAGCAGCCAAATTACCCGGATGATCCAGATGACGAGACAGATGACAGACTGGTGCGTATGGGTGAAGCTCTCGTCCTTGAATGGGAGCCCAACGCATACGACGCCTTGTTTGGTGGGACTTCAGACGACGATGCGCGTGGCATGGAGGCCATGAAGTTCGTTGAGACTCTTGACGATCCAGAGATTCAAGAAAAGAAGGCCAGACGAGCTGCGCGTAGGAAGAACGGCATCACACTTGACGAATGCTTCACTGAAACGTCCAAGAGCGAGGTACTGTCAGAGGATAACGCATGGTATTGCAACAAGTGCAAGGAGCTTAGGAGAGCTACCAAGACACTTGAGATTTGGACCGTGCCTGACATCTTGATCATACATCTGAAACGCTTCAGTGGCCATCGGACTTTCCGGGACAAGATTGAAGAGCTCATCGACTTCCCAGTAACAGGTCTTGATTTAGCGGGCAAAGTGGGCTTCCCTGAGAGCAAAGATCTCACGTACGACCTTTTCGCTGTCGACAACCACTTTGGTGGCCTCGGAGGCGGTCACTACACGGCCACTGCTCAAAACTTCTATGATAAGCAGTGGTACGACTACAACGGTATGTATATTCTTATTTGTCAACAAACTCGGCGCTTTTGGCCCATGTAGCATCTGTGCGTATCTGAACTGTAACACTAATTTTCTGTTAGATTCCGTCGTCTCCAGTTGTTCCTCTGGTCAAAAAGCAGTGACACGCAACGCGTATCTCTTGTTCTATCGCCGTCGTACACCTACCCCTTTAGGCCCTCCCCAGCTTCAGAAGATTGTCCAGGCCGCAGAATCCGACCAACCAGCCGACTCTGATGCCGAGAACAACGACGACGATGAACGCTCCCGCGCCCGCAATTCGGAATCGGGAAACGGCCAGCGCCTCGACGGCTTGTCCCACAATGGGTCGTCGAGCGCTTTTACAGCCGGGACCGGAGTCGGAGTGGGAGCCGCAGCCCTGCGCGGGGTTGGCTTACATCAGCCTTCAGCTCACGCGAGCCCTCTAAAGAACGCAGCCGGAGTCGGGAACCTGAGTGACGACGATGCTGATGATATGTTGGGCAATCTCGATGGCTCCAACGACGAGGGCTACGTCGATGCGGAAGAACCAATTGGTCAAAACTTGTACCAGTATTCAAGTGCTTATGAAGAGTCTGGCCCGACGTGGAGTTTTGGTGCTTTGGGCACGGCTTCTTCAGATCGGATGCATGGAGATGATTCGTCCGGTGTTGCGTCTGACGCGCCGGAACTGGGGTCTGCAGTCGGTGAGGACCTGCAGAGTAGGATGAGGGACTTTGATGATGATGACCAAGGTGATGATGATGTTCATGAGATTCGCGTGGTAGGAGAGTAAGGGGATTGTAAAGTAGGTCGCGTAGCATAAGGCTGAGGTGGAAACGCAAGCCAAAGTGGTTGTGTGCCTTTGTAGAGATAGGCTTTGGAGTCTGCATTGCATTGCATTGTATCGTATGAATACCGATATGCATGTTTCAAGTAAAGTGACACTGCTGAGCAACGAATTCCTTGTTCTATCTGAGTCCTCATACCTTGAAACGAATGGTAATGTGATAGACTTGTTGCGTTGCAAGTATGACTTTCCCAAAAGTCGTCGAACTTCTTTATTGCCTTGAAATTCATGCGGAAATTTGGTCTCGGTAATCGTATCAAGATAAATGCTTCACGATATAGGATAGACGATAAGGATCTGAGTGCAAAGCCACTAGTGCAAGTCTTACAGAAAATCTATGCCATTCTGTGTAGCCAATCACACGAGAGCAGTGACATGCCATCTACCGGCCCTTTACAATTGGCGTTTAGTTGGCAACCGATAAAGGAACAACACTCCATCTAAATATTCAATGGCTATTATTATATGATTTCGTTTCGCGTGCTACATCGAACAGGTTTAGGCCTACGCAGCAAGAGGCCAGCACTTCGTGCTGCCTACACATTCACACGCACAATGGCCGTCGGCGCAAATGGTGACCTCAATAACACGGCAGCTGCAAGGAGTGCCATCGAGGTTAAAGCAGATGCTGCATACCGTCACGTGTCTCTTGCAATTCCACCGACGCAAGATGATCCGGTGGTCCGTAGCGAGTACCGGCCGTTTTTGCAGGATGGGCACGCGGGAGACCAGGACTGGGTCTCGGAGCTTGAGTTGAGCACCGCATTGAAGATGGTGGATACGCAAGTCTTGCAGGCTGGAAGCGATCGATTGCGGGTGCTCGTGCTGTATGGGAGTTTGAGGTCACGGTAAGGCCCCATGATGCACCGACACATACGTACCAGCGGCGTGACTGATATGTGGATGCAGTTCCTATTCGCGGTTGCTTGCCTTTGAGGCCAGTCGGATCCTGTTTCGACTAGGCTGCGATGTCCGGATCTACGATCCCAGCGGGCTACCTGTCAAAGACGATGTCCAGCACTCACATCCCAAGGTGCAAGAGCTTCGCGAGCTGAGCAAATGGAGCGACGGCCATGTCTGGGTGAGCCCCGAACAGCATGGCAACCTGACCGCCGTGTTCAAGAACCAGATCGATTGGATCCCCCTCTCGACCGGCTCTGTACGCCCGACACAGGGGCGCACATTAGCAATTGCTCAGGTTTCGGGCGGCTCGCAGTCATTCAACACGGTGAACTCACTGCGCATTCTTGGCCGCTGGATGCGCATGTTTGCGATTCCAAACCAGAGTTCGATCCCTATTGCATATAAGCAATTTACCGGGGAAGAAGATGGGAGTCGGCTCATGCCTAGTGGTAACAGGGACAGATTAGTGGACTGCATGGAGGAATTTGTCAAGTACACCATCGTCATGCGCCCACACTTCGATCTGTTTGGCGACAGATATAGCGAAAGGGAAGAGAGGAGAGTCAAGGAAGAAAAGGCCCAGGTTGGAAGCTAGGAATCCCCAATAGAACCACAGCATCCAATTAAAATACGCACTCAATACCTATTCGAGATCTGTGGTGGTAACAATGCTGTCCCACTCCTCCAACAAACCCAACGTCTCCCTGCATTTCCCACCGATCACTTCCTTCGCATCATTGCCCAGCGGGATCCTCAGTGGGACTTCCCGACCCTCCGCCTGTCCTTGCATAGTCAAGATATCAACAATCACTTTGCTTCCCTTCTTCACATCTCCGGGCTGATTGTTGTCCGTCTTTTCCAGCGCCTTCCTTGTAGCCCCCACAACTGTCTCATCATAACATTCAAGCCTCTTCGCACTGCTCGTCTGCGCGCCCTGATTCAAAAATCCAGTTCGAAAGTACCCTGGCTCAACAACGGTGACGACTATACCAAAGGGCGCGAGCTCAGCGCGCATCGACTCTGAGATACCCGATACAGCCCACTTCGTGCCTGCGTACAGCGCGTAGGCCGCGCCGCCGCGCCAGCTGCCGATGCTCCCAAAGTTGGTGATGGTGCGGTGGCCCGATGAGGCGCGGAGGTAAGGGAGGAATGCTTTGCTGACGTTGAGGACTCCGAAGACGTTCGTCTGGAAGGTAGCCAGATCTTCTTCGGGAGAGGTTTCTTCGACGGCGCCCACGAGGATGTAGCCTGCGGCGTTGACGAGGTGCGTGATGTAGCCGTGGACAGAGGCGGCGGATTTGGCGACTTCGGCAATGGTGGATAAGGGTGCGGTCACGTCGAGGGCGAGAGTGGTGGCACCGGCGGAGGCGAGGTCAGAGATGCGGGAGGTGGAGCGCGCTGAGGCGATGACATGGTGTCCGCGCGAGAGAGCTTCAAGGGCGATGGTTTTGCCGAAGCCGGAAGATGCTGCGGTGATGAACCATACGGGAATTTGGGATGACATTATGTTGGGTGGTGGGAACAAGGGTTGATGTAGAGTAATAGAAACGATAAAACGAGCTTTGACGAACTCGAGAATATAGAGTGGATTGATTTTGTTGACGAGAAATGAGTAGAGGGTTTAAGAGTACTTGATCAAGCGACGTCCTTCCTTAACTTATATATTCCTCTCAGCTCCCATTATGTTACCGGCAATTAGCGTCTACGGACTTAGATTGAGTACATGCAGATGTCGAAGCTTGGCTAGGTATCTCCGCAGAATGCACGTTTAACATCATTGGCAAGTTGTGTTGTGCTGAATCCTGCAAACGGTCCTTGACCGAAACCGAAACCTTGGCTATGCTCCAGAGGGTCTTGGCTGTGTAGAGCTTCCAACGATCGCATTGGACAAGAATCATCAGTACAAGTATATGATGAGATGTGGTTGGACGAAATGGCAGGCATAGGGCTGACCGAATGTCGTAGTAAGCAACGGGCTTAAGACGCATGCGGGGTTAGCGTCCGATCAGACTCGGGGCGTCATTGAGGCTTCGGACGACGGACATGGTAATAGAATAAACATGTAGAGTCGTCCTGCACAATCCCAGCTTCACGAATCTCCTCGCATGTGATGCGATATACGATGCAATATACGATGCGATATACGATGCGATATACGATGCGATTCACATGGCAGCGATAACAACGCGAGATCATACTTCGTCGAATGCGCTGTCGGCTCGGCTATGACGCACTTGGCGCAAGTCGGCTTTCGATTTGGCCGCGTCCCCGTTTTCTTGTTCGTAAATGCGCACCACACGATTGCTTGCTCAATGCGGAATAGCTGCGGTCGAAGATGTTCCCACTGGCTAAGGTCAAGTACGGCCGTACCTCTACCTGGAGTTCTGGCTTTG
Organism: Phaeosphaeriaceae sp. SRC1lsM3a; assembly: GCA_001644525.1. Taxonomy (NCBI): domain Eukaryota; kingdom Fungi; phylum Ascomycota; class Dothideomycetes; order Pleosporales; family Phaeosphaeriaceae; species Phaeosphaeriaceae sp. SRC1lsM3a. Next base: position 794,234 of record KV441718.1, read on the forward strand.
AACAACAACCCGCTGGGTTTGGTAGAGGACGCAACCTTTGTTAGCCCGGTCGCGCGGACGAATGTTCAAGCTTAATGACGATGTATATTTTGAAGGACGATATAAAGCATGAGGAAGATTTGTATAGTCGATACTCATCAAATACAATTCAACAATTCCACAGAGACAGCAAGCAATCGCACAACAGCATCAAAACAACAATTCACGAAGCAATCATCAAAGGATAATTACCTCTTGCAATCAACATGTCGAAATCTTCGTTCAACCCCGCTACGGACATTCCAGATCAGTCTGGAAAAGTGTTTCTCATTACTGGAGGCACGTGACTTCAACATTCCCTCACTTGAGCTGCCGCTGACTTCAATTGCAGGTACGACGGGTCTAGGAGCTACAGCAATTTCTTTCCTCGCTGCCCAAAACCCCGCGAAGATCTTCTTCAGTGGCAGGAACCAAAAGCGAGCCGACGAGCTCATAAGCAAAGTCCAGCAGGCGTCACCATCCACTAAGTTGGCCTTCATCGAATGTGATCTTTCGAGCCTCGCATCTGTACAAGCCGCAGCCAAGGAATTTGTGTCCGAGTCTGATCGTCTCGACGTCCTCATGCTCAACGCCGGCATCATGGCCACACCCGCCTCGCTCAGCAAAGATGGCTACGAGAACCAATTCGCCACCAATCACCTCGGTCACGCGCTTCTCATCAAGCTCCTGCTCCCTACCTTGCTCAAGACCGCCGAGCAGCCTTCCTCTGACGTCCGCATCATCAACCTCGCTTCCGTAGCCTACGCCAACGCCCCATCCTCCGGAATCGAGTTCTCCAAACTCAAGACCAAAAACGCAAGCTACGGCGGCATGATGGCACCCAACAAATGGGTATGCTACCGACAATCCAAACTCGCCAATCTGCTCTACCCCATTGAGTTAGCCAAGCGCTACCCATCCATCACTTCAGTCGCTGTGCATCCAGGGTTCATCAAGACAGACTTGCACACGAATGAGAATTTTATGGACAGGATGATGGTGAATTTCATGGCGGACAAGTGGCTGGAGAAGAAGGAGGGTGCGTATACCCAGACATGGGCGGCTACGGTGGCGAAGGAGAAGTTGGAAAATGGAGCGTATTATGAGCCGGTGGGGGTGAAGACGGTGCCGAAGACGAAGGCGGGCAAGGATGCGGGGTTGGCAAAGGAATTGTGGGAGTGGACTCAGAAGGAGCTGGAGAGGTGGATGTAAGGGCAACGTGGTGCACATTGGTGTCGACGATTGTGTTCATGTTGGATTATTGGATGGTCTGCACATTTCATTTCAGGAACTTTGTCGGGCTGGGATAGATTTAGTAGCAGTAATTGCGTCCATAGCGTTTTCAGGATTTTTAATTTTAACATAGATTTCATTTCTAAGTACAATCATAGTACATGTCTCGCGCGTGTGATATGTCTTTCAAGCCTAGCTCAGTACGTCTCTCACTACGGACTGGCCGAGCTGCACAGATGAAACGAGAATTTTAACACTAATCCTGCCACTGATCGCGAAAGATCTCTCTATCCTCAAGCCAGAGAACAGCCAGGCGTGTCGCCTTTCCCCTACGAGTTGCAGCAGGGACGTGTTCGGGGTCGATTTTGAACAGAAGTCTGCCTCGGGGCGAAGTGTTCAAGAATCGTGCCTGAGGCACAACATCATATATAACGGTCTGCCACCTACCATCCTCGTTAATCTTGGGCAAGATTCTCACCACTTCGTCCCTCATCCGCTGCCATTGCTCCGGATAGCCGTCTTTGCCATTACTGTTGCGATCCTTGTTTTGATTTGGGCGAATGAGAAACGCTCTAACATGTTCATCCCCAAGCTCCTGAGCAAATCTCGTCAGGGACATCTGTGAAGGCTTTCCGAGTTCCGTGACACCGTTTTTGATTCCGTCCAAAACATTGATCCGGAAAATCTGTTCTGGTGTTTTTGGCGCCCACTTCTCCAGTAGATCGTCGTCGATTGAAAAGGACAGGTTTTCCCACCAATGGCCGATGAAAACGCCTCGACGGCTGATGACGGCCATCATTGTACATCCTTTCAGGCGTATAGCGGATAGACTCCTCGCTTGACTGAAGTCGTAGTAGAGCGAGGTGTTCACGTCGTAGGGCACCCTCTCCTTCTTGACTTTGTCAAACTCGTGAAGCTGCCATACGATGGCAATGCTATCTCCGTCAAGACTGGTCTCCCGCATCATGAAATCATCCATATTTCCTGGAGTTGGGAGATCCATGACCCGGCGAACGAGGGTCATATTGTTCATCGTTCGCATCGCTGCCAGGTCAACCCGACGCGCATTGTGGTGACTGGGGTTGTCGGGATCATAAGAGGGTGCGTCACATGTTTCGCGTTGGTCTCGGGGAAGCATTCGTTTTCCTGGACAGATGTCCCCAACGCAATCAATGTCGTGGTCAATGACCCTGTTGGTAGAAAGTCCTACTTCAGCGGCATTTTGTTCTGTGGAAGATTAGTCGTCAGATCAAGCTTGGAGTCCTGGTACATACGTGGGATAGTATTAGCTCTGGCCGATGAGATGACCAAGAGCTGGAGCAAGTTGAAAAACTTCATCTCGTTTCAGGTGAATATTCCAAGATTCCTTGAACGAATCAAGGTGGAAGCTGTGAGATAGACAGACTACCTCAATGCGATGGAACGTTCCTACTTATATGTAACCGATGTTATAACCAATTGTGGCACAGGACATCTGTTACGAACATAAGCTGGATAGGTACTATGCTGAAGGCACAGTAGAGACATGTTCACATGGCACAGGGCTTTGTGAGCCTCGCCACCAACTTGATATCATGTTCATAAGCCTTCAAAAGTATGATTTGCACCAGTACCAATGGCTAAGGGCTCGGGGTCTTGGCGCATGCCGGATTCGTTCTTCTTACTGCGCCGTATCACGGCGACGCACAATTAGCGGCTGGACCAGGTTTTTCTTCATGACGCCTCAACTCCAACTCCAACACTCAACATCTCTTGCCCCAAAGTGATACACCTTCGGTCCCAGAATCTGCATCAACATGGCACTCGCCGAAGCACTGCAGCATGCCATTCGGAACGATGACCTGGAGGCAATACAGGCCAGCCTTGCGCAGATTCCATTCTCCGCAAAGCCTGCAACACTGAAGGAATGCCTTGTCTTGGCAATGCATCACAGAGCATTGGAAGCGACAAAATTCTTGTTCGGCCTGGGTGCTAAATTGAGGGATTTTGCATTGTGGAGAGCCATTGAAAAAGAAAATACTGATGTTCTCCAAGCTTTACTCGACGCTGGATGGAACATCAACTCGACGGAATTTGGGATTGCTGCGATACAGTGAGTAAGTCACGAGAGCTTGAGAGACTGTGTCTGACAGTTCTCCAGCTGCTCAGTTGGTAGCGAGGCTGTACTTCGTTGGCTGCTTCAACACGGCGCAGACCCAAATACGATGTCTGAACACCTTCCAGGTCGGGAAAGTCACACACCTCTTGCTGACGCTGCAGAGAACCCGACTAGTGAGGCAGTGCACCTGTTGCTCTTGCATGGGGCCGAGGATTCTGAGGCAATATTCTACGCCATTGGGCTTCGGGGCCAGGATAATGGCACAGCAACTTTGCAAGCGCTTGTTGATCATGGAGTGAATATCAATTATCTCTCTCAGTCTTGGGGAACGCCACTGTATCAAGCGGTCTGCGTTTCGGACAAAGAGAAGGTCGAACTGCTGCTGGCGCACGGCGCAGATCCACACATCAAAAGCTTGGGGCGCGGTCTATCTGCATTGGACCTTGCAAGAGAGAAGGGTCTATCAGACTATGTAGCCATTATTGAGAAGGCAAGTGGGCAGATGGGGCCATGAGGTTGCGCCTGTCCCTGGGATGCACGTACATGGCTAGTTTTGCGTGCCAGAGTATGTACGGAATCGTGACCTTCAGTTCAATATTACACACCATGTGCACTCGCATAAGCGACTGAAATCTCGTCCTGTGACAAAGAGTCACCTTCTACTGGTGGAAATCTCATGAAGCGTGCAATTGGCCAATTGCTCGTACGGAGTGAGCTTCAATGCCCTCGCCTCATATATGCATCAGATCCTTCAGTATGCCTTGAGGAGCACAGCGGATGGCACAGTCTTTAGGACGTGTATCATGTGTTTTCGAAAGCCATTAAACGCCCTGGATGTACATGGTTGTGTCCGTAGTAGCATGCGGCACTGGAACCACAATACTGACCGACTTGTCTCAGTCAAGCTACGCCTTACAACTACATAGTCACAGGACTAGGAGGAGGCACAGAACGGCGTAGCATGAGTCGTCATTGGGTTGAGCCATTATGTCGCATACAGAATGGCTTAGTCCGCACAGCGACTAAACGACGCTACCTAAATAGAAGATAGACATAAAAGTATATCGCTGCGTCGACTACTTTCGAATGGTCCCAATAACTTAAATCGTACTTCGAGCCTCATCATCTTGTCGTAGCTATGGGTCAACATCATATCTTTTGGGCTTTAGTGGCCATGTTTTCCCCCATCAAGGCTGATGTGTATACACTATCATTAGGCGATGTAGGACAATACTCAGCTTCTTTAGTAAGACTCATTGCATTATGTGATTCAGCAGAGTTTCACTTAGCTAACAATGATAGGCTTCGACACCCACAATGACTGGGTCCCGTGTTCTATTCACTGACTCTGCAAGTCCTGCTGGCGGCGTTGATGTTGTACTGTCGCAAGATTTGCAGGCAAATTTGAAGACAGTACTCGACAGCAACTGTAAAACAATCGACAGCGACTGCATATACAATATCAGGAGTTTTTTGGTCAATCCGCGAACTGAGCTCGAGTCTCGCCAAGCAGTAGCCTTCATGTATGGGGTGGGTGCTCTTATCGGACTGATCTCCCTGACCATACCTCTGTGGGAGGAACGAAATCACGGAGTTCCAGTGGCACTGCACATACCTCAGGCGCAGATAGACCCCGCAGCTTCTGCGGCTTCTGCAGCAACAATGGCTGCTGTCTCCGACTCCGGAGCTCCTTTTGTTACGATTACTCCCAGACCAAATATCACTCCCACTGCAGGGTATGTTTACAATAACGAATGTTAAGTATTGCCGTGACTGAAACGAACTAGACCTGATAAGCCAACCGAAACTATCCTTACGAGTCCACAGGACGGTCACACCATTGGAGACGTAGCTATCCAGGTCACCGAGGATCTTGCAAATCGACTTACCGAGATGATCAATCGGAATCAGCAATGTCTTGCAGCCAGAGGGCGCCGCAGATCATCTGATGCGCAAATCGCTGCTGTATCAACAAGAGACGTGAACGGCCAGATTGCAGCAATGATATGCGCGGCAAAATCGCTGGTAATGAATGCCGTATCGGGCGGACCGTTCGCGGAACTGTCTCTGATCAAAGGACAACAGCCAGCCTGGCTGTCTGCAGACCTAGCGCAAGCGATGGGAGATGTTGCTTCTTTTGCCGTCGCCCAGTCCAGTTTTCTCCAGCTCAACGACATTGATGCTGCGACTTTGGGCTATGTTTCATTCTACTTAGCTTTTATGGTGATCAAAAACAACACACCGCTAGGCAGAGTGAACTGGATTAGTGGTTCAGAGCTCAACGGAATGGTCACTGCATCACCCACTCATGCTATTACTGCTTCGCCCTCGAATGCAGTAACGGCGTCAAGTACATCTAGTATGCTTGAATGCTCAGCATCCTGTACGATGGTCGGAAATATACGAGCTTGCAACACACGTTGCCCAACTCCTACGAACGATGACTCCTTCATCATGCCTACGAAATATGCAGTCAAGACTGTCATTTTCGAACCTTGGGTGGTTCCTCTACAGGTAGTAGTTAAAACTCCCATAGGCGTATGTCCGCCACCGCCTGGGAACGCGACCGACTTCCCATTGGACGCCTTTAAAACAGTATACTCGAATTTCTGCTCAGACAACGACCAATTGACCAAGACAGCGACACGGGTCGTGAATTCCAAGGGAGAGGACATCAGTACGAAGTCCCGTCTGCTCCGGTACGCCGCTAGAGACGATGCTACGAACGATGACAAGTACAAAGACTACCGTTTCACTCTTGCAAAAGTTGTTCGGGAAAATGAACCAATATCGTGTGCCACGACATGCGAAAAGGCTTTTGAACAACTCAGTGGTCAAGACGGGTGCAAGAGAGGAAACGACCAGAAATCGATCGCAGACACCGGCTTTCTGGATGCTGGCTGTGCGGCATACTCTTTTATGATCGAAGCTCCTAAGCCACCAGAGATTGATTCCGATGTCAAATGCGGGGACCCCAAAGGACATTATTCGGCTCCAAAATATGACAGTGAAGCAGCAGGTGCCATGAGTGTCGAGAGCGCTATCAAGAAGTGGTGCGCTGAGAGCGATAACTTTTACCTTCACCATGAAAAGGGCAGCGATCAAAAGTATGGCAGGTGGGATATAACACAGCTCGACGTACCAAAACGGAGTTCCTTCTGGCCACGCGCAATTCTCAATGATCCTAATCAGGATGGTATAATCCGTGAAGAGCAATGCGTCATCGCTTTTACTGATGGTCTCAAACAATGCGATGCAGGATCTGGCAGGACGCATGGGTTCAGTGCTACTTTTGGCACAGCGACCTACGCCCTGGAACTCAGCGGGTACACAAATGAAGGCAATCCTCCGTGGGACCAACATCCCGCATTTCCACCGCCCGAGGACGAAGCCCGAAATGGTGGAAGTTCTGCTGGCGATCCATATGGACCCATGTGCGATAAACCCGGTGCGAGTTTCAAACGCATTTTCCCGAATGACCTGGAAGCCACTATCAACTCATTCTGCGTGGATGGAATTCCCCTCAAACCGTTCAAAGGCGCAGGTGGGGACGACCGTTATCCGAAGAAAGGAGACCCGAGGTTCTACGAATCAGAATTCCTAAAAATGTTCTTGAGCCTGGGCGCAGAGCCCATGAATAGAGGTGGCAACGAGCGTCCATACTTCGAGGAAAAAGCTTGCGAGTAAGTGTATCACTTACCTCCTACAAGACTTGTAGAGGCCAGACTAACAAGCAGTTAGGGGCTACGACTTCAAGATGCGCGCCGATGATTGCAGATACGCATTGCGAAAATTGTTCCAGCAGTGCAACAAAGATCCAGAGCATTTCAACGCTGGAGAGTACAAGTACCGATGTGTGAGATACAAGGTTTTCCCCGTAAATGAGAGATAGAAGTGCACCCATCATCACGAATCTTCATTTCCGTCCTGCACGATGGATGATAGAGCATGAATTTTAGGGCTTGTAGCAGATGCATGTTCGCGAGATATACTGTTATCCAATTTAGAGACTGTGGTAATGCCTTTGTATTCTACTTTTCTGTACGTCAACCCTTCCCTACATCATGGTCGAGAGTAACGCAGTGGCGCTGATGAGTGCAGATAAGTTCAACTGCGTGGTGTTCTTGGCTAGAGCGAACTTAACCTTTCAACTGAATGGCAGTGAGCTCCTGGGAAGTACTTACTCAAAACAATTCCATCCTCTGCCTCCTCTCTGAGAAGTGCTTGCGTCTTCGCTGCATACAAAGCAGGCCTGCCAAGATCCATCTCTTGATGCATTGCATATTCTTTCGAAAGCATCCATCTGCGATGCTTGACGTACAACCAGACTCGTCTTGGAATTATCTGATTGATGAAGACAAGAAGATTGAGTCTTGCTCTCTCTTTGGCGTTGGTATCGATATACTGAGTGAGAATGTACACCAAAGCCCAAAGTTTGTACAATCTCCATGATTGATCTAGATCTTTTGCGATCGAGGCTCCATTGCCACCTGAATCGAGATCTGATCAGTGGTCATACAAGCACATTGTCTTGGCGTTCGTACCTAGAGCGCAGTACGCATTCCAGAATGTGGAATCTGGGGATCCCAATGAAGATTCATCATCACTCTCGAGCAATCTCATGACCATTTGTAGCCAAATCTCATCAAAAGACTGAACAATCACTTCTTGTTCCTTGTCAAATTGTTCAAACTGAACAGGCGGTACGTTCGAACCTAATAATTGAAGGACGGTGGAGAGCTGTTCTAAACGACGACGGCGGCTAGCTTGAGTCCCATACTCTCCTGTATCGATCGTCTTGAAGCCGGTTGTTTTCGTGGTTATATAAAACTCCAGAGACCGCTTGAAAGGTTCTTTGGAGCCAAACACCACACTTGTACAGTTCATAAGGTTATCGAAATAAATCGAATTGATGAGGTCCACGTGTCGTGTTGAGATCTGCCAGAATTTGAAGCAAAACTTGTCGCGAGAGCTGTATACTCCTGTCTCACCTGGCTTGAGTTCCAGCCTACCATTGACTTCTTGTGTTAAAGAATTGGTGGCTTTCATCACTGGCAGATCCCAAAGGATTGATTTGGCCTTATCTGGACCTCCAAAACCTACGGTTGCGCCATCTAGCCATTTGGTGCGTTCTTTTCGCGTGTCCGGATTCAAATCTGAAACTGCTTCGGGGAGCAGAAAACTTCGAAAGACTATGATAAGCCGAGGTGACACAGGGCCAAAGTTGTGGAAGTCCAAAAACTCGCCAGCAGAGTATGAGCCAGTTTTGGGATTCCACTCCACGGTGGTGGGCCCTTCGTAGATATTGTAGCACGCATCTGTGAGAATAAATTCGTCATCTCTTGCAGTAGGTGTGCACAATGCCATGTAAGAAGATTGTGCGTGATGAATGAACATCCTCGCGTCTTCCGGAAACATCAATTCTGGCAACTTTTTCATCCACTCGCCAGTGGCATCCATGTCCAGGTCGAGAATGGCCAGCAGGTTCGCCAGCCACACATCCCTCGGGTTTTTAATGCCCTTCTCCTCCATGTAAACCCTGAGGTAGTACTTGTCTTCTGACGCATACTCCTCTAGATGAGCAGAACGATACTTCTCAAAGTAGCCTGGACCCCTGTATTTCATGATGAAGAAGAATTTGCGAAGCTGATTCCTCTCCACCCGTGTAAGCCATATCGCTGGGTCGCCTCCCTCGTGCGCTTTCTTGATTTTCTGGAGGATGGTCGCTGTCCGACTCTCGAGTTTGGAAAGTTCGTTTTCCACGTCTTTCTTACTCTTGATTGCATCTTCGGAATCTTTGTACATGTCGCTCATACCAAACCAGCGAGAAACAGGTAACTCGAGTAAATTCGGCGCCTCGGAGGATAGGTCGACGACATTGAGTACCTTATCGCCTTTATGCTTGCCCTTCTGAGGGCGTGATCTTTTGCTAGTTTTTGGTGGCTTGAACGGGTGGGAGAAGTTGCGCAAGATGAGTTGTGGAATGTAATGCTGATATTGCGCCATTTGCCTGCGGTTACGCGTCAGCATATGGTATGCTACTGCAAGAAGAGAATGTATTGATTAGATTTTCACAACTGACTCTCTAACCAAGCGCACAGAATGCTGGCGCAAATGAGTATGGTCCAGGTCTAGGCTTCGTCAGCCTTGTCTTTGGTCGAGTTGGTGCGAAACTGATAGTTGGGAAGATTGTCGCATACAGCTGGCAAACCTACGCAATGCAGCTAGGTTACCACACGGGAGCGAAGTTCGAACTATCTTGAGAACATGTATAGGCAGAGCGAAGCGCCTTTATCGGGCTGCCTTCCAGATGGCACAGCATATTGGCCTAGCTCTATATGGTTAGTCCACAATGTAGCGCCCTTTTGTTCAGAGTTGCGAAGGGCGACCACATGCTGCAAGTTCGCGAGCTATGGCCTACCCTCAGTTCCGCATGACACGACTTGCCCAAGGATCGCTCTATGGCTGTTTGGGCTTTTCTAACTGGCCTACCATTGTCGAGCCGCCCTCGGACAATCCAGTGATCTCGAAAACCTTAGCTTTCTGCGCTCAAATTTGGTCATATCCCTTTTTGAGATATGTGACAGGGCAGTTTTCATGAGGGCTCCTCATAGTAGAACGATCTGCCATTCACATAGAGTCAAAACCAGGGTTGTTCACTATATTATACCGCCATATATCTCTTATGAGACATAAACCTTTCACATATAGTGTAGAAGAAAACATGTATGCCTTTAATACAGTGCATGTTACACCTAACAGACAAGCTGATAGAAGATATCACTATAAGAAATGAGAACAATTTTAGCTGATTATTGAGTGAGTCCCATGTTTAAATCATGGACCTTTTAACCGAAGTTCTTCATTATTTCATTTTCAGCAATGTCTGAGCTTTCAGGAGTCGTTTGTCTTGATAAAAATAAGATCGAAGTAATCTAACAGAGATATCGAGCTATCAAGCCTGCTTCTGCAAAAGTCAGTGTCAAGTGACCCTGGATGTTATGGTACACAATGGTCCAGATATAGTTACTGTCGTTGCATGACAAGTAATACTGACTCCAGCACATGAGTCTTAACGTCTATACTCGCTGAGCCAAGAGACCTTATACCCAAACGATCTGGTCATAACATTGCCCCTTGACTCCAGTACAGTACTTATAAAAGTCTCCATACATTAACTCCACATCAACATATTTTTTATCATTGAAAGAACTTTCCCTGATTTCTGAGTCACATATAACATCAATTGAGTGGCACCAAAATGAACGATGTCAACGTGTGTCCATGCTGGCGTATCAAATGTCTGAGCAGGACGGGATACACCACAAGCAGAAGCTATAAGTGCTAGATAAAGATGGCGAGTCGCGGCCATGAGGGATGGAAAGTAGAGAGAATTGATTGGGACAATTCTTACCAGGAAGATGATGGTGTCAAGGCTTTGGCGGAGCATAGTTTTGAGAGAGGGGAGATCACTACGAGTGGTAGTGCATGGTCGATGTGTCATACAAAGTGCGTGCAACTCAATCATTCCTAGTATATGATGCGTTCCAGAAACTGATTACATCTCGACTAGAGGAGACGTCGGTACCCTAAGCGGAGGAGAAGTCACATGTCTAACCCTATTCAGTGCATCGAGGAATCACATGTCATATATCCAATATCTTTTTCATGCTAATTGCATTTTCGCTTCAAATACATGTACACCTCTTTTCTAAGCCTTGATCTCAGTGACCAGCTTACCAGTGTTCCCTCCCTTGAATAGCATCGTCCACGTCTTGGGTACGTCCTCAAACTTCGTCGGCACGACCGTCTCCGTTTCGGGCCCAATTTGAATCTTGCCCTCCTTAACCCCCTTCACCAACTCTCCCAACCACGCGCCCGCCTTACCCGCCACCACCGCATCCGTAACAATGAAGCCCTTAACCTCAATCCTGTTCGTGATGATCTCGAACCAATTCTTGATGCCCGATTCGCCAAGCGAATTATATGTCGCGACGGCACCACACGCCGCGATGCGTCCGTGTCTCGCCATGCGCGTGAGCATCAGGTCCAAGATCTCGCCTCCAACGTTGTCGAAGTAGACCTGTACGAACCCGTCTGTGGCCTTCTTCAGCTCCTCCGTGAAGTTGGATGCTTTGTAGTCCACGCACACATCTGCGCCTAGACTCTCGACCCAGCGACATTTCTTGTCCCCGCCCGCGATGCCAATCACTTTCTTGCAGCCCAGCACATTCTTAGCAAGCTGCACGACAATGCTACCCGTCGCGCCCGCCGCGCCAGATACCACAACGACATCGTCCTTGGTCGCGCGCGCAACGTCAATCAGGCCGTTGTACGCTGTTAGTCCAGGCCCACCGAGCGCGCCGATGAAGTGCGTTGCCCTGATCCCCGCGGAAGCATCAGGTTGAATAGGCCGAGCGTCTTTGGCATCCACGACTGCGTACTCGGTCCAGCCGAACGTACCCATGACGAGTTGCCCTTTTGAGAGTGCCGAGGCGTTGGATTCGACTACTTCGGCAATGGCGTAGGAGCGCATTACTTCGCCTTTGAGAACGGGCGCGGTGTACAGTCGCTCCGGGTCCATGTCTTTCTGGATCCATCCGCGCTGCGCGGGGTCGTTGGAGAAGTAGAGGGTTTTGACTAGGACTTGGTCGGCGCCTGGGGATGGGAGCGTGGTGGATTCGAGGGAGAAGGTCGAGTCTGGGCCGGAGAGGACGGGGTCCGAGGAGGGCGGATTCGCGAGAATCCATTGGCGGGTTTGTTGGCCTGACATGGTGGGTGGTGGGATGTGTGGTTGTGTTTACAATTGCGGGGGAAATAGATGTGTGTTGTGGTTTGATGGTGCAAGGACGAGTCAAATCAATACGAGAATGTAGAAGCGGCAGACCTTTATACAAAGTAGACGACTAATGCGTTACCAAGTGGGACTGATTTCAAAGCAATGCCTGTACATTGCTTGCATGCAGTATCTTGCCCTAACATGACGTGTAAATGGCAGTTTCCCCAAATGCGGTGAACCTCGGCTTGTGTAAGTTAGTTGCATGTCACTTCCACTTGCTGAGTCGTCGACTCTCGAAACACAACTCATGGTGTGTGCCAGCCCTTTCCGATCTTTTGAACACATTACAGTGAGCAAAAATATTACAATCAGGTGCGGACAAGCCTGCCCGGATTATCTATTTGTCGTATTGTCTGCTCGCGAGCTTTTAAAGGTAGCTTCACGAATGTAGCTCTCGGAGTGGGGCAGATGAAACATGACTCGTGTCATTATTCAGCTGGTCAGTGAGCGTTCACTTGTACTAGCCATCTACGAAAGGAAGTCAGAAAGAGAGGTAGCTTGGGCTTGTGTAAGATGTCAGAAAGTACGTGGATCATGTCAGAGAGCACGGCCTTTATACTCTATCTTCTTACCACACTATGCATTCTATACTGTTACTGTGCGACATTTGCGAGCCACGAGTTCAGAGGCGCTTTGTCTCTCAGGCAATTGTGGAGGCTGAAGAGACCCTAGAGAGTGCGTGGACCATTTGCAGTGGATATTACCGGGATGTTCAGACCCAATGTCCGCCGCGGTGACGGTTTCAGAGGCACTTATTGCTATTATGATCGGGTAAGAGAACGAGAAAGTGAGGTTGAACTAATTTCCTATGCCATTGTAAACTATAGTACACCTTGCAATATGCTACGCCAAAATCAGACCTTCCCTTGCTGTGTTCTGCGGACTCCTGAACAAGATGATTCAAGAGAGGCACTTTTCCAAGCCTGGCTGTATCTCTATCTCATGTACAGACGCAAGAGGGTATGAATGATGGAACCAGCGATGTAACCTCAGGGCGGCCGCTGCTGCAGAGAGGCCGCCACAAGCGATTGCTGAATGGGAGTCGAAGAAAGAATCATGTCTTAGCCATGTCTCTATGCAGAGAAGCGACGCATGACCTTGGCAATGACTATTGTTTGTGAGCATGAATGATGGAAGATCGTTGGTGCTGAGACGTACCGTGAAGGGCAACAACGCTGAAGATGAAGACAACGGACAGAGTCATGACCACGACAGGGTCCACCTTGAGTCCGGGCGACTCATCGGTGTACAGTCCTATCCAAGACGGTCAGCGAGGGTCCGGGTTGCGTGTAATTGAGCGCCTCGGTATGCGAGCGTATGCCAACTGTGTCTTCCTACACAGCCAGACACGTGCCATCATTTTCCCATCATCTCCAAGCATTACTCCAGAGGACCAAACTTACTCAACATGGTGCTTGAGCTGCCGCCAGCACCTGCCGCCCTTGTGCTGCTTGGTCGCAGGTTCGCTGTCTTCTCTGCACGGTCGGCAGCCGCCTTCCTTCGCATAACGGTCGCAGGACCACCCGGGGGCTTGGGCGACGCAGGGCGCGCGGTCGATGAGCCCGAAGGCGTGTTTACGGGCGAGGTTGGGCGTGGTGAAGACTGTTGACTCGGCGTTAGCTATCTGCTGGACCCTGATGGTAACTGTGGCTGTTGTGGAGTGTCGCGAGGCATTGCGACAGCCAATGGTCCGCGCATGACAATCGGGGCGTATAGTCAGAATGGAGATGCGAATCAACGGTGCTAGATGCATTGCAGACCAGCTGCTACTGAAGACACCTTGGCCTTGATGACCGCTGCGAGCTCCTATTTTGCCAACGATTGTGATGCATGGCCAATGGCTGTGGTCGGAGCTGGATCAATGTCGACGTACCATGGTGATGTGCGCTTGAGGTGAAGAGAAGGGGCCGGAGAAAAAGTGGTTGGTCAAGATGTGGGTGTCGTTGCGATGTAATTGTCCCTTTCCACAGAGGCCACGGTTCTGGATCTGGAGAGCTGGGGAGCGCGCCGCGGCTCAAGCTCGCTAAGAACGCACGGACACCTCCAGAGTCACGTGTTCCGCCATTCACCTGTATGTGCTAACGGCTACGAAGAACAATGGCTTGGCAAACTGCCTCTTCATCAGGATATTCACTTGCAAGAAATTCAACCATTTTGTCCTCAAAACCACTTTTCATTACCCAGTACCAGTACCGATCCGTGTATCACATCCCAAAACAATGAGCCGGACCAGAGTCCGTTGCCCACGAGAACAATGCTGCCACCAGGTCCCCAACTTAGAGACCAAGACCGAGATAACAAATAAAATCAAGAACTCCGGCACCCCCATGTAGAAAGAAATGATGCCAACCTTGATCCGACATGACAAACACCCGTGAACCCACCGCTTGAAAGGTATATGTTCAGTAGACCCAGAGATGCAGGCTAACACGCCGTAATAGCATATGACTGAAACCCAATTTGTTGTTTTCGCCGACCTCCCATGACCCGCTCCAACAGTATTGGAGCGCCGATGCGATATGCCCGGACACCTGAAATGCGAAAACTCCGGATGTGCATCGAGACTCCCAAATCAAAACTCCATTTTCTAGCCCCAGACAGAGGCCTGGACACCCTGGTTGGGCGTGTTGCTCCAAGGACCATTGTTCCAGATACCGACACCCTTGTCGGCAACAGTCGAGGAAGGGTTCAGAGATGCAGACGTGACAGCAGTGTTGTGCTGTTCGCTTGCATTATAAGAATTGTAGCCCAGTGGCGAAGGCAGGGGTGAGTTGGCACGCTTGCTGAGAGGAGCTCCAGCAGGTTGCTGCAAGCCCTGCGAAGGGCGAGTGCCAATAGGGGCCACGCCAGCCCCATTGGACTTGTTAGGTCCCGGAATCGGAGGAGAGGCTCCGGGTGATGAGTTGGAGGTGCGGTTCGCTTGCTGCGCATCGAACAGGCTAAAAGCCGGATTCTGGTTGGACGAGGGCGATGAGTTGCTGTTGGCACGGGCCTCCTGAGTCCCACCCGGGGCATCCTTGTCTCCTCGTGGGGGCATCTGGACGGTAGCTTCGCCCGAGGCATTTTGTGCTTGCATGCCGAAGGGATCAAACGCCAGCGGAGACGCACCGCGACCGGCACCGGATGTCTGGACACGGACGTCCTGGCTCGACGTGGGGTTGTTATTGTACAGACTCGAGTTCTCGCCGTACAGCGCACGGTGCTGGCGCGCAATGAGCTCGCGACGCTCGTCTTCATTCATGGTATTGGGGCTCATAGAGCGATCGGATTTGGATCCCGAAACATCTGTATTACCCTAGTCAACCTGCTGTCCTTCCTCTATTGTTGCCCTGATTCCGAGTCCTTACTTCTGTGGTATTGCTGCTCTTGGTGGTAGTTACGCAGCTCGCGCTCACGCTGAGCCGCCATCCGGCGCTTTGCCTGAGCCATCTGGTCCGCATCGTTGGGCCGAGACGCGTAGCGTTGGTTCTGGTAGAAGCCCTGCACGTTCGAGGCCGAGTGGGAGCGGCTGCCGTCGTACTCGCTGACCGAGTGGTGGCGCTGGGAGCCGCCCATACGCTGGTCTGTAATAATTCGTTAGCGATCGTCTGGGCGTGGCGTGTTGGAATGCGCACCGTATTCGGGGTATGGGCGAGGTGCCGGCGCGCCGCTCATCATGGGCATCGACTCGCGACGTCCGCCGCCAGCGTGGGGAGGGAATCCGGGCCCGAATGGCTTTCCGCTCTTGATGAGGTTCTCGTGGGCGCGGTCAACCTCTATGCCAATATGTTAGCGCGAGTCCAAATCCATTTTGATATCAATCTGCCAACTATCGGTGTCTTCTTCGTCCACCAGCGACTCCCTCCTTCAATTGCGACGTACCCTCAAACTGCGAGGCAAAGGCATTGGCCTCGTGCGTGTTTACTGTCGAGCTCGAGCCTGGATCCGTGTTACTCGGTGTCCCTCGGCCGTTGAGACCACTGAAGCTGGTACCTGAGCGCGAGGGCGGCGGCGGCTGCTCCCACGAAGACTGGCGGCCAGGCGCTGGCGAAGACCAGTTGGGGTCGTTGTAATAGGCCATGGTTGGGGAGACGCGGGCGCGGAGGGGGTGGTGACGGTGGTGAGAGGGAAGGTTCCGAGAGCAACAAGCCCAGCTGTACTCGGGTCAGTATTGCAGAAGGACAGTCAATGGCAGGGTCAAGGAGCGACGGCGGTCGGGCGGAGCGAAGCATGCACGGAATGGGGGGCGGGAAATGAGGTCGAGTCGGTAGCGGAAAGGATTTTTCTTGGGGCGGAGATGCTCGACATGGACGTGGTGCCGCTTACCGAAAAATGCAACTGCTCGCGGGCTCAGGCAGACTCGGACGGCTTAAGGAGCGACGGGTAGGGGCTCACTCTGCAGGTCGCAAAGTGAAGGCACCGAGAGGACAGCAGAAGCGCTGGGGAGATTGGGCAGAGACAGCTCGGGAGAGAGAGCGGGACGTGTGGGTTCGAAAGGGGATGGGATACCTCAAATATCGCGCTAAACAATGGCACTAATCTCTCAGACTCAATCTCCGCCCTCCCACCCACGGGCCTCAGTTGCTGCACGCAATTAGGTGGCCGAGGCGCGTGGGCCCGTCGCTCTCCAGCGGCTCGCATCGCGGCCTACGCAGTCATCATGGTCGCGCGGCAGCCTCGCTCGCCTTACTGTGCTCTTGCTCTTACCTGCCGCGGCGCCGTTACGAGTAGGCCGCTCCATGGCTGCGAGCAGCTGGCGATGCGGGCGACAGCGCGGATGACGTCCTGGGGTCGAGGGGCATTTGCTGCTACCCGGCCTCAGCGATGCGGGATATGCGCCTGCACTGCACCGCGCGCCAAAGAGGACTAGGTGATGCGACCGTGTGCTGGGGACGCAAACACCACGGCAGCGGCGGTGATGGGCTAACAAGAACACATAAGAACGCCTAACCGGCACGTATTTATTTTTTCCACCGCGCGCACGTGGACCCTGAGACCCTTGGGCGGTGCGTCTGCGGCTTGACATGCGCAGAGCCCCATCGCCTTATCATTGTCAATCTGCCATATACATACACGCATATGGACGCACATGTCCGCTGTCCCGCGCAGCAGCTCGTGCATCGACCGAGTGCCGTCGCTGCGAACTGCAACGTTCGCAGCCCGACGACCGCAACCGTCGAGTCTCGCTGTGCGCTGCCCCGCCGTCGCCAGGCACTTTTAGCTGCAGGACATCTCAAGAAACGCTGCATGCCATGGCTTTCTGCACACCCCACCTCGCGCGAGTCGACCGCCAACCACCGCGCTCTGCCCTCCGTCTTCGGCTCGCGCGTGCAGTCATGAGCTGCCGACATGATCAGACCTGTCCCTCGTCATCGCAGCATCTGCGCAGCGCTTCCGTGGTTGTGCGGGGCATCGAGTCGTCGCACCCCGGCGCCTCCAATGAGGTTGGCCGTTGAGAGTTGTGGCGTCCCACCGTCCTCGAGCGCACATGCATGTTGTCTAGACAGCGGCTTACCGTGCTGGTGATAGGCACTCGGGACGGTCTGCTCACCGTTATCACTCCACGATGAGCACCACCAAGACCACACTCTAGCGGACCTCTTTCCCAAACAGGTTTGACCCGAGCAGTCAGTTGATGGCGACGTGCAGCAGAAGGACATGTGCGGTTGCAGCGCCTGCAGTGGCCCGCCGAGTTGCATGCCGTCTGGTAGAATATCGAGCAACCCACGAGCATACAACAGTCAACATGTGCCCAATGCTGCAACACCGAGCAGCCGGAAGACGCAGCCGGTTTCCTGACTGTCAGCCTCAAAATCCCTCACCAAGCACAACGCAGGAACGCGACCAGCGTAGCGAGCACAACCTCCAACCCGGGCGAGGGGCAATATATGTAGGTTAGGCATACTCTTTGCTGATGACCGCGCGCGGACCATCGAATTAGTTCACATTTCGACGCTCCTTCCGCTCGTGTAAACCTTGTCCGTGGACTAGTATTCTCTCACGTGACACTACCTCTTCCGTCCATTTAGTCTCTCACCTCCACCACTATGTGGCAATGCAAGCTAAGGTCTGTATCAAGTTCCTTACATCCAAATCCTTCTGCTCGTCTCGCATCAGCAGTCATGTCTGGTCACACTCTCAGCATTGCACCCGTTCTTTCTGTCTGGTCACATCCCCAGTCACGCGCTTGCCCACAGACCTTGAGTCCAACAATACAGCCACCACATGAGCACTACATCCAGCATGCCAGACTCAGCAAACACCCCGCAAAAATGTTATCTTCCCCTTTACGGATGAAACGCCCGTAAGCAGCCAATACGGTCGCTCCGTTCACTTTTTAGGACAGCAATGCTCTAGGATCAGCAACGTGAAACAAGGCGCCGTATGATTCCGTCATCTTTTCAACTTGGTGTGCGCACGGCGGGTGAAGTCACAGTACGTTAACAGTGTCTATGCGCTATAAGGATTCCCAGGCGTAGGTTGGTCATTGCCACAGTGGTTGTGAACGCGCCTTCTTCAGGTGAGTGATGCGAGCAAGAATGGTGACAGACTGCAATATGGCTCGTACAACAAACAACTGCGCACACCGAGACGTCTTCTTCGATCAATAGCAACAGCCTACACCCCAACCTTTTCCCACATATACTTGTCAACAATGAAAATATCCTTGTTATCTCTGCCTCCAGAACTCATCCTCGAAATCGGCGACTTCCTTCCACCAGACGGTATACTAGCGCTCAAGCTTGCGCACCGCTATTTCAACGAGACGCTGCCCTTCTTGCCACGGCGAAAGAACACTGTATTCTCGGACTGCGCGAAACTCGCTATTCGATACTATCTCACACCGCCCAATCCTGAGCCTAGTCATCTCCGGTGCATCTTGTGCAAGGAGGTATATCCCATACGCCAATTCAGATCTTCCAGCAGTCCAGCATGCGTCTCCGACACGCTCGAGGATGCCTCGCACGGGGAGGTTGTAGAATTACCGCAAAGGATGTGCTCGTGGCATGTTGGTAGACTTTCACAAGTCGTGCATACTGCACCCGGCGGCAGGAACGAATGGACCAGTGCCATGGGCGACCTGTGCATGCATTGTGGTGCTGTTCAGGCCTGGAAGAGATGCGACTGCGAATGCGGCAGCTGTGGGATTCGACCAGTGCGAACCTATACCCGATATCTGAACAACGATCACGAGTGCCGGCAGTTTGTGTTTTGGAGAGCAGAGCAGCAGCTGATGGTACGCGAGGAATGCCGAGACTTGGGTGAGTAACGGATTCTATGCGCAATTAGCCTGCGTTGAAACCTTACTGAAAAGCATAGGTGCACCAAATTCCAAGACTGTCATCAATTTGCCGGTGTCATGCAAGCAGCACACAGCCTGCCGTACCACGGGCCACACGTGCTCTGTCTCAAGCCGCCCACAATATGCGATCGACGCGCTTCATGGACCACGACACTCGTTATAGCACTTGACAGCTTCCCGGCTAAACGCACTCTTGAATGTACATCTGCATTGATTCGTGACATCTATCCAATCTCAGTATTGCGTCTTCTCTTCCCACGCCCCTTCCATATTCACTTCCAGCAACCCCATCTTCTCTTCATCCACTCTTGCCCTCAACTTTTGGAACCGCATCTCCTTGCCCCACCGCCTGACGATCCAGAGCGCCCACCACTGCGCAAAGATCAGGACCAACCCACTCCACGCCACAACGGCTACCACGGTATTGAAGTACTTTGAGCACTTGACCAACCACTCTTCATCCCATCCGAACCCCGCATCGATATCGCGGCATATAGAGCCCTCGTCAACTCTCCAGCTCGGAATCACCGGATTCAATATCCCCGCATCGAACGGCACGATGATGTTTACGAGCGCGAGCGTAACAAACGAAAGGGACGCCGTATGCGTGAGCGTGTAAGCTGACACAAAGCTCGGAATCAACTAGCACCATCACATGTCAGCTGGTGGCTCTACAACATGGATGACCAAGACACAATACGACCTTCGCACAAATCTCGGACGAAAGGCGAAGCATTGGGGTAATGATGATGATTTGGGTTTTGCTTACCCTGACTGCGCCCACCAGCCCAAGCACGCTGGCGCCCGCGGCGATGACGTTAAAGATGAGGGACCAGAATGCGCGGTATTGTTCTGTGCCGGGGAGAGCGGAGGAGAGGGCAAGGAGGGTGTGTGTGAAGAATGTGAGGGTTGGGAGGATGATCGCTAGGAATCTGCGAAGGAGACCATTAGTAAGATGGGGCAAGAGGGTTGATGGAGTTGATGTTGACGAACCTGGTTTGTTCTTGCTCGTTGGTTAGAACCATGGTGTCGTGAATTTCTGGGACGTGGTAGAAATTTTGATGCGATATGTCGTGAAGAATAAAATATCTGAACAAGCAAGCAGGTCGCAGCGCAACGCAGCAGTCAATCAATTAATCGTAGTCTTCGTCCGGGTATATGGGGTATCGCTCCAAGCAGCCAGCAAGATATAAGTTGCGTCGGAAAAAGAGACGAACGTTTTTACAGCTCCAGATCCTCTTTATCAAACGTCACGTCAGTCCCTCCAACCGGCCTAGCACTCGCCGGTCCCCTCACACCAAAAGTCTAAAAAAGGTGGGATCGATATCGTGTTGACGGGCGTTGCGTGCTGGTCTTCCTTTAGCTCCGGGATGGCGCGGAATTTACGGGCGTCAGAGTATGTGTCATGCGAATCCGTGCACACACAACAACGTCAATGCGAAAGGTTAGATATAAGGCGTGAACTTGCTGCGGATGGGATTTGGTCTTGGGTTGGTAAGCCGTCAGCACCAAAAAAAGTCGAGGTTGGAAGAAGAATAATGGTTTTTTTGGCCTGAGAGGAATTTGTCAAGTCAGAGGTTGACATATAGTAAGAAGGTATATCACATCGCATGCGGATCTTGCGGCTGCGAATGAGTGGAGCCAGCGGAGCGTAGCGGATAGCGGACGCGGTCTGCTGCTTTCGTCATCGTCATTGCCTTGTGTGGAACATGGGATTCGCGACTCGCGAATTCTTTTTTTAAACTTCAGAATGTATTGCATCAAATGGATTGTGATCCCCGTCTCCCCCGTCTTCACTTAAAAAACCATTCATCTTCCATGTGCATCTTGATATTGAGGTCGAGTGTCTTTCGCGTTTTGGGAAAGAGTACTGTGCGGGCGATTACTCAGTCGGAATGCTTGCTTATTCCGTGTCACGATTGTCAGCAAAGCATATGCACGTGTCAAGCTTACTGCCCAGTAGGGACAGGAAGCCATGTCGGAGGTAGGGTCTGGCCCTGGTGATCGTCGCGTGCATGTGATGTCAAGCGAAGCGGGGTCGGACGGGACTAGGTCATCGAAGTGGATGGGTGCATCGCGATTCTGTAGCTCATGTGATGACGCGTTCGGCATGCTGCAGTATCTGGCTTAGAGGAACGCGTCGCCACAAATTTTGTAGCCCTAGAACTTGCGAAAGGCTGGGTGTCTGTCTCTGTGACAGGACCATTCACGAAGGAGATGCACATTGAAGTTGTTGTACGTTTCATTGGTATTGTTCATTGCTACCTATATATCGTTTCAGAGTTGATGTGCCTGACGAAGCGCAAAATAACTCCTTGTTCGCCATCTATGTGATTGCGATTGATGCAGAATCCTAGTCTAAGCAAAGACGTAGCAAGGGATGCCATACTATCACAATGTCAGTCATGTTCGCTTCAATTACATGAAGTGGGACATACGTTGGTGGGAGCGTTGAACTTCAAGTTCTTGTCCAACTCAGAGATCTCTTGAATCTCAGACTCGCTCATGTCGAAGCCAGTCACGTCCAAGTTCTGCTGCAGGCGGCCCTGCGAGTTGCTCTTGGGGATAACGGACAGACCGCGCTGTGTCGACCATCGCAGCAATACTTGTGCGGGTGTCTTGCTATACTTCTCGGAGATCTTCTTGATAACTGGGTGGTCGAAGAGGAGAGGGGTATCCGCTGCAATCTTCATGTCGCACTCGATGAAGGACTGGGGACCGAACGATGAGTATGCGGTGACCTTGATGTCATGCTCCTCGGCGAGCTTGATCAGGTTCGGCTGGACATAGTATGGGTGGTGCTCGATCTGGAGGGTCGCGGGCTTGACCTTGGCGTATGTGAAGAGGTCGAGCAAAAGAGCGCCAGAGTAGTTGGAAACACCAATGCTCTTGGCCAGACCCTTTGCCTGGATGTCTTCGAAAGCCCTCCATGTGTCCTCGAGGCGAGCTTTGCTGTGGATGATCTTGCTGTTCGCATCGTCCGAGAACCAACCGGGTGGGTAGCGGACCTCGGGAGCAACATACTTGAGCGCAACGGGGAAGTGGATCAAGTACAAGTCAAAGTAGTCAACACCCCAGTCCTTGAGCTGCTTCTTGACAATGGGCTCGACTTGCTCGTAGTCGTGGAAGGTTTGCCAAAGCTTGGAGACAATGAAGAGCTCCTCGCGCTTTACAAGACCCTCCTTGATGGCGCGGGCAACACCCTGGCCAGACTCGACTTCGTTGCCGTAGTCTGGATGAAATTGTCAGCGATTACCCTGCAAGATTCACACGATTTTGTTCCGAAGGATGACGCTAGCATTCCGAATATAATGCAGGGATTGCGAAGCCACCGGTAGATCGTATTGGCCGCGTGCCCTGCTTGCTGCAGCCACGGCTATCAAAATTTGGCTCCCGGGCCGTTGTTGCGATCGCGAAGTCTTGGAAGAGGGAGTCTACATACCGCAAGCACCATCGAAGAGCCTGTAGCCGGTCTTGATGGCATTGTAGACGGTGTCCGCGCAAGTGTCGTTGTCAACCTTCCACAGACCGAAGCCGACCTGCGGCATCTTGTTGCCATCGTTCAACGTGACGTAGGGTGTGTTGACAGCCATTGTTGCGAGTGTGTTGCGATGTGTAAACGTGGGGCGTAATGCGGGCGTGGCTGTTCTGGGTATACAGGAACGAACAGGAGGGGCGAATGAGCTTCTGGGAGCTGCGACAGAAGTGAAGGAGCGCACAGTATTAATACTCGCACGGCAGAAACGCCCGGCAAACATGTCCCTAAAGTATTCTTCCAAGTGACCATAAATTTTCCTGGCGTCTGCCGTCTATATACGCCGCCCAGGAGACTAGATCGATATGACCCTGCGTCTTCTACCGGACGCCGATGTTGGTAGTCCACTTGCTTACCTCGATTGGCACTGCATCCGCTGTCATTTACCCTTGATACGCCGCATGTTCGCGACATCGTGACGTTCAATGTGCTCCGGTGGATGTGTTACCCCAATCATGTTCGAAATGTGCGACTGGCATCCCATCAAGGTATCTATCAGAGATTTGCATAATACACGGTTGTTGCAGATATTGCCATATCGTAGACGCAGCTATGAGCGATATTCCGCGTTGCTGCAGCATTGGTTGTCCACGCGCAAGCGTCGCCGCGGTGACGATAGTGGGGTCTCGAGTTGCCCCTCCATACCCACATTTCGCAACGTTACGGATAAATTGGACAAGGCACCGGATAATTCGTATTGCTCGTGCACCAGACCAAGCCATTGGACCGGCGGGGCGGCTGCGTGCATATCCTGCGTGGGATTCAGATGCTGAATCTAACGGAATATATTTGCGCGTTCCTGACTTGCACGTGGACCGCTCCACGCCGATAGGATCAGCATGTGGAGGAGCTATCATCAAGTCATGGGCGAGTACCGCTTATTGCTGAGTGGTGCAAGAATTGCGGAAGATTTGATCGTACAGTTGCACATACATTGCGGAGCTGTGCTGGTACGCGCCTGGGGCCTCGGTGCTCAAGATCAGATATGATGTTTCACTGCGCCGCCACATTCAATTCTTGGTGTAGTACTGCAGCTGATTCGTGATATCTGTACTAGGCACAAGATTGATTCTAAATAAGCTTGCATCTTAGCGGATTATGGGTATAAGAGGTTAAAATGGGCAGAAAGAACACTGCTAGCTTCAGGTCCTTGCTTAATGAATGCCGGTACGCCTCGCAGGCTACCGGTATACTACAACAACACAATCCAAAACACCGCCCGAGTTACAACATATATTCAGTCCATTCGTTACGCTTCATAATACACAACTTGCTCGGTCCACCTCAATCGTGACATGTGTGCTTTTGTTGATGACCAGTCCTCGCTCATCGCTTTTCCTTTTTCCACGCGCATTTCCACGAACATTGTCTTCGGTCCCAGAGATCATGCTGCGATTTCCCACCCAGACCTCGGTTTCATTTCTTGATATGTTATCGATTGGGCGGAAATTAGAGTCCGCCGTCAACACGTTCGGTGATTGTGTCGTCGATGCCAAGTTTAAGATGTCTGATGAGGTCGATGACGAAGCGCTGTGGAGCTGCTTCTGTTCGGAGCTCTCCAGAGCACGATGTTCAGGCGCATCAGAGAACGTTTCTTTGCTATGCTTGCTGCTACGCCGGGATGGTAGTGTCTGCATGAGATACCCTTCCGACTGCCATGAGTTTCGTCGAAGCTTATCCGATGCTCCTGCGCTGACGGAATGCTCCGGCACATGAGCTGAGGCTTGACCATATCCGGACTTGTTGTAGTAGCTAGGCGAGTACTCTTTGTTGAACGGTCGCAGGAAGGGACCGATGCTTGTAATCGTCGACGACATGATTGCATAGCCCATATGCCATTGCGTAGCAACAATGTACTCAAAGGTGACGCTCGTGCCGAGGAAGTGTTGGTGGAGGTAGTATAGGCGGACAGCAGCAATCGCAACTACGGGCAGTCGAGCAGAGAACGCGAATATGACGAAGAGCTTCGCTTTCATGCGCATTTGCAGACACCACACTAGTTGAACTGCAATACCGAAGATAAAAAGCTCAGTGACTAGGTCGAGCGCGCCGATGGCTTGCCATTTGGACCACTGTATTATTAGTACGTGTTGATTAGACGACATGATCGACTTACCCGGTTTGTGCACTGCTTTGGGTTTGTATAGAACTGCTCTGGGTTGCAAGGGGCGACAATAAGAATGACGGCGACGATAGCCCATAGCAATGAGGCTGCTAGCAGGGTATAGGAAAGAATCTTGTGTCTATGACCAGACGATAGACGCAGATACAAGAACAGAACCGAGCATTTTGACAAAAGCAAAGTGCAAATGTAGAAGATCTGCGAAGCGATTCCTTCCTGTCACCTGTCAGCGAAATGACGTGCAGTATGGCGCAAGCCTCGCAGGAGCCGATTCCTTGTCGAAGATCGTGCAATGCAGACGAACAGACTCACTTTTCCGATCTGTACAAGCTGTGATTTGGGAATGCCGTCCTGTGATGATCCAAGGCCTAATTTCACAGTGTGAAGTATGGTCCCTGATTGAACCACAAGAAGGAGCTACCAGACAGTGTTAGCTGCGGGGCAAAGCAGGAGGAATCGCAAACCAACAGTTGCAGACGCCAACAACCAATCGTCAGATTTCCAGTCCTTTGCTTGATAGCGGAGCCAGACACGTATTACTGAGCAGGTGCCGACGAAAGCTAGCACGAGAGCTACGGTGACTACGATCAACCCGCGCTTGTCGTCAGCGGTGATGAAGTATGGAGGTGGTATTGCCGTCGCCATGAGAGAGAATTGCAGGTACCGATGCACGACAGAAAAGTTAACCGAGAGCCATGAAGAACGGGAAAGCCACGCATAACGGGCGGCATGTCACTACAAAGCACTTTTGGAATTTGGTTCGTCTACACAAAGGTGCAATCATTGCACCACTGTTAGCCTCTCCCAGGGGCGGGTCGCGGCTGAGAGCCGGCAATCGGTCCTTTCTGGATCACAGTACTGTAGTAAGGCTATCCTTGGTCTGTTGAGTGCAGTTGGTCATTGCAAGCAAGCCACTGTGTTAGGGTTTGACGAGGCTTTAAGGAAGATGGGGACAAGTGGGTATGAGGGCGCAAAGCTGGAACAACATGATAGCCAATGATGGCAGGTTGGACGGGACTCCGTAGCGACATGCGCCAAGCATTCGCTTTGCACCCCCGACCCCGAGGATTCATTCATTCATTCATGGATTCAACAGTGAACCGAAAGGCAGGCTTGTCCCGCGTCACGATTTTTTATCATGCGCTCGAAAGGGAATGGGACGACTAGAGCCTCAACATGTTGGATCGAAACACCCCGATCCGCAGAGCCGCATCAGCTGCAGATCGATCTCAGGATCCTATCCCTGACTCTTCCGCGTCCTGTGGGCCATCCCTTTTTCATGCGGAAGAAAGGCGCAGTGTTCGTTGCAAATAATCGAAAAAAGATCCATGCTCCGCCAAGGGTCCAGCCGCAATGGGTTCTAGGATGAAGGAACGGCACGCCCTGTCCGATTGGATCAAGATGGGCTTTGCTCCACATGATCATTTGGACCTAGACTCCGGTTGATCTGGTTGGCACAAAATGCATCGGATGCGGGCCACGGAATAGGGTCCTCGACCGTGCGATGACCGTGCCGTCGGGACGCAAGCGGGGCCTTCCATTTAGCGTGGAACAGCGGCGCACGCTATCATCCAGTCCTGGAAGATGTTCTACCAAAGTTTGCAGGACTTTTCTTTTTAACAGACCTTTACATCTGCAGCATTCACGTGGCGCAGCGTTTTCGACAGTGACTGAGCCATGGCTAACAGCTCAGACATTCCCGTCTCGATCATGAAGGGATCAAGAGCCGATGTCGACGTTGAGGTCGATGAAGAGTACCATGATTCTCTTCGTGGGCATACGCGGCAGGACCGCGCTGATATGCAACGAATGGGAAAAGTACAGGAGTTGAAGAGGAATTATCGACCTCTTTCCGCTTTGGCCTTCACCGTTATCCTTCAAGGAACTTGGGAAGTGCTTATGACGTGAGTCTGCCTCCAAACCATATCATCGTATCTCGCTAATGATAAGCAGAGCAACGTACCAAGGTCTTCTCGATGGCGGCCCAGCTGGCCTGATCTGGAGCTTCGTCTGGACCTGGTTCGGCTTTAGTACTGTCATGTTGTCTCTCGCTGAAATGGCTTCGATGGCGCCGACAGCTGGTGGCCAGTATCATTGGGTATCCGAATTCTCCCCACCGGGTCTGCAAAAGCCATTGAGCTTCTTTGTAGGATGGATGTCAACATTATCTTGGCAAGCTGGTACTGCATCGGGCCCGTTCCTTGTCGGTACGCTGATCCAAGCCTCGGCCATCGTCATGTACCCTGACTACGCCCCTACCAACTGGCAAGGCACGCTTATGGTCATTGCTGTGACCATTCTGGTCTGGGGATTGAATGTCTGGGGAACAAGGTCGATGCCGATGTTCCAGAATGTCATGTTGCTCATCCACGTATTTGGATTTCTGACTATCATTATTGTTTTCTGGGTTCTTTCGCCAAGAAACTCTGCAGAAGTTACCTTCACACAATTTACCAACGGAGGCGGATGGGGATCCATGGGCCTAACTCTCATGGTCGGTCAACTGTCTGCTATCTATGCATGCATCTGTAGGTTTCCTGAAGCTCACCAGAGTTGCCCATACTGACAAAACTCACAGGCTCAGATTCCGCTGCTCACATGTCCGAAGAGATCAAAGACGCCGGAAAGACTGTCCCGAAAGCGATGATTGGCGCTTACATCATGAACGGCTCCTTAGGCATAGTATTTCTCGTCACCTACATGTTCATGATTACCGATGTCCAAGCGGCACTCGACGACGCCACTGGGTACCCGCACATCTGGGTTTTCAGTCAGACTGTGTCGACTGGAGGTGTTGTGGCACTGAACACAATTCCGATTGTGCTCATCTTCGCCGGCACTCTGACATACAACTTGTCCACATCGCGTCAAACATGGGCCTTTGCCCGTGACCATGGACTGCCGTTCTCTAGCTGGATTGGATCCGTCAACAAGAAGTTGGAAACCCCCGCGAACTCAGTGACTGTAACGTGCCTGATCACAATTGCGCTTTCACTCATCAATATTGGCTCTGATGTGGCCTTTAATGCGAGTAAGTATTGTCCTTCTTGAAATCCCACGATTCGCAAAACTTACCACTCCGCAGTCATTTCGCTCAATGTCGTCTCGCTGATGATTACCTACGTCATCTCCATTGGCGCTGTCCTATACCGACGTATCAAGCACCCCGAGCTTCTTCCAACCTGCCAATGGTCTCTTGGTCGCTGGGGTGTGCCCGTCAACACTGCAGGCATGCTCTACTCTTTCTATGCCTTCTTTTGGTGCTTCTGGCCCGAGGCAACACCAGTTGAGCCATCCTCTTTCAACTGGGCCTCAGTCATGTTTATCGGTGTCTCTCTGATCGCGCTCGTCGACTACGTTTTCCGAGGACGAAAGCAATACAAGGGCCCTGTTGTCCTTGTGGACGGATACAAAGCAGGTTAAGATTTGTGGCATTGGTTTATTGTCTTGTCATGCGCAGAGTGGATGACTCTCGTTGGAGTCGAAGTCGTGGATTTTTGTCGATACTGGGCGTGAACAAGAGTGTTAGTTCTTCTTTTGTTTCTATTGTATCATAGAGGCTAGATTGATGAGTCCCGACGTAAATCATCAGCTCGATAATGTATGAGTGACCCCTGCTGCGCGAGACATTATCACGCTTTCAATTGTGGCGACAGCTCTGGTCGTGACCCACCAACTCACTCGCATCAACAGAATCAGCTGTTCTGTCTGGGTTTATATTGCACTTGGAACTGTTGATGTACGTTATGCTACAGACCTTTCACATACAACCATAGGGCCTTGAAAACACGGATGGTATCTCATTTCGACTTCCGCATTCAGAGCTTCTTATAGTGCGCACAGTCATTTTGCCTGGTTTTGTCTGGCCTACCTTTCGGTTTGTCAGTGGTATGGCTGAAGCTTTCCTTAGGCTGACCATGGTCACCATGAATCAATAACCATCAAAGGATCTTACGACTTCATTCATGATCGATGTTTATATAGAAAAGCAAGACCGAGGGGCATACCCAAGCTACAAGAAGACAAACAGTGAAGGCAGCTGTACAAAGTATATGCATGACATCACGCGCACCATTATGTTCACAGTCCGAAGTTTCATAAACATATAGTACGAGTAGTGGCAATGGATTAGTGACAAGCTTTGATCGGGGGAAAATTGGCTTGAAGGACCACTTTTAATGGTTCCCTCGTCGTGAGTCATTGACGGCCCGAATAATATCTTTCCATAGCTCTCGATATCCATGACCGCATGCGGTCTCTGTTCCTTTAGCCGTTGCTCTTCTCAAGCCTCCATATTCTAAATACTTGTTCGCATTTCCCAAGCTCACACCTGCAGTCTCCTTGCCAATTACGCTTAGCACAAACGTCAGTTAAGTCAATGTCTCTAAAATCATCGCTCAAAGACTCGACCGACGACTCCAGATCTGATGTGTCGATTTGACGCGTGAACAGTGCTGTCGGCACGTCGGCGCTCCGCTCGCCCGACTTCCGTCTCTGTACAAGGCTGTACCCATGTGAATGTGAATCTTCTCTTGCAATTGATCTTATTGATCTGCGCGGACTGTGGAGCTTGACCAGCGCTAGTGTCGGACGATTAACGGACAATTGATGGACTATAAACGGATAACTAACGGTATGGTAACCCATGCCTATGTTCTACTATAGGTCGCAACATTCCTCACTATCACTATTCCGTTTTCTTCGCATCACCCGAACGGAAGCAAAATGCTGAGCAATCCTTTCACACTTGGTGCATTACTTATTATCGTTGCTTATGCAGTCATTAGCCCTATCATTCGGGCATTGACAACATCGCTTCGAAGCATTCCCGGCCCATTTCTCGCACGTTTTACGCGCCTCTGGGAGTTACATGCGGTGTATAAACATGACTTTGCCACCTATAGTATTGCTCTGCACAGAAAATACGGTACTTTCCCTAATCTTAATGACTGACATGTCCTAATTGAACTAGGACCTGTGGTCAGGCTCGCGCCCAATCGATACAGCATCAATGACACTGAAGCCACGAAAGTTCTTCTAGGACATCATAAAGCTCTCGACAAGTCCAACTACTATACTGCGTTCGGAGACCCCTTTCAGGGCAACATTTTCACAGAAACAAATATCCACATACACTCCAAGCAAAGGCGGCCAATCGCGCAGCTGTATTCAAACAATACTCTACTTTCCTACGAGCCGCACGTCGATACATGCAACAAAATCTTGCTCAAGAGACTTCGAGAACACTCACAAAATGGCACATGCCTCGACGTGCCGGAGCTGATGCAATACTACGCGTTTGACGTTATTGGCGAGATTACCTTAGGATCGAGATTCGGCTTCATGGAAGACAACGGGGACAATGCAGGCATTATCGCTGCCATTGACAACGGGCTCACTCACGGCGCCAAAGCTGGCCTTATTCCTGAATTGCACTGGGTCTTGTGCAGAGTGACCAAATACTTGAGCATCAAACCGGAATTTGCGAAGGTCATGGATTTCATCCTCTACCACATCCAAAATCGTGTTTCAGGCTACACCAAATCGCCAGATGATCGGCATGACTTCCTGGATAAGCTGCTGCCTTTGGAAGAATCTGGTAAAGCTACCCGGGCTGATACGATAAACGCCTGCGGAAGCAATATTGGAGCTGGCTCGGACACCACTGCCATCTCATTGACCGCCGCTATCGCCTATCTGGCTATGCACCAAGAAGTTGTCACTAGGTTGAGGGAAGAACTCGACAACGCTGTGCGTGATGGCTTAGCCTCCGATCCTATCACTTTCAAAGAGTCGCAGAAGCTACCATACCTCCATGCAGTCGTACAAGAGGCACTTCGTATGCACTCTGCAGTGGGCGCGCCCTTGACGCGCGTCATTGGCAGCGACGGCGCGACGCTCGCAGGCCAGTACTTCCCTCCTGGAATTGAAGTCGGTGTCAACCCTTGGGTCATTCACAACAATGAAGAGATTTTTGGACCAGATGCCTCTGAGTTTAAGCCCGAGCGGTGGCTGACAGCCGATGCCGAAAAGCGTGCCACTATGGATCGAAACTTCCTTGCATTCGGTGCAGGACCTCGTACCTGTATCGGCAAAAACATCAGCTTGCTAGAGATGTACAAAGTCATTCCGCAGATTGTGAGGGAGTTCGACTTTGAGATTCTGGACAATGAAGAGTTCAAAGGGGGATACACTTGGAAAACCTTCTTCTTCGCCAAGCAGAACCTTCACTGTTTGGTGAGAGAAAGAGCTCGTGTTTAAAGGCTTCGCATCGTGCAATAGTTGTGCAACAGCCTCCACCACCTCTGGCAGCTTTTTTGAAGTCATCACGCAGCCACAATCTATACCAAAAGCACGCCTTGCAAGACACACCACAGTGGATTAAACCAACCATCAAATTGCCAAGAGTTTTGTATAGCGGGCACCTCACTCTGCATAAGGATTGTGAGCTAAAAAGGAATTAATGAGTTCCAAATCTCTTGAAATTTAGTAGTTTGTATCCGTCTATAGAACTCTCGAGCTTTGTAATGACTATGACAAGTTTATCTCACACAGAAACGTATATTCGATTACTGCGCATAGTTCAGCTTTATCAAAAATACCAGCTTTATAGCAATTTTGCTGCTGATATTCTATCAGACCAATCACACAAAGAGAACCAAATTCAACAATCTCTCTCCGCCTTCAATAAGCGCCCCAGATGATGAGACGCACTCTTACAACTCTGCATCGAATTTACTTTGCACTTTGTCGTTGAACTCTCCAACACGCAGCGAAAAGCATGTCCGCCGCCATGGAACCAATCCAGCATGCCATGTCTCTGCCATTCTTTGGACACATGCACGCTCCGATACCAAGACCTCATCGAGCTGTTCACTCAGCAAATTCGGTAATGGTTCACTGAGCTCTTGTCTGGGTTTACTGCTTTTGTTGTACCACGCTTGAAATGATATGCTATTGTGGTTATGGTAGCAGGATAGTCCGGAGATGCCGACTCTGGCTACGATGATGGCAACGGCGGCGAGGATGGCAATGGTGGTGGCGGTGGACACGCCTGCCCCATGGGTGAGGTAAATTGTTGATGTACGAGTGACATTTAAAACATTACTGATTTTGTATAACCTGGTTCGTAGATGGATGCGCTGACGAGCAGGAAAATTCCTATTATACTATGGCATTCACCGCAAGACACTACCTTGGGTTACCCCACCTACAAGTAGCTGAGCGAACATCAGATTGAGCCTTTGCATAGCATTGACTTATAACATGCCGCACCCTTAAAAGGCTCTTTCGAACCTATGTATCCTCACTGGGCGCAAAATTGTTGCTCGCAGCATGTCATTCTCAAATTAGACTGAGGTTTGAAGAATCACAATTGATGAGGTTCACCAGCACTTAATATTCTATATAAATCCTCTGTGAACACTTTCGCGACGTTTTCAAGTGCCGGCCATCCTAGTAATGCTATGGTTGAAAAACGTTCAATGGACCGCTGCTTTTCTTGTACCATGTATAGATCGATAGACTATTTGGGCTGTGGTAGCAGGGTAATCCCGAGGTTCGCACTACAGTGTACGTTTGGTAGCGCGACCAAAAACAGGTGTCGGTAAACGTCGGCTGTATTCTGGCGGGATTGCCCCAATCAATTCTCCAGGCGTCACGCCACTCAAGATTTTGGTCTGAGCTACTGATAGTGACATACCGTGTTGCACAGATTGAGACGAATGCCCTCGTGTTGATGAGGTGGGACCGCAACCAAGATAGTAATATTATGTGGAAGAGCGTATCAATGCGCCTGCTCTAATCTGATGGGCAGACGATACTTCCAAAGTATCTCGAATCGTGTCTTCAAGAATCTCGAGAACAGCGAAGATCTTTTCTACATCTGAACAAGCATCCATGTTTTACCCTGAGCTAGTCGTATCCAGAATCTTGGCAGGTGGCGTCCAACCCGTTGCACCGGCCATTAAGCTTTTGAGACAAGATTGTGCCTTGAAGCTTGTTGCTCTGATACTGACCTGCCTCATGCTGTCAAGCTCTTAGCACTACTATAGAACACGGGTGGCGGAAATTGTGTTGATCAATGGCAAGGACATCTAACTAAAATAGGCAGGTGCCTGTGCACGCGCATCACCCGACGAGGAAGGTCGAATCCTATGTGCGGAGACTTGACTTGTAACAGACGTGTAATGCTATCATCCTTCTCATTCGGTATAGGTGATCTCTTTGATAGTTAGGATGCGCGGATTGAAGTAGTTGCTAAGGGGTATATTAATCAACGTCTGCAATTCTTGAACCCAGCTCAAGCTTGTTGTTCTTTCATCACTCGTTATTTGCTGCGCTGAGGGGCGCGGTATTTCAAAAAGATGCGTGCTTCAACATGCCTTCAAGCACTTGTGCTCGCTGCCTGCCAGACTACAAACGCCCTGAATAACGCTTACGCACGCTCTTTCAATCTCCTCGCGGAAGTTGGACTCAATCCAGATGGCACGCCAATCGACACGCCCTCCTTCCATGGACCCGCTTTCAGTGATGTAGATGCCGCCTCAGCTGACTTTAGCATCGCCAGTGTTGCAGATGGTCCTGCCCAACCGCCTGCTGAGAATATCACGGCAGAATATGTGTCGCTTCCCATCGACCACTTCGATCCGACGAAGAAATCCGGCACGTTCAATAACCGCTACTGGGTTGCCTCAAGGGCTTATAAGCCGGGCGGCCCTGTTTTCATTTACGATGTCGGCGAAGCGAATGCTTCTTCCAATGCACTTTTCCGCATACAAAATTCCACTAGTTTCTTCAAACAGATTGTCGATCAGTACAACGGCATTGGAATCGTGTGGGAGCACCGATTCTATGGAAACAGCACTCCTGGCGGACCTGTAACCGTCGACACACCAGCCGAGAGTTTTCGATACCTGAACACGGAGCAGAGCCTTGCGGACGTCGCAGCTTTTGCATCTCAGTTCTCACTCAAAAGTCGGGGGATAAATTACACCCTTACGCCGGAAAAAACGCCCTGGGTATTTGTTGGGGGTAGTTATCCTGGCATGCGCGCAGCATTTATGCGAAACATGTATCCCAACACTATTTACACAAGCTACGCTTCTTCAGCGCCTGTCCAGGCAAGCGTTGACCAGAGTTTTTACTTTGAGCCTGTCTGGCGGGGTATGCAACAATATGGCTTTGGAAACTGCTCCAGGGATATCCAGGCTGCGACCAGATACATCGATGGCGTGTTCGACCAGGATGGCGCTGCAGCAGACCAACTCAAGATTATGTTTCTTGGCAAGGGTGCAGAGAAGAATAGTCATGCGACGTTTGCAGATGCGCTGACAACAATTTTCGCAACATGGCAATCTTATGGCATGGAGGGCGGCAATACCGGCTTGAGGAAGTTTTGCGATTGGCTCGAGACTGGTACGAATGCCACCAGTGTGGAGCTCCCCAATCAGAAAAAGATTCCCAAGGCAGTGCAGAGATGGGCGAGTTATCCATACTTTGCTGAGAATGTGAACACATACTTGGAAACAAATTGTTCTGGTAAAGCCGATGTAGTTGGGGACTGCGATCTGAACAGGAAGTTCACCGACCCAGCTATGATCAGCTGGACATGGCAGTATTGTACCCAGTGGGGTAAGTTCACATGCACCTTCTTTCTTCCAACATTTTCAACTCGTCCACAATCGATATGCTGACATTTGCTACAGGTTACTTCCAGTCTGCGAATCTCGGACCCCGCCAACTCGTTTCAAAATACAACTCTCTCGAGCACCAGAAAGACATTTGTCATCGGCAGTTCCCTGATGCCCCGCGCGACATTTTCCCTGAATGGCCGGCCGTTGACAAGACGAATCGCAAGTTCGGTGGCTGGAACATCCGCCCATCCAACACCTACTGGTCTAATGGCGAATTCGATCCCTGGCGCACATTATCACCGGCGAGCGCGGAACCTTTTGCGCCAAAAGTCGTTGTATCGCAAGACCTGCCAAAGTGCGGAGCTAAGCAGCAAAATCTGTTTGGATATGTCCTTCCCAACGCGCAGCACTGTTATGACTTTAGGACTACTGGAGTGACAGTACCTGGTGGCGCTGTGAGTAGGAGTTATTTCACGGGTGCGTTGAGTTCGTGGCTAGGATGTTGGAAACCCAGCGGACAGAGCGGGTATCCTGGAAAGCCCTGGAAAGCATAGACGTCAAGAGCATAGACTTCATTATACTTACAAAAACGATTTAGTTGTGGTGTTCCTGACACAATGCAGCTAGGTCTGCTGAATGACGAAGACGCGAGAACCAAGATCTCCTATTCGATCAACTAGTACCGTACTACTTACAGTTTCTTTGTTACAATTGATACCCGAAAACAGTAGAAGACGTTGTTCGCCTGAAGTTGGACCAGGCGCATCCAGTTGCACCGCCCACCTACTGTGATCCTGTTTATAGCATTTTAGCAGTCTTGAAAGAAAGAAGGCGTTCTGGGCCATACGCACGCCTATACGCCGCCTGTACAGTGGGGAAAGTAGTTCCCAACACTATCTGTACTTACTTCTCCAGCTGGATGATGGACTGTAACTTGTGTCTGCGCCAGACCTCCTGGGTTGCTCAACTGATACCCTACGATGCTCTAGCTTCCTTGGCTGTCGTTCATTCTTTGAGGTCGAAAGGCCAAATCTCTCTAAGATCCCTCTCGTATCTGATCGGCTCATCGTTATCGGGCTGCTCATTCCCAACTACTTCTCGCAGCAATCCCTCAAAAAGTTCCCGACGCGCAGACTCAATTGCTTCCCAATTTTCCAGAGGAGCCCAACCGTCAGATGCGGTATTGAGCAGTTTTGATAGACTATGTTTCGGCTGTTGTGCCTCTTCCAAAAGCTTGTATTCTTTCTGATGAGCCGCGAGTCCATCAGAGGAGTCGGGTGTGGGAAACGGACATTGCCCCTCAAACCCGAGCTTTTTCCACAATTCCGCGGTCTGGATCAGCTCCTCGCGGAAGGCGAAAGCGCCATGTTCCCATGTGCGATAGCAGTAGCGAAATGGCCGAACCTAAGCCTCCTCCATTAAACTCGCTGCGGATAGCTTCGGAGCTAAGAACTGGATGCAAACATCATATGCTTTGTCACATGCTTCACGTTTGGGGGCAATTTTATCCTCGTCTGAATGATCAAAACAGGTTGCGCAAAGTCTGGTGCTGCATCCGCATGCCAAAATGCTGGCTCAATGCTAGTCGACTGCCAGTCTAAGATTGCCGTTACAATGGTGGGATCATCATCTGACACAATATGTTTCTTATATGCAGATCAGGATGTAACATGATAGACCTTACTGCATTCTGAATCTGAGATTTTCGGGCAATTTCCTTAAACATTGCGCGACCGTATTTGAGCAGCCTCTTGAGTGTTTCGATAGATCCTTGATATCGTGGGCGTTTTGACACATATCTGGCTGGTGGGATTCTGGAGATTCCGGTATCGATGAGACCGTCACAGTAACCGAGGGCATCTAGCCCTGTAGGAATTTCTCAGCATTTTCTTAGTCCTGAGAGACAGGAAGTGACTTACACGGTCCTTGCTTTGGGTTCATATCGCGATAGTATCTGGGCTGTCCAACGTTACAATTACAATACATAGCCCCACAATGGGGACCGATGCAGAGCTCCCGGTTCAACAGTAGTTTCAAAGTAGGAAGATATGGTGTTTCAGCGAAATTAGACTGCCGTACGCCGGAAAGTTGAGGTCGACCATCTCTTTGAGCTTTTGGCAAATTGCCCGTACGCACTTGATTTGATCGCTTACGTCCATGCTTGGCCACCTTTCGTGCAATGGAATCCCTGATGCATGTTCCATGATAATGTATTCACTACCAATGGCATTTGAAGCGTCGTCGCTCCAGTCCAATATGCTCGAGATGGGAATTTCAGTCTCGGTTTGCACTAGAAAGTCATGATGCGGTTAGTCGCAGATGGGCTTATGTCCAACACCTCGGTGTAGAACCTACAATACTTCATCGTTGCAACTTCGAATTGGTTTTTAATCTCGGAGGCCCTGCTAATGCAAAAATTAGTCTCACAACAGCACGTTTGCCGTTGTTAGTGTGAATTATGAACACTCTGTTGAAGCCACCTTCCTTCTTGACATATAAAATGACGGAGATGGCATCGGGGCACAGTGCCAAAGCCCTACGACATAGAGCATCAAAGTCAAATGTATAGGCCGTGATTCTCGCTCCAGCGCATTACGACGGAGCTATCGGCCAATCGTAAAGTGGTAAGGGTCAGGCTCTGCGTTCCTCTAAGTGTTCTGGCCATGTGAGGAAGTGATCAGGCTATGGAAGTTGCTTACTTCCTCCACGTGGGTCCATCATGTGTCTTGAGGAGGAGAACACCGGATGGCCAAGACATCGTAGGCGCACGTGTGGGCAAGGACGTGCAGGGGTCGGTACGTGCACGGTACGGATCAATTTCGAAATTCCGGGCACAGTTGGGTGCGGGCGAGTGTTGGAAACAATATGAGGTATCGTGCTTGAGATCATGCGATGCATTGAACCTGCTGCTTTGAAGAACAAACGCGGACTCGGTGAAGCAAAAGAGGCGTTGTTGCTTATATGGCGTAAAGTTGAAACACTTGTTCACTTAGTCCCAGCGCCTAAGTTGATTCCTTTGTGTCTCTAGCGGCATAAAGACCTTGTAACTAAAGATCACTGAGGTATAACTCCTTTTGATATTAATGGTGTTAATTGCGGCACAGCTTCAACGTCATTGCGGCGTAGCTGCTGCTCATTCTCTAGTGCGACATTTAGATTACTTACGTGGATGGACAAACTACAAGATCAAGCCTGCCATGTTTGCCTTGATATCCTATCAGGACGCTCTGCGCCTTACCTGTGCACAGGGCATGGTCGTTGGTCATGCTCACAGACCCTCGCATTACTAAGTGCTGACACCTAATCGAATAGAAAACCTGCATTAAGCTTCTCTCCTGCCATTATAATACACAACAGCATGACTGGAAAAATTTCTAGAAGGCATCGACAGCAGCGATGAGAGGCAGCAGCAGCAGGATCTGTATGAGACTGATTCGTTCGAGCCCGAACCGCTCCACGACCTCGATCTGCCTGGGCACAGAGCTGCATTCAAGGGCGACAACACCCAACTCATGTCGCTAACATCGTCTGGCGGTATAGATTTTAATGTTCGCAACCTAACCGGCTATACTCCTCTCCACCTGGCATTCCATGGAGACCACGCAGAAGCCGTTCGCATATTGCTATCTGCAGGGGCCGATCCAGCTCTGCCCGTCAGCATTGAACCATCAATGATAGCGCCCTTGTGCTATCAATGGTGCTGCACAGCTCGGAGCCCAACATGCGCTTGCAGCATTAATAAAATTTGGTGTGAAAATTCCATAGATCAAGCAGCACTGTGCTGGCACGTTGAGGCAATCGATCTTGTCTTGGAGCAGTTCATAAAGATCAAGGCGAAGTGAATCGGAAATCATATGTCTTATCTGAGTTCTGCGCTTGTGAACGCAGCGCGACAGTTCGATTGCGACGACAGATGCCGAAAAGACGCAGCTTTGCAAGTGCTAGTCATGCAAAAACTCATCGCAGCTGGAGCGGATGTGAACTGGGAGCATCCACATTTGAAGACTAGTGCGATCTGGGCATCTCTGGATGGTCCATTCGTTCCTAGAAGTGTAGTCCGCTTACTACTGGACAATGGGCTACAACTTTACAAGCCATCTTCGAACAGAACTACGCCATTGTTCGGCATCACCGTGAATTTTTATGAAGACGTTGGTCTGTTTGGCGTTCCTTGAACTGGGAGCAAGGGCAGCTGCGACGAACACCGACCTGAATGCTGGATCCTATGTACGAAACAATAAATAATCCTTTAGATCGTGATAGTGGCCCTGCGCAATAATAGATATGCGTTGTCCACGTATTTTACATATCGGTCTCATGCTCACGCCACTTTCGACGGTCTCGATGTAAGTACATTAGAATTAGGTTAGCCATGTGTCCACCCACACTCTGACAACGAAGGCGATGCGCAATGCTGCCCCTTGCTCCAATCTTATACACTTCTGTTGGTATTGCTAGTGAGAACCCTTTGCAAAAGACTTCTTTGCACTGGAGTCTCAGACAGTTCTTTGAGAGTGTCTCTGGCCCAACGACTGACGCGATTTTTATACGAGTCGTAGAACTCTTTGGTGACGCTGAACTCACTGAAGTGTTTTTTGAACAAATTAAGTGCTTGAATATCTCCGGGCTTTTCACATGCTTGCTCCACTGCAGTACGACCTTCGCAGCCAGGGCACGGGATGTTCAGGTCAGAAAGATCAGCCTCATCGAGGAGCAAATTAAGGGCTTCGTATGACTTATGCCGTATCGCCACGTGAATAGGGTGTCGTTGGCAGTTGGGTCGGGGACATGGTCTTCTCACTAGATGAGAGTCTCTGTGCAGCTCGCTCTGTATTTCTCCCTTCAGCTCGAGGCGTCCTGAGTCGCTCGTGGTGGTCATTTTCACGATCGCAGCACACAGTTTCGAATGTCTTGGAGGGCCTGACACAGTTGCTATATCAAGTCCTGCGATTATGGCATCTTCAGTTGAATTTCTTGTCTTTTCTTCAATTCTTGAGGCTGCCTGATGTGGCAATGCGAGCGCAAGAGTGCGATCCTCAGATTGGCCAGCAAGATTTTCGACTGAAGGTTCTTTATCATTCCCATCGTTGATGTTGCGCTGCTCGGGTATATGTTGCTGATGGCTCTCATTGACGTGTGCAGGAACTATGCGGTGTCGCTGAGGATCGCCTGCTGTTTTCTTG
This sequence comes from Phaeosphaeriaceae sp. SRC1lsM3a, assembly GCA_001644525.1. Classification (NCBI taxonomy): domain Eukaryota; kingdom Fungi; phylum Ascomycota; class Dothideomycetes; order Pleosporales; family Phaeosphaeriaceae; species Phaeosphaeriaceae sp. SRC1lsM3a. The sequence goes on from KV441718.1 coordinate 834,179, forward strand.
ACAGTATTATCCTGCCGCGGAGCAGGCATGGCGACTCGTTGGTTCGTAGTCTCTTCGGCTTCAAGGCTGCCCTCTGGACTCTCTTCCATCCGCTTACAGTCTTCTTTGATTTCGAGTAAGCGCCTGCAGAATTCACCAGCTTTGATCCTCGCGTTCATATCGATCAAAAGGACCCCTAGAAAAATGGTCTCCAGCAAGGACTTCAAGATGGGTTGCTCGGGCTTGTCGTGACAGTAGCGATATAGTGAGTTTGACCATTCAACAACGTGAGGATGTACTGACGCTTCGAGTTCAGGCATACCGGGGATAGCTCCAGGGGCCGGCTTATGTTCATTCAGATAGGAGTAGTTGTAGTGGTAAAAGTCAGCTATGTATCTCCATTCCCAAGAGTCGTTGGTGACATAGAAGAGGTTGTTGTACCCGGCATTATTTTTATATTCGACTTGAAGGCGGTTGGTCAAGTCAGTGACCCTCTTAGAGCCGTCGATCATGAACCCCGTTACCATCAGGGCTACACAACCCATTGACCAAACATCGCTCTTTTGACCTGCCTTACTTGATTTTCGTTGCTGGATCTCTGGAGCCTGATATCTTCCTGCATTTCTTGTTGCGAGGAGGGAAGCTGATTTTGATGTAGACCGATTAAGGTCCAGCAAGTGACCTGCTCTTGGCTTAGCAGTGCGCTTGCGCGCGAGGCCGAAGTCGCTGATCTTCCATTCGAAGTCAAAGTTAGCGCTGGACGTCTTTTCAAACACTAAGATATTGTCCGGTTTGATGTCGAGATGTAGAGTGTCGAAATTATCGTGCAGGCATGCAAGTGCTTGTACAATGTCGACAAGCTTAGCAAGCAGTAGACTCGCTGTCCACGATAATTCCACACCCTTTTCACCCATGAGAAATTCCTCGAGACTGTATGTCGCACACTCAAATATCAGTGAATGATAAATGGGTGGCCCTTGCTCATCTTGTATGGTGATGCTACCCCAATGCAATAAGATCATCCTATGAGCAAAATTACTGTTGCGAAGATCTTCCAGAATTTTCCGCTCGATCTCGAAATCTGCCCGAGCCTCTTGCCCCGAACGTCCGCCATTGAAGACCTTCAGCGCCAAGATCATCGGATCTCGGGTTTCCGCAGGTATATAGCCGCCATTATCGAGCTGAATCTCCCAATGATAAGGCGCTACCTTCCTCGTGTAAACGATACCAGATGAGCCTTCTTGCTCCGCCAGATGCGCGCCAATATAGGGCAGCCGATCTTTTGACGTGAAGGTCTGATTCTGGCCTTTCCTAAGTACGACTGGTGTAAAGATGCTCTGGTAGTCGTTGATGTAGTCGTGATACTGATTAGGTATGTTTTCCTGTTCCAGCCTTTGTTGACTGAAGGGCAAGTCATCGTCAGATGGAAATTTAGTGCCTTTCGATAATAGCCAAGATTTGAAGATAGCTAGAAGACCTGTGCGTCTCTGATAGAGGAAAAGTGCAAGCAGAGCTCTTCTTGATGGAATACCGCGTGCTGTATCCCCGGCAATCAAGGTTAGGGCATTGTCGATCAGTGCGTCGAGGTCCATGGGCTCATGGCCTCCTCCAATCCAAGCCCCTTCTTCAGGGGCTTGTCTTGATTCCTCGATGGAGGCAAACAGCTCCCTCAAGTACGATTTGAGAATCTGCAAGTTGAGGATGGTCTGGAGGTCTCCTTTTGGTAGAAAACGTTTGCTCTGGACTAAGCTTTCGGGTACCCCTGCCGTAGTCGCTTTGATGGCCGCTTTTATCTCATCTGAGATATGCTGTGCGATGTTCCCACGAAGCGGTCGTGATGACGTGCTCGACCGCGGTGATGAAGGGCTCTGCTGTCCGTTCATTGCATTCAAGCGGGCTCGGCAAGGTTACCCGCGTAACACTCGAGTCTGAGGTCAGTTCACCGTGATACACGACAGCTTGAGGTCGAATCTGGAACCGCGGCATGCGTTCGGTGGTACGTGTAACGCGCGATAATGCATAGTCCACGTGTGGAGGAACACAGCGCGCCGGTTGTGATTCTTGACTGGAGACCTCTGGCTGATGACAGGGGCGATTGGAATCAGGCAAAGTGGGGGGCAGTGCTGCGGGTAGGCAACCGCAGCTAGCTGCACATGACAACACAGACCAATACAGTGCGCGCTATGCATATTCGTGCAACCAACCGCCACGTAATCTTGTGCCTCGTCTATACGGTATCGACTGCCCAGATGCACGGTCTGTACGTGGCCCCGATGGTGGCCCCTCGCTTCCAATTTCTGCCCCAGCCTTTGCGCGGCAGGACGCTGGAGTGCCCAACCTACGAATCTGCTTTCAGCCCACCAGCAGTTGTTGGCGCTCTTCCGAGATTAGGAAAAGCAATGCAATGTATTGTGTTCCGTCTGCGGCATTTAATGTAACGCTGTTAGAACCGAGAGCGCTCGATCCCAACACCACCTTTCACCATGGTTCGTTTGCAGGTCAAAAAACGCTACCATAATCGGAGAGGATTGCTTGCCTTTCTTCAAGCGACTTTTCCAGGCTGCAGGAACTTCAGAATAAATGAGGTTAAGGACGGCTACTACACTTTCGAGGCACCTAGAGATCTTACTGAGGTAAAGTCGAGTGCCCATCAGGCTGTCAGGGTTCTGCTAACGCCTGCAGGATGAGTGGCTGTAAGCACAACCGAACGCTTGCTTTGCGACCGGTGTACACTAACAGATAGCAGAGAAGCACAAAATCAAAGCACCATGTCAGCCTCTTGAGGCAGACCCAGATTACTAGTCATAGCCCGAAACTCCATTGCCTATGCATATTTGGATAAATAGAATGCAACTGAGTTACATCTGGTGCGATTGTGCTTCCATCAGCCTTCTGAACTAGGTTCTACCCCGCAATGTCAGCCGAAAAGAGCCTGGAGACTCAGACCCTGCTCAAGATCCGATCACTCGCTCTGTGTGAACCGCAATCACGGACTCAGGTCCTGAGCAACAAAAGACTGTTTTCTAATCTTAAAGAGAAGCATCTGGTTGAACTCATTGGTATCGAAGCGGACGCGTCATGCAACCCAATGAACATTACTTTCAGAAATGCTAGAGGTTTAGCAGACTACCTTCACGACAATGGTCATAACTCAGTTGCGCGTCGATGCGGGATAGAGATCTAGTCAGTGATTCAGCAAATAGTCTGCTCCGTTACTGACCTTGAATGTTTAGCTTCCTTCATCAGCAACACACGTGGGCGCCTCTCAACGCAAGCCGAGACATGATCTCAACCCTGATGGACCACTACAACATCAGCTGTGGCTTCCTGCAGATGCTGACCTGCTTTCGTGCCCGGCACCTCCCCACTGAAGAAGGGTCAATCGCACCACCACGAATGGCATCAGGTATTGAGCAGTTTGGTATGGTTTTATGTCCAAATTGATTCACCGCTCGCTTAACGAAATACGACAGAATTTGGCTGGGTCTACAAATACCCCGAGAAAAAGGTGGTCGAATCGGGAAGTCCCTGGGTCATCCGCCAGACAGGTGTTTACCACATCTTCAACACTAAAATAGGCCGATCAACGTACATTGTTCTCAACCCAAGTATAAATGCAAAGTTCAAAATGGACCTGCAGAAGGTCTTGCAAGAGCAATCCTTCAGATCCGTGCTCCGGTTGAGTGGAATGCTGATTCATTCAATGTTGATGTCGAGCCATCTCCGTGAATGGCGAGACTACCTAGACTATCATGAAAGCCTCCTCCTGAAATTGGTAAGAGCGGTTTGCACCTCACACATTCTTTACTGACTTCAAGTGAAGGACATGAAGGTTGATTGCACTGACTTGGAGGATCAACTTGTCAGTTTCGATAGTCTTAAAGAGGTCCGAATCATTGAGAAAGAAATTCTGCCAGTAGAGCCTCTGTTGTCAGCCTTCGATGAGCTGGTTCAGGATCTGCAACAAGTTGGCAGCGGACTATCAGTGAACAACAACGAAGCGCGTGGTGCAAATTCAGCAGTGCGGCAATGCCTCGAGGAGGTGAGGAAAGAGGCCCTGTCGTACAAAACTCGGGCGGTGTACCTTCGCAAGCGGGCACAGCTGACGGCCCAAACCGTGCTAGACTCACTGAATTTAGAGTTCCAGCAGCTAGCTAAAGGTCAGAGTCAGAACACTATTGAGATGGCTAGATCGTCTCGTGAGGATTCTATTGCTATTCGAGCCATCACGCTTGTGACATCTTTCTACCTCCCATTCTCGTTTGTTGCAGTAAGTATAAGAATACAGTTGAGTATCAGGTCAGACGCTGAACGTAATGCAGACAATGTTTGGGATGAACCTTGTCGACTTCGAGTCTGACACCCGTAAGCTTCTGGTATCAAAGCAACTGTGGCTCTACTTCGTCATCTCGATACCTCTCACGGCCATTACGCTAGCGTGTTGGAGATGGAGGATGCAGGCCTATCGAAGGAGCTACCTGAACGACAAGGCTAATACAGCTGAATCCGCGAAACCGATAGACAGTACCTCGGAAATGGAGATGGTTTAAAGTGCGCACCCTATGGGTTTGTTCTGGTGGAAGACCCAAGCTCAAATGACTTTCTTCCTGGCTATCAACACTCCCCAACCCTGTGACCATTGGCATTCGGTGATTCCTCCATTAGGTAGTGATTTTGTAACGGTAAATTGTTAGGATCAGATTGCGACGCGTTCGGCCTTGTCTGTTCGTCCTCGTACTCTTCCTTGGGAGGTCTAGGCTTGCGGCCAAATCCCGAATGAGACCATGTCTTTTTTGGATCTGAAAAGTTCAAAATCCAGTCTAGTGGCTTCGTAACCCTCCACTTTATTGTCCTGAGCGTGTACTTAAGCATGAAGAAGGTTGGAATATCCAGTCGCTGAAAGACGTCCTCTAAAGCTTCAATTCCAGTGTCTGGTATGAGCCAGGAACAGAGGAACCAAGCCAGCAGGTTTGTCCCAGAAAAGAGCAGCAACACTCCGAACTGTCCAAGCTCCTTAAGAAGCCAGGGGGCGATGACAGCCAAAGTGCCTGCGCCAAGGAAGTTCCAGAATACAGCGAGGCTCATTCCGAGCTCCCTATTAACAAGTGGGAAGACTTCTGCTGATATAACAAAAGCAGCAGGCCCTTCTCCAGCAGAATAGGCGATTGTAAAGCACGCAAGAAAGATGAAGTGCCATGCAATCACGACTGGAGTACGTACACCCGGCTTGAGGAGAACCAGGGCTGACCCTAACAGAGACAGCGCCATGCCTGGAAATGAGTAGTTCAGGAGCATGCGCCTTCCGTTGGGTTTGTCGATATAGAAAAGCGCGATGATAGTGGCAGCGAAATTCAAAAACATAAAAGCAAAGGACGCACCGAGCAGCTGCATATTTTCAGCTGGTGTTGTGTTCTCGCTGTGGTGGATGATAGAGTCGCGGAGGAATCTGTCAGCGAGGAAGGCCAACAAGTTAATTCCACAAAGCTGCTGCGAGATCATGACGGCAGCTGCAGCTAGGTGGGCACGTCTTGTGAAACCTGGATAGAAAAACATCAGTTTGACCCGCGGCCACCAGCCGATGTGATTGATTGTAGCCTTTAGGCGATCTTCGGATTTGGGAGTGCCTTCAGAGGTATGTGTGGTCGGACCGTTTCGCTTAAGTTCGTCTTGGAGGAGGTGTTGTTCGTCGATAAGACGCGTGTGCATCAAGTAGATCTCGCCGGCAGCTAGAATCGGGCTAGGCTCTCCTCGAAGAGCGATAAGAGATAGGTAAGCCTTGAGTACGAACTTCTGGCTGTGGGTCATGTTGCGTAGAGGCGCGCTGTCAACTGTTGCGAAGCACCAGGTTACACCGCTGGGACTGTACGTAGCACCGCTCTCTTTGAGGAGCCAACGTGGGGACTCTGCTGCTGTCAGCTTTGACCCGGAGGTAGCAACTTTCTTTCGTACTTACCTGGGGAAAATAATATCAGTGAAAGCAGAATCAGAGCAGGTAGAAATGCCGCAATAAACATGTATCGCCAACTTGACTCGACGTTCAGGCGATACACGCTGAGATTAGCGACAGAACCAGCAGCTAGGCCAAATGCTACAAAGAGCTGCCAAAATACCAGAAGAATGCCACGTACAGCCTTGGGCGATGTCTCTGACAGAAGGATGGGCACGATTGAAGCTTTGCCTGCCATACCTGCGCCGAGTAATACTCTGAACCCAAGAAGATGTTCCCATTTGTGCACTGCAGCAGATCCAATAACCGAAACAAGGCTGAAGATACCTGCAACACAAATAGCGCCTCGACGACCAAACCCTAGGAATCTTGTGACAGGGTCGGTGAGGATCAAGCCTAATATAGCACCAGCAAAGAACGGTACGCCAACAGTGACTCCAAGTAGCCAGGTGTTCTCGTCAAGGTCCACATTGGAGCCGGCCATTCGTTCTGTAGCACTGTATGAGGGGCCCGTGACAGTCGATTTGCCCAGATTATTCATGACTTCGATTGCGGCACCTAGAGCGAAGTCAGCTGCCTATCCTTCTCCATGCCGCGCTGCGACTTTACCGGCCATTGCTGCTTGATCCCAGCCCCTAGAACACCGTCAGCGTTCTGCCGTGATTGAGTCTCGCACGACCTACTGAGTCATTGCCGCGTATATGCAAGCGACGATAAGAAGCCGATGAAGCCTTGAAAGATGTCTCAATGTTTCTCTCTTACTTCTCATCCATGCGTTATATAGGACTGCAGTCTCGATTCGCGAGTATTTGTGTTTACCGATGCGTAGTCGTATGGTCTGCCTCGACTCAGGATCATGAAGGTACTCTCGAAATTTACTCTCAATATCGTCTCGCGAGCGAAGCGCGATAACGCCACGGATGAATACATCCTTCTCGACTGGCAGGTAATGCCCGTTGTAAAAGTCAGTGGCGTGCTGCTCGGTTACTCCGTTTAAAGGGTATATCGAAACATGGCCGGGACTGATATTATTAGCTGATCGTACAACACAATACGACTGAAGGCTTCACACATGTCGTTGTCGCGGACTTCTACCCATCGATCTTGTGCTTCTTGCAAGCCCCTAGTGCTAGCCATAGTTCCCGAAATCATAGGCCTTTACGGAGAAGATGCGTCCAGCTGCAGCCGTCGAGTTATGCAAACGAGGTTGGGTGGGATCAGAAGTGTGAGCAGTGACAGGTGCTCTAACTCTCAGCTAACTAACATTGACAACAACTAGCCATGGCGCCCCGAGCTCTCATCCGTGCAGACTGACTCAATACCAATATTGCCTTCCGGCCAGACCCTTTTGGATGGTAACTGCCGTGACTTACCTGAACTTGTTAACTTGACTCGGAAACCATGATCATCGCCCCAACAACTCACAATGGCACGTACGCGCAGCTGAGAATTAGACCACCATGTGCACAGAGCTCCGAAGCATTTCGTGTCACCTTCTCGATTGCAAAGGGTGGCAACTTCAGCTTGGTACGCAAACAGGTGTTGACAGTCTTGGCGGAGGTCCTCCAGCAACAACCCCCTTACCGGTCAGCTATATCCTCCAACCAAGAGGCAGACAACACCTTCAACAAAAGCAAAGTTCATAGGCTAGGGCATGGTGGAGATTGCAGGCTGATGAAGTTCGCCAAAGTTTTCCTGATCTTGAAACACAGCCACACAGCCCGCATGGAAGTTGCATTCAGACTGACGGACGGTGATCAGGCCGAATCGGGGCCTCAGCCAGTATCCCGTTTGGTGTGCCGAGATATATTTATGGATGACTGGTAAATTTTGCATACGCAAAAGTCACACAGAGCAGCTGGCGAAGTAGGTAAGGAATCAATTTCCCTCAATGATCAATGGTTTTTGATGTGGGTGAAAGACTGAGGTGGCTTGCGTGACGTATGTATCCTAGATCGCCAGTCATCCTGCCGCGTTAGACCCACAACCCCAGCTCCCCCCGGGCCCGCGCCCACGCCCGCTGTACCCGTGCTTTGCTGCAGGCCTCATCACGTCGCGTGTCGCGTTGTCAACACGAAGAACCACTTTTGTACAAACGCAATGACCAGCTGCTTATCTGGTCTTCAACATCTTATGCTAAAATGAGACGACTAGAGACGGGCGTGACTGTATGGTACACCAAACATACGAAATCTTCGGTTGCACGAACAGAATTTTTGATTTCCTTTATGCAATCATGTCCTGAGCATCGGATTCAGAGCTTAGAGGCAGCCAGAAGAAGCAAGATTGCTCTCCATAGATAGTCTGATCAATATGCTCGATAACCATGAACCCCATAGCTTTTCGCATATCTGCAGCATGACAGCAAGCTGTAATATGAAGTAGTAGGAGCATGTTTGTGCATCACGGATAAGAATACACGATATAAACGGTCAATCTTGACTTATCATCCACATACGACCATAGGACGTTGAAAACAAGGCTTCCCGTTCGCTCAGCCCTATTTAAGCGACGTACCGGTGGACTAGTAGTCAGGTGGGTGACCACTGGCGAATCCCCGCTGTTGTATGTTTTTTGCATTTTTGTTGTTGCTGGTGTGCGGATGAATTGCGGAGTCGCTTGGGCCGCATGACTCGCACCGTAGAACGACACTCCACTTTTTTTGTTCTCTCATGATCACACATCTGCGCAAGCCGTTGTTTCTTCAACTCTAGGTGTGATTTATATGCATTGCCATGCTTTTGGGTGAAGCATCAAGCTCCGTTCTAGATAATATACAGTGGCGCGTACCAGATGTGTCTAAGATGCTGAAACATGATGCCGTGCTAGTATACATTGTGGAAAAACAAAATGCTATGATGTTCCCGTGTGAACTCCGTCGATATGCGTAGAGTTTTTGAAGATGAGATGGGAAAGGTAGATCGGATGTAGATGGTGCGATGGCATGACACCAAAGGAAATACTGGCTTTTGGACAGTGACTGAGCTCAATGACGAACTCGCATCGGAGTAAGATGCCCACGTGAGCTCAGCCCATGGTCGTGGCCCAACCCATTCGGTTAGGTACCTGCGGAGTTGCGATTTATTCGATGTCTTTGCATGCTTCGATCTCGATTTGCACGTCTTTTGCGATGGTGTCAACTCGGCTCAATGAGTCCTGCTCCCGCGTAATTCCAGTTGAGTTACTGCAATTGCGTTCGTCCATCCTTTTGCTCTTTTCGACATCTGCGTCCTGCACTCCCAATTTTTCTTCGTCCATATGATCTTCTCGAGTCCTGTCGTAGTTACGGAACACGAGCCAGAAGGCAAAAGTGGTGACAGCCATGGCGATGGCGAGTGATGCGTAGAAGATTACAAGATTAGGGTCATGCGCAACAGGTGTCAAGGCCAACGCGATGGCTGATCCAATGCCACCGACTAGCATACTGATAGCTTGGACGATGACCTTCATGTCCTTCGGTGAGTGATCGTAGGCGTATTCAAGCCCAGTGACGAAACTGAAGATTTCGCCGGTTGAGATGAGGAGGTACACAGGTGCTTGAATCCAAACGTTTGGCGCATTCTGTCCAGGAGTTGAGTTTGAGCATTCCACGTGCTTGCTATAGCAAGAGGCGGACTTGTAAATGTCGTGTTGCACAATTGTTGCGTACAGCATAGCAAGCGCCATGAATCCAAATCCGATCGTAATGCGCATGATGGGTCCGACGTAGATGCGCCGTCGGTGGAGGAACGGATATAGTCCCATCTGTATGAGCGGACCCATGACAATACAACCCACTTGATTGAGAGCAGGTAATAGGTCATTCGGTGTGTCGCCCATCTTCATCTGGCCGGCCTGCGAGATGAGATTGTTCTGCATCTGGTCAAAGCAGACGTAGAACATGAAGAAGGTAAAGAGGACCCGACAACCACGTAGTCCCCGCGTGAGTTCGTCCACCATAGTTTCGGTCCAGGACACAAGCTTGCCGTGCTGTTCCAATTGATATCCAGGGTAAGCTCGGTGCATCTTGAAGCCATTTCTGACAGCACAGGCTACAATCTTCGCCGCTTGTGGCACGATCAAATTGTCTTTGTGGGACACTTGCACATACCATCGCTTGCCAATAATCAGTATGACAAGAGAAACAGTCATAAGACCCAAACAGAGACCGTATGCTTCTGTAAAACCATAACGCTTCTCGATGAAAACTGTTCCGAACCAGGAGAGCGATCCGATGTTACCGATCCAGAAGTAGAGGTTGTAGATGTATTGGAGTGTCAGCTCGTAGTCCGTGACCACACACTCTCCCGTCTTGAGCGTCTTGAGCTGAGGCTCTTTCTTCTCATATTGATCAGCGAGAAATGGTGGGAGTATAGCCTTGACGCCTCCTCCGCCAAGACCGATGAGAAACATAGAGATGACAAGCCCAGGCATACCCCATCCTCTCTCCAAACAAGCACTCATCGAGCTCATCGTCAGGACCAATATACCTGAGCAATACAGAACCACGCTTATAATCAGAGATTTGAACTGTCCGAGTCTGCGGTCTGCAATGTATGCCACAAGTAGCGGCGCGACATAGTAGAAGATGTAAAAGCAGCAGTAGATACGAGTGGCGAGTGCTTGCCCAAGTCCAAGAGCACCAGGCGCATGCTCTTTCGCGATGTTCCGTGGATTTTGCATGTAATTCTCTGAAATTGGTCAGTCGCAATAAGACTGACAGAGTGTTCGACTCACGCCAGGGAGCAGTCAATCCCCAGAACGCCGCTCGTTCAAAGAATTCGACCAAAGCCACTATCCAGAGCCGCCCTGGGACAGCATCGGCGACCCGACGTAGGTCATTCGGTTTTTGCATCGGTGTCATCGTTGAGTCTGGAACGATTCCTGGCGCACCTGGATCCAAGACATCATTTCGTGTCATCGTGTCGGACATGCGCTGGCACATGCGTTGGTGGGAATGAGAGGCTGGCGAGAAGACAAACGTTGTGCTTTTGAAGTGTCGGTGGAGTTATACGCGATCCAGGGAAAGCAATGATTGGTACCATGAACTCGGTATGCAAGCACGTTTGGCCCCAGTATTCTCCACGGTAAGAGGAAGGCTTCTCCACTCATGCAATCACTGCATCGTTCAAGCGAGGGTTGCACCTTTGTATCTCTAAGTTTGGTGAATTACGCAGAGCGGCCCCGCCGGCATCTCAAAAGGGAGTCAAATCGGCGCAGTGAATCGACAAATTGTGATCTGATGTGGAGCCTTGCCTCAGAAAATGCTATGGGTCACCAAACGGTCGCTTCAACGGGTGCACGACTGATGTCACTAAACGAGGCGCTCTCGCGCTTTCCCAGAAGCGATGGCCGACAGATCCACATACAACTGCGCCACGTCGCACAGCTACCACTTCTGCGCGCCCAGGAACCAGATTCACCGCACTGCCCACTAGATTGGGTAGCAAATCGGTCCCATGAGCCTGTGCAGCGGTCGACCAGCGTTTGACGAGAAACGAAGGCGCTCGGAGGAGTGCGATGAGACCGCCGCAGCGGCTTGACATGCGGCGACAAGCACTTCGGCGACATGTCGAATTACACCAAGACGCGTTGCCAGTCATACCTGGTATTCGGATGGCACGTTCCTTTGCGGCGGGTACCCGATTGCCATGTAACCCGTCCGGCTGGAATCATATCTGACAGACTTTGCTAGTACCATATGCTGGGGCTAAATACCAATGCCCAGTTTGGGCAACAGTGCAGTCATGGCTACTGGTCGCAAGCGCTCATCGTCGAATACGATCAGCTTGGTTTCGTCCTTGCAGTGCCTTGTCGAGCGGCGAAGCAGAGAGTAGCCCTGGTCGCGATCCAAGGTGCCACTCATTCGTTATGACTTTGACTAGTGCATCTGGTAAGACTTGGTGTCGGTGAGGTCGAGCTAAGGTGGTGTCGTTGAATGGAGGTGAGGACAAAGCCACGGGAGCTATTTACGTCAGCAGCGAATTGGGCCAATGACAAGGTCGCAACTCAGGCAGCCTCTCCACGCTCCACGTCGCGTCCAGCCAACCTCCAATCGAACCTTGGCGCAATCTAGCCCTTTGAAACTGTACAAGGCTGCGAATCGAGCCTCTGGCTTGTGGGCGTAGCCTGAAAGACGCCTCAAGCTCGCCGTCTCATCAACTCGTCACGACGTTCAGCCTCACAGTCATTTCCGAAAGCAGATTGAAGGTGGATGTCCACGTCGTGCAAGCGTTCCCGGAGCGCGGCTGAATCATTGAGACCAGTCGAGAAAGTAACACAACAAACCGTTGCAACGCTGTGTCTCGAATACGATTCTGCATCCCAATCGAGAGTCTCAAGCAGATCTCCTCGCGTTGCACAACCACCTGATACGCGGGGTGTACCAGCCGATGTCAATTGCTATCACGATGCTGGAGACAGTAGTCAACGTTACCACCATGAATGCAGTCACGATGGACATCATTCTGGGCATGGCCTCAGACCTAGCGCTGACCGTGATCGTGGGATTCACCGCTAGACTTGCGGGGGATCATCTCGTAACCCAAGTCTGGTCACTGGGCCAGATTCGTTGTGGGGTAACACAAGATAGTGCGAAATCGGGCATTTAGCCTCCACTGCTACCCGTAGCGGGGCGCTACCTTCGATTGCCGTGCTCAAGACTCCCACCATCGAATTTTCAAAAGCCATCCACCACAACACGCCACAATGTATCATCTTGACGGCAACCCGGCGCCCTCCGACCAAACACTCTTCAAGGACTTGGTCAAGATCACCACCGCGAAATGGCAAACCATGTGGCAGAAGCCTGAAAATTCTGTGCAGGCGCAGGCTGTCACACGACCTTCTGTTTCGAGAAGCTCCACGCAGTCCTCCGTGTCGCAGTCGAAGTCATAACTCTACGCAAGCTCGTATGAAGAACCTTCACGTTAGTCGTTGCATTCATGCAAAGGTACGACCATCCTCCACTCCATTTCGTCGCCTCGCTGTGTTTGCGATCATTGCTCACACCGCGCGACTTCCTCGCCTCGGCCACGACGGATAGCACGTTACTTTGGGTCGCTCAAAGAACTGTATTCGATGGGAGACTTATCATTTGGATTTACGGTCTTCATGAACGGCGTGCTGACAGAATCCCAGCATAGACAAACATTGCTGAGCATGCCGCTCACCCATCCAGCACTACGCTCTGGCCGAGGGACATGATTTCCCCCGAGAACCACGATCATCGTATCGCGCACATTGCGCCCTCGACAAACGGCAGGGAGGCCTCGCGTACTCCAGAGGACACAACAGTACACGTTCGTACCATTATCCGAGAAGTGTTTCTCATGGTGGCTTGCGGCACCCTTGTGATCCACTCGGTATTTGTGGATTCTACCGAGCTCGCGGTATAGAATACGCAGGAAATTACAACCCAACATGACGAGGAAGTATGTGTACGACGCCTTCCTAAGCACGCACGGAGCCAGCGGAGCCATATAGATGAGGCGGGGTGCGCCTTGGCCTAGATACAGATCGGAATAGATATAGAGAAAGTATTGTACACCCTACATCACACTCAACATCTTTTCCTCGTGTGACATGTTCGTTGGCACGAAGATTCTGGCGAAGATGTCCATCACCGGCTTGTTACGAGCAATCAAGCACAGAACAGTAGTACACCAAGGTTGAAAATATGCGCAGAAATCTACTGCGAGTGGTTCCCACTATTCATCAGCCTACCAGAGCCTCCAATTAGCCACACTCACTGATTTCACTTCCTAAACTTCAGATCATCTCACATTTGTAAGGCTTGTCACCTGCCTCACCCGCCCGCCAGACGTCAGCGGACTTGGCACCATTCAATATACATTCTTCTTGGCACACTATACAGCATCCCACTGTACCCGATCTAGACCGTTTTGGTCCAGGGAATTCCGGACCGTACATCAAACTTCCCCAGATTCATCTATCTGCCACTCTATTCCACGATAACCAGGCTTTTGCAGAACCCGGGCGACAACACCGACCAACGCTTGGACGCTTCGCCGCGTGCCACACACATAGTCTTCCATGCCCAGCCCGCGATACATGAGCCTGGTATTACACATTCCTTGGCTTCGGCATCGTATATTGAAAATGACCTATTTCTTGGGCTGCACGAATCATGAACGTGATGGGTATTGTTCGTCTCAATATCAGCGTTTCATATCATTTCACACTATCCCGTGTTGTATAAATATCCATCGAACAGTACTTGCACCTGATTGACGACCGCACATTCGCTACATCAGCCGCCATGAAGCTCTCTCTCCTTTCCGCGCTGGCAGGCTCAGCAGCTGCACACACCATCTTCCAGAAAGTCTCAGTCAATGGCGTCGAACAAGGCCAGCTCAAGGGTGTGCGTGCCCCTAGCTCGAACTACCCGATCCAAGATGTGAACGATGCCGGGATGGCCTGCAACAAGAATCTCCAATACACCGACAGCACTGTTATCACGGTGCCTGCGGGTGCTAAGGTTGGGGCGTGGTGGGGACACGTTATCGGTGGACCTCAAGGCTCAAACGATGTTGAGCATCCTATTGCGATCAGTCACAAGGGTGAGTACAGAATATGATCAAGCTCAGGTGGTTGAACTGGTGTTGATGCATACCAGGTCCGATCCAATACTACCTCGCAAAAGTCGACAACGCCGCCTCGGCTAGCACAAGTGGCCAGAAATGGTTCAAGGTCGCGCACGACGGCTTGTCAGGCGGCAAGTGGGCCGTAGACACCATGTACGCTGCCGGAGGGTGGCACTACTTCACCATGCCAACGTGCATTGCTCCGGGTGACTACCTGATGCGCGTGGAGTTGTTGGCTCTGCACTCTGCGAGCTCACCAGGTGGTGCGCAGTTCTACATGGGAGTAAGACAAACCCCCGACACAATTCCATGCAAACCCTTTCTTCAATGAAAGATGGAAATTTGAAACAAAGATATGCTAACTACGTTCTACAGTGCGCCCAAATCCGCGTAACAGGCTCAGGGACAAACTCGGGATCCAACACCGTCAGTTTCCCCGGCGCATACACGGCCTCGCACCCAGGAATCACAGTCAGCATCTACGACAACAAAGGCAGCCCCTACCCATCCAGCTACCAGATCCCAGGACCAGCGCCCATCACCTGCTCTGGAGGAAGCAGCGGTGGCGGTGGCAGTAACAGCGGCGGTGGCAGCAACAATGGTGGTGGGAGCAGCCAGCAGCCGTCGACAGGCGAGGGCGCAGCGCTGTATGCACAATGTGGAGGCACTGGATGGACGGGGCCGACGACGTGTAAGGAGGGGACGTGCAAAGCGAGCGGAGACTTCTATTCGCAGTGTGTACCTTAGATGAGGGATGGAAGACGCTTCGAAGATTACACTTCTGACAGACATTTCGTGTATATAGCTTTCATTCTAGGACGTGGTATCATAACATACATCATAAGCTACTGGTCTAGCTGTGCTCCGCTTCTACGCGAAGCCTCGCCGTTCTGTTCTCCTGCGTTGCGTTGGTGCTCTTTCATGCTTAGTTCAAGTGCCTTTTGCAGGTCCTCCTCGTCGGTGGCGCGGCCTTTGCCTTTATGATGCGCTTCCAGGAGACTTTGCTTCTTGACGTATTCCAACACGATCTGCTCCTCCGTCTTCTCCTGTGCTGTCTTCTCCCCCTGTTGCTGTGCTTCAAATTCCCCTTGGGTGGTGCCTGCGAGGTGCGCAGGATCATAGGCAGGGGGAGGTTGAGCACTGTCATCCATCACGGCGCCAGCCGTCCCGCTTGATTCCTCATTCAATTGGTCATGGCCCACACTGCTGCTGTTCATATGCGTTTGCTCCGCTAGACTCTGCGCCATGACTCGCTTGATCTGCTCTTCAAAATCCGCTGCTTCTCTTGCATGACGTTGAGATTCTACTTCACTCGAAGCCAATGCTTGGCGGAACGATTCATCATCCGCGTCTTCGGTAGCAATTTCTTTTTGGGCCTGAGATGGAGCGATGCTTTCTTGAATAGCCCTCTCTACCTGAGGGTCGTCGTCGGTGCGTCCGGGTAGACTACCATCGACCTGAGTATCGTTGGCGGTGCTGGCTACAGCTTCTCCCGATAATGACTCGTGAGAGGCCGCAGTAGTGTGCGAAGCAGATTGCGGACCAAGAGCTGGACCTTCGGTATTTTGTGCCGGAGGATCAATAATGCTGGAAGTGCTAGGCTGAGTAGAGGTCTCAGCTGGCGCAACACCCGATCGAATACTTCCTGTATGCTTTTGCTGGTTGTCCAAAATATCTTGCAACATGTCATCAGGGTCGCGCTTCTTTTTCAAATGTTTCTGGATCAACTTCCAGCGAACAATGACGTCTTCCCGTTCGGCATCAGAGCTCTGAAGCCACTCTTCGTATCCTTGAGCAACCCTAGACGTAATGATATAGTTCTCCACGTTGTTACCAAATAGACTTTGCACCTCCTTATGTACTCCTTTCATAGTATAACCGAGGATGCTGAAATGAGCTGCGCTGAGCTTTGTGAAAAAGCCTCCGATGCCCTTGCCAACTCCTTTCGCGAAACCAGCTGCTCCTTCTTTCTTGGCGCCGTTCCAAGGTTGAGTCACCAAACCAGTAAGGCCATCGTACCAGCCATAACCAAATTCTTTCCCGACAGCGCGCATGCCAGACTTGAAGTCTGTGATTCGTTCTTGAGGGCGAACGGTGTCATCGCCCCACATCTTGGGGACATTGTGGAAGCCTTTGGTGAAACTCACTGACATGTCGATAGGTGCTTGGACTAAAGTTCGTGCCAGTCGTCCAACACCTTTGCTCATATGCGCGCCGGTGTGACGCATCATGTCTTTGTCCTGGCCAGGTTCTTGCGAAGGGTCCCACTGGCCTTGTAGTGCATCTGACTTTGAGCTTGATTTGGTGGTCGAGGTGCGAGACGACAAACGGGAGAGCTTGGGCGTATTTTGAACGTCGCTCTTATCGTTCATGTTAATAGTTGTTTGACTCGGTGCTTGCGATAATGCCGGTTTCGACTCGTCTATCCGCTGCGTGCTCTCACCGTCGCGCAGAGTTGATTGACTCTGTCGTCCGCTAGGCCCAGCCGATATGCTCACGGCCTTCCACGTCTCCGTTGGGATATCAGCTAGTGCTTTGCCCATGTTACTAAACTTTCGACAAGCTGTTATGAAGCCTCCGGATATTGGGTCTATTGGGCCTTCATCAGTGTAATACTCTTGCGCTCTGAAGAGTTTCAAGTCGTGGAAGTCTAATAGATCTGCCTTGGCCAGCGTACAGGCCGCAAAAGCGCTCAATCTGACCTGCGTGCGCCTGACGCGCCACGATGCGACTCGAGAAGGCGCCAGAGCGCAACGAAGCCGGTCAGCCTCAAGGAACTGGTGGAATGACTGCGCCCCTGTATCGCATCCACGTTCTGCCGCAATTTTGTCCGCGAGGTCCTTGGCACGCTCTAAGCTTTCTGGTTTCAGACAGAAATTGATAGCATCAGCCAAGTTGTCCGCGGTGAGTTGCTTGTGAGGAATGGGATCAGGGCCAGCACCTGCTCGTGCAATCATGGCACCCCAGAAGGCCTGGTCTCCAAAGAAAGGCACAACTAAAGTTGGCCGGCCTGCGCTGATCCCTGCTGCGGTCGTACCTGCACCGCCATGATGCACAACACAAGATACGTGCTTGAACAGCCAGTCATGCGGCACATTGCCTAACATATGGATATTGTCAGGTATGGTGAGTTTCTCGGCGCCCATGCCTCCCCAGCCTTTGGAAAGCAGCACACGCTGACCGGTCTTCTTGACAGCCTCAAATATCAGTTGCGTCATCCCATCGGGATCGTTCAGGACAATGCTTCCGAACCCGATGTAGACAGGAGGCGGACCAGCGTTAAGAAATGCCTGCAGCTCATCTGAAGGGGTGTAATTAGAAGCCAAATTGAGGAAGTAGAATCCAGATATAGAAATGTGCGCAGCCCAGTCCTTCGGCTTGGGAATCAAGGCTGGAGACCAGCAGTATGTGTGGGGAACTTTGAGACGCTGGAGCATTCCAGGCGCCCACATTGAAGTGACAGGATCTAAACCAAGGCATTTCTTCCGAAACCGATTGACAATGTCGCCCAGGCCTTGCCATGAAAGGACTTCGATCATGGCATAGCTTATATAATTCGTTACATGGGGATCGGCGTCGGAAGATTGGATGTTGGCCAATGGGTGCGGAAAGGCTTGGGTAGGTGAATATGGCATGGTGAACATGATATGGAGAGGAATGCCAAGCTTCTCCGCGCAGTGGATATGTGCGAAGCTTGGAGGGTTTGCGATGATGCAGTCCGCGATGAACGGCCTCCCTGCAGTCTCGGAGCCATTATCCTCATTGTCGCCTGTGAGTGGTGTCATCCCATCGCCGGCCTGGTAGCACGATCGCCAGCAGCCTTGGATATACTCGGCCACATCTCTTCTTCGCTGGCGAACATCTCCGCGGACAATGCTGTTGAAGCTGGGCACCAAACTGGGGTTCTTCACCATGAACGCCATAAGTTGAGAAGGATCGCCACCGATACTGAAGAACTCAAGTCCGTTCTCTTGCACGAAGTCCTTGAAGTTGGGATGGGTTGCCAGGCGGACACGATGACCGTATGTATCCTTGAGAACCTTTCCCAGTGCGACGAAGGGTTGTACATCACCACGTGAGCCCACGACGTGTATCACAACATTTAAAGCCGGTGGAGGAGAAATCCCTTCTTCCCCTCCCAATGAAGGTGGGATATAAACAGGAGGTGCCGGCTCCTCGTCCTGGGCACTTTGAATGTGTGGTCGCAAAGCAGGAGTAAACAGCTGGGATGCACGGCGGGTCAAACCGTTGATACGTATGTTGACGCGGCCATCATCAGCAACACGAGCACTGGTATCGAGCCCATCCTTCTCAGTCGTATGGATCTCGCCATAGATTTCACCGTAAGCAGGTGGAGGTATGTCGTCTTCGCCCCCCTCTAATATCTCAGGAGTACTCAGGTCTGCATTCTGCAAGAGAGCTTGCTGTCTCGTGGTTCCTGTAGGAACGGTCTGGGCAGCAGCTGCAGCCTGTGCTTGTTCGAGTATCGTCTGCTGTACGACTGTGTCGGCGTTGTGATGGCTATCCCCTGTTGTAGTGTGTTCGACCATGGTGAGTAAGGAAGTCTTCGCACAGTCACGATGTCATTGACCGGTCCGATAGAGCGGAGGAGGCTACCAATATGCCTTGACGTCTCTCGGTCTCAGGAGGAAAGACTATAGTAGGATAGAGCGTGTGGTGGACGCGTTAATGTCCATCCGTCTGATGAGGCGCAGCCAACCGGAGTTGGTCCGATGGCAAATCAACGTCGTTCGAACACGTTCGTGTATCACCTTGTCCACACGAAATCAGACTCGAAAAGAAGAGATGTAGACTTGCCAGCGCTGTGAATTGCCCATTTGGGACAGGTGCTGCGGGGGGTGAGGGTCAAGGCGCCCGACTATGCATCGCTGCAATCTCGGTTGCATGGAGAAGTGGCGCAGGCAGTGCAATCAACCCCACTTTAATCCGCTGCTTCGGGTGAACCTTGCGAGGCTTGCGGCTGACAAGGCGTGGAACTCAAGCAATTCGACACCGAAACAACAAAAGTAGCGAAAGACTTCGCCTAGTACGCACATACGAGAAGAAGATTTACATCATCATTCCTAGACCAAAAAAATCCCTCATGCTATATATGACAGGATCGTGGGAGAAGCAGAATCCTGCGCCTGCTGGCAAGGCACGCGAGTAATGAGCTGCTCGACAGCAAAATGGGCTCGGATGGCCCGAGGAATCCGACGGGGCTCTTCGCTATCTGTATACACCCAGCGGTCATTTATATTGTCCTGTAAACCCACTCAACGCTAACGTAACGGCTGCATTCTTTTGAGAATTTTGTTCCAACGCTCCAACTTTACGACTTCACCTCATTTCTGTTCATAAGCGCGATTCGGTAGAATCTGTGCGATTGAGTGTGAAGGCTTTGTGTTACTATCGAAGTCAGACTACTGCGAGATTACAATGACGAACGTGAAAGAGCTGGAAAAGTTGAGACCTTGTGGACGTCTAGAAACTTACTCAACAGGGAGGCATTATCTGGGTTACTACAATAACGTCGGCCTGACGGCAACGTACACTTCGCCTTCTGGATCATCAGAGCCGTTGGAAACCATTATATATGGCGCGCTAAGAATCGTCATCGCGGAACATACCATCCTCAGCGCCATACCCTTAGATGAAGAAAAGTCCTATCCTGATGTCTACTTTGCGCGACTGCCTTCGATAGACCTCCGCACTTGTGTCGAGTTTCGACAGCGCGAAACGAAAGCACCCGATAACGTCGGGGATGATGAAGAGCTAAAGAATTTGTTGACTGAAGAACATTCTCGCAATTTCAAAGACAATCTCGGGACGAAACCATCGTGGCGGCTCATTGTCCTAGCATCTTCTGGATCAACAAACACCTTCACAGCTGCATGGTTCTTCCACCATGCGCTCGCCGACGGCACTTCAGCGACGCTATTCCACGACACATTCCTCAAAGTTCTCAATTCCCCAAGCCAAGATCCGTCTACAGAGCCCATCGTCAAATTTCCCAACACGCCTCTCCCACCCTTCTTCGAGGATCAACACCCTTTACCAATCTCCTGGTCTTTCTTTATCCGCACTCTCGCGAAGATCTTCTTCCCCTCCATCTTCGGCAAACGCTCTCCAACCCTCTGGACCGGTGCGCCGCTGCCCGCTACCCTCACAAACCCAGAGTCCCACTTCCAGCTACTCGATTTCTCCGCTGAAACCACGCAACGTCTTGCAAAACTCGCTCGCAAGCACAACACCAGCATAACCGCGACCCTAGATTGCGTGTTCGCCACTGCGCTCTTCGCACACCTCCCAGCCGACCAATACGACCAGCTGATATCATCCAACCCCGCTTCCATGCGCCGCTTTCTCAAAGACGTGCCTGATACGCAGATGACGAATGCACTTACAACATATACGTATACGCATTACCGTCATAAAGGCGACCAGAAGTCTGGCTTAGCAAACTTTGACTGGGCAGAGGCGCAGAAGAACAAGGACGCAATTAACTCCACGCTCGCCCTCGAGGGCCGCGACAATCCTGTCGCGCTCCTGCGATATGCCCCGAATATACACGAATATCTAACGGGTCATCTAGGCAAGGCGCGCGATGCGTCGTTCCAGGTGTCCAACATTGGCGTCGTGAAGTCGCCGGCGGAAGGAGCATGGAAGTCGGGTCGCATGGTGTTTAGTCAGTGTGCCAATCCGGTGGGAGCGGCGGTGGGCATGGGGGTTGTTACGGGAGGAGACGGATGTGCGAGTCTATGTTTCTACTGGGGTGACAGGGTTGCTGAGGAGTTTATAAGCAAGGTTGTGGGAGAGGTTAAAGTCATAATTGAGGGACTGGTTCAGGAAGAAAATGCAACGAAATGAGGGTTGACGTCTCGTTGGAAGAATGAAGAGAGGTCGGTGTTCATGATGATTGTTGAATTAGATGATAATGTATAATAGAATATGCCCGAAAACGCAATCATGGTATCTGTAACAAAATTCGACACCCCGTACACAAAAAGTCACAACGCGTGAACGCCATGCCATACCAAACTCCACAAACACCCATCATCTCTTCTTGTCCCAAATCATCAACTTTCTAGTTCTTCCTTGCTCCACGCTTGTACTCCCAGACCTCCTGCTGGGCTCCCCTGGGGTAGGGGGCTCCATAGTACGCTGCGTATGCTGCGTTCACACCCTCATGGTGCTCCTTTGCATGTCGCTTGATGGCGCCCCACATAGTAGAGACCTTGCTCTTCGATGATGTTGCAGTTGCGACTGAGCAAGCTGATGACGACACGACTGGTTCCTTGGCCAACTCGACCGAAGTGCGAGGGGTAGTGGCTGTGGAGTAGGACATTGTGTGTGTTGAGGTCGTCTTGTTGTGTATTGACGAGTTGTGTGGGATACGTATTGTAGAAGATTGGATGATTGAAGCTTGCTTGTTTCGTGCGACTTCAGATATCGCTGATGATTGATATAGTGCAATCCTCTGCTGGTTTATATATCGCAACCAAAGCGGGGTAAAGATATCGTTTCCTCTGGTCGAAACTCGAACGTTTGGTCTTCACAATTGCTGGTGTACCGCTCAGTTTGTCCACGTCGTAGATGGTGGCTGTCGTAGTGTATTGTCCAAGCCTCGCGCCTGCTAGGTGTTTCTTTGACCGCTGTGTAGTAGAGTCGAGCTGAAGGTCTGAACTAGGCTTGCATGTGAACTAACACTACCTCAGCTCCTCGACATCTCTTTATACTCGCGCTTTCAGCTCGCCGCATTCGGAGCATGTGGCTCTGACTCCAACTTGCCCACCGCTACGCACGCCTTACCGATGGGAAAATGGTCGTCATGCGAAACAGCCTCATGCGCCTTTCATGTCAATTTCTTGAGCGGAACCCACAGCTTGGTAGCGTCGTCTTACGCATTGCGCCAGCAAGTGTACAAGCAGCCAATGGCGGCGCCGCACTAGAAGCCACGGTTCGCCGGTTGCGGATAGGATGGCTTGGGGAAATGTTTGCCGACGGACAGTAGGGCGTGGCAGCTTTGTCATGCATGCTATGGAAGTATCGAATTACCTGACCGATTGTCGCGGGCGGCGCTTGTAATGCCATGAAATTATCGAATTACCTGACCAATTGTTGCGGGCGGCCATTCGCTATTGGCTCGGAGTTTGCAGTTGTGCGAAATGTGGCTTGTCTGTGACTCTGATGGTTGTTGGGCGTGGTCGCGCGCCCTGCAACGCGCCCTGCAACGCGCCCTTCGAAGGTACATCTGGTGTCATGTGGGGCGCATTAATCATCACCATTGTTAGTGAGCGCCCTATACATGTCAACATGAATGTCGCGAATATTACGGCATATCGCGAAAATTTCGTCGCATTCATTGCGAGACTTGCTGAGTACAGTCATCTAAATTTACAAACAGTCGTCTATGATCACAAATCAAGGGCATGGACAGGAAGTGAAACGAGTTGAAGTACAGTTCCATTAAAGATTATATTACTTGTCGCTGACGTATCTCAGATTAAGAATAGCTAATTCATGGCCTGACAATTGTGCTGAACGGCAGGTTCGTGTCCATGAAGAAGTTCGCGCTGCGCGTACGTGCTGCGAGAGGAGTGGTATCGTTGCAGAGCTTAGCAAAGCTTCCAGCCTCGACGAACTTGTCGCGAACGATGCTTTGGTATTCCAACAGAGGGCACGAGGAGCCAGGACCGCTGGTGCAGCCAACGACCGGGTACACGACATCGTTCAAGAGGATGCGCAAGTACGTGTCCTTGGTATCAATGCTCTGGTAGCCACAGGACGACTCCAAGGGCTCAGCTGGGCAGGACAATCGCTCAAATGCAACGGTACCGCGCATCGGAGTCAGGCGGCTCGATCTGAACAGCCTATCCGGAAGACTCTTGTTTCCAGGCAGTTGGGGCTCATCGTCGAAGACGCCAAGCATAGCGATGAGCTGATTGATCTGCCCATCGTTTGCAAAGTTTGCGATCACCTTGGGGGGAACGAAGGTCGTGTTACCGTTCTGGTAAATGGCATTGGGTCCATCGACGAAGCGCTGCGCAAGCATGTCGAGGACGGGAAGCATCTGGTACTTCTCGATATCGGATCCCAGACCGGTGCCGTACCAATACCGCAGATCCTGCGAGTACTCATACCCCAAGACCTCGTCCTCAGTGAGAAGGTCGCAGAAGGGGCTGCGACTCTCGGTGATCTGCGTCTCAAAGCCGCAGAGGTATGGGATCTGCTGCACGTCTCCGGCAGTGAAGTTGAAGCCTTGGACTATGGCGTTTAACCGAGCCTGGACTGGGGGGATCCAGATGGCATCCCAGATCTCCTTGTAGGGGCTGCCACCCTCGTCATTGTAAGCCTTGCAAAGATCGCTGGGGGCAAGGGAATTTTGCCAAGCTGCGGGATCGCTAGCATTGAGCGCGTAAATCGTGGTTAAGTTGGATGCATTTGGTCCCACAAAGCCCTGCGCGAAGTACCGAGCACTATCACGCACGCGAGGACTCGACTTGTAGTAGTTGGCCCACATCGTAAATGGCGTATCGGCTTGGTAGAGATCGGAGTAGCGCTCGCGCCATGTCGAGCCCATCTCGTGAAGCTCCTTGACTCCAGTAGCCGAGATTTGGGCAATCTGGTTGTCTGGGTCTGAGAGAACGGGCTTCCAGGTCTTCAGGAACGCAAACTTGTCGTCACTCACGGTGATTGGCGCGGCCTGGAGGCGTTTCTGCAGCTCCACCCATCCATTGTATGCACCGGTATCTGGGTACCGGCTACCATGGCGGGAGAAAAAGGCCGACAATTCGACCTTGCAGCCAGCGGGGACGTCAGAGGAGATGCCAGTCACTTCCGGGCCTAGAATAATTAGTAAATGAACTTGATGATGCATGAGCACAACAAACCTGGGAACCACTGTCCATTGCCACCAACATGCTGCAGAATATTGAAGTCTTGTGCCGCGACACCGCCAACGGCCGCTGCTGCTGCCACGAAGTTTGTGAAGGAATGCATCTTGGGAGAGGTAAAGACCGACTTGAGCACTGTAGTCTATCTTTCAACATACAAGTACTGCATGTCTTATACATTGTCCAAAGCAATGATCTCCATTGCGCTCAGTGGTGTAAAAACATTTCGGAGATTGGCCTTGGTTATGCTTCCTAGATGGGACTGGCAGGGCCGGGGTGGATAGGGACCGTCGAACACGTGGAGTCGCAACGCTCCCTGATTGCGAAGCCATCGCGCGGCTTCTTCGTTCTAACGGTCAGCCCAGAACGCCATGTCGAAGGATTCGTTCTATCTTCGGTCGCGTTCTCATGGCATTGTACAGGAGATGATGAAGGTGGAGCAGTGCTTCGGCAGAGACCCGCTTCCAGAAAGGCGCGATTACGTTAGCCTCTTTTGTCAGACCTCCGCGGGCCACTTTTGACTCAACACCAACACATTCTCCAATGGCCTTACGGTGACCATGCACGCCTTCAGTTATCCTTGGTGACTATCCGATTTGCGATCGCATCAGGACATCGAGTTTATAGATCATGGCTGAGCCCAAGCCGCGCCAAAGGAAATTTGCCCCACGTTCGCGGACGGGCTGCTTGACTTGTCGCTCAAGAAGGAAACGCTGCGATAACCGGCATCCGCAATGCAACAACTGCACTCGTCTAAATCTCGCATGCGAGTGGCAACCACAGCGGAAAGTTGTTACCGAAACATCCACAAGTCCTAGTCCATCAGATGCTCAACTCCAAGTCACTGGGCCTCTCCACTCAACTCTCGACTTCTGGGACATTCTGCCAAGTGGTCTTGACGACGCTGCGGAGCGGAAACATATACTGCAGTATTATGTGGAAGCTTACGTGCCCAGTGTATCCGTTGCGTCTAGCGCAACTAATTACTACACTTCTTTATACATGCCGTGGGCGTTCAAGGTGGATGGCATGCTGGATGTTATTTTGGCTATAAGTTCCGCTCAACTTGCACGACGCGTAGTAGATTCGGACCGGTCCGAGCATTTGAAGGCGATATCGACCAGGCACGCAAGCAGATGCTATGAATTTATCAGACAGCGAGTGCCTCAACCGGGCGAACCTGTTCGAGACACTTACCAGGTCATTGCTATCATACTGATACTGGTCGGATTGGAAGCGCTCAACGGAGCGACCTCGACACGCTGGATATCTCAGCTACAATCTGCGCAGCGACTACTCAACAGCATTTCGCCAGAGCAGAGCATCGCAGACTGCATCGAGGTGGATTCTTTGCACCGGCACTTTACATATCATTATGCTTCAGCTTCTCTCATGGCACGAGTGGCACGAGTTTCTTCTTCATCATCTGTCGAGCAGGACATGTCCTTCATTACTAACACCCTCTTGCCTATGACCACCATCGACCCACTCATGGGCATCTCGTATCAGCTGTGCGACTTGATCGCAAGGATTCAATACGTCACCTCGAGCAATCCCGCCTTCCCACACATCACGGAAGCCACTTTCCAAGCCATCGAGAAGGGTATCATGGGCTGGACGTACGACAATCCTTTCTCCTTGGGTGTAGACCTTCCGATCGCCCTCGATTTGATAGCACTTGCGGAGGCATATCGCCTGGCAGCATTGATTCAGCTTTACCGAAATTCAACAGCCCACACAACGCTCATTCCAGACTGCGCTATGCGAGCCATGGAATTCATCGCTCGCATACCACCAGGAAGTCCTGCGGAATCAAGCCTACTTTACCCAATCTTCCTGGCAGGCGCGGAGCTGGACGACCCTCAAGCCATGGACCGATGCTCCAAGAGGCTAGAAAGTATCCAGGGGCGCAACCATTACGAAAACGTCGGTATGGTTCAAAAGGTTTTGAAAGAAGTCTGGCGGCCGAAGTTGGAGTCTGGAAAGAGGAAAGACTGGGAAGAGGTGCTAAAAGAATGGAATTGGTCGTTCACAGTGGGATGAACAGACTTGGATACAATCACACCTTCACAAAGGCGTAAGGTAGCGCACATTACAGGTCACGATCTGGTACATGAAGCGACTTGCACAGTATGACCCTTAGCATCATGGACTGGCCATCATGTCTGCTTGTACACATGTCTACTCGATTCTCTGGAATCGAGTCAATGACATGCGTAAGGTTTCATCTCGTAAGCTGACATGCCCAAGCCCGTGCCGCGTTACTGGTCGTCCTAGCCTCCTGTCAGTCATGGAATCTTCCTTACCCCGCACTCTGGTTCAAGGCTAGCTCAGCGCCTCGATTCAGGCAATGGCACAGGAAACAGAACATGTATCTACCGGCATCATTTCCAGAGTACTGTATTGGTTGGTACTTCCGATATTTTACTCGAGATGGTGCCCCGCATGATCCGCGTGGGTAGTACCCCTACGACGCTACTACCTGTCGGAAGGTATATCAACTCGGCCCCTCGCACGCATCGCGAATGGAGCTCTGGAGGCATACGCGAACATATTGTCCTAACTGAACGCTTCCGTTGAGCCGCACGACCAATTGTTATTTGCTCCGTGTCTTGCCGCACGGCTTGAGGACTATCCTACGACGAACATGGCCGACTTCATCGCTGGTCCACCGGTGGTTCCGATTGAGTTCAATGACCTGCCGCTCGACGTATCGAGTCTCAAGGATCGCTCGGTTCTCGTCACTGGCGGTGCTTCTGGCATCGGGCTGGCTTGTGCGACGAAGCTTGCAGAAGCGGGCGCTCGTCTTACCATTGCCGATATGCAAGAGAACGCTGGGCAAGAAATAGCTCAAGAGATGTGCTCCAAGGGTCACAAAGTGCAATTTGTTCGCTGCGACGTCAGCTCATATGATGCGCAGGTCGCAATGTTCAAGAAAGCCATTCAGTTCGGAGGCGGCAGGATCGATGTAGTGATCCCGAATGCAGGAGTGATGAGGGAGAAGAATTTGTTTGATATGGCAGGGAACACAGCGTCCATTGACGGCCCGCCGCCCCCGCAACCAGGCTATCTTGGATGCGATGTCAACCTGCAGGCTGTGTACAACACATGCTACCTTGCCATGCATTACTTCCGCCTTCCTCGAGAAACTGCAGACAATTACAAACCAAGCATCGTGTTGATTGCATCTCTTGCAGGCTATGTTGGCTACCCCTCAAGCAGCACATACAGCATGTCCAAATTCGGGGTGCGTGGCTTGTTCTATGGAATCCGGGACCGGGCCACTCGAGAGACGCCTGCTGTTCGCGTGAACCTCGTTGCGCCATGTTTCATTGAGACCGCGATGACCACAGCGCCCGAGTTCGTCGAAAGCGAGGCTGGAGGAATGGCTCAATTGATGGGGTTTGTACCGATGGAAAATGTAACAGCTGCCATTCTACGATTCGCAGCCGATCAGCGCCTGCATGGAAGAGCTGCGGGTCTCTTTCCAAAGGCAAGCGAAGATCTAGGAGATGATATCGAGGGCGCTTACAGTGGATTGGTGCTACAAAAGCACATGAGTTCTATCATGTCGGATATCGTGAAGACTATGACAGCAATGGCAGCGGAGAAGAACGAGCTCTCGAGACAGGATAGTGCGACCGGTGCGTCCACGCAAGTTTGAAATATGTATATGAATCATGAGCGCATCTACTGTTTCTCCCAGTTCCATATATTAATTGCGATTTATTCGACGTATTTCTCGCCTCCTAAGGTCAACATACGACTCATTATGTACAATCTACCATACCATCCCTTCTTTTCAAGGCACGAAGACATCAAAGTCTGCCACCGGTCCTCCGCCTTGAACAATCCCACCACCGGGAATATACACCTTGCCAGCAACCCCCACGGCATACGTCCCATGTCTCGGGATGTTCATGGTCCCAACGCTTTCCCAGCTATCACTAACCGTATCATACGCTTCCACCTCATCAAACACCCCACTTTCTACAGAAGTATCGCCCTCTCCTCCAAACGTATACACCTTCGTGCCCACCACACCAGCCGCAACACCTCCTCTCGCCGTCGGCATCCGCGCCTCGCTAACCTCCCAACCCTTCTCCAGATCGCACAAATCCAGCACGAACACCGTGTCCCTCACATTACCCTGACCATGATCCCGCCCACCAAGCACATACATCTTGTCCCCTACGACCGCCGCGCCTGCATGATCGCGCGGCGCGGGTATGTTCTTCGCCTTCTCAGGCACATCCATCCACGTCTCTGTCTTCGTGTCGAAGATCGATACGACGCTCACGCTGTTCTGCGTCGCGTTGCCGTAGAACTGTAAATCGAAAACCCCACCTGCGAGGTAGATCTTGTCGTCATACACGCCCATGGCTGCTGAGCCGCGCGCTTCATCTGCTGGGATGGAGTTGGGGAGCTCAGTCCAGACATCGTTATCCGGATCGTAGACCCAGCAACCTGGATTGGCGCGCCATGAGCGGCCGAGTTCGTTGTTGTATTCGATTAGCCCGCCGAGGAGGTAGATTTTGCCATTTGCGGTCGCGGCGTTGATGTGGTTCATGGGAATGGGCATTGGGGCGCGCGATGTCCAGGTGTTGCTGGGGATGGAGTAGAATTGCATGAGTGGCGTGCTGGCGACGGGAGGGATGAGGTTGGAGGTGTTATCGGGCACGATGCCGCCGAGGATGGCGATGGTTGATGGTGGTAGGAAGAGTGTAGTGTGTTCTTGGCGGGAGTTGATAGGGATGGGCGCGAGGGTTTGCCATGTTGAGATGGAGTATGGGAGGGACTGCGCAAGGCTGGCGAGGGAGAGGATAGCAAGGTTGATGCGCATTGTGGAATTGCGGTCACAGATACAGTCGGATTGTCTTTGGTGTGAATATTGCGTTGTAATTGTTCTGCGATGAAACACAAAGTCGCACACTACGTATATATACACAAAGTTCCATCATGTACAGTGACGACGATGGTGGTACTGCATGGCCAAGCTCGAAGGCGACCAATCCCAGATGCAGCGAAGGATCTCCGGCATGTCCGGTCCCAAGTCCGTCAGCCTTGCAGCCTCGTCAACACCATGGCTGTGCAGTTGGCATTGATACTTCGTCCGGACAGTCATGTGATGATTGTTGGCCCGAAGTAGTTTTGTTGAAGGTGTTCCAAGGTTGACAAGACTTGGCGAGATGAATTGTAAGCACCGCGCCGCATTCGTTGCGTAAGCTCATCGCCGTGATCCGGCAGAGTTGTGTCTTGACGTGTTGTTATTTCCGATGCTGAGATATTTAAAAGCTGTTTCCAACTATGCTATCCAGATAGACTTTGAGGCACGTTTTTTGTGTTAGTTGAGGATGTGAAGAGACAGTACGAACTCGCTGACTTTTACTGAAAGCGAAGATCACAGCCTGACCGTAATGGTTGCCAATAGGTATTAATTGTTCATCGTATACGGCAGTGGGGAGCATCTGTTACGCTTTCTAATCCGGTCAGTGTGATGAGAATGGCTTACATCATAGAGTGGCCAAGTCAACGACTCTTCGCTGTGCAACTCGGTCCTCCTGGTGAATGTGCATTGCCATTCGAATAGTAGCGCATAGTCTGTGAGCTTTGCTGTACATCTAACTTCGTGTGCTACATATGGGAAATACCTGTAACCGACAGAGTTCTTCATGGATAGTGCGTAAATACTCGAGAAAACAGGAAATACCAACAACTGAAATCTGCGAAGCCTGTGCTGCAGAGATTGCCGAACATCCTCTTCCTGTTTCGATACCTAGAGCGACAAATGATATAGGCCCGATATATCAAACTACATAGGAGATGTATCGCGTGTGTTACGGAAACAGGCTAGGTGAGCTAGGCTTCAGACAAGATATTCATGTCGTGCATACGACATTGAGACTGATACGAGTTGCGGTCGGTGCAGCAAGAGATCATATTGCGCGGACTTCTAAAGATGCCGGACCTGTATTCGGTTTGGTGGAAGAGACTCATTCACCAGAGTGTTGAATTTGAGTGAATGTTGTTATTCAGTATTAGTTGTTCAGACAATGGCGGCTTACAATGCACATTGAAAGTGCGAAGCGGTGTAATTTACTAGCTCATCCATGAGCTGTTCGATTAATATTCCAAACTACCGCCGTTCAGATATACTTGTGATATAAAAACAAACACGCTAATCTTCATTCAATCTTTTCCCAAATACAGAAATAAAAAACTCCGCGCTATGCACATCTGAAGAACCGATGCTTGGCCAAAATCCCACATACGCATCCATGTATTTGCGATACTCCGTGCGAAAATTCAACACGCAAAGGAAAAAGAACAAGCTTCCTATCGTTGGCCACGATGGGACGTTAGATGCGATCGCAACTTCTCAAAGAGTGTGTGTGTTGCTAAGTTGACGGATCCACTAATGGACCACAGGGTTGGCGAGTTGGTTGGCCATGTCCTCCATTGTCAGATGCTCGAAGTGTATGCTCGCCGGTGAACTCGATCGTAGACGGGATATAAGTGAGGATGTATTGCGTTGTCGGCTGGTAGGATTCGTGGACGTCGATCGATCGATTGTAGCAAGGTTCCAACACGTATAGCCGAGTGAGAAAGTTGGTCGTGCTATCTCTTCGCCATTTTCCTCCAATATTTCCCCATATCCCTGACTTTTGTGATGAGAGTAAATGCCTCGACATCTTGCGCGTGAGTCTGTATCAGTGATCGTAAAGTACTGCTATTGTTGAAAGAGCACTCACTATTCCATCCTTTCTTTCGTGCATCGCTGATATTGTCTACTTCTGTCGCATCGGGTTTCTTTGGTGGCGGCTTCGCCATAGCTAATCGATTCTCCACCGGCTTTATGACTACTGCCATTTCTGGGGATGGTTTGAGGTTGATCGCGAGAAGTGTAGTGCTGAAAAAGGTGTCGGAACGGACCTTCGGAGGCTATAAGCTTGTTTAAGAATTCACGCCACCAGATGATCAAGCAGGTCCCACCCTTTTCACAACTCCGATTAGTCGACTCCCGACGAGTCAGCGGGTTTTGGACAACGCAAAATAAGGTCGTCGTCGATAAGTTGACTCCACTTCAGACGATCCACGCTTCTTGAAGGTATAAAGCGCCGACTCACAGCCCCTTTTGCTGCGCATAGGCAATGGTAGGCAGTCAAATTCGAGACTGACATTGCCAGGGTGAGCCACCGTCATTGCACGACTTGGCACGCTACGACATGATGAGAGGGGGCGATACACTGAGCTGGTCATGTATGCACAAGGCGCTTAGGCAGGAGGCAGGGCGGGGCTGGGGCTCATTGCACTGCCTGTTCTGCTTGTTGTGCAGACCGGGCCACCCCTTTGTAGAACAGTGGCATGCCGCACACTACATTATTAGAAGAATGCCCCTTCGCATCTCCATTTTACCTAAACAATCCGAAATCGTCTTATGTTGGATGAGGTGCCTCAAGCTGTCGAATGCGCTGAGGTGACCAGGCTGAGGCGAGAGTTTTCGGTCAGCCCACAGGCTGGCGCGCTCTATATCCAATCCACCGTGGCTGTCCTACACCTCAATAAATTTGTGGATGACATGTGGTACTCCGGGATTGGTTCTCGATGACCGGAGAGGAAGTGCGGCATGCAACATCGGAGCTGGTGAACACGTACATTGTCGTTAGCCAATGAGATGCAAACCCTCCAATGTGGCGGACGCAACAGCTCGAAAGCAGTCTTTCGCCACGCTTTCCCCTGTCACAGATCGCTTCGCCTCCCCAATTCCGGACAACTATTCATGCAGTGGTTCATGCATGTATCTGGTCCGTTCCGTTTGATTAAAGTTTAGAAACTCCATGATGTATTCACTAGCATGGATAGTCCGTACCGGCCCTCAAGCGCAGAAAATGTTAGTCCAAAGGAAGAAAAGGAGAAGCCATGGAAGTATATCGGATACAAAGTGTTTTCTAGATGGGTTGCGTCCGATCCATCCTTCTTTGTCCTTCGTCGATTTGGGACTTTGAACGCTCGGGTGGCATTGTCCCTGCAAGATGAAATCGCTCAACTAGAGGAAAAGCTGGATTACATGGATAAAGTTTATAGCGATCGAGCTACACTAGACGTCCATAACGGCACCTTTCGAGATGAACCATTCACTGCAGACGATGACAGGCAGACACTGGTGCGGGACGTGCTCCCTGAAAAGCTTGCGAAGTATAGTATGTACCTACACCATCCTTAGTTGTTATAAGTGGCTCGGACTAACCCTTCAACTAGATTCATTCCTCAATGGATACTCTCAACTCGTCTCTCGAGGGACATGCAAAGCGGACGACATTGCTAGCGTGCGACGGTGGCTCAGAGTGATTCGACCGACGGCAATCGACATACGCGAATCCGAATACATAGACCACGACGATGATCTTGTTTCCATCCATCCGAAATCCAAATCGCCTGGTCGAAATTTCTTGGAGAGCGTGGCTTTCGGGGGTCGTTTCAATCGAAAAGGGATACCGTGGCTGAAAAGGTTGTTCTCTAGAGAGGCTCCCAAAGACGTTGTGTCCCTTCGGAATGAAGATACTGTATGGCCAAACGATCAAAGAATGGAAAAGGTTTCGTCGGTCGTAATCTCAGCCATTGGCTTATCAATGTTGATAGGACCGATATGGGCACTGGCATACACAAAATCTTTCCCGGCCCGACTCGGAGTCATATCCGGTTTCATCGTCATCTTCTTTGTTGTACTCGCGATCACGAGGTCACGACTTTATGAAGCTCTGGCAGCCACGGCAGCATACTCAGCCGTGCTTGTAGTCTTTTTGCAAAGTGGAAATGGCACTGGAACTGGGAGTGGAACTGGGAGTGGGAGCACAAGCTGAAAAGGTCAACTACCCTCAAGCTCTCGTATAGTAAAAGATAAACCGCACAACCTTTTTCGCTTATACTATACTGCTGTACACGATATCATGTAACGCTTCCTCATATTCGTCCTCCATTGTGCGCCTTGGTCATACTTAGCAGAGTTGCAGTGCCAGAAGTCGTACTCCGATGCACATTTTGCGATTCCTGCCCGTGGTTACTACAGCTTCCACGGCCACTTGTGATCATATTATAGCATAGAGATAGCAGATACACCGGACAATGGAGCTGAACGCGTGTCGGGTGAGACGATCAGCCACCAGCATGGCTGTGGGCCTCGATGTACGCACGTCACCTCACGTGACTCAGCCTACCACGTAATATATATCGATAAGACGCCCTTCCCGAAGGGCTGAAACCTCGAAAATTACGAACCATATCACTCTCGTCTCACATTCTGTCAGTTTCATGCTGAGTCTCACATAATTCTCCGGTATCCAGTTCAGCACGTTCACCAAAGCATCCACACTAGCTTCTCGACATGGACTTCCAAACAGCAGCATCGAGAGGAAAGCTCAAAGATGTGAGAATTATGCTTGCAGCAGAGACTCATCATTTCAAGAACTGGCATATGATCCGCTCACCCCTTTGTCTTGCAGCAGGCAACGGGCATAAAAAGGTCGTCAAATTGCTGATAGAGGAGGGCAAATTTGACTCAGACGAGACTGACAGTACGGGTCGCACACCATTATCCTGGGCGGCTGGCAGGGGTCACGAAAGTGTTGTAAGCCTACTGATCGCAAGGACCGACGTCGAAATTGATTCCATGGACGACATGGGCTGGACTCCGCTCTCGTGGGCAGCTGGTAGGGGCCACCTGGGAATCGTCAAATCATTATTGAAACAAAAGGCCAACTTCAACTCAAAGGATACACAAGGGCGAACACCGCTATTGTGGGCTACAGTCGGAGGGCACAGTGACGTTACGAAGCTACTTTTAGCACAGCAAGGCATCGAGATAGACCACGGAAATGGTGGACATACACCACCATTCATATGGGCGGCGGCAAAAGGAACGGCCAAGCACAGGGAGATCATGAAGATGATCCTCAGCAAGAAGAGGGATTGCGTACACATAACAGACAACGATGGCCGAACAGCTTTGTCTTGGGCGGCAGCATGTGGCCATGAGAAAGTAGTGAAGCTATTGATCGAGAATGGAGCCTTATTAAGGCAAAAAGACGCAAGGGGCCGCACACCACTTTCATGGGCAGCTGAAGAGGGGCATGAAGAGGTGGTGAAAATGATTATTAATGCAGATAAGGAAGCAAAGTCTACCGCCATCACCGGGCCTAGTGGAGCTAACGCAAGTTCGATCACTGAATCCATCGTGGATATGAAAATTACGGACGATCGAACGGTTTTGCATTGTGCAGCGCAGTGCGGACGTGAGAAAGTAGCGAGATTACTCCTTGCAGCGAGCAAAGCCAGTCTGAATGCACCAGACAAGGACAAGAGAACACCACTATCGTGGGCAGCGGCTCATGGACATCATCTGGTGGTGGACTTACTGCTCGCAGAGCCTCATATTGACAAAACAATAGCGGACAATGAGGAGCAGCTCCCGTTGGCGTGGGCTGCAAGAGAAGGGCACAGAGTAGCCGTCTTGTCTCTACTGAAGCACAAGCCGGATCAAAACAAAGCCGACCTCCCAAGAAAATATGACCAGCGCAGACCGCTCTCCCTAGCTGCACAAAAGGGTTCACTTGCGGTAGTCAGACGGCTGCTTGAGGAGAAAGATGTTGATATCAACGCGAAAGATGGCGGAAAGAGAACAGCACTTATGCATGCTGCAGGAGGTGGCCACGAAAAGGTTGTAAAGTTCCTCCTTCTGAAAGGAGCCACTGAGGATCAAAATGAAAAAGATGCAACGGGAATGACCCTCTTGATGTGGGCAGCAAGGGGCGGGAACCATGCTCTCGTGAAACATTTCCTTGACCGTGGAGCAGACTGGTTTGACGTGGACCGAAATTCATGCACACTTCTCATGTGGGCCGCTCGAGGAGGCAATGATCAATCTGTCGCCCTGTTCTTGGAATGTGGACTTGATGTCGAAGCTCGAGATAGAGGCGGCAAAACAGCACTCATGTGGGCTGCGGACAGCGGACATGAGAAGGCTGTCAGGATGCTCATTGATCGCGGCAATGCTGATGTTGAGGCTAAGAACACTCAAGTCAACAAGCAAATGGGTGGCTCTACAGCATTGCATTATGCCGAACAAAAGAAGTACAGGTCCATCCAGGCGCTGCTGGAGAATGCCATTCGGGAGAAGCATGCAGCTACACGAGCTTCGACGTCGGCATCTTCGTCCGGAACCACAAGTCAAAGTCAGGGACAGCATATCCAGTCAGGCGCACAACCTACAACCCAAGTAGCCGGATCCCAGACACAGCAAAAACCACAAACGCAGCAGACAATTCAGACGCAAGGTCCACTGCAGAACCAACAATCAAAGATTGACCTAATATCTCCCTCACAAATACTGAATCAGAGTTTAGCGACACAAATAATGTCAACTCCAGCTACGTCAATCCAAACAATTGCACCTCAAGCAAGATCATCTCAGACAACAACATCACCTCAGATGACACCAGCTCAAATAGTGACTCTGAACTACACGACATCCCCAACATCTACAGCAGCACAGAACGCCACAGCTTCCAGTCAAAACACACCAAGTCTAGCATTTTCGGCCTCATTGATTCCCACAAATGCGACGCCAATTCCTGGCCTAGATATGGGCCGTTTGGAGACCCCATCGATACGAAGTCAGA
Source organism: Phaeosphaeriaceae sp. SRC1lsM3a (assembly GCA_001644525.1). Classification (NCBI taxonomy): domain Eukaryota; kingdom Fungi; phylum Ascomycota; class Dothideomycetes; order Pleosporales; family Phaeosphaeriaceae; species Phaeosphaeriaceae sp. SRC1lsM3a. The sequence continues at coordinate 870,261 of KV441718.1, forward strand.
CTGCTTAACATCTGTCTCCATTGGATCAGACAGAGGGGGAGGGCTGATGGCTCGTCCACGTTTGACCTGATATGAGTGGTCAAGCATAATGCATGTATGCCTCTTTTTCTCGGCTGCCCGCCCAATCACGTTCGGGACGCATGCCTCTCATGCTTGCTCATCTTCAGCCTTGTTCCACAAATACCACTATTTCGACGGCTACATTCTTACTTTTTCGAAAGCTAGAGCACTCAGACCCACGCGCCTAACAAAGATGTCATTCCTAGAACCGTTTTATGTCGCATACAGGTCTCTTGAAGATCAGTGTGCACAGATGTTCCCCTCATCCGCCTCAAAGGGTGACCTGATATCGTATGTATCATAAGCCGATTGGTCTCACATCGGGTATCTGACGCGGAACGCCAGATGGGTCAATAAATTTACTTCCACGATGATTTTTATTTACGAATTCTTGGCAAATGCCAGGCGCCGATTCTTCCCCCCTATCACAGCTCTGAACCCATGGGCCTTCGAAAAGCATCCCAATCCTGTCATCTTTGCTCATCTGAACCCGTCTTTCTCGAAAGATGTCAGTAGTCGCTTTCGGCATGTGCCCGTACCAGCAGCCTCGCCTGGCTCTGAGATCATTTCAATGGCGAATTGCAGACCAATGCAACCAGAGATAATCCAGCACAATACTAGAGGACCTATGAACACGATAGAATGCCAATATCAAATTGAGATGCAGACTCATTTGAACATGGACGATTCAGCAACGCCCTCGAAATTTAAACTATCTGACCTGTGCAGCCTGGTTTGCTCAATCTGTGGGCTAAAATGTGCAACGGAAGGGCAAATAAAGTATGCAGCCCTGCATATACCGTCAGTACTTTGACTAACATCTTCCAGCCAACACATGAATCGCAAGCACATACGACGCTTCACATGTAACATCTGTTCGAAAGCATTCTCTTTGAATGCCGATCTTACACGACACAAATTGAATGTCCATCTTGAGAGAAGGGAGTTTAGGCATCCCACTCAGTCGTACAAATGCTCAAATCCAGGCTGTAGAACGCCAAGCAAGGTTTTCCTGAGGAAAGACAATTTCGAGCGGCATGTTAGGAAATGTAGATAGCGAAGAATTTTCGATGTTGCGTTGAGAGCGTCGAGCCCATGGAATGTCGGATAGTGTACCTTTCAGGCAGCCACAATGTTTCAGTCGAACGAGGCTGTGCAGATCCACGCCACATGTATGCCTGCAATCTCAACCAATTAGCGACCATCATCACCATGTGTATTCCTGTCATCCTTCTACTCACACTCGACACTCTCATCTCCATGAACTCATAACTCAACATCAAAAAAAACCAGAACTTACCACCATCCACATTCACTCACCATGTCCACATACGAGATCCTCTTCTGCATCTTCATAATTAACCTCGCCTACATCCGCCTCCACATATTCCTCACCGTCAACCATCTACCATGGCGCTTCCCCGTGGACACATTGCGGGAGGTGTCGAACGTAGACGGGAAACCTATGCCTCAAGGTGAGGACGGATTTGTAAGTCCATGGAGTGTGGAGTATCTTCCGAATCCAGTCATTTTCTCGACCGCGACAGTGCTATATGCGGGATACAATGCTATTCGAGTCGCGCTAGAGACATATGATGCTACAAAAGGCGCGGAGAAGGGGGAAGACCAAAGTTTGAACGAGAGTGTCGATATGGACAAAAGGTGCGCGGAGTGTGGCGTGGCGTTCGCAACGAAGGGGTTGTTGAGGTAAGTGCTCTGCTTGATTGCTTACATCTGATATTCCTCCTCACAGTTACACTCATAGTTGTTTTATTCTGTTTCTGACACATGAGCAGACGCCATATTTACCGTAAGCACGTTCGTCGCTTTGCTTGCGAGCTCTGCAAAAGTTCCTTCAACCTGAAGAAAGATCTTGAACGGCACGAGCAGACTGTTCATCGCGCTCAACTTGAGGCGAGACCAGGATATGTATGCCCAAATTCGTACTGTATAAGTCCGCAAACGGTGTTCGCTCGGAAGGACAATTTCGACAGACATGTGAAGAGGTGCGCCAAGCGACATGGACGAACAGCAATGGTTTCGGTGAGGGGCGGCAAACTTGCTCCGCAAATGGCGGGAGGGGATGCTAGCGTGGTGATGTGACAGATTTGAGAAGTATATAGTACAAGAATACCACTTCTAGAACGCTCCAGAATCGGCAAAGTACATGACCTCGATGCTCAAATGAACTTCCGATCCGTCTGATCAACTGTACTCTTTACCGCCTTCAACGGATCCAACGGCACCGGCGTCTGATAAAGCCCTGGGACTCTTGCGCCCATATATACATTCTCACACCATTTTGCTTCCGTCAGTTTCGACGGCCCCTTCATCTCGTAGTACTTCCTCGCCACCACCAGGGGTGTCAAGCTTCCAAACTTCGCCGTATAGCCTGTCATCGGTCGACAATTGTACGGAATGCTGCGGCAGATCGAGTCAGCGAAGCCGCCAAGCTGCCGATCCCACATCATCAGCTGCTTCAGCTCAAGCTGTCTGTGTTGACGAAGCAGCTTGAATGTGTTGCCTTGCATGATCAGCATGCTCATCCAGTAGATCATGTAGCAGATGCCTGCGCCAAAGTAGTGGAAATCAAAGACGGGATCAAAGACACGATCGGAGCAGATGTCGAAGAAGGTTGCAAAATTCTCGATGCTGATCTGGTCATAGCGTGGCCCGTTCTTCTCGAAGCTTGAGAGCCAGTCGAAGGCGCGATTGGCGAGCTGTTCCGAGTCGGCTATGAGTGCGTCGGCTTCTTCTTTACCGTTGCCATTTCTCGCCAAGGCATCAGTGCGCTCGAGGAGTCGAGGTATCCCAATGCAAATATCTTGGAGTGCCACATAAGGGTCGAATTTGGCTGCTTTAATTGTAACAGCTAGCCACTCGGGACTGTCGAGCATCGACGCCTTGCGCATGTGATAACCTATACTCAGCTATGCCTGTTAGACGCGCTTGCAAAAACGATTTCGTCGACTTACTGAATTGTACCGTATTGCATGGAAAATTTGCATGCTCAGTCTGCTCTGGAACGATGCTGGACCACGTTGTTTCAACAGATGTAAAAGCCCCTGTACATGGTAGAAGAAGCCATGACCTTGAGTCACTCCCACAAACACCTGCACATGTCAGTCAGTCTGTGTTTTGCACCGTGTGCTGGTAGCATTACCTCGTAGAGAGTGAGCAGGTATGTGGATAACAATGTCTCATCCTTCAGAGCGGTTGCAGGATCCTGGATTGCCTTCAGCATCTGGCTCAATGCCGTTCCATACAACGAGCGAGATCTGTTGATCAGCGGATGGTTTCGATTATCTACAGCCAGCTGAGCCGCGGACAAGGCATCTACTGCTGCGAGCAACACTTCGCTATTCGCAGGCATGCTTGGCAAAGCCAGCATCAAAGCCGATGGTGGTGGTAATGCCGGGCCATCAGCTCTAGGAAGATACAATGCGATGAAGGTGCCGAGATGCTGGATGCGGTCGGCTGCAATAGAACTAACTCGCTTCGGCATTGGCGCGTCCACAGGCCTTGAGCCTGATGCGGGGGTTCGTGCGACAGCAATGGAGTCAGGACTGCCGGAGCTCGTCGTGTTGGTAGGGCTATGATTCGCATATTTGTATCGAGACTCGTCCTCCCTGATAAGCTCTGGTCGATCGGTCTCTTCATCGAATTTGTGGATGATGAAGGACTGCGTAGGCCTGTAGCCTGGACATTTTGTTCCACGGCGGACGCAAGTGTTGCATTCCGGCTTCCCTTCGTCACACCTGACTTTCCTCTGAGAGCGAGTACTTTAGTGCTTGGTTCCCTGAAATTGGTGGCTGGCCCAGCTCGCGTACCTTTCTGCACTCAAAGCACCCAGGAGATCGCTTTGGCATCGTCAAGCCACGTGCGGGGTCCGGCTTTACAGGCGACTGTGCCTAGAGGCGTGGAGACTCGGAGGTTTTGACTCGGCTGCTGGCTATCTAATGCAGTCGCCAAACGATGATATGTCATCGCTGAAGTCGCAGAGGCTCTCAGAGGAGGAGAGGGTCGAGTACGCGCGGGCGCAGCCACTAGATGTCACTAGAGCCAAGAAACGTCCCGTATCCAACGGCGGCCAATGGTCGCCCAAGCGTCGTGCTTTTGTTGGGCTGCAGATGCTGTGACGGCATGTGCATATCGTGTGAAAGATGGTAAGTTCCGACGGTGATCGCAATACCGGTGATGACACATGGTTCGCTTGTGATGAGCCTCGGCTGCTCGCGGACACCTGGAAGTTGGTTGCGATTACATCCAGGGTGGCTTGCTCTTTGAACGAAGGTGACATCAAAACCCTCCCGTCATTACAGATCTCATGTTTGAGTGACACCGAGCAACCATCGCAGGTGCTGACGTACGCGAACGTGTCCTTGCATAGCAAATCGAACCAAGCAACTGCTCAGAAACAACGTGAAGCCAACTAACAGTGGGACGATAGTCGAAGCAAGAAGAATGCAAGGTTAGAACGGCCGAAAGAGATGCAGATAACCGATTATTTCAATCACATCGTTGGTTACCATACTTTCGATGATGATTTTGGAGCGATAGTAGTGAAGAGAATGTTCGACAGCAGTGGAAGGAGCATGTTGTCATCTTGCCCGGTTCATGCTTCAAGAAGCAAAGACATGAAGACAGGTCGTCCTTTTAAGTATCACTAGTTGTCATACCTCGTCCGATGTCGATGATCCTCCAGCACGTGGGTGGCGGCCACATTCGGTATTCTTCTGCGAAGCGTTCTCGCTTATGCAGCCTTGCGGGACGCGTGTGAGATCGTCAAGTCCACGACATGACTTCTATTGGATGCGCTCATGGCCTGATCGACGACTAGCATTACTACCGTTGCGCTGATACCAGGAGTAGGCTCCGATGGACGGAAGGCGTCAGTGAGTAGTGCTTGTTTGAACTTCGAGTGTATCACATCCCTCAGAGACCTGCAGCTGACGGTACGCCGGAAGTATTGTGCCTGGACAGCACCGTCCACGCTTTGATGCTACAGCAATATCTACCAGATAGGCGAGATGCTTCAAGGCCGATTCTCGAGAATCAAGGTACAGCTTTACAAGAGAATAGCTCGAGTCTGTTGTGACGCTGGCGCGGACGGCGAAGGTCAACCATGGTCCAGTCTTGACCCTGTTACCAGAATCTTCATTCGCTGCCTGGCTCTGGCTGTTTCAAACACATATAAGATGGTCATCAATCTGTGGTTCCGAGTTACATTCTCTCTATCGACTTGCGCACTCTCTGATACACGTGCTGCCTCGTCTTACGCGATTTTGTCGAGAAGGCGAATTCGTTATCCGGACCATCTACATCGCCTACAGACTATACCCGGTCTACTCAATCAAAACATGCTTCTCGGTCTTATATTTCGGCGACGGGTTTTATTACAAAGCTAACATTGCGTACTTCAAGGCCTCTTCTCTACCTGAAGATCCTACTCTCCGTAGCGAAATGAAGGAAGTAATGTATGCCACATTCACCCTATTCGAAGGATTGAATGCTCGAATGAAGGCGCGGATAAAGCGACCTACCTTCCCCTTACTGAACATAGAATCTCGGGATATGGACCAAACATGCCCGACTCATTTGGAAAAGCATCGTGTCCATCCTCACGACTCGAGAGTGGGCTATGGCTCGAACCAACGGCATGGAGGAAAGGCGGGTCTGTGGGCCTCAGTTGGCGGCAGCTTCTTGCCTATATTTGCATCGCATGGCAACCTTGGACACGAGGAAGCACAAAAAGTGTAATAGCGATACCTTGCTCTACCAGGAAGAAGCGAAATTTGGGTTGGATTCTAGGATATCAGACAAGTCGGAGCCGTTGGACACACAGGTACCTCAGGTCACTGTTTAAGAAGAAGCATAAATTTCGGGCAGCTCGAAATCTGTGGTAGTACTCTGAGCACTCCCTGGGATGCTTTGTATGGAATCTTTTCTTACGCCGCATTCATGCATCGCTACTCGTCCAGTAGGGTGACTGTAATTACGGGACGATGAAGTGGTGGATAATCAGTAGCCAATGGATAGAATGTGAAGACTACCTAGATTTCGAATTGTATCATGTCGATCTACTGATCTGTGATTGACAAGGACGCGACTACAGCATCTGTGAGTGAGGCTGCTCGGCTCGGGACATCTTCGGCTCCACAAGCGCGTCGTTCTGGAGCTCCAACATCATCGCGTCCTGACCTCCACACGACAATTGTTCACCAGCGCGCTCACGACGTCTGATACCACAAATCTGCTGAAGCTTAAGACCGAAAGATAATAAATAAGTCAACTCGCGACAAAGCAGTCATCCAACATGCCTCCACAACAGCGTATGTGCGCATCGTCTCCTTCAGCCCTCGAAACACTCCTGCAAGCACATCTATTACTTGACACCTGCTAACAATGGCCCAGCTGCGCGCGCACACTCGCAAAAAGACCTTCCGCCCTCAGTCGAGGCCGCATACTACCGCAAATGCATCGAACTCCGCCGGCGCATCAACGACATTGACGAGTCCAACGACTCGACACGCCAGCGCATCCTGCGCCTGAACCGCGGCGTCCAAAAGATGCGTCTTGAGCGCGCCTTCCTTCTCGAGCAACTCAACAAACACATGGAATACAACATCGACGACAGCGACCGCAGCAGCTCTCCACCGCCAACACCCACCGACAAGCCGCTGCGGAGCAAGCGCAGCCACAACAGGAAGGGCACGCCGCCGCCTGGCGCTGCGCAGGCCGGGAGCGTCAGTGTCCAGCATCAGAGCCCGGGTAGTGTGCAGCACCAACATGCCTCCATCTTGAATCCGATGACCAACCCGATGTCCAGCGCCCAGAGCACCCCAGACCCGGGCCGCGTCTCGTCAAGTTACTTCAACACCATCGGCGCAAACAACGCTTCAGCCGCATCTCCGCACGCTGGCGACGTGAATGGCGCGCCCACGCTTCCATCACTACACGCTCTACCCCCGTTGCAGCCGCTGAGCCAACCACGACCTCAGGAGCCGGCGCGCGCATACTTCGATCCGGCCTACGATGAGCAGCGTCCCACGCCCGCTGCCGCAGCAGCAGAGACCGAGGGCGAGGGCGCTACCAGGCCACGAGCGTACTCGGGCGCCGCGCAACAGCCACCGCAAGCTGCGCCGCAGAATGGAGACACAGAGATGACAGATGCGGGCGCGTCGTCCTTCACGCCTGCGAATCGATGAGATGTGCTCTGCGGCTGGGGCACGTAATCTTTGACTGAATTCCAGCGTGCTAATGGCACGTTTGAGGACAGGCGTTATTGGGGTTGACCTTTCACAAATAAGCTGGATAGGGCAGCACGGGATGGCTTTAGAGTGTGAAGCCTGGAGAAATGTATTATTACAACGGGAGTACTACAGTAATTTGGACAAGAATATCGATGTCGAACTGCTAGCCTCTGAAACATGCATGTGATGCACTTGAAGCGCCGCATGTGGATAGAAGCACGCAGGAGCTAAAACAAAGCTTGGATGCACCGCCACAGACCCTGTGGATCACTTTGAATGCTAATTATAATATTGACACGGAACAATTGAATCGGGTCTCAGAGTCTCAAGAGGGCGGTTTGTAGGGCACAAGAGGGTGGATTGAGGATATATAGCCATCTTCCGAAGAATCAGGCAGAGAAGAATCACAAGGACACACAAGTACACCTCAAGGAGCCCCAAGAAGTCAATCCCGCTTCGTCACTCGTTGCGGCCAATCGCCGTCATCATGTGTATATAGCCCAAACCCAAAAACCATTGCTCCAATCCCTTATTTCTGCATCATCAGCTGAACGAACTCGTTGTCTGTATGCAGGTTAGCTTTGGCATTCCATAGCAGCGGCAACTATCATTACAGTCAATTCGGCCGTCACCGTCCTGGTCAGCCTCCCGGATCATCTCGTCAACCTCGTCGTCGGTCAACTTCTCGCCGATGGAGGTCATGACGTGGCGGAGCTCAGCAGCTGAAATAAAGCCGTTGTTATCGCGGTCAAAGACCTTGAATGCCTCGCGGATCTCCTCCTCGGAGTCAGTGTCCTTCATCTTGCGGGCCATCATGGTGAGGAACTCTGGTCTTGTTAGTCGTGGATTCCATCGTAGATTGCCGACGAGTCATCGCACCTGGGAAGTCAATGGTGCCGTTGTTGTCGGCGTCGACCTCGTTGATCATGTCCTGGAGCTCAGACTCGCTAGGGTTCTGGCCGAGCGAGCGCATGACAGTGCCTAGCTCCTTGGTGGTGATCTGACCTGTGGCGCATTATTGTCAGTGCTTGGTCGTAGGAAGTGTGGTGTTGACGCGGCTGGCCGATTGGGTGCAGGGGTACAGCCCACAACAGGCAGAGCGGCTGAGGGCGAGCAAGAGTTTGTTATGTGGTCGCATCGTCGATGCTCGCAAATTTCGTGGTGAGTGGAGGAGACTAACCATCGCCATCCTTGTCCTATAGCGAAGCCTGTCAGTAAAGTGCAGTGCAGCCAGGACCGAGTCGACCTTGATATGGTGATAGGCAACCATGTAGCAGTCCAGCTGTCGAGCTAGGGGCAGCTTACAAACAGAGAAAAGGCCTCCTTGAACTCGGAGACTTGCTCCTCGGTGAGAGAGTCAGCCTGCGGGTCCTGGTCAGTACAGGGCGGCAATGGGTGGTGAGGCTGCCGTGTTGTTTTGCAGGGCGGGGTATGGGAGCGCGAGTGCAGGGCGGGGTCGACGCACCATGTCTGTGGATGTGGAGTGTGAGAGTGGAAGGGGTGGCGGAGAGAAGCGTGTCTGGCGTGTGGTGCAGAGGGCGTCTCCTTGGGGTGATTTATAGAGAGGACAGGTCGTGTGGAGAGAGTGAAGGAAGCAAGTGATTTGCGGCTGTCGTGGTGGAGCAGCTGGTGTCAGCTCTAGCGTCGCCCTGTTGTTTGGAAGGGGCCACTAGCAGCCCAGGAAGAGGAAGGCGCGTTCAGCTGGAGCCCGCCTAAGCCCAGGACCCCATGCGTGCCAATACCATTGCGGCCTGCGGCTCATCGTTCGAAGTTATACACACAGCACCAAAAGTCCGCAGAGCCACGTTCCTTCCCCACCATCAGCCGCTGTACCATGAGACCGCGCCATTGAGGCTCGCCAACCCAGCATGTGGCGGGACCGCACAAATCTGTATGCACCAGGCCACCCACACACGACACCCTGGCCACTTCTCGCTGACGTAGCTCCACAGCTTCATATCCTACCGCCAGTCGTACTCGCACCACCCCCAGAAGAAGACGCGCTATGGCGGGCCCAGCTCCAATGGCTTCGGCGACAGCGGGAGCTTGTCCGAGGAGCGCCAGGGGCTCATGTCGTCGGGTGCCTACGAGCACGACGGCGATGCGGTGATTGAGATGGACCTGCTGCCTCCGCGATGGCTGGACGTGCAGGACGAGATCACCGAACACCTCGCCGAGATTGCCAAACAGACGCGGAAGCTGGACCAGCTGCACCAGAAGCACGTGCTACCCGGATTCGACGATGAAGACGTCAAGAAGCGGGAGGAGCGCGAGATCGAGAACCTCACCCAAGACATCACACGCGGCTTCCAGCGCTGTCAGCAGGCTATCAAACGCATAGAGACCATGGTGCGCGAGGCCAAGCAGCAGGGCAACATCAACCAGGGCGAGGAGATCATGGCCAAGAACCTCAAGATATCCCTGGCGTCGCGGGTGGGCGACGTGAGCGCAATGTTCAGGAAGAAGCAGGCCGCATATCTGAAGAGTGAGTAGAAGCTTGATCTATGTAGAAGCGATTGTTGACCCCTCATAGAACTCCGCGATCTTGGTGGCTTCGCTTCGCCATTCCGAGCTGCCACGCCAGTGCAGAACCCCTACAACGACCCAGCCATGCAGGAATCCGACGCCGATCGCTCCTTCTCACAATCGACGCTTCTCCAAACAAAGCAACAGCGCATGCGCCACGACCCCAATGAGGCACTTATTGCTCATCGCGAACAAGAGATCGAGAAGATCGCACAGGGAATCATAGAGCTGGCGAACATCTTTCAAGAACTGCAGACCATGGTCATTGATCAGGGCACTATGCTTGATCGCATCGACTACAACGTTGAGCGCATGTCGAGAGACGTCAAGGAGGCGGACAAGGAGCTCAAAGTGGCTTCGGGCTACCAACAACGAAGCATCAAGAGGAAGGCAATGCTTCTTTTGGCAATTTTGATAGCAGGAGTCTTCATTCTTCTATCGCTCAAGCTCAGCAGAAAAGGAGGAAACTCGCCCGCACCGGCCGCTCCCGAGCTCCCCGAAGATCCACCTCTCGCCATATTGCAAAGTCGAAGTCAAACGCCGGTAGAAAGAATGAGTCGTAGCTGGCATCGAAGAAAGCGGCGGTTATGGCGCGCTCCTGACGACGATCCGCCCCTCCTTCAAGTATCGAATCTGTAGACTACCCTAATCGAACATTATTACCATTGCGCCTACCGTGTAAATGAAAGCGAGCATATTAATGTAGGTGCTTAGATGTCCGTCGGCTCTGAGCAACTCCAATGACTTTAGGGTCTTCAGCATAGAAGACTCGTCAAACAAATATGCGAACAGAAGGACAAAGAATGAGTCTACCAGGTGTCAGACACCTTGTGCCATCTTCTGCACTATGTGGTGCTTCTGCGTATGGTTTGATGTGCAGCGTGATTTTCATCCCTTGTCAACCACGAACTCTGAAAGGATGCAAGCATTTCGACGCATCAGCAAACCTCTTTGTTCCCCGCAAACGGAAGCCACGGCGTCGCAGCGTCTTGTTTACAATCAAACAAAGACACGGCCTTAGCCGACCGGTGTGCAACATCACAAATATGTCTTGCTCATGTCTTAGGATATCACTCTGAAATTCGATACCAAAGTTGTGTTGTGAAGAATTCCCGTTCACATGCTCGTAAACACAGCATGGCGATCCCACAATACCCGGAGTATAGGCGCGAAGCCAAGCCGTGGCCCTTGACGAACGAAATCACCTTTGCAATATGTTTCCTTGCTGGTAGAGAAGCCAGTGCTGCGCTTTGCATAGCACTATGCAAACACACAGGAGCCTCGGTTGCACACGAAGCAACTTATTATGAGCCTTTCGCATTCTGGGACTGGCATGGCGTGCATCCAGACGATACTTATGCGCGAGAATGGAAGAGTCAACGCATGTGGGAGTACCACCGAGGTTTCTCTTATGATGCGCTGCACATGTTCGGATATCCTACCGCGCGAGAGAGATGGGCCAGGTTTAAGGACGATTTGAACAACCATCCCACGAAGACAGAATGGGTGAAGTCAATTGCCGCGGCCCACTGGATGGGAACGGAGGATCTGCTCTGGTGATTGCACTACACGAAATACCATACACAGGCTGTGGCTAACGCGACCCTCGTAGGATTGCGAAAAATCTACAAAAGCTCGAAGCCCTCGATCTCAGCGACGCGCCTTTCGCCGACAGAGGCGGAAAACATCACTGGGCTGTTCTGGTTGACCAAGATTCTGGAACGTCTTCTGGCGTGGTGTCAGACCTCTTTCGAGGTCTTAAGTGGTTAGGTCTACCAGACTTCCGCAATGTGAATGATCAGGTCGCTTCGGCTTTGGTTCGTGGAATCCTTGATCGCTGCACTGGACTCTCCGCATTGTCTGTCCGACATCGTCAGTCGAGTGATGACATTACAGATCCACACGACTATGTCTGCAGATTGCCGAGTATGATTGCAGCTTTTGGTCCATCAGCATTGACGCATCTCGAACTTCGACTCCCGTTTATGTGTCTGGACGGACTCATGATTAATCTAGACATTCGGGGATCAACAATAAGACACATTGGTATCGACCTTGGTGCATGGATCCAGCTACACCCAAAGGGCAAGAAAACGACGGAGGAGTTGAAGGAAATAGATGTCAAGAAGACTGCCCGATTGGCAGCGAAGAAGGAAAGGTTCGATATCTATGAGGGTGTGCACAACGCGCGACTTCAAGCTGAGGAGAAGTGGCGGCTGCCAAGATCCCACATCAAGGATGAAGGATCTGCGTATACAGAGCTCTACTCCCGAAACGCTAAGCACGCCTTCGAACAGAACTTCTATGACCCGGATCGTGAATCTATACCACCACATGTACCCGTTTTCACAAATGCCCACGATGCTTCTGATTGCGAACACTTCGACCATGGTCATGCAGATGATCTGAAGCTTTCCCTCTCCGATGCCGACCCCAGTACTCTACCTGAAATGCTGAACAACATGTATCGAGCGGCAGGTAACAATCCAGACTTCAAGCTCTTCCCACTTGAGCCCGAGTGGCAGGGGAACAGCAACGATCCCTTGCATCCGTTTGCTCTTATACAACGACCGACATCATCCTCGCTCGTATCAAAGACGAGCTCCACGCCAGGCGAATCTCAGAATGTCTACAAATGGCTCAATAGAACGTTCAATTGGCGGCCTGTATTTGACTGGGACTCTTTGGTCAGATGTAAGGCTATGGGACATGACCAGGCATACAAACAGTTATGGGAACGATATGGGCTCGACAGTCCACATTCGATATGCCACGATGCCAATGCCGAGATTGCCGACCACTTCCAGTCGCTGAAATTTGCTGGTATACCCATTCACATCTTCTTTGGGCGCCGATGCTTAGACTCACCGAGTCTGTACTGGGGCTGGCCATACAACAAGCATGACTGGTCAAAGTGGCTGATCGCATCCTTCGGGGCCAATATAGGGCTCGTCGCGTCTCTGGTGGATACTTTGAGCATCATGTATGACCTCCGCGACCCCATCGACGCGAGCTCGCCCTTGAATGTATCTGCGTCATCATTTCCACGCCCAACCTGTCCCTGGGCTCGTGACAGACTACCCTGCCCATTCGCAACGCAATGGTGTTCCACTCCCATCAGTCCACGCGGCCAGAAAATGGCAAACAAGCACCTCCTTCGCCCACCGTCAGTCTTGAAACCTTTGGCTCCGCATTTTCGCACTCTTCCATCATCAGGCCAATATGCCTCCGAAACACCCGCGCTTGCTGATCCTCATGTTGCTGCAGCTTTCAAGCGCGAAGCACTCGGCTGGCACCGTTTCTGGTCCACTTATGCGCCGCGTTTCACGAACCTCACACAGCTCAATGTTCGTATGCCAGCGTCCTTTGACACTGTAGGCAGTATTCGGTTGGCGAGGTTACTGGATCCAGCCAAGGGTTGGCGACACGTCCACTACGCGGCCGAATCTGGAGACGCTGACTTGGGAGGATTTGTGCGCAGAACGTGGGTTTGTCAAGATTTAGGGACGAGTATTGGCGAGGTCGGGGATATCGAGGCAGAGAGGGAGAAGGAGCTGTTTGAGAAAGGTGTCAAAATGGTCGATGAGGCGGACAAGGAATGTGAGGGTGTCGAGGCGGGACAAGCTACGAAGGATGGCAATTCGATAAAGAGTAATCTGAGAGATGGTTATGGACGCAGGATCCGTCGTGTCGCCGAGGAAGCGTGGCGGACTCGAATGAGAGGCTATACTGCCGAATTGGCGGAACAGGACAATGAAGGCCAGACACAGCAGGTACGACGCGTTTTGCAAAGGACGCTAAGTACGCTGGGAAGCCGGATTCCTAAGTTTTCAGCGCTGGACGTCTTCACGCACGATCCTAAGTTCAGAAACAACATTGGACTGGTCAGCCACACCATCGACTATGCAGCCGAAGAGGACGCGAGACGTGCGCGACCAGCTGCTTACGAGCCACAACCTATACAGACGGGCGATAGTTGGGACCTATGCTCGTCAGGTCCTTCACATAGTGCTCCAAACTCCGCCTACAACCTGCCGCCTGCGCACGATTATACCAATAGAGATGCGGAAGTCTATAACCAACATGCCGCGCTTCGTCCAGCTGACCCTCCTGGTTTACAGAATATGGCCGATGACAGCTTGGGGCAAGTCAGTAGTGCTGTAAGCACACCGACAGACTTAGCCAGTATCCTCGCTGCTCTCCAATACCAGAATCCTGTCAACTTTGAACCGCCAGACACCAGCAATGCCCAAGATGGTGATGGCCTAGTTATTCCGACAGACCTGGAGCGTATCCTTGCTACTCTACAGCAAGCAGGGATCATGAATGCTCTGCCGCCAGTCGCCACTGAAGCGCCAGAGTCAAACAACCCGACTGTCGATCAGCTGCTAGAGCACTTGCAGAGGTACGGCACGCAAGCGGGTGGGCCTAGTCATGAACAGATGCTGGGAATTCATCAAGATGATCCGGCGCGCTGGTCCGTCGGTGCAGTCGTGGGTGACGGTGAAGATGCTGTGGATGCGCAGGTCGAGGCTACGCTCCAAGAGTATCAAGTACCTGAGACTCTTGTATATGAAGAAGGAAGGACGATCGTAGAGCACTTGGTTGAGGATGATGTGGATGTAGAGGACTTCTATGGGGCGGGTGAAGAGTTGGCGCAAGTCGAGACTTCTGCTCAGCGAATTGTCGCGGTCGATAACGTCACAGTCGAGGTCGCTAGCACGACAGTTCATCGTGAGGAGGAAAGGTATGTAAAGACTTCTAAGAGGCCGGAAAATGTTGTTGCTTCGCTCGAGCAGCATGCAGTGGGACAAGACTCTCCAGCTCAGCAAAAAGTGCCGGTTAAGAAGTTAGCGATTCGAGAAGATCCGATCACACCCAATGTTCTATCTCAGTTGAAGGAGCTGGCCCCTGCTTATAGTTTGCCCCATGAAGGAAAGCCAACCCCCACGAGAGACCCGTCTTCCAATGCTCCCAAGAAGCCCATCACAGCGGAGCAGTCTGAACCAATAAAAGCTATCAAGAGCACCAAGACGAAAACTTACAAAGTAGCTCCAACACCAGCAGAATCGAGCAAGTCAGCTCAAACACAAGAGACACCCACAATACCACATCCCCAGGACCCATCCAACCCATCACCCACGCTACCTACATCTGCCCTAAAATCAACCATCATAGCGCCCTCATCACATTCCCCCAAAGGTCCCGCTCAACGTTCTCTTCCTCCTCGCTCTCCCTCCCTTGCCCCACCCGCACGCAAACCGCCCACAAAACTCAAACGCAAAGACCCTGTCATACCCGATGAACCAATCGATCTTAGTGCAGGTCGAACGTTGCGGTCCAAGACGAGGAGCAGGTCGGGCACGCCGGTAATGGCGCCGTCGTATAAGGATGATAGTGATGACGAGGCTGGCGGTGTTGGAAAGGGGTTTGATGATGGGAAGGTAGGATGGAAGGCAGGGGTGAAGAGAGGGAAGAAGATAGGGGTAGACGAGGAGTGGGATGCTAGAGAGGGTGAGAGGAAGAAGAGGAAGAAGAGGAGGCGTGGGAGGGATTGGTGAGGTCCTCGAATGGTGTTGAAGATTGGCTGGAGATTTCTAATCCAAGGCTTGATTTGTGACCGGTTTTATTTTGCAACGAATGTATTTTGTTCTTTTCTTTTCGTGATGTGTTTCAATCATTCACGATATCATCCGAAAAGCTTTGTTCCTTTTGGTCAAACTAAGAGTCGTCATGCCGCACCCTGAAGACTTAGCCTATTTCCCGTTACGCTCGTTATCTTGTGGAGTTGTTGCACACTTTGCTCTGTCGACGGGGGCTAGGGAAGTTTCTCGTGAAGGAGAGGAAATTACGGTGGAGTGTAACGGGATAAGTGTGTAGTCGAGTGTAAAGATTCTTAATGGTTATAAGGTGAGACTCCGCAGGATGGGGGTGCCCTAAGCCAACCTAGCGATGTTTCTGAGCATGACGGCACTGGTGAAGGCTATGTCGCAGTCGCCGAGCTAATATGTGATAGATCGGAGGTCTATTTTATTCTGTTTCGAGTCTTCTGGATACTCCAAGATAGCAGCAGAGCTCAGCACTTCTACCGTGCAGGCTAGCAAATGGTGAGCTTTACCTGCTTGACCGGTGTGGTGTTGTGGCGCAGCATGCATGCACTGCTACGTCGATCTTGCTGCACTGCGCCACCACATCCTGGCCCAAGGCTGATAACCCCTCAGTACATTACAATCCTCTCATATCGCTCTGACTCGTTTCCTGGATCCAAAAGCTCTATTTATCTATCGCTTCTCAAACTTTCCAGCCTAGTCATGGAGGCCGTGGGTCTTGCTGTTGGAGTCGCCGGCCTCGCAGGTCTCTTCTCAGCGTGCATCGACTGCTTCGAGCTTGTCCAACGCGGTCGCTACCATGGCCGAGACTATTTGCTCCTGGAAACGAAGTTTACCAACCAACGTCTGCGACTGAGAACCTGGGGCAGAGCTTGTGGGCTTACAAATGAAAATGCTGAAGATGCTAGTGACATATTGGGCGATCACGAACTTCGCGCATCGGTGGAGAATACTCTGGCTCATCTGTTCGCCTTGTTTAGAGACGGTCGAGCGCTGAGAACGAAATACGGCCTCAAAGAGGATCAGCCTTCGCAGGGGCTACTTAGTTCAGGATCGACGAAAATTGGTGCGATGGTCTCGAATCGGCTGTCAGGTGGAAGACTCGGCCATATGTTACAAGAGCTCGGGGACACTGTTTCTAGAACACAGAAAGAGGCGAAGATGACAACAAAAGTCCGATGGGCCATCGAAGATAAAGCCAAGTTCTCTGAGCTTGTGCAACACATGAAGGATCTGATCGACGATCTTGACGGCCTGACGCGGTTGCTTGCTGTTCCAGAGCGGCAGAAAAATATCATCCGGTGCGAAATTACATCTATATCAGATATTTATACGCTTGAGACCATGGAAGAGGCACGTGTCGGCAGGCTCGACGTTGTGTCTGATGCCGCTAGCGTTAGGCTATGGGATTTACAAGATCGGTCCATAGAGGACTTTGCCCAAAGAACCCCTGCAGATTCGCAAAATCCGTCGCACGCCTCGAACATCACATCTGAAGACGAGTGGCATGATGTTAGTCTCGAGACATGGAGACCACCCGACAAGATTACCGCGGTAGAAAATAGCTGCTATAGGACCCTGCATAAAGTCTCTTGTCCATATGCTGAGACTTCTCTATATCTGGATGCACCTCGCTACAACTCCCGGATCGAGAACGACCATCAATGGATCGTCGTCGACAGGGAACGTCCAACAGCCAGTTCGAATGCACTACATCTATGTGGTCGCAGGACAGTACCTGATCTCGAAGCATTCCTAGCTCAGAGCAATCAGATATCATTCGTTGTTTTAAATCAATACGAGTGTCGCCACGATGGAAGCCAAAGAGAGGATCAGATTCCCGAAACCTCAGGCCAGTCCATATATCTATGGTCATTCGATTTGCGCAATGCCCTCAAAGCTGTACTAACTGGAGTATTGCCTTTGGTACAGCTTGAAGAGATTAGGATACGAAGTGAGCTTCAAGCACCTTACCTTTGGTGCTATCGATCAAGGGAAAAGCTGGGCATCATGGAAGATAACCTGTCTGTAACTGCACCGTTTCGGAAGGACCTGAAGGCCTTGGTAGAAGTCGTCTCCTCAACAATGGTCGATGAGTATGCTGCTGTTGATGCACTGATTTCGCAAGGCTTGATATCTTGGGAGTTTCTGCCCTATATATTTGTGAGATCGAGCACACAGTCGTTTGATCACCGGCTAACATACCACAGACTCCAGGAGATGTCGTACTACAAACATGTGACAAGGGTCGTGATCACCATCAGGCGTATGAATTGATTTCGGTGGACATTGAGGAAGGTGCTGACAGTGGCTCATCCTATCTGGCCCTCGAATTGCAGTCATGGGTACTCTATGTAACATTTGAAAAGGCTAAGTCCTCGTACAGATTTACGCGTTCTCAATTTGTAAGACCTGGTCATGAGGGATTGGCCATCGCAACATTACCAATATACCCGCTGGCATATGCTGACAAGAATATGCGAGCATTTCTGGCAGGTAGGGGACAATTGTTATTGGATTGTAGATATAAGAGAATGGTCAACTATAGTGGCTGGCTTGCTGGCTCTGCAAAGCCTGTCGTAAGTACTCTGACTAATATATCAGAGCGACAACTAATGCTCATTTCACAGACCGACAGAAGGATCATGATAGACACGAGCCTCTACTACCAATTACATCCAGAGAGATCTCGTGATAGTAGCACAAGGGAGCAGCGACGCGCTGTCAATGATATGCTGAGCGAGCCTGTCGATGAGATGTTCCTGTTACTTCTGCCTCCGAACGTCTATGGCTACGATATGCAGGAACATCAGTGGAAACAATTACTCGTCTCGGGGATCAGTCCTGTATGGTGGAAGAAGGAACTTTTCGACCAGCTCATCCTGCCTGTGAACGACAAAGAGCTCCTTCAAGCCATGGCAACTTCGAGTTTGACACACACGGACTCGAAGAACGACAATGGGAAAGGTCTTGGGAGATATTTACTGATCCATGGCCCCCCTGGAACCGGCAAGACATTTGCTGCAGAAGCTGTCGCTGAGCTGATCGAGCGACCGCTATTCCAAATATCCTTCAGCAATATGGGTTCCAGCTCTAAAACTGCTCAGGAATACCTTCAGAAGATCGCTTTCTTGTGCAATAGGTGGGAGTGTATCGTTCTTCTGGCTGGAGCCGACGTGTTCTTCGAAAAGCGGTCATACGAGTCATTGGAACGCAATGCCATGGTTCTAGCAATTGTCGAAGCTCTTGACTCGTTTACTGGCATGATAATATTAACTTCAGATCGTGCTAGTGTACTGGACAACAGTATACAGTCTCGATGCCAGCTCGCAATTGGCCTGCATCCGTTAAGTCGTCCTGCCCGAAGAAGGATATGGATTAATATGCTTCAAGGCCTGGAAGCGGGATCCCAGGGTCCTGAATTTGAATTGAGCGTGGATTGCTTCGCGGGTTGGGAACTTAATGGCCTTCAGATCAAGAATGTGATCAGAATGGCAACGCAAATGGCTCATGCGAAAGGAGAAGAACTCTCTGAGCGACATATTCACTTGGCCGGTGGCAACTTGCAAAGATTGATGGGCTACTTCACTCGTGTCGAAAGCGGAAATAGAATAAGGAGGGAAGTAATTCCCAACGTGGGCGAAAGGATCGAGACGACGAGCAAGATTGCCCAAGCGGGAGCAGGCAAAACCGAACAATACAGTAGCGACCAATAATCTAGCAACTATTTATGTCAACTGACACAAGTGTTGTTGGTTGACACTGAATTATGACGACAATCTGTTCTTGCCGGTATTGCCTTTCAATTTTGTCACTCGATAAAACGAGGTAACACGGAGGAGCGGGTCTTCGATGTTACACCGCACGACCCTTTTGATAAGCCTTTCACTAGCCAGACACAGGCCATGACAACAATATGAATCTTGATGAATAACCCATGGGCGACCTGAAGTAATACACCGCTTTGCAGTACTACTAAGAGAGCTATGAAGATTTATTAGACCAGGGCTAGTACTGTGCATCCCTAGAGTACATGTCTATCGTATCTCGAGACAATTCGATGTAACGCTGGGACGTCTACGTTTTGGCTAAGAACAACCGGATCGTTATAATACCCATGCGCGAACATCAAAATGCATCACCGCAGCTACAAAGAAGTCATATATGATAGCACATCCTATTTTGTTCAACAATTGGACTACCCAGAGTCTCGTGGCGTTACCCCAACGAATACTCAAGGTGAGATCCCCCTAACATTACGTTACATTGTCTCTTTTCATTTGGTTGTTCGACGAACAAGGGGGCATCTTTCCTGATTTGTGCATTGCCACGCTTGTATCCTCCTGCATTGACTTCTGTCTTTGACACGTGCTCCGTTTTCCTTCCCATGTTCTGGTAAAGTCATATGTGTCGATGCTTCGCACCATAACGCAACGTCAACGAGCGCCCTTATGTCTTTCAGTCATATGTCAATATAGCAGACGCATACCGATAGGAAGTATGACATGCTATATGGCCCAGAGACTCTCCTCAAAGCTTGAGTCAAGCAATACTAGAAAACCACAGTTCGACATCAAGCCAAGTTCTCTTTGCACCCCAAGCGCACATATTGATCACAACCACAAAGTTTCAAACGGCCAAAAAGGTGCTCTTGTTTCCATTTCTACCGATATACTGAGTCTTCTGAAAGACCATCTTACAAATCTGTATTATGGCTTCGGAGACATGCTACAGCATGCTGTATCTTTCCCCAGGCGAAAGTCGAGAAGAGCAGAGGATTAATGGCTATATAACAAACAAAGACCTCTGGAAAAAGATTCTAGAGGCGAATGACTGTCGCTTTACGGCAAGTAGCCTCGCCACGAATAACGAGAAGTACAATGATGCAGCGAAGGGTAGGATGATACGCGATGGAGGTATCGAAAAGACATCAAATGGGAAGGACATCAGCAAGAATTGTGAGAACATTCGTTTGATACGTTGTTGAAGCAGATCATACGCTGACAAAATACGTCTAGTCAAGGTGGCGTTGGTGGATGCAGAATGGTCGGTGTAAACAGGATGATATGGGGTGTCTTGATGCTGTCCTTTCTTGTTGAGCCTTGTTACACCCTCAATATCAGGAATCTCACAAGCTATCGATAATAAGTGTCTTCGTGGATTATGTTTATTTCGTTTATCTATGCAATGTCATGGGCGCCTTGTCCGTATCGGGTTCACAGATGTTGCTGACTGGACGAGTTCCCCCATGCTACCCGCTGAGCTGTGCGTCAGGCTTACGGATGTCATTTTTTCTCAGCAGTTAATTTCCACATGTTGTCTTCGAATGAGCATGGAAGGAGCACTTGTTGAATTCTATCGCCTTTGATGTAGGCACCGAGTATTAATAGGATACGCGATGAAGATGCACCAATCATTGCGTAGTCTGGACGCCACAATCTCAGCCCCGCAAACCCCCTTAGCTCCCGAAGCTGGAGAGGAGCGGCTCGACACCCGCATCATGGGGTGCTTGTTCGGCATGTACACATCTTGTGGCTTCGACCAGCAAGCTTTTCGCTCGTCATGGTGTACATAGACTAACAGCTGTCCTCATGCATCTGTGCAATCACATCGTCGCCACTGTGCGCATACTGAAATATGGCTGAGAAGACAACCGCAATGACTGTAAGATCGACACTCACTATAACGATTTGAATATATTGACCCAGTCTCTAATAATGACCAGACCACCGTCCTGAAGCCACCATTTCGCTTACGTCCCATTCCGCCGCCATCTTCGCTCTCTGCCTCGCAGACATCACTTTCCAATGCCATCGGCCAGCAGCCTGTGCTCGAAACCGCGTCCAACATTCCCCTGACACCACTAGACTCCTTGCCTACCATAACAGGTCGTGGTAACAATGTCGTGCTCGCAAACGACTCTATTGAACAATTTCTCAAGGAGGATCTCGACCTCTCGCGTCTGAATCGCATCCATGGCCACCTCTGGATGGCAGGTCGTCCAATGCGCGCCCGACCGCTCCACCGATACCGCATGATGGGCTTCGAGGTCCTTTACACACAACAGATGGATCTTCACTTGCTCCATTTCAGCACAAAGCTGATGCTCAAGCCATTGCCTGAGTGGATCTTGTGCGCCGACTTTTGGGCCAAGCACTTGTGCGCGAAGGAAGAACTCCACAAATCTGCCTGCGGGTTCTTGCTTTCATATGTCTGGCTGTTGACAACGCCACTGGACCTCAAGATTGCACACGATCTCGCGCTCATACCTAGTTTTATTACATGGCATTGGTGGAAGAATTTCGTCAGTGACTTCCTGGCGCAGGGAAATGTCGACATCAACACTCTGGCGCAGGTGAACAAACGCTACCAATTCGGCGATTTGAGGCTCGGTCGCATCAACTCCACGTATCGCATTCGCTTCTTCTACTCGCATTTCGTGCGTGGATATCTGTATGGGTACAATCGATACGTCGTTTTCTTCCAACGCAACTTTAGCTGGATTCTGATTGTGTTCGTGTTCTTCAGTTTAGTGCTGAGTGCGATGCAGGTCGGCACCAGTCTTGGGGAGCTCGAAGATAACTACGCGTTCCTTCGAGCAAGCTACGTGTTCGTGGTGTTTAGCATGGTCAGTGTGATCGCTGTTCTCGGTCTCGTCGGCATCATTTTCATCATCGTCTTTCTCTACAACATGGTCTCGGCCATAAGTCAGGCAAGTCGCGAGCAAAGGGAAAGACAAAAGCTGGCAGAGCACAAGGCTGGAAAGACTGCTTGAAGGATATTTACAGAAATGGACCACAAACCCAACGCCAATGACACCTGGTCTACGCGAAAGACAATTGGGATATTTTACAGCTCATCACTTCCCTCCTTCCTTGTCGGCGCCTTGCCCTTCTTCTTCAACAACAACGCCTCAACTGTGAACTGCACCTCCTTCTTTCCCTTATCGCTATGCGTTAGCTTGCCAACCACTTTGCCATCTGCTGGCTCACTGCTGTACAATTCCAAATCGTCAAACACGTCTTCGCAGTCTAAGTTGTTGGTGTCTGGCTCGTCCACCCACAGCGGCAGAATCGGATATATCGCGCCCGGTGCGAAGAAGACATTGTTGTCTTGTATGCTGAAATGCTTCTGCTTCGTCTCGCGCTTGAGCCATTCTCGGACCTTGTATGGCATCTCGTTCAGATCCATTCGCATGAGTTCGCGCTTTGTGCCGTGATGATCGACACCGTCCCATGAGCCGGCGTACAGTTGCTTGTTGTAGAAAATCTTTAGGTCGGGCGCGAACTCCTTGAGATCAGGGTAGACTGCCATGGTTAGTCTGAAGCGGTATGCAAGAATATTCAAGCTGGACGTACGTTCAGAAAGCTTATAGATGTTGGCGGTATAGGTGTTGCGGTTCAAGCAGTGCTGGGTGTATGGCTGCAGTCCGACTGTGTCCCACTTTGGCTTCCACACCTCTCCAGCTGTGGGCGGGTCCTTTACTGGTGTGCTCGATGCAGCTGGCTCCTCTGCGTATGAGGTTGCTGCGAGTACCGCTGCGGGAAGAAGTGTCGAAAGTCTCATCGTAACTGTGTATGAAGATAGAGATAAAGATCCGACAAGGTGTGAATGGCGCTGCGTCTCAAATGTCTGAAATTGCTTCTAGCTGAATACCTATATACCACCAGACCACCAATTTCTCGACCATCATGCGTTCTGTCCTCTTCTAAATATCTGTCCCTCTCAAGACGCTCCGCGTTCTTGTTCCGCTATCCATATTAACCGCAGGGACTCGGAAGGGTTTAGCGCCGACGCGACATGAACGCGATAGATTAAAAGAACACCGTGGTGGAAGGTCTATGGTTTCATAGGCCACATGCTAACTATATCTCCGCATTTTCTAGTTGCACAAGTTGTGAGGCTCTTTGACTATGATTGCGCTAGATGGTCGAAGGGCTGGATTCCATGCGAGCAGGTGATGCCGACGCACGCCGTTTCAACGGGCAAGGCAACTGTCACGTAGCTGGCTATCGCACAATCTGGAAATACAACCACTTCTGTAATCATTGGTTCGCATCGATTCAAGATTGAGTCTCTTCATCCTGCTCCAGGAACCAGGAAGTCGGCGAAATGACGTAAGGATCAACAGTTCCTACCCCTGCATCGCTTCCCAGATAAGTCAACCACCAACCACATGGCGACACACCACACCTTTCGCAACGTCTATCGCGAAACAAGTCATGTCTCCGACTAGATGTCTTCTCGAAAGAGGTGAACGAGTCGTGCGGCGCCGACGCCACCGGTATGCGGCAAGGATGCAACAACAGGTTTTTGGTACCTGACGGCGACAGCCAGCTTGTAGGGAGCTCCTTGCAAATATAGTAGAAAATGAGGTCTTAGGTACTGCAACATCTTGGCTGATTCCTGCTCCGTGAAACCTCCATTTTATGGCGTAGAAACCTCTATGAACATAAACAATATGCACCTCCCAACGCACCGCCCAAAGCACAGCTCGGGAGCGCTCTCCCCAGTTGTAGAGCACACCCAAGATGAAGCCAATTCCCCCATGCCCGACAACAAACGCAAGGATAGCGCCACGATGAAGAACTCACTGGATAGACCAGAGCCAGCTCGCACACCATCCACACGTATCCAGGAACCCCAACAAACACCATCCCATACCAAACCAAAGGCAAAGCCCCAACCCCAGCGCGGCGCATCCTCCACATCAGAAAAGCCAAAGCGACCTGAGCTTCAGCGGCGCCGAACCACTGCGCGGACTCGATACATCGACATGCTCCTCAACCTCGACGACGTCTCGCCCCTCCACAACATCCTCGCGTCGGCATCTGTCTGGATCTTGCTGGCTGGGTACATTGTCTTCCCTGCGACGTTCAACAAGCTCCAGAAAGAAGAGATGGATGCCAAGGCTGACTCGTCTCTCAAGCAGCATGCTCTGGACACGGTGCGCAACGTGCCGCTCCTGTATGTTGCCGCGTTCGCTTGCGGCATCGGAGTGCTGGGCTGTCTGTGGCTGTGGTGGGAGCATCGCAAGAATTATGTTTGGGTTATTAATCGCATCTTCCTGCCCGCATTGCTTAATTCAATTGCCGGCTTAGTTTCTACATTGGTGAACGTCTACTCTGCTCAAGATGGTATGTATTTGAACATTTTGGCGTAACGAACGGATGCTGAAAACAGCTTGTAGGCCAGTACTCTGTCACGGCAAAAGTCACGGTGGTTGTGACGGCGGCTTGCTCTACGGTCGCTGCGGCTCTGTTTTTGCTGTATAATATGGTGATGTTGAAATTGGTGAAGAGGAAACATGCGCGAGAGATGCGAAATGTGGAGGAGATGAATGATAGTGAAGAAGCGTATGTTGCGGCTTCTGGAGCGGATGCTACGAGGAAGAAAGCTACCCGTGAAGTCTGAGGGGCCTAGGAGCTAGCAAGATTAATGATTATGACTTATTTCTGAATGCTGAGCTCTGATAATGACTCAAGAAAAGCGAGCGTGCACCTGAGCAACCTTCACGCAATTCCCGTGATGAGCAAGAAGCTAGTGACGCCACATGAGACCAAACGTACAGGGATTCCAGAACACGGAGAAGTTGAAGGTTCGATCTCGGAGACATGGGAATGCAGCATACGAATTTGTGAGGAAGAGACAGGCATGCGTCATGCCATGCATGTTTTTGAGTATGCTCTTCAGAGGCACAAAGAAACGCGCCCACACATCTAACGTCCATTTGTGCCTTTCACATAGATACCGCGCAAGAGACATTCGAGTCGGAGGTGAAAACTTCAAGTAGAAGGATAGCAACATGTAGCCAGGTTTGGCCTGTTTCGAACTCAAATCGAACCGAACAGGGCCGACAGACCATAGTGATGGTGCGTGCTGCTCTTCAGAACATAGTTTTTTTTTAATGTTGACTTGCGAAATCATGCGAAGTAATCATAGAAGTCTCTTGGAGCAGAACCTAAAGACGTTAGTACTAAGCGAGAATATTTCAATAGAATTTTCGACCAGGAAGCCAGAAGCGCGGACATGGGCTGAGAATCCAAGCTTCCGAGCATGGGTCGTCTCCCACGAGCTTTTTATAGCTTGGGATTGTCCATAAGTATGTTGAGAAGGAGAAGCAAGGAGAGCCATTGAAAGCAGATATTTATGTCAAGTCTAGAGTAGATCAGGTGCATGGCAGCGAGCAACATCCAATGCTTCCCGATTATACTCTCAGATCATCGCGGAGTTCTTCAGGTAGCTTTCAGATGACATAAACTTCCCAGGTGAACCTTTGTAGAAGGTCACGGAACTGTATAGCTGGTCTCATGATGCACAATGCAATGAATGGTCAAGGCACCAACGCGAGATGCAGCTTGCTTCGAACTCGACCTTGGTCATACGATACTCTTCCACACATTCCCATTACTGTTGAACGTTCGATTCATACCAAATGGGCGTGAGCAATCTCAGGACAGTCTGCTTGAAGCGATTCCTAACAGGCTCAACTACATGCGCCCAGCAAAGGCCAACTTCAAAAGAAGCCTCATCATTGTACTATCACATTCTCAACATGATTTCTACCGCATCTTCCAAATTTGATTGTCTTTCCGCTGCCACTCAAATGACAAGGGCATAAGCAGGTACTACAGCTACCACCAGCTTCCACATACCCCTAACATCTACATGCCATGAAGCGACACTCCCAGCCGGAACAACAGAAGGACTACTACTGGCGGAACTTTTTGTAGAAGACGTGCTGCTGGTAAAAGTCCCGGAAGAAACCTGGCCAGACGGATTTCCTCCTATGGCACTTGCGGTCGGCGAGGGCCTAATCGGCGCACTTGATTGAGCACTTGGCGCTGGCAACCTACTAGACACAAGAAGCGCCGGGCAGGTACCACAAGTGCCGTAGGTGAACCCACATGGCTTTCCGAGGAGGCATTGCCAATGACCCCCAGAGACTGTGCACGTGCGTATAGCGACGCAGTTAGGGTCGCTAGAGGGATTGTTGGACGGGACGTCGGAGCTCGCAGGTGCGGGAGGCTAGATAGAAAGATCATATGAGCTAACGTGAGAAAATTAGAGTCTGTATCAAGAACGTACTGGTATCGCCTTGGATCCGCATAGCGTTGGGTCGTCGAAGCGACAGCATCCCGCTTGTGGTGTGTTGGGGTACACGCACGTCTCCGTTGCAGCACAGCAGCCGCTACCGCAACAAGATCCGGCGAAGCAACATCCGCTTGATGCAGGGCATTGATAAGTTGCGATACCACTGCAGCTGCCGAAGGGACCGGGTCTAGTGGGCAAGGTATCCGCGACGATCAGTTGCAGCGATGCTACAAGGCTGTATACAGCAATGATTGATTTACACAACATGGTGATTAGAACGAGCGCAAGAGAATGAAGTAAGTAGAGGCAGCTGGACAGAAAGGAAAGTCATCTTCGCCTAGTTCATAAGCAATGCGCTGCGGTGCGGCTGAGCACACCCATGGAGTTGAACGTACTCGCGACCAGCACGAGGTGCTGTCTATGTTGGCAAGGCGTTACAAGATGCGGTATAAAGCATTTTAAAGGGCTTAGCGCCATATAAGCATCGAGGTTCAGGGGCATCTCATGACAGCCTGATCAAGAGCAGTAGTCTTAAGCGATCTAAGTAACCATTTTGGTGCTAGCTTGAGCTGAATGGTGAAAGGCAGACGAAAGCCAAATTTGTCCTCGTCTCTGATTGAACAAGGGTCGTCAGCTGATCTACCACTCGCTTGTGCCAGACGCCACTTTTCGCGTAAAGTCGTGTCCGTGTAGAAGATGTGAGGGGCAAGGTCAGAGCTCGGTGCTCGAAACGCCTACAGGCTTGCGAGACATTCATGTCTACTCTCATAATTGCCAATCTGAGGAGATCTCTACGATTAAATACATCCTGGGAACACATTTCAAATACTGCAGGCCATGGGTTACTTGGTCGCCATTGTAATGACGCCCGAGAAAGCGGCATTGTAGAAAAGGCAATTGCGGGAAAACTGCTTGAAATCGAAGAATAGTGCCTCGAAGTATGGAGAGGAATGTTTTACGAAAGGCATATGTATGAGCCTTAGTTTCATTGTGGTCGTGTTGAATAGAATTATCTTGCGCGAGTTCGGTTTCGGTGAAGAGAACGAGGGAAATAGAAGGACATGACAGAATCCGAGGGGGAAATTTAGTATGCAAAATTACAGCATGAAGGGAGAAAGAGATATGTCGAAATGCGCTTCGTATTTATATTCCTCTAGCAACTATGTCCCACATAATCTTCAATGCACGGGCGTGCCAGCTACTTCCGCCAATAGGTCTGCACAAACTCATGCGCCCAATCAATCACGCCCGCCTTCCAATCGCCCATGCTCTCCTCAATCAGTCTTTCGAACAAGACCTCTGCCTCGCCCTCGCTCCGGCCTAACCACATCCTCTCTCGAACCTTACCCACACTGCCCTCTCTCTCCACCTTGATGTCGGGAATGTTTGCGCCCTGCATAAGCGCGAACAAATTCAGCAGCAGATTGCTTGACTTGCGCAGTGTTGACCACGCAGTGAACGCGTACGACTTGAAGGCGAGGTAATTAGCGTGTTGGCTGCCTCCCATGCCCTCGATCATCTCGCGGCACAGCTTCATCTGTGGCGCAAAGGGCTTGGGGTCGCGACCAAGGATGTAGCCAAAGTCGACGTGGAAGAAGCGACCATCGGGCGCGATGAGGAGGTTGTCGAGATGGCGGTCGCCGACGCCGAGGAGGTAGGTGATGACGCAGTAGCCGGCGCAGGACTTGATGTATGTGTCCATTGCTTCTTTGCGCACGCCCAGAGGCGCAGAGTCGTCGGGGTTGTTGGCGCGCAGGTAGGCGAGGAGGGAGCCTTTGTGCTTTTGACATGCGGCGGCGATGGACATTGACGGTACGAATTGGAAGGCGCCCGCGGAAGTGGAGGTGGCAAGGATGCGGTAGGGTGTGAGCTTGAGGTCAAGGTTCTCTTTGCGAAGAAGGCGGTCCATGAGCGTGATGATCTGGATGACGAGCTGGTCTTGCCGCAGGTCGTCACCGGTCTTAAAGATGATGGGGTATTTGGTGTCGTTCGTGGTCTTGAAATTGAGAACCATAGGTAGGAGGGACGATTTGAGCACATTGCAGTCTTCTGTGATACCAGTAATGTAGACAGATGGGTCGAGCGGAAGAGGGAGTCGCTCAAAATTGGCCAACTCATTCTTTGGATCTGTGATGGCCTTCTTGAGGCGAGCAAGCTTCGTGGCGCGATCGCCTCCGCCAAATCGGACATCTTTCGAGATTTTTGCGAGGATAGTGAGCAGCTCGCCTTGACGACGGAAGGTGTTGCGCGTCTCGACGCCTTCAGGAGTCTTCTCTAGCTCGACCATGAAGTCATACTCAACCTTGGCAAATAGGTCCCGGTGCTCGGCTTCCTGGTCGGAGCTGAAGTCGCTGATCTCCACCATGAGGTACCAGTGGAAGAAGTTGCCCAGCGCGAAGCTGCTCGCAGCGCGAGTGACCAGGAAGCGAGCCAAAGACGAATCGTCACCTTCTCCAGGCGCCTCGTACTTCAAAGCTTGTACCAGTTGCAGAAGGTAGAGTTGAAGCTCTTCATCGTCGGCTTTTTTCAAGCGCTCGACCGCATAGCTTCGCACCACAGGGTGATCAAAGTGTGGTCCCAGCAGCTCGAGTGCGTCGTCGACATCAATCTCTGCCCACTTGTCGAGCAGTGGTGCAGCTTGTCGGGCTTCCCGCGGACTCTTCCAATTAACGCACTTGACAAACTTGGTTAGGGCTCGCTTGTCACGCATCAAGAAGTATCTAAACTTCCAGATGTCATCTCTTTCGTGTGATGTAATCTCCTCCAACGGACCTTTGGCCATCAGCAGATTCAGCTTGTCGCGAACATGCACGTTTGGCTTTCTATCCCGATCTAGAGAGTCGGTCTGCTGGCTGCGCATCAGTTCGCGATGCTTGTCCTCTGCAGGATTCACTCTTCGACCAACTTCAGGATCGTAGATCTTGATGAGCCGCCCAGCATCCGCATCACCATAGCCAACACCATCGATGTCAATGTCTGGTCCGAAGGAGACCTCGGGAGGAGGCCGCAGTCTGACATCGGTCTCGGCGGGCAAGCGCATGTCAGAGACGGGTGGCGGAGGATACTCGACGTCGGTGAAGACAATGGGATGGTCGAAGCGCGGAAACTCGATCTCGAGATAGAAAAGCTCTTGCTCGTCGCCCCCCGCATCATCGTTGGCGTCCTTCGTCTTGCTCTTGCGGTTGAGTGCGGCAGCTTCCGCCTTGAGCGCCTCGTTGCGTATCTTCATCATCTTTTTGTACACCAGTCCATCAAGCCACGCGTTCGTAGGCAGGTCGCCCATTTCCTGCTTCTTGAGTAACTCTTCCAGGCGCTGCATCTCAGCGACCTGCTCGTCCACTGTATCTTCAACAGGCTGTGTCTTCCGGCTCCGCCTCGCCTGTGGTATTACCCATGGCGTGGTGGTGTCTGTCAGGCCGTCTGCTGCCTTGAAGCGATGTATCCGACATCGCTGCCTACCCTTGTGCAGTGTGTTATCCTTGTCGAAGAGCGGTATTGTTGTGCCACCAAAGGGCACCGAGTGCAGGTTGGTCTCTTTGTCTTCTGCCGGCGACAGGTCCCACACTGTAATGGCGATTTGGGCGGAGAGGGGGAGGTTGGAGTAGGTAACGGGCAGCTGCAGCCACTCGTTCCATATGCGCGCGTTCTTGAAAGACTTGTAGGCGGTCTGCACGGGCACGGTGAGGGGCTTGCTGTCTGCCCATATCTGCGCCGTGACGTACAGCTCGAAATTGGGGCTGTTCCCTCATCAGCGCCGTCTCTCACCTGCTTCCTTGCCCGCACTCACTTGGTGATAGAAGCTCGGTGTCTCAGGTCAGGCCGTCGCAGCAGCACCGAGTATGGCACAGGTTTCTGGTTGCCATCAAGGCGGTCTCTACACTACATCAACGCTGCTCTCTATATCGCATCCAGGCGCCCTACATCCTCACATGCACCGATAGGTCGGTCAGGTCCAGCGACCTCGCAAAGTTGAAGGCTTCCATCGTGAGCGGTGGGGAAGCTGTGTGCTATGGCAGGCCATGGGTATGGTTCATGGTGAGTCTGCAATCTTCAGACTGAACGGCATGCTTTCATGCCTCACCAAACACGTGGGGGTGAGTGAGAGATGCGCCTTGTGATCAGAGCTCCACTACAGCCGAGACGGAGCTATGGCACGTCTGCACGTGACTGCTGCAATCTGACGTTGCTGGTCGCGCCTACCCGTCCCGTCGCGTATTCCTAGCGGCGTCTTCGGGCATCCGCGACCTGGAACTTATGCTGTGTCTGTCCCCCACACATTTGCTGCGCCGCCCACTACACCGCCCTGTGTCGCTTTTCGTCCTGTTTGCTCGCGACTCCCGACATGGCGCGTCTTAACACGCACCCATCCGCCACCCCACAACCCGCGCGTTCGTCCACCGTCGACTCCTTGTACCGCGACCCCTCTGTACCACCACGACAGAATGGCAACAGCGCGCGTCCCTCTTCGTACTCGGTCCTGAGCCCCACGGCGTCTCTGAACTCAGACAAGGAGAACGACGAGCCACAAACACGCGAGAACACGCCGCGGCCGGCGAAGAGGGGCCTTCGTGGCGCGTCCGCCAGGATGCCAACACCCACCTCAGGGTCCACACCCACAAGCGGCAGCAAGCGGCGACGGACAGGCAACTACAGCGAGGTCGGAGCGGGAATATACGAAGATGAGCCTGAAGAAGAGCAAGATGACGTAGAATCGCGCGACGAGGAAGACGCACCTTCTGAGGCTGGCGAGGACGAGCAGGGCCCATTGAAGTACTACAACCCTAACCAGGATCCTGACGAGCGAAGGCGGTTGCGTGCGACCTTGCGTGATCACCAGCGCATGGTAGAAGGTGAGTGATATTTGTTGTTAGAAATGTATTGGCAGCGCTAATAATGTCTCGAGAGAATCGCGACCAGATGGTACAACCGAATAATCTCCTCCTCGATGCCCTCAAGAAACAAGACAGCATATTCGGAAAAGTGCGACAAACCGCTGACGCAGCGCTGGACTCGCGGTTCCTCGTCAATGCAAGCGAGCTGGCAGGGAAGAAGCTGAACAGCAGCTTGCAAGGCAATGCCGGGGTTGGCATCGATCTGGATCAATTCGTGTCCAAATGCATCTTCTTCATGAAGTCGGGTGGAAACCTCAACGAAGAGGACGCGCCGGCCGTTGCCGTCCCCGAGGAAGACGATGATGATGCAGGTGACGACGGGCTCGACTGGGCGCTGCTTGGGCGACAGGCTTGTTTCCCATGCAACAAGCGACCGCCGACGATGAGCTTCTTGCTCGGGCCTCTGTCTGTCCAGAAGCGCGTTCGAACGACTCAGCGGAAAGCTCGATCACAACGAGAACCGGTCGGTCCCGCAACACGGCCCCAGGAGATGAAGGAGGGCGATATTCAACAGACGGAAAACTCCAACTTGTCAAATCTCGTGAAGAGCATCAACACGCGGTTACGGGGCCACATTGAAGAGGTGGATGAGAAAGTCAGCGAAGAGCTTTCGGAGATCGAAGGAGAGCCTGAGCCAGAGGACATTGTCGAAGCATCGCGACGTCACAGAGCAGCTGTCACACCATCCGAGGAGCTCGCAGTCAGTCTGCTCGACTTCGCCATCAATCCCCATGATTTCGGACAAACCGTCGAGAACCTCTTCTATATCAGCTTTTTGGTTCGAGAAGGCAACGCGAAGATCTTGAAGGATGAGGATGGGTTGCCGTTACTGAGTAAGTTGCATTCACACTATCATCTGAGACAAGATCTAATCCAGCGACAGTGCCCGCCAAAGCCCACGAAATCGCCGAACAAAGAGAAAACAATATCCAAAAACACCAAGCCGTCCTCAGCATCGACTATGCAACTTGGCAGATGTTCATCGAGGCATTCGACATCCGAGAACCACTTATACCGCATCGTGAGACAGAAGAGACGAACGTAGCACCAGGTGGCTGGTATGCGGGATGAGGAGACACCATGCATACGATACGACTGTTGTTATGATGTATCATCAGTGTACTTTGGGCATTGATCACGGCGCAATGGGTTCATGGCATACAACGGGCTAGACATAGGACAAGCGTAGGCGCAGGTGCATCTTGGGCGTCTGGTTTCGGTGCGGCGAGCAATTTCGGATTTACATAGGCTATGATACCCAATGATGATTTCTTCTTCCAACTACATCTAGGCAAGGACTTAATTTGTATTTCCAGTGTAGAGTCCCTCGTGTGAACGTGCTTGGCTTGATCTGAAATGGGATGAACAAGCTCATTGCATCCGTGGTGGAAGAAGACAGTCTCGACGTGTCATTTTATACCACGATTGAATCTTTGACAGTAAGCAGTCCTTCAAAGTTCACTACGGCTTTTGAGATGGAGTTGAGATCGCCAAACAAAAAAGATCAGGAGATCGTGCAATGATCGCATACGTCTATCGTCTAGTTACATCGAAAGAGGGAGAGGCGAGAGGGAAAACATGTCCGGGTAATGTTGCCATTTGCGAAGTGGCCGCGCATAGACGAGCGAACGAACATGGAACCAGACGAAAGCTTTTTGGAAAGATTGTAGAGTTAAAAAGTGATGGTGAGCTTCGACTCGTGGATTGTACGGATTTTATACCACAGCAGACGCGCAACAACATGAAATTGTTGCAGGTAGATTGCCAAAATGATATTGTTGCAGGTAGATTTTCAATATTCACAGTGGAAGAAGCTGAACAGGCAGTCATGTTGCTCTGAAGATGCGATTTTGAAACGACTGCGACTTGGACGCACCAGGGCGAAGAGAAAGACATAATGTCGAGCTTCAGAATTTTGGAGAGAAAAAAGAGTAGAGCGTCGGTGGACGCAAGTCGTGTATTGCACAGAATTTATATCGCAGCGGGCACGCCACGACATGACAGCCTAAAGGTGCCGAGTTTACGTCGAGGGCGAACGATGCAGGAGAAGGAGTCGTGATGTTTGGTGAGATCGGTTTCGAGACGACAGCGCCTTTGATGAGCCACTAGCTATCTTGCACCGAGCCGAAGAGAAGGACATACAATAGCGATAATCTTGTTTTTGAACAAAAGAAAGAGTGTAAGAGTGATGTTGAAAACAAAGCCTGTAGCGCACAGAATTTATACAAGCGACAGCGCCACAACATGACACCGCTGTGGCGATGATTCTGCTTCGAGGGCGAACAGGGCAGGGAGGAAGAACCTACGGCTTAGACCAGTTTATCGAGAGGAGACGCCGAGAAAAGGACATGAACTCGATGTCTGTAATCTTCTGGATAGTGGCAAGAGACAGGACGGAGTTTACAGATCTTTGCTCTATCATCTATCATGCGAGAAGGAGTGTCGCCATGTGGTCGAGTAGTGTCGTATTCGGAAGAGATTAGAGGAGAGGAGAGACATCAATATGGACAGTGAACCATTTGAGGGAAAAGAGCAGAGGACGAGGAGACATGTCTAGCTACATTCTTGGCTTCCAAGGTGGAGAACGGCATGGATACTGTTGCGTGAATTCAAGATCTTTAAACAGAGGAAGAGTCGAGCACGAAGACATATAGTCGGGTAGTGAATGTTTAGTGCAGGTACACAACGGCAAGACAGCTTGCAACTCCGAGATGTACGTTCATGGCGCAACCGGCGAGACCAACATAGAGATTTTCTGCGATCGTTTCGTTCAGATCGCGAGTCCAACGATGAAGACATGTCTAGCATCCTTCTCCGTTTTTGCTTCGAGAAAGAGAAGGAGGAAGACATAAAGCAAGTGACATTGACATTCTTGCCCCTGGCGCAAAGAAGACCATACGACGTCTTGTCTAATGATTTGAAAACAAGGTCGCCAGAGGGAGGACATGACACAATCCTCTACGTTCTTGTTTGAAGCCGGTGGATCACATGGGGCAGAGACATTGATTCAGGTCTTCGAGATTTTGGAAGAGTGGGAAGAAGGAATGCGAGAAGGGCCCGAAGATGATTAGTTGCAGACGAAAAGGACATGCGATAAAGGTCGTAAGTAATGGCCCGCGACTTGCGATGATTTGTAGTCGTTAAGCGACACCCGACTTGCTGACGTTGCCAAGGTGATCTGCCAAGCCGCCAACACCCACCAGAACGAATAGAACTCCTTGCGCCTCCGAAACGTTCGTGTTAGACATTGTTTGTCACTCGCAATCTATGAGCGGGGATTTAAGCCGCATGCGTCAGTCCGATAGGTATACGAGAGGCACATCGTAGCATCAGCAATTTGCCAACTGACCTGCCTATTCGAGACCCACACGCGGATCAAGCTAAGCCTTTATCTGCAGGTGCTTGAGCAAAACAAGCTTCCTCGGTCATGTCTTGATCCCTCCTCGGACCACTTGGCCGTTCAGATGCTCGTGGACCTGGTTGCTGGGCTTTGTCCAAAATATATTTAAGGATGTCGCAATACCCTCGATTCCCGGTACTTGCGTCAATCGTGAGCCTATTTTCATCATGGTGTTTGCTTCGATCCTGTTGACGGTTGCCGCTTTTGCTCCAGCACTGTTGGCTTCGCCTGTCGCGCGATCAACTTATGCGGTGAAAGAAACGCATTTTGTTCCGCGTCGATGGATTCAGAAGGGCCGCGCGCCGAAGGACCATATGCTTGCACTCCAAATTGGAGTCAAGCAAGGCGACTTCGATGAATTGGAGCGTCATCTCTATGAAGGTACGTCGTCGTGGTGAAGATATGATGTTTATGTCTCCTAATCTTTGCAGTCTCTGATCCATCACACTCGCGTTACGGTCAGCACTTGACCCACGAAGAGGTCAATGCCCTTGTTGCTCCCAAGGATGAGGCATTGGACCAGGTACACGAGTGGTTGCTCTCCAATGGTATCGGCAACTTTGACTACAGCCCATCCAAGGACTGGATCAATATCAAGATCAGCGTTGAGGATGCAGAAAAGCTACTTGATGCTGAATACTCGATATATGCCCATGAGGATGGTACTGAGTTGGCTCGCACGACTAGGTGGTCTTTGCCTGGCCACCTGCACGAGCACATCGACACGGTCCAGCCAACCACGTCTTTCATGCGAACAAAGGTTCGCTCGACCTTTGCCGAGCCCCCGCCTGTGAATGTATCGCAGGTTTACCAGCCTCCTGGCTATATCCCTCCCACCGATCCAGTTATCGCCAAGGCTTGCTCGATCAATGGAACCACCCCAACATGCTGTGAGTAACACCGTCGTTGAGCACATCTTCTTCAAAACTTCATTTGCTGATACATTTGTACAGTCAAGACGCTCTACAAGACGCTTGGCTACGAGCAAAAGTCTTGCGGCGAGAACCAGATCGGTTTTAACAACTTGTAAGAGAAATATACTCGATATGTATAGTGCGTTCGCTAATATAATCCAAGCCTCGCTGAAGTTCCTATCCGACCAGATGCTAAGCTTTTCCTGGAGAAATACGAGCCCAGTGCAGTCAAGGGTGCCTACGACTACAAGTTTGTGAGCATTGACAACGGCCCACAGCAAGACAATGGCTCTACTCCTGCACAGCTTGAGGAGGGCACTAACAAGGAGGCCAACCTTGACGTGCAGACCATCCTCGGGATGACTTATCCCATGCCCGTCACTGCCTTCACTACTGGAGGCGAACCACCTCAGATTCCTGATGCTGCTGCTGGAGACCCACCTGGCAATGAGCCCTATCTCGCCTGGGTCACGTACGTTCTGCAACAAAAGAAGATCCCTCAAGTCATCAGCACTTCGTACGGCGATGATGAACAAACCGTTCCGATCGAGTACGCCAAGCGCGTCTGCGCGTCATTTGCTCAGCTGGGTGCGCGTGGAGTCAGTCTTCTCTTCTCCTCTGGTGATGGTGGTGCGGGAGATGCTGCAGGTCAAAATGCCGAAGAATGCATTTCGAACGACGGCAAGAACACTACCAAGTTCCTCGCATCCTTCCCCGCCTCTTGCCCCTATGTCACCACTGTCGGAGCGACCCAAGGTTTCCAGCCAGAAGTTGCCGCTTATCGACCTGCAAACAGCCTGGGACCCGATGGCAAGCTTCACGGATACTATGCGTCTGGCAGTGGATTCAGCGAGTACTTCCCTCGTCCCAGTTACCAGGATGATGCCGTCAAGTCCTACCTCAAGAAGATGGGTGATCTCCACAAGGGTCTCTTCAACCCGGCTGGTCGTGCCTACCCTGATCTTGCCGCACAAGGCTTATACTTTGAGTTCGCTTGGAACAACACGATCGGCGTCATCTCGGGTACATCTGCGTCTTCGCCGCTTATGGCCTCCATTATTGCGCTGGTCAATGATGCACTGATCACAGCGGGCAAACCGACTCTTGGCTTCCTGAACCCTTGGTTGTATAAGAAGGGATACAAGGGCTTCACTGATATCTTGAGCGGTGGCAATGGAGGATGCAACACCACGGGTTTCCCGGTCACCAAGGATTGGGATGCGGTCACTGGGTGGGGAACGCCTATCTTCCCTGAGATCGTCAAACTAGCCAAGGGACACTGAGAAACTTGAACAATTATTCGAAGTAGATAATAGGTGTCTATAATATCCAATTCATCACATGTTCCACATATCGGAGCTTGGCGCACATCAAGAAGCATGACTATAGTGTGGAATGCATGTCAAGAGACGTATTTGATGTGTTTTCTAGTAGCGCAGGGAATCCCGGCGAATGTACAAGGCTGATCTATTCTATCATGCATATCGTGGCGGTGTTGACGTGTTCTGCAAGTGGCGCAGGTCGATGGGACATTGCTTGTTGTGTTTTCAGAGTCCCTCATTACTTTCGCGCTACATGACCGCGCTATCAATGTCTCACTTGGATCTTACGTCCTGTCGTTAGCTCATGTCAATACAGCGACTCGAATCTGATGAGACGCCATGTACGGTGCATGATCAAATACCAGATCCTCTACAAAACGTGGTTACAAATAATGGTAGGGCATTATGAACCTCAATTAATGTTATGTGGGTATCGCATTACAAATTATCTCACAACATGGGAACTCCCTCCCAAGTCATCTACTCATTTACTCTGTACATGTCTTCGCGCCCTTCGCCGTCTTGGTCACAGTCGACATTATCGTCGTCGTAATCTTCTGCGCCACAGTCTTCGTTCCCGGCGCCGCAGTCACCGTTGCGGTTACCACCCCACCACCTTCTGTGATGGTCCTGTACACCGTGTTGGTGATGGCAGGCAGCGTCGTCTTAGTCGTGCTTGTCACGTTCTCAGATTCCGTGATGGTCACGATCTGCTGCTGCGCGACAACTGTCTGCTTAATTGTAGTGGTCTTCAAGCTGGTGATCGTGACCGCGGCCGCAGTGACGGTGGACATGGATGTCGTCGTCTCGAAGCTTGTCGACAAGACCGTCGTTGTAGATGGCTTGAGAGTAGTCGTCTTGCCGACCTGGGATGTAGACACCACAGTTGTGTAGAAGGTCTGACCTGCTTGCTCATTGGTGCGCGTCGCCACAGTCGACGTAATGATGCTGGTGACGGTGATGGCTTTCAACGAGGTTGTCTTCAGAACAGTGGACATTTGGGTAGCTGCGATGGTGGCGCCTGGTTGCGTAACAGTGGATGTCTTGACGAAGCTGGTGGCAGTTGTGCTAATCGTTATAGTTGTTGTGCTTGCAACAGCACGAGGGATGACTGCTCCACGGCGCACGAGTCGCTGCGGGTCATTGGTGGGAATGCACGACAGGGTAGTGGTGGACTTCTTAGTCGTAGTCTTGTAAGATGTGGTCGTAGTAGTGACCGAGCTATTCGGCTTGACCGTCGTTGTTTTGGTGCTGCTTGGTTCCACCGAGGTAGTGGTAGAAATAGTAGTCGAAGCTTCTTTAGGACGGATGGAGCTGGTGATAGTGACCGTGGAGCCTTCGCTCTTTGTGATCGTTGCCGCCTTTGGAGTGGACGAGAAAATGTCTGTAACAGTCGAAGTACCCTTGATGGTAGACGTGTTCGGTGCTTTTGTGGTAACGCCTCCTACTGTGATTGTGACCTCGACGATACTGGTTTTCGTCACAGCATTTGGCGTGATTGTCAATCCGACATTCTGAGTAACAACAGACGTCGAAGTGACAGTGACGTCTGGGGAAGTAATCGAGATCGTGAGTGTGGCCTTCTCAACGCTAGTCTTTGTGACATCAGCTGCAGATAGTGAGAGCGTTTCAGTCGTCTTGACAGTAGTTGTTGATGTGACATCAGGTGCTGTGACCACAGTGCTTGTAGTCAATTTCTGCACGACAGTGGTCGTGGTGTATGCCGTGACAACAGGCAGGCTCGAAACTGGTGTGGACAAAACTGGTGTGGACGAAGCACTTGGCAAAACAGACGCAGACAATACGGGACCGCAATTCTGCGCCGTACCGATACCGATCAAGAACGGCTGCGTGTCCACGCGGGAGAAGTCAATGAAGTTCGTCGTGGTGAAGAAGTTGCTCAGCTGATACTGAACAACATCAGCATCTGATAGTTGTTTAGAGAACGAGGCACGTTTGCAAATGTTCGATCCTGGTCCGAAGTTGTGGTACTCTCCAAATTGCACTCCATCTGTGTTCGGGCTTGATTTGCTCCACTGGTTCCAGCCCGCTGCGCTGATCATGGAGTCGAGGTAACAATTGACAAAGGCAACCCTCGCGAGATTGTTCCACGGACGGCCAAGACCAACGTTGGTGAATGGTCCTGATCCAGGAGCGGGCTTCAGTGTGCATTGGTCGAACACAAATCCAGCACTCGTCCCATTGGCTGCGCGCTTGGATGCAGTGATACTAACACCGTCCTCATTTGGTGAGATGGTCGAGTCCAAGAAGTAACCAGACCCGCTGCCGTAAATGAAATCCACATTTCCCTCAATATAGGTCTTGAAGGTGAATAAGCTACCCGAAATACTCAGGGTATCCTGGTTGCCGTAGATCTGACATCCGTATAGCCCCGCATATTTACTGCTCTGAACAGCAAATGCGAGCGATGCGATATTTTGTGTAGTACCAAAATTGTTCCTGAAGTTGATATTATACGCATGGAAGTAGTTGCCTTTGGCGTACACAGTCGCACCATCTGTATTACTGCCAGATGTACCCTGGGTATCGATGCCGCGATTGAATTGGATCGTTACCTGGTTCTTAGAGAAGTCGTCGGTAGCATCTGAGTAACCCTGGAATATAGTGTGGCCTGACTTATTGACAATGAGTTGTTCATTGTATACCCCAGGATAGATGAAAATGGTTGCGTTAGTCTTGCTTGAGACTGGTGCAGCATCCAGGGCAGCTTGGATAGTCGTGTAGGTGGTCAAGCCGTTGATGGGGGTCTTCGACACTACAAGAGCTCCTGCTGGAGGAGCTGTACCGTTGAAGACGGAAGTGCCATTAGTGGTGATGTTACCAGGAGTTGGGGGCGTGATGACCGCAGGTTGAGGCGTGACGATGGAATTCCAGTACGTCATGTCGATCCACTCCGTCGAGTCCATCACGGACGAAAGCGAGTATGTATCTGAAGTAAGCAAGGTTGCAAAACCAAAGCTCTGACGGGCAGCCGCATTGTTCTCCCAGTTCGAAGGTCCCACATTGTTGTACTCTGCGAACGTTAAACCACCCGTCCGAGGATCGGTGGGAGACCATATTTTCCAACCTGCAGGCTGAATGGTCTTGTCAAGATACGAGTTCTTGACGACCACGAGAGCATACTGCGAGTAAGGTCGACCCAAGTAAACGGAATTCGTGAGGTCGTCTGTTGCTCCCGGTGCACTTGTGAAAAGACATTGGTCGAAGATGTATCCACCTATAGCCGAAGATGACGCTCTGTTTTGCGCAGTTACGCACGATGACTTGCGCTTAGCTCCCAACGTGCAACCCTTGAAATAGGCCTTGGAATAGCCCCAGATAAAGTCAATGGCTCCGCCAATGTAACAAGACTCATAGTACTGATAG
This sequence comes from Phaeosphaeriaceae sp. SRC1lsM3a, assembly GCA_001644525.1. Classification (NCBI taxonomy): domain Eukaryota; kingdom Fungi; phylum Ascomycota; class Dothideomycetes; order Pleosporales; family Phaeosphaeriaceae; species Phaeosphaeriaceae sp. SRC1lsM3a. The sequence continues at coordinate 910,718 of KV441718.1, forward strand.
CCCGTCGTGGCACCTGTCAACAATGTGTCTTGCCATCCATCAAAAGAACAGCCATAGAAAGCAATATCATTGCCATATATGGAGGCCGCAAGCGTGACATAGTTCGGCTGCAGCCCATCAAGGTTGTCGGTATTGATCATATTGATGTTGTAAAGACTGATCCGGCTCGATGCGGTAGCGAGTACAGCAGTTTCCGCGTTCGAGTGACCAACGGGAAGCGGAGAGATCGACAGCCCGCGAGAAAAGGTGATGGTCACTTGATTATCCTTGTAGGACTGTCCCGGGTTGCCACTGGTATAGCCAATGATACGGACAGCTCCAGGGCGGTTGATCGATGGAACTTGTTCGTTGTAAGAGCCAGGGTACATGAAGATAGTTTGGTTGGTGTTGTCCTTGGGAAGAGATGCAAGCGCAGCCGTCAGACTTGTGAACGAGGCATTACGGCTGCCATCGAGGGCAACAATAACAGCGCCAGCGGGTGCTACAGTACCGCTGTCTGGGTGAGCGTTAATAGTGGCGGTGGTAATTGGGGCTGATCCCGTTGTAGTGCCGTTGTTCGATGGTGAAGTGGAGTTACTTGGAGGCGGCAGGGTCGACGACGGACCAGTCAAAGAGTAGGAAGGTACGGCATTATATGCGGTCATATCAAGCCAGGTAGTGTCACCAATCCACGCGGCAAGCTTGTACTTCGCTGCCTGTGCTTCCGTGAGAGGGGTGGCGAACGGCGCACGCTGGGTCGACGACTGCCATGATCCTGGGCCAGCGTTGTTGAACTCACCAAACAACACTCCCGAGGTTTGTGGGTTACTAGTGGACCAAATCTGCCAGCCAGCGGGATTGATATGTTTGTCGATGTATGAGTTCATGTAGACCGCGATCGAAAAGGATGAGTATGGTCGTCCAAGGTAACTCAGGCCGAACGAGCTGCCATAAGTGGAGCTATAAGTGACCATGCAGGAATCGAAGACATATCCTCCCACAGTATTTGCGTCGGCTCGAGATTGCGCGGCGATACAAGCCCCGGGCGTATTGCTAACGATCTTGCATTGGTAGAAGTATGCTGTCGAAAACCCCCAGATAAAGTCGACCGAGCCCTCAATATAGCAATTACTAAAGACTTGTGTTCCCTTGTTGGCAAGCAGGGTGTCCTGGAAGCCAATGAAGGAGCATCCGTATGCTGCAATGTTGGCACCATAGAAATCTGCTGCTAATGCAGCAGTGTTCGTCGTCTGAGGATACGTATTGACAAAGTCGATGTTGTACACTGCGAGCCCGGAATTGTCGCTTGTCTTCTTCGCATAGATGACAGGTGTTTGCTCGTTCTGGCCGAGGTTGGTGAGGCGACCACTAGAGAACTCCACGCGAACCTGGTTCTGTGTATAGTCATTCGTGAATTTTGTCTCGCCCATCAGGGTAACCTTGCCCTTGCGAGTGATGGAGAACTGCTCGACATATGTTCCAGCCCCGACACGGATTGTGTAGTCCTTGCCGTCGTTCGGAATCGCGTTGACAGCTGAGGTAATCGTGCCGAACTCGCATGGCCCTGGAGTTTTGGCCACGACTATAGTCGCAGAAGGAGCTGCTGAACAAGTGGCACTGGCGGACGCTGATGCGCTGACCGTGGAGCTAGCGGTCAAATTTGCAGACACTATGCTGTTACCAAGGATGCTAGTGGAGTTGAGGGTGGGAGCATTGGTGGAGCTGAGCGCGGAAACAGTCGTAGAGCTGCCTGCCGAGACAATGGCGGAAGAACTTGCTGAGCTGAGGGCGGTAGTGCTTGCTGAGCAGCTGACAGATGTACTTCCTGAGCAGGTGGTAGAACTACTTGCAGAAACGACAGTAGAAGCACTTGCTGATACACTGCCAGACGCACTCGCAGAGTCGGTAGCAGATCCTGTCGTTGACGAGGAAGATAAAACCGATGATGACAGGCTGGCGGGAGCAGACGAAGAAACTTGAGGAGCATCGGCGAGCTGCGAAGCATACGATGCCTGCATCGACGCAAGGATGCCTTGGTCGATCCAGCCCATGTTTGTGCTGCTGTAGCCAGAGTAAATCGAGTTGCCGTATACTTTATCGATCGTATACTGAGAGATCTGGTCGGCGGTCAAGAGAACGTCGTATTTGGAACGAGTTGCAGCATTCTTGGCATACGAGCCGGATCCGCTCGACAAGAACTCTCCGTAGAATGCCTGGTACGTGGCAGCAGTAGGGTGAACACCAGCTGGTGCGATAAATCCGTCCATGGCGGTATTCCTAAAGATTGCAACAGCACCAAGACCATTTGGGGCTGCAAGAGACACTCCGTTGTACGTGACACCTGACTTTGGCTGGATGACGGAGGAATCGATCACGATCGTCGAGTTTGCCGTAACAGTGGTGCCAGATGATATTCCCTTGTTATAGACGATGCTGGCCTGTGAATAAGTCGGTACAATGGTGGATTTGTAGACATATACGGTGAGGGAATTGTAGAAGATCTTGTCCGAGCCTTCGATGTAGCAATTCGCGAAGAATGCCGTGCCTGTGGAGACTGAGACCGCGATGATTCCCTGCGAGACGATGGAACAACCATAGAAGGCAGTGTTGCTACCTCTCAAGGCAAGTACAACAGCTTGCGCCCCTTGTGTTGTTCCACTGTTGACAAAGTTGATGTTGCGCACAGTGATGCCCTTTGCGTTGCTAGATCCGAAAGTCAGAGCTGCAGCCGAATTGGTGATGGTAACCAGATTTTGGGACCAGTCAGCAGCTGCAGTTGCGGTTGCTCCTACGATAGTGACCGAAGCCTGCCCAACAGTGATAGCTTCTGTGTATGTTCCAGCCAGGACCGTGACCGTTGGAATAGCGCTGGCCTGGGCGGCAGACACGGCAGCACCAATGGCCGTAAACTGTCCTGAACCATCTTGCGCGACAGTGAGAGCAGTTCTGGGGCCAGTAGGGGTTTGAGAAGCGGCTGTAGAGGTCGCTGAGGTCTGAGACAAACTGCTCAGGGTCAAAGTAGCGTTCAGCGCGTTGCTCTGGGCTACAACGAGCCCGAACAACGAAGCAAGAACAACAGACCGCATGGTAAGTTGCTCTTCGCTGGATTAGAGATCGTAAAGCGAAGGAACCGTTGGCTGACTACATTTTCGGCTTCAGGATCTTCTCTAGCATATATCCAATTTACGCCATGAATCTAGAGCAGCCACGATGAAAGTACGACTGATCCACGGGATCATTCTCGATTGTGACCGAAAGGTAAGCGAGCCAGCTGAAGAGTATCTAGGCAAGGGTGATACCGATAAGACCGCAGCCAGATCCAATACAGCCCGTGTCAGTGTCGTGGTCTAGCACTTTTAGGAAAAGGACAAGGATCTTCGACCAGCCTTGGCTCAGGTACACTTAGCTCAAGTACATTCTAGAGACACTAGCAGCCGTGTACAAGGCGATTTTCTCCTCAAAATTCGGTATGGACCGTTGCCACTTCTATACCGTGGCTCAATTGGTGGGAGTAACTGAGTTGGCGGCACTTGAGGTGGCGGAAAAGGCATTGAACAATTGGTGGTGTTAGAACAGCATGAGTATCTACATAGCTCAGTAGTCTCCTTGTCGAAGTGCCGACAAAATGGTAACACCTTAGTCTTACAAGGGTCGACCCCGTATCGCCATCCCACAAACACGCCACTGGACGACCCCGATTGCTGGGTCGCGAATACTGTCAGTACCACTGGTTTTAAGCTTGTTGTTGACCTCATCAGGGACGAATTTCTGGTCTTTGATCACTGCAGAAAGCGTGCGCCTTCATAGCTCCAGGAATTTGGCAGCCATTCTTAATTTTTTCCACAGCATATCAACCGCGGTCACACATGCGTTCAGCTGGAAACTGACGGCAGAGTCAGTGTGGTGGTGTGCTCGACGAAAATGGTCGAGAGGCTAAGAAGTCTTCAGACGGCCGGTGAGATTCAACGTTCCCGAAGTCATGCTGTCTACACTGAGTCCGGGCATATCTGCATATCGGGACTGGCGGAAAGGCGGGAGGCCGATTTGGCGTTTCTGCAGCGGTAATTACGTGTTCTGGGTGCGGTCTATGAGAGTTTGGCGTGTTATCGGCGCCGATGTCATCACATTTCGAGTCATTGGCGCAAGGTGGCGTCAACGATGTCCTCGGTGATAAAATCAACATGCACGATCGTGCTGAAGGGATACACGTGGTGAAAAGCTTGTTGTCGGTGTTCGGTGTCTGACAGGCGCCTCTTGTGCAGGGAATATTATTGTTCCTCCAATAATTGAGCTTTGTGCCCCTGACTTGCAGTCCGATTTAGGTCAAGCGCATGGACCGGGACTGCCTAGCGCGCAGTATCGATAGAGTCGAGAGGTCGGCATGAAGTGGCGACCTAGTTGGCTGGTATTTGACTCTCTCTCAGCAGCTTCGAGCATAGCAGCAAGTTGCCGAGGCTGTGGTTAAGTTTCCAAAAATAGACTGCACAGAACAGAAGCCAACTTGGAGCAGACTGCAGCATACTTTTTGCTCAATCTGTTCATTCGAGACGAACTTCACAATTGATCACAACTGAACCATGATGACATCTCTGTTCCGATCAAGAAGAACAGTGAAATTCCTCACCATGAAGATACATGCAAAGGTGAATGTCAAAGGCAATGCGAACAACAGAGTCCCTCACAAAAGTTTCGAAAGTGACGCAATTCGGGTTTGTTTGTCGCTGGCAAAGAAGACAGGCCAGTCGATACAAGAGGCTCTCAGATCTGGTAGTCCCTTCGTCGATGTGACTCTATAGTATGCCGGTGACGATAATACGTCTTAAGATCAGCGGTCTTCGCCAAAAATAGCCTAGCATCCTGCTGGGGCAGTCGACTTGATCGATCTGAGATGAGATACTCGCATCCAAGGATGTGCCTCAGGGGGAATATCGAGAAGATTCCTAGATTACCCGTATGGATCCATACGAGATCAAGATCCTGCAACATTACGGTAAACATACAATATCAACCCGTAACCTCAATATTAAACTTGAACATTTAATTTCGCTGGCACTTGTTTCTCACATCTTTGCTCAAAGGATGCATTCGCGGCATATTTATTGGGAAGCGGGGAAAGACTCAGAACGGGAGACAGGAGCATGGAAATTCGAGGGTACACATTTTAGCACGTGGCAGCAGTATGGCCATTCGGGAGATTTGATCGGGCAAGAAGAGGGGAGTGCAAATGCAGGAGATGCATCGTGACGGTAATCATTAGATCGTTCGGGAGACTGTAGTACTTGACAGCATCGTGTCTTCGCGCTCGCTCACTTATCATTAAGGCAACATATTCCGCGCCTGGGCGAATTGTAGATTTGGATGACGCTCAGCGCCCGCACATGTATCTCCACCACCAGATTTAAAATATGAGGCAGTGACAAAAGACGTGCTGAATACGAGCAGCTCTCGTCGTTATTTCAAACAGATACCATGGACATTGAGGCCAAGAAAAGCTCGTATTTGGACATGCTAAGCTTGTAAAGGTCATTATCGTAAATAGCCGTATAATCCAAGTGAAGGACAGAAGTCTCGAGGCTTCCACGCAACTCTGCTACGTGCTTCTGAAAAAGAGAAGGGGACGAGGGCAGAATATAACGGTCCTCTGTCTCGGAATTGTCGACGCGAAATTTGTAAAATATGGAGGAAGAAGACATCATGCAAGGCAGCGCAGAGAGATCATGAGACTTCAGCTATCCATTCTTGAACTAAAATACGATCTTTGAGTCTGTAAAGCAAGACACCGACACATCTCCATGACATCTTCTGCGTTAGCTTTTGGGAAGACAGAGAACAGAGTAGAACATATGCCCTCATCGTACAAGATTTCGAACAAAGCCGGAATTCTTGGAATTGAGGAGCGACCGAGATTCCACACATTCGCGCTTAGAGCAGCAGTGTTGAGAAGCGAACAGCAGAGGCAGAACATGATCTTTGCCGCAACATGTTTGGGAAAATAAGATGGCGTTCAAGGTTGTGGATCAAGATAGCGGTGGATTTTCAAGCTTTATATACTCCCAGAGGTTGAGACGAGAAGGAGCGGAGCAGCACATAACGACTGTTCGTCTTCATTCAGGAAATTGGAGTTCTTTGTGTATCAGTGAACACCCAAGTGCTCACACATCATAGCATAATGCGTTGCTTTCAAAAAGGCGAGATTGGCAGAGATCATGCAACGGATTTGACAGTTTTTCTGAAACAAGGAGATAGGATGTGAGTCTTTGAGTAAAGGAAGTGATGAAACTTCCATCTTTTATACTTCCTTGAGGTTGATACGAAGAGGTGCCGGAGCAGGACATGATATCCCAGCTTGATAACTTTGAATATGGAGGGTCTCATTTCTCCTAGATTAGGAGGACTCCCACACATGAATAGCGATATAATCATATTGAGAAGAGAAGAGAAGGAAAGAGCCGAGCATAGGCCATCGTTCACGCATTTTGGATCAGAAGATGATGTTCAAGTCGTTGAGGGAAGATAGTGACCGAACTTCTGGATCTCTTTTATCCTTCGAAGGCTGAAACGAACTAGGAACTGACAAACATAGCGCAAGGCCGAACCTGTTTTAGAAATTGTGGAGGTTGTAAGATCCAAAGTCTCCAATGCCACAGTCATCTCGCTTCCAGGATAAGGATTAAAAAAGACAAAAAAGCCGAGAACGACATCGAGTTCAAAATCCTCGGTTTTGAAATCGATTTCCGAGGAACGTCGCATATCTTTGAAATTCGTCAAACTCGTCGCGCAGCCATACACGCGGTCGTTCTGTATTTCGAACTTGGGATGTGGGAGCAGAGCAGACCAGAGCAACGCATCATCACATCCTCGGTTTCTTTTTCGAGTTCGAGGAGTAAAAGGTGCCGAAGACATGTTCAGAATCATGAAAGTCGAGCAACGGACATAATTGCGCTTATAGAAATATTGAGAAAGAAGAAGAGAGGGACAGAACATTGTTCCTTCCTCTACCCTCTTTTGGACCCGAGAGCGGGCAAAAATCTCCATGGGGCATAACCTCACGCCTTTCTATTCATATGCCAGCATACTGGTTGTTTGAAAAACTGAAAAGTAGAGGAGAGCAGAGGTGGGCATGGGCCGTGACTATTTCCTATTCGATGAGTTTGAAAGTCTTCGTTGCGCGGGAAGTCTCGTCTTCAGACATGAATGGTTGGAGTACCCATTTGAAAAAGGAAAGGACAAGACATGTGACGCTTTCTGTCTCTATTTGGACACCGAACTTTCGAGCAAGACAGAAGATGATGCGAGAAGGAAGAGATCAAGGCCCTTGACGGGGGTTTATATACCCCTCGTCCAGCTCCAGCGATGCACTGACCGGGACTCAAGGCCAATGGCAGCGCTGCAGGAGGGAGAAGGGATGTCACGCGCATCATTCACATACACATGCATGAATCATGTTAAAGGATAACGTATCGCAAGAACGATCAATGCCATTCTGATTCCACGTCTAAATATGCGAGGATATACAGTCTACATCATGTTATCTCCGTACATGACGCTTGTTGATCATTTGCACCCTGATCTGTGAATGCTGCATCGACCGACCGGCGAGGAAGCGCCGCCCCGGGGCGGGCTGTCATGAGACCCACAGTGTTATCCCTTGGCCCGTTCAGAGGTTGTGCTGGGCTCCGACAAGGCGCGATGGTGAAAGGCCATCTGGTCTGAGACGTGCACATGCTGCGAAGCATTGCTGACCAGTATCGAGTCCACCGGATGTGTTTCCATGGAGTAAACACTCATTTTTCTATGCCAATCTCCAGCTTCTCTCATTTCATATCCTCATCCCCACTGCGCTCCCCGCTAGGACTCCGACTTCTGGTCCTACCCCTCGAGTCCCTTCTGCTCCTCGCACTCCGACTTCGTGACCGTCTTCTCTCACCACTTTCATAGCTCCGACTTCGAGTCCGACTCCTGCTTCTGCTTCGACTGTCATAACTCCTACTCCTGCTCCTGCTATCGTAACTCCGACTCCTACTCCTATAACTCCTCGCACTCCCATCGCTCCTGACACTCCCCTCCCTCCCTCTCTCCTCCAATTCATCCAACTCATCCACCTCTCCGTCTAACGGACTCTCCCTCGGCTCCAGCATCTCCAAATCCTCCAGATTCGCACGACTCGGCAGTTTCCACAAACTCGTCGCGCAGATACGGTCTTTGGTCAGGAGATCGTCGACGAACTGGTCGATATGTGTGAGCGTGAACGCGTCCTTGGTGCGGCGCTTGATCTTGCGGTAATCGGTGAGCAGCGGCTCGAGGGTCGTGTATATCTCGACAGGCTCCCACGCGAGGCGGATGTAGAATGCGGCGAGGCAGCGGAGGTATTTGAACGAGCCGAGTGCGCCGGCGGCATTGAGGTCTTTTTGCGGTGTTTCTTTGCGCTCTGTGTCTGAGCCATCTTCTTCCTTTGATGTGTGTCCATTCTGGCCTTCTTGCTCCTCCTCCTCCTCATCATCATCCCCGCGGAAATTCAGGTACTCTAGTATAATCGCTTTCTCTGGCACCAGCTGGAGCAGCTTAAATGCCAGACACAAAAACGGCGTGGGCTTGCCGGTGATGCCTGTGGTGCCGCCGATGAACTTGAGATCCGCCGCGCGGTCGCATAGTGTTGCTGCATTCAGACCAAAACATGATTCCTTCCAGTAGTATGATTCGGTGATGCGCTCGCGCACACCCTTTTCGAAGAGGAGCGCGGGGTTCTGGCCGCGGATGAGGGCGCCCGTGTAGCCTCTGTCGTCGAGGAGCGCGCCGGCGTCGGCGCGGTCGTAGCGGGGTTTCGAGGATGTCATCGTCGTCGCATGCGAAGATGTAAATTATTGCATGTCCTGAAAGTAGATCGAGCTTCGAGTTGAATTATTGGTGATGCTTGCGCCGCGGTTGCGGATGGTGAATGCGAGTCGCGATAATTTCGGCGCGATAAGATTGTTGCCCCGTGAACGCGCCCCAAAAACATCGGGCCCTGCATGCATCTCAGGCCCACATGGCACGTCACACAGCTCACCACAGACACCTCAACTGCACGAGCTCATGAATTCATGCTTTACGATCTACTATTCTTAACATCTACAACTATTTGATACCCATTTGCTTGCCTATCTACTTCACCATGGGCAGATTACTGCTCTCCTCGGGCCAAGTCTCAGTTATCCTTTCTGCTCTTATTGGTAGGTTCGAGTGTCACGAATGTTAGCTTTACCCTCCCTTACATGGCTAGTTTTCGCATTCACTTTCGCGCTCTTCCTTTCTGGATACGTCCTGCAGCAGCGCTACGTGCACAACCTACAAGCCGCCATAAAACCACGCCTACCAAAACCACTGCTGCCCGAGAAACCCATCGAGCCCCCAAAGCTAGACGTAAAATGGGCGCGACCCATGGGCAGTCGTCCCGAGCTGGACGAGACATACCAGCAGTACATTGCAGGCCAGACCATGGATTGGAGCCGGTTGGGCTATGTGCAGGTGGTCAGGGAACGCGTTGAGCTGTGCAGCGCAGTGATGATGCTGGCGGACCTGCATCGCATGAGGAGTCCAGCGAGGAGGATACTCATGTTCCCGCGGCTGTGGTTGGCAGAAGCGGAAGAGACGAAGAACGATCCACAGACAGCGACTACCTGGCGACTGCTGCGGACAGCTGCGCGGCGGTATGGAGTGACGCTGATACCGATGGAGCCTATTGTGGATGGGGCCGATGTAAACCTCGCATCTTCATACTCGCTAGCCAGCGTGTACTCACTTGTTGACTTCGAACGGGTCATCTACCTGCAAGGCCCTGGTGTACTGCTGGACGCGTCAGCGCTGGACTCTCTGCTGGCATTCTCCAAGTCTGAGCCATTGGCGGCTGTCCCGGAATCGTCGGAAAGGAAAGCGCTATCTACATCACTGATGCTCATTCACCCATCACAGGAGAGTTTCAAGAAGTTGAGAGAGACTCGCGCAGAGAAAGACGTATCGGATCAGGAGCTGCTTCAGTCGACGTTCCCAGCGCCGGGCTCACTGATGGCGGAATGGTCACCAGCCATGGGCAACGTATACTACGAGTCGCAGTCGCTCCGTGAGCCAGTTGAGGAGTTCAACATCACTGCATTCGAGGAGTCGACGACGTTCGTGCGATTGTTAGATGAGGGAATACCCGGACCAGAGTACGACATTCCATACTCAGACAGGGTAAAGCTGCGGCCCAAGAACTTGCAGGCTGAGGAGGTTTGGAGCAGGCTGTACGAGGACTTCCGACAGGCACGCATGGATGTGTGCGGACTGGACCTCGAGTACATGCCGGTGGTGCTCGACGGCTTGTTCGCGGCGGACGAAGCGGGATCAGAGCTGTGAGACAAGGCGATTTCGACGTCGAGACGAGGTTTCCCAATCACAACAGTGATTGCGCAGGCGTGCATGCATGTACGATGATGTCTCAAGCGCAGGGCGATCGACATAGTCGAGGATGGATATGGTTGGTGGTTGGTGGGGGTGGTCGAGGTCGAGAACGGTCCGCATGCAGCGAGTATATATGGATCATGCCGCCCCCAGTACTCGGTAGCCATGCCATGGTGAGCTGGGATCCGTCAGGGCGCCATGACGCAACCACGAGAGACGCGCGAGGGAGCGATGAATGAGGGATGATCATGTAGCATAGCGAGCGGGCGTTGGCTGTATATATAATGCACGTGGGAATTGTTCAATGCGCATTGTCGGTGGCAAGCTGACGCCCCAATTCGGGTGTGCAGTGTTGTTCTTGCGTGCTTGTCGTTCTTTGAGGCGGCTGCAGTTGTGACGGCGCATTGCAGCTCCCAGCCTCAACCACCCCTCATCACCCTCGCTCCACATCGACCCGCAGGCTATCCACGTACTGTACCCCAACCCTACCACCACCGCAGTCCTACCACGATACTGCCTATGCCCTGCGCGCTTCCGCGGCCCCCAATTGCTGCTGCCGTATCCGCCGCTGCGTCGATTGAGGCCCCGCGCATTCCTCGAGCGTGTTGCTGCTGAAGACGGTGATCGCCCGCCGCGGCACAGGAAACAGCAAGAGCCAGCGCCATCCCCTCAGCCAGGGCAGATCCGCGAGCATTCCTCTGCCGCCGCTCCTATGCCTAGCCTCGGTTTTCTCAAGAAGAAGCGGACGAAGGACTCGCAGGGCTCCAACGATCTCAACAGCCCGTCCTCGCCTGTCGACTCGTCGTCGCCGCTCACGCCCACGACCTCGAAGCGTACCTCGGGCTCCTTTCATCTGCACAAGACGCGCACCAACGAGAGCACCAAGGGACAACACCAGAACCCGCCCTCGGCCCCTGCGCCCGCCCAGCAGCCGCAGCAGGCCGACTCGATGCATCCCGCGGGCTTCGCGCAGCCGCAGCAGCCCTCACAGCAGCCGCCGCAGCAGCAACAGGCGCCCTCGCACAACGTCCCCAGCATACAGAACCTGATACACCCCACCACCAGCAACACCAACGCCAGCGCCCCCGCCAGCAACAACGCCGCGAAGAATGGCGCCGTGCAGTTCCAGACCCAGCCGCTCAACCAGACACGCGTCACCAAGGGCAAGTACTCGCTCACCGACTTCCAGATCCAGCGCACCCTCGGCACCGGCAGCTTTGGCCGTGTCCACCTCGTCCAGTCCAAGCACAACCAGCGCTTCTATGCCGTCAAGGTGCTCAAGAAGGCCCAGGTGGTCAAGATGAAGCAGGTCGAGCACACCAACGACGAGCGCCGCATGCTGCAGCAGGTCAAGCACCCCTTCCTCATCACCCTGTGGGGCACCTTCCAGGACTCGAAGAACCTGTACATGGTCATGGACTTTGTCGAGGGCGGCGAGCTGTTCAGTCTGCTGCGCAAGTCGCAGCGCTTTCCCAACCCCGTCGCCAAGTTCTATGCCGCCGAAGTCACGCTTGCGCTCGACTACCTGCACTCGCACAACATCATCTACCGCGACCTGAAGCCCGAGAACCTGCTGCTCGACCGACACGGCCACCTGAAAATCACCGACTTTGGATTCGCCAAGGAAGTGCCGGACATCACCTGGACGCTCTGCGGAACGCCCGACTACCTGGCGCCCGAGGTGGTTGCATCAAAGGGCTACAACAAGTCCGTGGATTGGTAAGTAAATATGTCACATATTTTCGACACACAACCTGACATCGCAGGTGGTCACTTGGCATTCTCATCTTTGAAATGCTCTGCGGCTTCACGCCCTTCTGGGACGGCGGCTCGCCCATGAAAATCTACGAAAACATCCTCAAGTCGCGGGTCAAGTACCCGCCGTACATCCACCCCGACGCACACGACCTGCTCCAGAAGCTCATCACCCCGGATCTGACCAAGCGATTGGGCAACCTCCACGGCGGCAGCAAGGACGTCATGAACCACCCGTGGTTCGCAGAAGTCACCTGGGACCGACTGCAGAAGAAGGACATTGATGCGCCATACGTGCCGCCGGTCAGAGCTGGCGTGGGCGATGCCAGCCAATTCGATAAGTATCCAGAAGAGACGGAAGCATATGGTCAAGCCGGTGATGACCCGTGCGTGCAGAGTCCACCTTACACTGTAGATCACATTCTGACGTGTCCCAATAGCCACGGGCACTTGTTCCCGGACTTTTAGATACTCTCACACATGTCGCCGCAACGGCTCCCATTCTACCTTTCTCTACAAACTCGAGACACCATTTTCTCGGCACGGCAAATCCCGGTCAACGACTCGTTGCGCCCGTCGAAGCTACCGCCTCCAACATTTTCAAACCCACGTTCTCCTTCCATTATATCACGGTATTATCCGTGCTCTCAGCAAAAATGGGTAGGCAGGCCTTTTATCTTATGCAAAATCCCATGTACTCTTTCCTTGACATGTCCTACTATTACTACTGCTACTACGACTGTTGTTGTCGCCACTGCATTCCTTGATGTTTTCTGCGTTTGGATACGGGCTCCGCGCGAAGGACGCGATGGCAGGTCGGAAGTGGTGCTGGATACGAACACGTCTGGGAGCGAGGAGAAGACGTGAGGTGACAGGGCCTGAAGAATTGAAAACAAATGAAACTTGACATGAGGTGCAGGATGCTTACGATAACTGCTATGCGTGTGATCTGATGTGCTGATTTTTCAATTCTTCTAATGAGCGTGTTGGATGCTGTGTTGTTCTACTCCGTGCTGCAGTGCATTTATCCCGAGCCGCGGAGATGGCACGATACGTTGGACCCTGCCAAGGAAAATCATCACGTTTGATGCGGAGAACTTGACACCATGATGTGTGGATGTTGACGACCTCTTTACAAACAATAGGAGTATGTATCTGTGTTAATCAACCTCAGCTCTTGAAAACAAGGCTCGACACTCGAGTCAATGGTAGCAACAACTGGGTTGCAGGGTGTGGTCGGAGGGGAAGATCGAAGATGTGGTAAGCATAAGACTGGGGATAGGAGAAGAATGAAGAGATGAGACACTGAACACCAAGAAAGAAAGATCAGGGAAGATATGGGATGGGGATGAGAGTTATTGCTCTACCCAACAAGCAATGAGATGCCATACCTTTCTGTAGGACTTCGCGCGGCACTATGGTCAGGTGACCGACCATAGGCCACGTTTGAAGGCCGCAGGAACGCACACGAGGTAGTTTGTGGGACAAATCGAGATTCCTTTGCGGATCGTGAGCCGGACCATGTAGCTGAAAGCAGCCTAAAAGAGAAGCGAAAAGAGCAGGAAAGCTGGAATCACTGGTGAGTGTCGATGGCCCACAGTGTTTTGTGCATCTCCGACATGAAGCGCTCCGATGTCGCGAGGATATTTTGAGATACTCGGAAATGCGGATACTGAATCGTCTTGCCTGAGACGAGAGGTAGAAAGAGGAAGAAAGCTGGACTCGATGCTGAGTGTGGAGGCCCACAGTTAGAGATGGCAACCCTGACAATACAATCGTGGCCAAGCGTGACGAATGATTCTCACAGTGTTTGTCAAGGGTGGCTATGCCGTTGGTGTGAATTTCCTCACGTCACAGCAGCAAACGGCGGAACAGCAAACGGTGAACATTCACAGTAGGGAACAATAAATGATCATTTACAGCCTGTCGAAACCTGTCTTCCTATTCTTTACTCTACATACCTCACCTACACCTACACACATACCTGTCATGACTGAGCCTCCGAACAAAAAGCAAAAGACAAGTGCTGAGGATGTGGGCGCCATACTGACTGGCGTCAATCCGACCAACAGTGATGCGTTCAATATGGACCTTGTAGTTCGAGTTGGACAAGTTTTGGGCGCGAACATGAACAAGAGTACGACAAGATAAGTTGAAAAGATCCAGTTGCTACAGCACTAATCATGAACAGTCGCCATGAAGAAAGAGTCCTCAGGAGGTGTTGTTGTATTCCACCATGACAGTCGCTTTGTGCGGACTGAAGCCGTCACTATGCGACCGCGCACACTTGTCATTGTGTCGCGTGATTCAGGTCTGGTTCACCCAGTAGTGAACTTGATGATGGAGAACATTCAATGGGCCATCCGGTTCATGAATGGCAATGCCAACGTGGTATACAACGAACTTATTGTGTTTCACGTTGTCAATCGAAGTAAGATCTTTGCAATGAAAGGAAGACGGCAATGCTGAAACACACAGGCTCGCAACAGCAGTATCCGGATCAAGCATTCCACAATGTGCAGCCGATCTTTGGCCCCTTTCTCGACTACATCAGTGCTATACCTCAGCAGAATGAGGTCGACTTTCTCGTCAGGGGCTGGGATGGTGCGAGTACGCATGCACAAGGACTGGTCAACTTTGTGAAGCGGTATGGCTCAGGTCCTGGCTGCAATCTCTCCGGTCGGAGCCTGAACTTCAAGTTTTGGTTCTTCCAGCCCCGACAGAGCACCTCTCCTGAGATTGCAGAGCTTTTTGGTAACGCTCCCTTGCCTGTCTGGTGGTCTCAAGCCCCACAAGGACATCCTGCATGGGCACTTGAAACCGCTTTGGGGGCTCGAATACACCCACCATTCACCCACCAGACATACTTGGCGACCGTGTCAACAGCAGTTGCTCAAGCTGGAAATCTAGCGAGTCGACAGGGTAATTCGACCCTCACCCTCCTGTATGTTCTGGGCGAGATTGATCGGGTCAAGGCCGCTGGTGGTACACAACAGCAGCCTAATGGGCCTGAAAACCCTCTCTACAACCAGAGCAGGAATTGGATACCTTGGTAGTGACTGGAGAAGTTGGGAGTTGTACGTGCAATCTAGAGGTTCTTGCATTTTCTGCTTCTCGATAGGAATTGCTCGTGCATTCTCCTTACTTGCATGTACATGTACATTAGTTCTCCTACTGGAATATGAAACAAGACATACTTTCCATGCTTCCATTCATGTATGTTGCATCCACGTATGTGTGTGCATGTATGTGTGCACCGATTGGACATTGTCCATACTAAGTATGTGTCCGTCAGCGAGTACTCTCAAGCTCTGGGACGACTACAGGCCACGCAGCGATGCATCGCAATACTTGCGCGTGATGTTACGTGGAAAGTAGCCTGCTTTGGTCCATGTTCGTGCTGGATGTTGAGAATCCGAAGGTTGTGGGTGGGTGTCTTCCTTCCTTCCTTGCGAAGAGCAGCTGCTTCAAGCTTATTCCAACGAACGAAGCTGCTTCTCTTCCTCAACACACACACCACAGACAGCAAGTGAGTCTTGTTACTACCGCCGTGTCCTGCTCTGCCATTGCCACTGCTCTTGAAATGCTCCCATGCACCCGCTCGATTCGACTCTGCCAACGCACTGGCCCCAATGCACCTGCTGCCCTCGAACGACGAACTGCGAACTGCGGAAAGCGAACTGCGAGTTGAACAAGCGGACATACCTTGCAATGTCTCGAGAACAGCAGCTGTTAGGAGATGAGTGGATATCGGATAAGATGAGTTACCCCTGGCCCCCAACACAAGTGCCTACATACACCGAAAGGCTGGAGGATGAAAGGCATAATGAGTTGGTTTGGTCTTCAAGTTGCAGGCTCTCGTGGCCGCCGCTGTTGATCAGGTTGTCAGTCGTTCCATAAGTTGCAGGCTCTCGTGGCCGCCGCTGTGGTTCGGTTCAGCTGTACAATTTCTAAGTTGCGTGCTCTCGTGGCCGCCGCTGGAGCCACTCACAATGTCCTTGATATCCATTCATGTCTGATGGTTCGAAGGAGATTGCTGGATCATCCACGTTCGAATGCTGAAGTGGAAGAATCGGACTGACTATGTGCTAGAGAATCTTCGCTACAACCCCCTCTTCTCCAGTCGTCGAGGCCATCTCAAGCTTTCGACTCTCCATATCTTCGTTTCGCCGTTCTATCATCTGGCAGTCCAGCTCATGGCTCCAGGAGATCTGCATCGTAGCTCCACGTCTTGATTCAGTTACACCGTCCTTGGTCTTCTAGGCTGGGCAAGGCAGAATGGGTTTGCTAATTCATACTAGGTGTACTCACGAAGCACCAGAGCAGAGCAGAGCAGGGCATGGCATGTCCCATAGGATTCTATGCTGACATGAATTTATAGAATGGCCAAATCAAATAAGAATCGTGGAGCTGCAGTTGGTGAGAACAGTATGATGATGCACTGAAGGAGGTAGAAGTATAGTAACTTACAGTGGTTATAGAAGCCCCAAAGACTGAGGAGGCGAAGGCGAAGGAGAGGAAGCGTATGTGACATCTATTGTGGTCTCCAATCATACTGGGCAGAACTAATGTTGTACAATAGGGCAATATGACCGCAAGCAGAGGAAGAAGGCCGCCGCCGACGCCAGCAACAACAACAACAGCAGCAACAACAACAACGACGACGACGAGGACGATGACGATGGAGTGCGGCCCGTGCCTGGACCGCCAATCGATGATCCTGTCGAGGTTGGGGAGAAATCTCTAAGCCCTTCAGGGGAGATTGGAGAGTCGCTTGACTCTGGCTGCGATAATGCGGCCCGGTCTGGGCCAGTGCCATTTGCTGACCCCTTCGCTGCTTTTTTTTCTGGCATGAACATTGTCCAAACGGACAACATTAGCTTCCCGGCGCTGCCGCCTGCACCAGAGGAAAAGAATGTGCAAGACTTGATCCCGACTCGTATTTGTAACTCTCCAGCTACGCGCAATATTTTGGACGACCGACAGCTTCACAACATTATCCTTCAACATTTTGGACGCATTAATGGACAAATACCACTACAAAGTATCTCACAAATTATGATCGGATCAAATCTAGATTCGACTGATAAGGCATGGCGAAAACGAGTCCAATATGTTTTAAACAACAGTCCAGAGACATTTCCAAAAACCACTTCTCGCGGGACGGCCTACTACTCTCTCGCGCCACAGCGCTAGAGCACGAGGGTCACAAGATTCAGGTACAGCCGGAGAAGCGACATCGCAATTGTGCAAAGCCACCGCGGAAAAGCTGCGATCGATCTTATCTCGGGTGCCTGTGATAAGTAGCCCTTGTTGGGTGCGACTTATGGAGACGAGAGATAAGAAAAGCACAATTCGAGATAAGCAGAACGCCTCACCCGCCCCACACCATCCCACGCCCGTCTCGAGCTGGACGAACCCCAAGGCCCCGCAATAACTTTCACCCGCACTTTTGGCACCTGTCGAACAGCAAGATGCCATTCCATTCGCTGCAGCGCCCCTTCACACCCAGACCAGCGCCACGTTGCTGATCGGAGACTAACTGCGGGCGTGTTGGTGCATGTCCTTCTCCGCCGTGCTGGGAGTGCCTGTGCTGTGCCGCCAACGCAGATAACGAAAAACGCCAAATTTACCGCATTCACACCCGGAGAACACTGATCTCACTTGGCCTGGGGGATGATTTGCGCCATATCCCTGCGCCAGCTTAGCCGTGCGTCACTGTGCTTGACCGCGGAAGTGCACATTACGCCCCTTTGAGGCACGATATATAACAACTGCGCTTCGTATTTGGTTTGTCTTATCTGCAAGCAGCCAGCTACAAGCACCTCTCCCTTTCATCTATCTCGGTGAGGTCTACCAGATACCCTTGTCGACTTCGCAGACGCTGCAGCACAATTCCCCGGATCTTCAACATGGGCTTCGCAGTGAACAAGCTCTGGGCGGCGCCCGAACTCAACCCATACAACAAGAAGGCGAGGTCGATTCCGGTCTTGAACCCCGCCAACCAGTATGGACGTGTCTTCTTCTTTTCGTGGATGGGCTTCTTCATCGCGTTCTGGTCATGGTAAGTTAGCTCTCCAATCGGTACGACCCCACAGTTGCTTACAAGTTCCCCAGGTACGCGTTCCCGCCTCTGGTAAGACTACATCATACTCGCATTGCGCATCATGTGACGTATATTGACTCTGTAATAGCTAAGCAAGAGCATCAAAGCGGATATGCACTTGTCGCAGAACCAGATTGCCAACTCCAACATTATCGCTCTCACGGCTACACTGCTTGTTCGTGCCTTTGCTGGCCCCATGTGCGACCACATTGGCCCTCGGAAAACCTTTGCGTACTTGCTCTTCATCGGTGCAATCCCGACCGCGCTTGCGGGTACTGCCCACAATGCCATGGGATTGTACTTTATTCGATTCTTCGTTGGTATCCTTGGAGGCACATTCGTTCCTTGCCAGGTCTGGACCACCGGCTTCTTCGACAAGAACGTAGTCGGAACTGCCAACGCTCTGGTCGGAGGTTGGGGTAACTCTGGTGGCGGTATCACCTAGTACGTGCTCGCTATATTGTTCTGGTTCATTGACTAACCGCTCCCAGCTTCGCCATGCCTGCCATTTACGACTCCCTGAGGTCTAAGCAACACTTGACCTCCCACGTGGCGTGGAGGGTCTCTTTCATCGTCCCATTCATCCTGATTACCGCTGTTGCCCTGGGTCTTTTGCTCCTCACTGACGACACACCCACCGGCAAATGGGCCGACCGTGGCGCCGTCATCCAAGCTGCACCCATCTCTCACCAACACCACCAGTCCGTCGTTCCCACTACTGGAGGTCTCGACGATAAGCCCGCTACTGCCGGCTCCATCTCCTCTGGCGACGAGAAGAAGCACGTCACTCCCCAGCATGGCGACGTTGAGTCGGCTACTGGCGACGTTCAAGTCATCGACGGCTACCAGCACGAAGTCGTCCAGAAGCCCACCGTCAAGGAGGCAATGAAGGTCATCCTGTCCCCACAAACAGCTATGCTCGCTTTCTGCTACTTCAACTCCTTCGGTGCCGAGCTCGCCATCAACTCCATCCTTGGCGCATACTACCTCAAGAACTTCCCCTACCTCGGCCAGACACAATCCGGTCGCTGGGCAGCCATGTTCGGTCTTCTCAATGTTGTCACTCGCCCGCTTGGAGGCTTCATTGCTGACAGGATCTACGTCGCGACGAACGGCAATCTGTGGGCAAAGAAGTTGTGGATCAACTTTGTCGGCGTCGTTGCTGGCATCATGTGCATCATCATCGGCAAAGTCAACTCGCACCACCAGGACACCATGATTGGTCTCGTTGCCCTGATGGCCATCTTCCTTGAGGCGGGTAACGGCGCCAACTTTGCGCTTGTACCGCATGTTCATCCTCACGCTAATGGTAAGTCTTCCATGCTTTGTTATACACTCTGAGCCATCACTGACTTTCATGACAGGTATCCTTTCTGGTATCATCGGCGCAACAGGAAACTTCGGTGGTGTCATCTACGCCATCATCTTCCGATACAACCACACCGACTACGCCAAGGTGTTTTGGATCATTGGCATAATGATGATCATCATGAACCTCATGTTTGTTTGGGTCAACCCCATCCCCAAGGGCCAGATTGGTGGTCGCTAAGTCGGGGTTTCCGATGTTATGTTATGATTTGTTTTCAAAAGCGCGAACACATGATTTTGAGATACCTTAGAGCTGTCGCCTAGCTTTGCACAATTTTAATCTGTTATACTTCATGACGCGTTCGCTGGAAGGCTGTGCTGGGCGCCTGAATCCTGAACTTAATCGAAAGTGCATCGTCGTGTCCCAGGCTATTGTATCACATCTTAAGACAAGTCTTATTACTCCATCTACTGCACTCCAAGAAACTTGGATATTTTCCATCGCAGATCAGGCCATAAGATTCGAGAGCGATAGCAAGGCGTCCTATTTGTTTCCATCGACGCGAGCCGACCAAGTATCGGCACTTCCCCAGAATGACTCACAGCCAGTCCAATCACAAAAGTCTACACGTCTGAGCCACGATTCGTAAGAGGAGGCCAAAAGTGTATAGACTCATGTTCCTCTAGAGTCGGAGGCGAGACAAAATCATACTATGCGCCCACCAAAGCGGCCATTTTCTCAGCAATCAAACAAGAAGATATAACACGAACCGATATAATGCTAGGGCCAAAGATCAAAACTTCGGCTGCTCTTCGCATACGATACCGAAATATGGCGTCAACGCCGAGTCCTCTAATCGCCCTTCCCAGGGAGGTTCGAGATATCATTCTTAGCCATGTATGCGAAGATATCACAATCCCCTTCCTCTGGCGGGCATATCCAGACCCAGATCTACCGCCCGACATCGCACCCATAACTATTCACTCCGCGCCCGTCCCAGCCGTGTATCTGACCAACCACCAACTACACGCCGAGTATAGCCAACTAACCAGGAACTGGAAATTATCTGCGATAGCCGATCTCGACATCTCGGCCGTGGGCTGGCTGCAAAACGACGAATTCTCCGAAGACAGCGTCGTCCGAAAACCTGCAGTGTTCCGACTCCTTACGGAAGTGACGATAATGATACGTTTCGCACGCCAAGCGTCGCGAACCTCCACCTCTCCCACAAACATACCATGGGAGGCGCACATCGACCCCTTACTCTTTGCGCTAACAGTCCAAGCCCCCCGTCTCGAGATAATGAGACTGGTCTTTTACCAGTACCAATCCGGCGCACTGTCGCACCGCTTCCTTGCGGACCAGGAGTTCTACGACGACTTCGATACGGAGAATGCGGATCGCTTTTTCGAGCCGTTTCCGCCACTTCTGCGTCTCGCGGACATGGATATGGCTTTGGTCAAGTCTGGTGAGGGATTCAAAGTTGGTTTTAGCCACGTGGAGAGGCCGCAACGGAGGGATGGGGCGGGCGGCGGCGGGGTGTGGAGGGCGGGGGATGAGAAGGAAATATATCATAGAGTGACGAGGTTGGGGGCAAGTTTGTATAGGAGGAGTTTTGGGGACGGTAGCAAGGGGGAGGGGGCAGGGAAGCAGGAAGAGGAGATGATTTTGGTCACGAACGAAGTGGTAAAAGCACCGAAAATGGCGAAGAAGTATCCCGAGGAGGTGTTGGGGTTGATGGAAGGATGGGAAAGGAGTTTTGCGAGACAATTTGAGGCGAAGATGAAGGAGTGGATTGATGATGCTTGGAGGCGGATGTAGATGGTTTGGACAGACAGCCTAGGGCTGATTCCGCACTTTTCCCTTTAAATTCCTGCGGGTCCGGAGCTTTAGGGGTGGCAGGTCTTGAGGCGTTAGTGAGTAAGACAAATATTGTACGAGAGCTGACTGATTTCGCAAGCTTGCACTGCCGTTTCGATGCAGAAGGAATGGCTTGTCTAGTGCACGAAGGATTTCGGATCGACAGGGTTCGAAAATGAACAATGCTTAACGCGGAAGCTTGAGAGTTTGAAACGATGCCCTGTTGCGAGGATCTCGGTACTGTACTGGAGATATGATTGTGCATCTTGGTGGTCGTGGTGCACTTCGGTACCTATATTAGGGCACCAGATATTCAGGAGACCAGTACCCCGCTCGTGGGAGCGGACAGTACGATGATCAAAAGGCCCTATGGCCAGCAGACCTGTCGGACAAACATCCTCTATTCCATTATTGTGTATTGCACCCTCTGTTGGATGTTTGATGCTCGCCGGACGAAAGTTGCGGAGATTTCCCAGGCAACCGCGGCACGGACGACCTCAGCAACACCATCGTTAACTCAACCTACAGACCTAAGATAAATAAAAAAATAGTCGTATGATTACTCGAACATACGACAAGCCGCAATATGGACCCGCCACGATGTACATTTCTCGAGGTCCCGCGCGAAATCAGAAATCGTATATACCACCATCTTTTCCGACAACTAGATTTCGACTGGGATCGTAGCGACGGCGTGACGCTTAGAGGCGCACTTGGGGACGAACAAATATTCGAGCCTGTTCCTGTTCGTCTGCGAAGGTGTCCACTGCCACACGTGTTCCGCATCCATCCCCGCATTCGGGAAGAGTACTACGAAGAGTGCGTAGAGAACCTAGAAGCCGTTATCGACCCAACACTACACACCCTGGAGTGGCCGCTTTTCGATGCGCATCCCAAGTCGAACGCGATCAGCGATGCTGTAATCTCTCGCGTCCGACATGTCACCATCTTCCTCAAACTCCATGCGCGAACGACTTCCATGAATCTTGATTGGCAGAACCAACTCAACCTCTTGCGTGCTGTCGCGACCAAAGCGCCTCAACTCAAGACACTGCGAGTTGCTATCCGCCAACAATACTATCTAGACTCGCCCACATTCAACGATGGAGAAGTTCCTTCCGTGCTCGTGCCAACTGCCAAGCGTCTCCAAGATGCCGATTCGACACCATTCTTACCAAGGGTTCCAACGAACCTGGACACCATGTCTCTAGTCCAGCGTGGAGAAGGCTATCACATCGGCTATGCCCTTACATACAAGCATATCCGCGTGGCCAAGCCGGTTGTTCCGACGTTCACGATTGCCGAACACGCCTATAGCATATCCCACGGTATTCGCAAGATAGGTGTATATCTATTCGCACAAGACGACGCTAATTACACGAAACGCATGTGGACTGAGAAAGAAGTAATTGCGAAGTATCCCCTTCGCAGATACCCAGCGCAGGTTCTTGCAAATGTGGCGCCAGAGAGAGCAGAGTTGCTGGCGAGGTTGCCGTACCAATTGACCGAGTATGTGGAGAGAAAAGGCGTAGAAGAAGTGAGCCGATGGGCGTGAGTGTGCAGAAACCTAGAATAGATGCGTTGTGGAGGTAGCGCGCAGATCAAATTAGCCTCACCATAAATGCGCAAAAGTTGTTGCATGCAAGGATCGAGGAAGTACTTGTGAGGATCTGCACTCGGTTGGTATGTTTTGCACTTTGCTAATGTTTGATTTGCATCTCGGTGTCGCTGATTCGTCAGACCCAATCAGGTTAGCTTCGCTATGTCCGTGCTTGTATAGACGTATATGAAGAGATGACAGGCGCCAGCATAATGTGCAGCCTACAATCCAGACATTAACAACTCAAGCAACATGTCCGGCCCAAATCTTCTTACTCTACCTCGGGAGATCCGTTCGATAATATACTCAAATCTTTCGAATTCTATTGCTCTCGACTGGGGATGGCGCAAGTTGCCATTCCCTCTCGATTCTTATGAGCTAGTACGTGTTAGTCGACCTGAAGCCCCAATTCCGAGTGTGCTCCTTTCCTGCCGGCAAATCTACCACGAGTATAGCCAGGAGAGGCAGTTCCGAAAGCCCGTATTCCTTGCATGTTTGCATGAACGACCCCGTCCATCGCCAATGGGAACCCCCACAAACCAAGAACGAATACAGCAAATGCTGTCGAGAGCAGACAAAGTGGAATTTATGGTCCAACGCATACCACAGACAGACCTGAGCCCAGAGATCGTTTGGCAAAGAGTCAAGAGTCTTACAAAGGCGATCCAGGCGCTGGCACCTGGACTGGAACGAATAGGCATCACTGTTCGAAGTTCTAGTAGCGGCCTGCCTGCACACTACATATCGAGAACTATGGGCTCTAGCAACTCAGCAAGCACGGGACTTGAGCTGCCGGCTTTTGTCGCAAAACTTCGCGCTCATGTTCAACAAGAATACGATGATGGTACACCTCACCGGTCCGCGAGTACCGCTTATTGTAAGCCACCAGGCCTGAAAGACACGGGGGTTGGTGAATGGTCTCTTGGGTGTGCGAAGGATGGCGTTACCGATGCGATTTCGGTGGAGTGAGGCCGGTGGGGTGACTAGGCAGTCTCACGGACCTACGAACTTGGCCGATATCGAGCGGACGATTGTGACCCCATCTTGCGACACTACGTGAATATTGGTGCTAGTCAAAAAGCCGAAAAGAAACTCGACGTGTCGAGGCGCACTTGAGTCTGGCTACTAATCACAATCCCTTTCTCATCCTTCGTCAGCGCGGATCTAGCCGGCCCGGCCAACTCAGATTCCATCGATATATTGCCTGGCCTTCGTCGGATATTGCGCAGATACCACCATGACTTCGACAAGTCGTCACCTTCTCACCATCCCAGTCGAGGTCCGATCGCAAATCTTGAGCTACCTCACCCACGAAGTAGAGTTTAGATGGCGGTGGAATTATTGGCCTTTGGGTGGCAACGCTGCAATCGCGACGATCCACTTACAGGCAGTGCCCTCACTCAACGTCATGCTGGCATGCACTCGCTTGTACGAAGAGTCTTTGGCATCGTGCGACATGAATCGGCTGTCCGTTGAAATCGATCTGGCTCTTGACAACAGTGGTACCTACGTAACCGAAAGCGCCCGAGATCAGGCGATCAATGGGGACATACTTCCGCGCATAGTCAGGGCTACGATCCACGTCGCAGCTGAGGTTCGAAGCCAAAGTCTTTATGACCACATATGGTTCAACATCTCCGTCCTCAGCAAGGCATTGGCTGCTCAATCTCCGAATCTGACGATGGTGAGAGTCATCGCCATGGACACAACAGACACTCAAGACACACAGTATCACCAAACTAAGGTCTCTGCTGGGTTTGACCTCTTCGGAGCATCATCTAAATCTCCGTACGAGGAACTAGCGGGTCTGCCACTACATGAACAGGCGGTTGGCAGCAGCTGTGAAGCAGCAGCACGAGATGGCCTTCGACTGGAGGGTGACTGTGCCAAATCTA
The DNA here is from genome assembly GCA_001644525.1 of Phaeosphaeriaceae sp. SRC1lsM3a. Classification (NCBI taxonomy): domain Eukaryota; kingdom Fungi; phylum Ascomycota; class Dothideomycetes; order Pleosporales; family Phaeosphaeriaceae; species Phaeosphaeriaceae sp. SRC1lsM3a. The sequence continues at coordinate 935,638 of KV441718.1, forward strand.
TGTCCGCGGTGGAAGAGCGTGGTGGGGAAGGGATTTTTGTTTGGACATATCGAATGACGGCGCATTGACATGAAACCTGCAGGACACGGATCTTCACCTATACGGATGATAGGAAATGCTCGAGGTGTAGCTCGGCACTGCTCAGGCTATATAGTTGTGCATCGCAGAATCCAACCAAGGAACGCTCAGAACCGTTGCCATACTTCGCGAACATAGGTCTTTACCTTCACCTTGCAAACAGATCTCGCAACTCATTTACCAACACTTGGCCCGTGCTGCACAACACCAAGATACCGTTTTACTTGCTTGGCCGTAGTCATGCCATCTCACTCTAAGATACAACACCACGGCAGGGCGCGAGTGCCGCTTACTTGCGCATTTGTGCTCCACACCATGGCCTCAACTAGAGCGAATTTGCTCACACTACCGCAGGAAATTCGCGATGATATTTACGGCTATCTGCACCAGAAATCGAGAGTATTTTACCGCTTTTCTGCCACTCACACATTATTTGCGCGAATCGAGAACGCCACGTTGCTGAGCGTACAGCTTGTACATTCACAACTACGAAACGAGTATCGGTCGGCGGCCTGCTTTCGGAAGAGCCAAGTTGGTGTTGGGCTTCAACCCTGCACACGTGGATCGGTCCAAAGAGAAGTCGATTTCGCTCGAGGCAAAGCAATGCTTTGGATTGTTCAGCATGTCACGTTTTTAGCCGACTTAACTCCAGCATCGCGACTTTCGTCCACAGACTACGACGCCATCAAGCACATCATGTCGGTGTGCCTGAGACTCGACTCATTGCGATTGGTTTTCAGAGAATCACTGAGTATACACCACCATACAGACCTGGCTCGCGTACTCAGCACCAGACTGAGTGATCTTTACCCAGAAGTCGCTACACCGCAGCTTGAGATCAATAGAGTCGTTGCCTTGAGACGCCGAGCCTGTGGCTTCCAGGTCGGTCATCCGAAACGTTTTCCGCAAGGCAATCCCCAATGGAAGAATGCTCTATGGCATCAGATCTACCGTATTGCGGTATACCTGTATGCTTTGGACGGCGCAGAACTCATTCCAGGAGTATTCAAGGATCTTCTACCTCCAGTCCTCGGTCGACCTTATCCTCCGATTCTGCTGGCCGACCTCTCGAAGCACGAAAGACAAAGGATAGAAGGTTTTGCGACGCGGGTCTTCCAGTGGAAGGTATTGTGGAATGACAATGCCGCCTAAAGCATGCAAATACATGCAGAGCTTCAAGCTAGGACAGGATGTTGAGGGTATAAGGGTCAACGCCTGCGAAACTTGCCTTGCATTCCAAGAGGTGGCGACCGTTATAGCCGATGAGGAGAATAGAGTGGTAAGCGGACCGCGTGTGTGACGGGCAGTGGATCGGGCAAATAATAGCGGACCATCGTCTCCGTTCGTTCGAAAGGGATACCAAAGCAGTCATCGGGGTATCCTTGGGTTACTACGTGTTCCTGCGCATGTAGCCACAACGCTTCAATACGAGGTGTAACAACATAAATACTAAGTTACATTCTCATCATGCATTCAAGTGACTCGTATCCTGATCCTTCTGTACCTTTGCTTATTTATAGACCACTACAGCAGCGCTAATCCAGGTATGGCTTTAGCTCGGTTATTACCCCAGCTCGCATGAGGCGGCGATGACAGACAAACTCCTCCTTAAATACTTGTTCCTCCAGCGCAGACTTTCGACGCATATTACAGATAGTTTCAGCTTGATCCACGTCAACCGAAACTTTTTCTTTGTTCCCATCTTTCGCAACCTCCCGTCTCGTACCTTCTGCATCATGACACCATCCAATGCCCACCTCCTCCAAATTCCCCGCGAGATAAGAGATCAAATATTGTCTTATCTTGAATATGACCATGATGTTCCGTTTCCGTGGACCTGGACGAAAAGTCGTAAACGCCGGACAGTCTTTGAAATCACTCTGCCCAACGCGCCTCGATTGAGCGTGTTACTGACGTGTTCGCGCTTGTATGAAGAGTACATGCAGCAGTCTGTAAATAAGAGCATGGTCGTTCGCTGGGATGGTGGCGTTAAGAGACGTGTAAGAGGAAAAGCATTAGAGAAACACCCAGAGTACAAAAAGGCCTTTAGTCGCGTCGAAAACATCACATTCGTCATTGATCTGGGCGGTGAGGAGGGAAGAATACCTTGGCTCGAGAATCGGAAACTTGACCACCATTTATTAGCAATGTGCATCGAATTCTTCAAATCGCACACCTCACGACTGTCCTCTGTCATCGTAATTTCAAGAAAATGCGCGGTGCAGGATGCCTGGCACCCATGGCAGCCGAATGTTGTTGGCACGATGCGACCAGGGCAGACAAGTACAGGACGAATCACGGATACCCTTGGGGGTCTCCAACTTGTACGCTTAGGTCGTGCTATGTGCTTGTATAGCAACATCGACGACAGGTATTGGAGGAGATCATCAGCTAGTGTCAGGAACTCTATCTATCAGCTCCAAATGCGGTACTACGCCAGCGATTCTCATACGATATTGCACCCGGCACCAGAACAGGCGCAAGCGCAATTCAAATCCTACACCATTGAGACCAAAAGTAAATCTGTGGGCGGGAAGCGCAAGCCTTTAGAGAGGCATGAGATTCTGGCAATTGATGAAGTCGCATGCCGTATGTGGGGTTGGGAAGAGCTCAGAGGTGAGGATGTATACAAATCGAAAGAAGTGCTGCGCGTAGTACCTGCCGTGGACAATGAACCGCCGGACGTGGTCTCAAGGGCAGATCAAGAAGATGGGGAAGGCTCTGATCATTACTTCGATTGGGATGAGATTATGCTGGACGCGAGAGATGGCAACGACATTTAGATGGAATGCAACGGAGTGCGCACTATCTGGAGAGCTCTGTTACCGGAAGGATTACATGAAGTCGTATTCATATCTCGCAGCGATACAAAACACCACGATTGTTTAGAGTAGGACGACTCAAGAAGGCGAGACAAGATTGAGCCTGTACATAGACAATGTTGGCGTTTAGTAGGTGTATGGCATCAAAGTGGTGGAACGAGGGCTTTGGGCGGGGCAGATGAGAGTGGCTATGCTCTGGCGCTAGTGGTACCAATTCGGCCTAGTGCTGACTTTTGCACTTTCGCTCATCATCCCATCTTTTGCACTCTGCATCCGAAAACTACATAATCAGACCTCGACGCTCTGCTTCCATCGTAGCTGCATCATGCAATTTGTCTCCATATTTGTGCCTCCTCTTTCTCTTCGACACCTGGCCTACCACTGCTTTCTAGGCATATATGTGCATTAGAATAGAGATCCTCCGCAAACAGCCTGATTCCCTAGTTTTGCACTTTGGTGCCATCTAGGATGAAAAGTGCATAACACGCAATCGAAGCTGGTGTTTAACGTCGCATTGGATCACGATTAAAAACGTCGTCACAAAAACTAGATCTGTCGCAGGCTGCAGTATTGCTAGATACTTCACTAGCCGGTGCAAGATGACAAAAGATTGGGATGCCGTACAAGATGAGATTCGTGAGCTCTCCTTCGTCCAAAAGAAGTCCCTGGAGGAAGTGAAAGAGTTGATGGAACGTAAGCACAAGTTTAGAGCATCGTTAGTGTTGCCCGCAGACACACCTTCAAATGTGGCCATACTGACAAGAGTCAGAACAAGAGCATACCGTATGAAGCTGAAAGAATGGGGATTGATGCGTCACAAACCACGAAGGGCGGGCGTGGCAAAGCATGATGGGAAAGAGACAAGTACTAGTCCCTCTCAACAGGATGAAGAGGAGCGAAGCGAAGAAGGATCGAACGCAGCCATCGAACCAATGTCGATCGATTCCACGTCCGAGGATACAACACCACGCGCGAGTGAAGCATGCCAACCTTCCTCGTACCAGCCCCAGCGAGAGGCTCTCTGCGATGAGCATGGAAGATGGCGCCTTGCTCCAGTGCAAGAGCTTCCTGAAGCGTTACCGACATTCATGGGTTTGCTTGGTCAGCCGAGAAAGTAAGCCACACAATTTTACTTTTGCAGTAATATATACTAACTTAGATCTAGCTTGGAGCCGACCGTTGATCCGTGGTCTGCAGCATCCACACAAGCTACTGATGCTGTGATGTTGATGCTTGGCGCCATCCTAGAGAATGACTGTATGCTGCTCGAAAAGCTCATCCTGGAACATGGTGATCACATCAATGATCCCGTAGGTATGCCATTTGAAATGCCCACCAGTCGATTCTTCGGACATCCGGCGATGAATCAAATGGTTATAGGGCAGCACCCAGGGCAGACCTTGCTAGATATTGCTTGCGGAATGCCTTGTGGTCCTGTGATTTGGGTGTTGCTTTCGTTCGACGCAAAAGGTAGCAGGCACCCTCTCGGAACGGATCTTGCGCTTCACAACGCCATTAAGAATGGAAGGCCTCATACGGTGCAATGTCTTTTGCGTCCAGGTCGGTCAGACGTCAACGGTGTTCCGGGAACCACATGGAAACCCCTTCTTCAGGCTGTGTTCTGGAACCATCCTCCGATCGTGAGCATCCTCATTCGTAAAGGTGCAGGGCTTGAAGACGCGGGGCTGTCACCTCGAGGCTCGGGCTACCAAACAGCGCTACAGCTTTGCTTGGACCGTCGCGCTGCCGAATACTCTCAGGACTTGATCAGGGACAAATCCAACCAGATCTTAGCTCACTTACTCGAAGCTGGGGCGAACATCCATGTCGCGCCACCTGCAGGGTCTACTGCGACGGCTTTTGAGATGTTCATTCAGCCGTGGCAGACAACGCCATTCTGGGCGTCGAAGCTCACGGTCCTAGAGATCGAATGTCTTCGCAAGTTTGTTATTGGTGGTGCAAACATCCATACCACTTTTGAAGGCTGCCCTTGTGGATCGTTACAGCAACAGTCCTTTGAACATCAAATCCTCTGGCACTCTACCCCAGATATAGCTCGAATGGTCGTGGATAATATACCGGCCAACGCCCTGGCCACTGGGTCCAGTCTTTTCCATGAAGTTCTCGGGTCATGCCAGCACGCCAAGCGACATCCTGCGGACACCCTACGCGACATCGAAGCTTTGCTGCAGAGGGGAGCGGATCCAAATTCGCCCGATGCGCATGGTATAACGCCTCTCCGGAAGTGTATCGAGCAATGCCCAGCTGTGGACCTTGTCGCGCGCCTGCAGATGCTGCTGGATCGTGGCGCGGATCCTGAAGCTGAAGATCGTGATGGTGTCCAGCCCTTTGTTCTTGCTGCGCGCACGTTCGAAGAGCCCCTTCTGTCTGAAGTTATGCAGCTTCTGGTGAGCAAGATGCGTGGACGCTACACCAGAGCTGTTGATGGTGTCGCTCGTGTGTGGAGCTCTAAGCACTTCCCAATCAGCGACAACCAGTCGTACGAGCAAGTTATGTCTTCAGCTCGTAGCACAGGAGATTTCAGGCTTGAGACGCAAGACATGGTCCCGGAAGATATCAAAGAGGCCTTTCTGCGGGCACACTTCACTGTTGTGAGCAAGAACTTTCTCGACACCATGACTCGTGTTGCAAAAACAAGAATGCTCATACCTCGAGATAAGGAGGAAATCGTGTGGATCACTGGCATGCGTCAAGGTATTGATCTGCCACAGTATCGCTTCGACCAAGAACTTGTTGTTGCTTTACTTGATCCGCAGCCGATGATCGAGATTCCATCTCAGTCTCTCGACCCAGCGAGCGTCGGTCCGGACCATGAAGAGCAAACAGACAGCGCCGCAACACAGTACGAAGCGTCTACTTCGACAGCCACGAACACTGGAAACGTTGCACCGCCGCTGCCTCATCGCGCTCAGTGGCAGTTCAACCCAGACAGCTCCGCCACATCACCGCCACGTCCGAGAAGCCGCACGAGGTCACAATCGCCGGCATACATCATGCCTTCTACAACGCTTATACGCTGGCGCGACCCTGAAGGCCCATCAAAACCAGGCGATTTTGAAAAAGCATGTCTCTCGGTTTTGCAGTACAAATGCGACACTTGCAATGACGGCGTGCCGCTGACCAAGAAAGAACAAGAAAGACACGGCATAGAGCATACGCACACTAGTGCTTGCAATAACGCGTTTTGCGAAAGGAGGTTCTGCGCCCTGAAAAAGAGGGGCTGCCAGGATCACCTCTTTATGGGAATCGTATGAGAGGGTGCGTCTAAGTTTTAGCTAACGGATCCAGATGTGCTCCTCACTCACATATGTCTGTCAGTATCTTGGTACTTGAATTGATTCAACGTTGTGGTGGCATTATGACGGGTGCATGATACTGCGGCGTCACAAGACACACTACTCCGCATTCCAGGCATCCATTCCGATGAGGGTTACACATCAGAATCCTTCCATGAATTCATGGCAAAGGTGGACGAGAGCACGACCACCGTAACAGTTCGCAACAGTTCCTGCAAGAGAAAAACCATGCTTCTGACAAGCTTGCTTTGTTTATCATCTGTGGCCGCCGCCATATCACCGCAATTGAACGCAGACTTCAGTCTGGCGAGGCGCCAAGATTCCAGCCTTAGTCTCGCTGCAAGTTCGCAAAGCATTTTTCTGCCATGGACGTCATCCTTCTCAAGATCTTCGAGCACTCCTCCCAGTATCCGTGGGAGTATTTTTGGCCGCCTTCAGACTTTCCTCGTCGACACAAGTACCACCCACGTTATTGTTACCGCATCGCTTGTGCCAGATATCAAGCTCACGACTCAAAATCCGGCAGGATGGGAGTACTTGGCCAGCAAGGAAACATTGCTGATTGGTAGATTCGCCACACTGGACATCACCTTCTACAGTACGACCAGAAATACCAGAGCTGTGAGTCGCGTGTCTGTCCTCGTTGCTACAAAGGCATTCAAATGTCCTGGCTACGATGAATCCGTCGACCACGGCATATGCCCTGCCAGTAAGCTGCGTGTCAAAGGTACCCCTCGTCTCAACAACGTCTATTTGGGCGTCGGCTTTGGTCGCGACGACGCTGGTAGTGATGCGTCGCTCAGCACGGCATCACACAATGCCTTCCTTAACGTAATCAGCATCAATGGAGCGAATGCTTCGTCCTTGAGAACAGGGTACACTGTATCGAGTCGAGGCGTGCAGCTCGGCCTAACGCCCAACAACACCGCGGGCGCAGTCTGGACACCTCTTCGCAAATTAGCAGATCCGGATCCAAGAGCATGGGCTCTTCCGCAGGTTTCCTTCACAATCGACAACTCGAGCGAGCCTGTGCAAGCTGAAGCACTCATCGACACAAGCGTGACCCAGATGTACATTCCGTCCGTACCACAAGTTTTCTTGCCGAATGTTGCGGTGAACAGCGCGGTGCAGCATGTCAAGGCTGGAACGAAACTGACATTTGCGTTTCCCGACTTCAAGAGTGGGGTTGCAGGATATGACTTCGTGGTTGGCGATGGAGGATTTCCAAGCCAGCCAAGCGCGGTTGTGCCAGTGGACGACCGAACGACATCTTTTGTGAATCTGGGCAGGAATTTTCTGTTTGGGTTTGAAATGCTGTATGATGCGGTTGGAGGGAGATTTGGATTGATCTGCGCAAGGTGTGTGTAAGTCTCGGGAGGGTCTGGGCTCCAACGGACGGGCTGGGAAATAGAATAACATCATGATATACGCTTCAAGACGCTTACGAGAATGTTTGTACTCATAAAATCACATGGCGTTTCAACTGAACAACCCAATCACGCCGCTGCCTCAACAGGCTTGACACCGACCTCCACCATCTCCGCCTTCTCGGGCAACTCCTCCTTATCTACCACATCGGTCAGACCAAGATACTTCAAGTTCGCAGCCCAGCCCAAATCATCACCAAAATAGTTCTGCATGACTTCTACGCCGTACTTCATTCCATTCGTCGGGTCGTATGTCAAGCATTGCTTGCCAACAGCAAGGCCGATGACCGCTGCCCACGCAGGCAGTTCTGTCAATGTATGCTTCTCTGCATCATCCTCGAGTTCCGCGTTCAAGATTGAGGCATAAATGTTCTGCGCCGCGGCTTGACCCATGACTGTTGCGCTGCCTGCGCGCTTGATGCCGGACCAGGCGATGACGTCTCCGACGCCATAATGTGATGATGCATTGGGGATATTGTCTTTGAACATGAGAGATTGGTGGACCATGATTTCCTTGTCGTCGTTTAAGCAAGCTTCTGGAAGGACGTCGGTTGTTGGTGTGCCTTTCTTAGTGGAGTCGATGACAAAGTCGGCTGTGATGATGTCGCCGTTGGCGAGAGTGACATTGTACTGGCCATTTGACTGCTCAGCGATTGATGCTCGGCTACCGAGAACAAGCTCGACGCCTTCTTCTTCGAGAAGCAGACGTGCGCGGTCTTTGACGTCTGAGGGGAGGGGCTCGGAGGAGAGGACTTCGGAGCGGGAGTGGACGAGCGTGACGCCGATTTGTGGGTAGTGGTTCTTGATCTCTGCTGCGAACTCTACACCGACTGCACCTGCGCCGATGACTACTACTCTTCTACTTGAGTACTTGGCTGGGTCGTTGCCTGTAATCTTTTCGATGAATGATGCGCCGTCTTTTAGGTATTCTTCGTAACTGCCTGACTTAGGCACAGCAGGCCAATGTCTCCGTAGACCAGTCGCCATGACAAGATAGTCGTATGTCTGTCGTTGCGTTTGGCCATTGCGATCACACCACTCAGCAACCTTGGCCTTAGGGTCGACTTTCTTAACGCTGCCATGCTTGAAATGCAAATTGGACTGCTTAAGTTCGTTCAAGCGGCTGAACCTTCTCCACATATGACTTGTGTACTTAGATGTGGTATGTGCAAGTGGTGCGCCTACGGAGTGGACTAAAGTGTACCCCTGTCAGTACTAAGGCTTCATGCATTGTGACGATGTGGATCGACAGGTGTCAAGGCAAGAAAAACCTCGGCTAATGTGGGGTGGATTACGCACAGTATCCATCGCGCTCATCGATGACGGTAATCTCAACTCCTCGACTGCTTCTTGCTCCTTTGAAGTCTGGACCTGGGTACACAGGTTGTCTTGCTTTGCCTTGTGCATATTCAAGAAGGTTGATGACAGCGGAGATACCGCCGTATGCACAACCGACGACAAGAACACGGTGAGGATTTGAGAGAGTAAGGTTTCCAAAAGCGTCTGTCATGTTTGGAAGTCTCATCATGGGATATAATTATTTTCAAGGTAATAAGATGTCGAAGGATGGAGGAGGAAAGCGTGGGATGAGATGATCTGATAAGATTGGCAGCCCTGCATACTTATTGCCAGAGGCAAACCCCTACCGACATCGGAAATCACGCGCTCTCAATCCACTTCGCTAATTACGGCATTTGAACACGATCCACTGTCGACAGTGAGCCGTGTGGAACATCGCCTGAAGGACGTCATTGGACGGTAGATGCTGGCGTTATCAGATCCGCCGAAAATTTTATCTGATCTCCTCTCTAGCTCACTTGGCCAATTTTGAGCCCCACCGCCGAGTCTTGCACGTGAACAACGGCCTCCATGCTACCTTCGCGACACAACTTTAAATCCTGGAAAGGGAAGTTTTAGACTGGATATGATCGTATCCGTCTAAACCTCCTGTACATGATGATGCGGCACGGGGCCAAGCCCGTACCTGCATCGCCTCAACCTCATTGCTCGCCTGATTGCCTCTACGAGGTAGTTGTCGTACGATCGATTTCGTTTGAAAATCCGCAACAAAATCTGGCCTGCAAATACACGAATTCTTGAAACACACGCATATCGTTGCTTTATGACTCCACAGATCACAAACTCTACAATCAACCCCATGCGCGGCTCCCTAGCCACTGCGGATGAGTTGAACTGGGCTCATTACGATGTAACGTCGCACTCAAGATCTGGAACGAAATACTACATTCTATGAAATACCACGCACATGGACTACCTTGCACTTCCATGAATGCTTCAAGTTATTTAATACCACGGCTCGATGTCCGGACCACGAGCCGGGCCAAACCACCTTCGACGACGCTTGTGTACGCGTAGTCATGGCCCAAAAACTACGGGCTTCGTTGCGCTGGACGGCCAGTGAGATGATGCCAACCTTCTCGTAATTATAATCATGTCTTATTCCCTCATAGCTACGGACGTCCTCCATTCGCTGTTCGCGCTTAGCGCACCCGAACGTGGCTAAACAATTACCTAGTTCAGCATCTAGTCGCTTCCGCCGCATTTAGTCCGAGATCGTGGACGCCTTAGTCCTACAATCAGAGGGCCACAGAAGTTTGATCTGACCATAGTAAAGCATACCACATATATACTGTTGCGTCAGTGGACTGACCATGATGTTTACTGTACTGTATTCTCAACATGGTGGCATACTCAGCTGTTTTAGCATCCAATGCGCAGATTTCTACGCATATGAAGAAGCCGTTCGTCGCCCTCTTTGCTGGTGCGACGTCAGGAATAGGTGAAGTCACACTTACGACCCTCCTAAAATACGTGCCGCAGCCGAGAATCTATCTCTTCGCACGAAACGAAACATCGGCCGAGCGTGTCATTGCCAAGTGCCAGCAGATCAACCCGCAAGGACAATATACTTTTGTAAAAGCAGATTTAAGCTCCATCAAAGAGACGGACCATGCGTGTGACTTTGTCAAGAGCACAGAGGTATCAGTGAATCTGGTGGTCGTAAGTGCAGGAGAGATCAAATTGGGCAGCCGTAAGTTACGTTCCGCCGATGTGGAGGTCATCAGTGGCCTATCGTCCCTACGTTTCGAAAGCTTACCTCCACAGCTACCTCCGAAGGCCTGAACATTTTCATGGCAGCATCGACGTACTCACGCATGCGCATCATACAGCAGATGCTCCCACTTCTTACCACTGCTGCGTCATCAGGTGCGCTTGCTCGAGTAGTCGATGTCGCAGGCGGCACATACGAAGGCAACTTGCACGTTTCCGATATACCAGCCATGAACGTTCCATTTTCGCAGCTTAAGCCGCATGTATCAAGCTTGCACACTCTCGCGCTCGAGAGTCTGCAAGAAGAGGCGCCGGAAGTAAGCTTTGTGCATAATTATCCTGGCACAGTGTTGACCGAACTTCACAAAGACGTCGCTGGATTTCTCGGTCTGGTTTTTGGCATTGCTCTCCCGCTAGCTTATTGGCTTTTTGGAACCTGGTTGTTTGTGGAACTCGAAGAATGTGGTGAGAGACAGGTCTACCTTGCCACGAGTGACAAGTACGAGCCCAGCCTTGGCAAGTCCGTTGGTATCTCACTTGGTGATGAAGTCGTAGCGAATGGTAGTGACAGTGCGGCTGGAAGCGGTGTATACTCGGTGAATTGGGATGGAGAGGAGCGTAAGAAAGAGTCGTTGGCCCATCTGCACAGGCTGCGCAATGAAGGCGTGAAAGAGAAGGTATGGAGCCATCTCACGGGTGAATTTGATCGTATCACTGGAGCGAGAAAGTAAAGGTGTAGTGAGTGTTAATCTTCATTCAAGTGGCAAATGCAAGATAAGTTCGGTTTTACCTCGTTTGTAGGCTTCAAGATCAGATTTCAATCCCAGGATCACTTTCACTTTTTGCTCACATCTTAATCTGGTCCCTTGCTCTATATATACTGCCCCATTCCATCACCTCGAGCAAATTCGAACAACACATTGCTTAACAACCAACCACTCGACTCTACCAAACATGTACAACATTTTTGCCGTTGTCATATTGGTGATCACCGCCATTGTGGCTGGTTGCCCTCCTCCTTTCAACAGCTTCAAGTATCTCGGCAATGACACGCACACCACGGCGGACATAGTTCGCGCGCTACACCCTGGCGTCGAGGGTTGGACTGAAGTAGTATCTCAGGTAGACAACGGACCTCAGGTATAATGCCGTTTGCTGACATCATCAGTCGTATCCAGTGCGCATGGTCTGGCCTGATGGCCTTGTCCGCTATTGCTTCAACGACAAGTTCGCGCGCGAGAACTACGGGCACGATATCGAGGCCGCCTGGTCCTTGTGGAGCCACAAGATTGGCCCTTCAGGCCCCGATTACGGTCATAAACTCGAATTTCGCGAGTACAACTTTCCGGACACTGAGTATCCATACTGTTACCTCGAGAACACGCAAACTTGGAATCCTTTCATCGTGGAAGACACTTTGTCGATTGGTAATGACGTCGAGCACGATGTGCAGGCTTCGGCTATCGTTGGCTATATCCCCAAGGACTTCGATAACACTGCTGGCCGTCACCAGCTGCGGTTGAACATCAACCACAAGCAGCGTTATCCTCGCGACTACTGGATCACTACAGTGGCTCACGAGCTTGGCCACGTGTTTGGATTCTGGCATGTAAGTCGCTTTGCTATCCATCTACGTTGACAAGAACATTAACTCATACTCTACACAGGAGCACCAGCGAGACGATCGCGAGAGCTATGTCCACTTCGATTGCTCAAAGCTCCAGGGCTACAACGAAGCTAAAGCCAAGGTTGAAGCTGACGGCAGCTTCGATATGCATCAAGTGTGCAACAACCACTACCTCGCTGAACGCTACGACTTCAAGGCTATCAATGACTTCGACACCATGGACCATTCGGTCGATGATAAAGACGGCCACTCGCATGAACTGTTCATCACGACATCTCTCGAATTCGACGACGAATCTATCATGCTATATTCATCCTCCGAATGGATAAACCAGAATGGCAACTCGCATGACGTCAAGCAGGTTCCATTGGCATTCTGGAAGGATCGTGGTATGGGCGTTGAGCACCCCAACCCACCGAAGGATGGAGAGCTGGAGCTGATTGAGCCCAACTGGGAGGTCAGCAGCGGAGACTACGAGGGCGTATGTGCTCTGTATCCGTGGGAGAACTAACGGGTATGGTGGAGGTCCCTCAGAGGGATGACGGAATAGAGGTAGCTTCATGCGAGGCAGATTGTAGATGGTGATAGATGGACCCCAATTTTAGAAGAACATCTCACAGATTGTATTTTAGGATCAATGTGGTAGCAATGTCACAATCTCTCGTCTTTGTATTTCGCAGTGCAGTGTGCAAAGCTTTATCCAGCGCAACGCACTCAGAAGCGATTGTTCTCGGGACGAGGATCCATAAAACCATCCAGCTGGACATGTCCCCGAACACTACATGATGCACATCTATCTCCTTTCCCTCACTGATCCGGACCAGTCCAAGGATACAACTTCTTAAGACCCTCGATATCATCTTCAGAGGGCACAAAGTTTGTGTACACATACTCAAGATCCTCCTTGTTGGGATATTTTGGCGGGTCAAAGTCTGGACCTCGGTGATACCAGAAGGCAAGACGCACATACAACTTCTCCTCTGGGCGGTTCCAATGCGCCGCATGCGAGTCGTAATGCATGATGGAAGCTTCGTCGTAGTCGCGATCTGGGAAATTCTGGCGCCAATACCAAGGCGAACCGATGACCGAGCTTCCAGGATCTAGGTGATCAATGGTATCGTAGTCCTTGATTTCATTGAAGTCATAGAGAGCGGCGATGCCCGAGTCGGCACAGACTTGGTCCATGGCGTGTCTGCCCTCGCGAACAACCTTCTCGCGCGCGGCATCATAGCCTGGGAGAGCAGCGCAATTGAATCGAACGTAGTGATCTGGAAGACGGTGTTCCCAAAGTTAGTCAAGTCGTAAACACTAAGGATACCATGCACTTGCCTCGGTCGGGACGCTGGTGCTCGTGCCAGAAGCCGAAGACGTGTCCTGATGACATACCGTTAGCGATAGGAATAGCATGATGTACGAAAAACCTACCAAGCTCATGGGCGAGAGCAGCAATCCAAGCTTGATGTGTGCCGTAGTCGCCGGTCTGTTGAAGGTTGACTCGGATGCCCATGCGGCCTGCTTCTTGACCACGCGGCCAATTCTGCGGGATCCAGCCAACGACTGCGTTTGGATTGTATCCAGGCACACGTACAAGCGCCTCCCAGATGGTAGCAACGCCATAGGGAACATTCGGATTCCATTCCCAAGGATCGTTCTCGTTCTTGCGCTCTTTGTAGCAGTAAGGCCATGTGTTGGGTGGATAGACGTATTCAAAGAATTGGAGCTGGTGACCGCTCTCCTTCCCAACTGGACCCAGCCTATCGGCCCACAGACGCCAGGCCTCCTGCAAGTCGGCCTCGAGATGCTCGCGAGTGGCTGGTTGTTGGAAGCAGTATGGAACAACTCCAAGTGGCCATACTTGAACGGGGTAACCAGTCTGCCATACATTAAATCCACTGGCTCTTTTAGCAGTAAAAGGTTATTTCTACCTTGGTAACAATCTCGGACCAGCCTAGCTGAGTCTTGTCGCTCTCGAAGAGACCATGCACCAAATCGGCAGTAGTATGAGTGTCGTTACCGAGGTAGGTGAAGTCATTGAGCAGTGGAGGACAGGCGGCAGCCAGAAAGGACAAGAGGAAGAGCAGAAATAGCAGCTCCATTTTTAAGTTGAGTCGGGACAATGACATGTGAGCAAATTTGCTGAAAGCCCCGCGAGCCTCAGTATATATATAATGGCGGGAGCATCTCGGTTCCGAAAGCTCCAGCCTTTCATCTATTCGAGCTGGATGCTTTCAAGGTGAAATCATCCTTGTGATTGTGAAAGCATATAGAGGAAGTGTGCTACAGGCGTTTGTCAATTTCAATAACTGCTGGAAATGCGATGGACCTGTGAGTCCTTTACCCACGCATGAGGATATAATACAGTGAAAACATCATGGTCTAAGGAGCGGGCATGCCCTTCGTGTTGGTGCCATTCTCAAGTGTAGGTGCACTTGAGCTTCCTACATTAACATTGAGTTTTACTCTCAAAGATTGGCATAAATTCTAGCGACATATGCACACAACGGAACACATATATATCCGACAACTTCTGTCCACAACATCACATCTAGCCGAAGGATGATTGAGCCCGAAAGGTCCGTAAGGGTTGATAGTGCGCTCCTATTTCGTGCCTGAGAGTTGCGAACTGCCATTTTCACCGTCTTTGAGCTTCAATAATAGTTTAACTGCGACCAAACGAGCAAACTCATCAGGGATCGAGATGTCGATGCAATTTGAGTACAGTACCTTTGTCGAGGAGGCTATGAGGGTCATTATCTGCTGACTAATCGAAGCGGACCAGCCCATGACTGGCTATTGGCCAACGCGAACTCGACACGCTTCGACACAGGTTCGCGCGCTGGCCGAAGTACCCTATAGCTTGACGTCCAAATCTCGCGAGAGAGTGACCATGGATTCAATTGAGCATCAGGCCTCTCTATGTTGAGATGGGCGATCCAACGACTGGTTGTGGTGGCAATACATCCCCCCTCGAAGTTATGAATGACGACACCATTGCGATGCGCGTCCTTGGACAGCATATATCATCCTATTGACAACATGAACACTTCTTGACTCTCCCAAGAGACCGTACACCGAAGAACTTGAGAACTTCAAAAGTCGAAGCCACAACAGCCGATCATGACATCATCTCTTTCCACCAACACTTTTGATCCGAACGAGGATATCCCAGATCTCAGCGGCAAAGTACACCACAATGCGCCATAAATACAAACTCTATGTAGCTCACATCTGCTTAGGTGTACGTAGTAACCGGTGGTTCAGCGGGCATAGGATACGGAATCGTCGCCCACATCCTCCAACACAATCCTGCGAAGATCTTCCTTCTGTCCAATAAGGAAGAACACGCGGACGACGCAAAAGGTTCCCTCAAGGAGTTCGGAGACACAAGCAAGGTGGAATGGCGACAATGCAATCTAGAAGACTTCAAACAAACGGATGAGGTCGCTAGGCAGCTGGCGGGGGAGCTCACCACGCTCGACGCATTAATTTGCAATGCTGGCCTGGGTGTCGGAGTCTATAGTGAGACTCGAGATGGCTTAGATAGCCATATGCAGGTCAACGTGTTTGCGCAAGCACATTTGACCTTGACTCTGCTGCCTGTTCTTCAGAGAACACCAGACTCACGCATCGTACACCAGTCATCCGATATGCATAAGGGCGCAACCTCGAGCATGAAATTCGAGTCCATCGAGGAGATGAACCAGGACATTGGCGCCACGCTGTTGTATAATCGCACAAAGCTCGCGCAAATCCTGTTTCTCCGAGAACTGTACGCGCGGATCAAAGCTGGTCAATTTGGTGAGGTGACTGGTAGCACTGGTTTGCCATGGATCAATGCCACGCATCCAGGTGCTGTCAAGACCGACCAGCAAGCTCAAGCCGTGGAAGCCTATGGGACTTTAGGAGTAATCGGAGTGGCAGCTGTACGTCCCTTCATGAAGGATCCAGTCGCGGAAGGCTGTCGATCAGCTCTGTTTGCTGCAACCTCGCCCGATATTGCGGCCGAGCAAGTTCAGAATTCGTATATCGTGCCTGACCGCAAGGTCACAGACGCATCGAAGCAGGCACAGGATGAGAAACTGAGCTTGAACTTATGGAAGTTGACTAAAGAAGTATTGGAGTCGAAGGTCGGCAACTTGCCATACACTATGCAAGTGCAACGTTAGGCACGTACATGGGGCAGAGCCATGCACCGATAGTAATGTCACGATTCGGCTGTCGGCCAAGCAACATTCAAGTGCCAGCGACATGCCTTCGAGTTGCCATATAATCTTTCTTCCATGTTGATGCTGATATTTGTCAGCAAGCTCCCCAAAACCCCTAACTCTTCCTACAATGATAGCGTCTGGCGCGTCTTCAGGAGGGGCGCCAAGCATAGATGCACTGATTCGTCATAGCCTAACCGTTGTCGAACACGAATACGCTCTCCATTTTCAAGGCTGATCCGCTCAATGAGCGCACTCCTTTTGGGCTGATACCTGCCTATCACTCAACATGTCAGCAGGAATGGTTTATTTCAAGACGCACGATGTGTATCAAAGTGTACATGTAGGGCGTGAATTCGTTTACCCCGCTAGCGTCATAGCACGGAGTGGAGATCCAAGGGCGACGACCGCCAAACTAGTTCCAAGGACCAGATTATAAAGAGCCAACAGAACTTCCAGTTGGAACTCGCCAACATTCGAAGTAGCGATTTTGAACGTCGCCACCCATCATGTCGAAGCTTACCGACTTCAAACTTCTCTCCTTTGATGTTTATGGCACCCTCATCGACTGGGAGAGGGGTGTTGTCAACGCGTTACAGCCTATGCTCAAAAAGTCCAACAACACCGATCTGGATCCTAAACACATACTGAAGGTGTGCCATTCGCTCGAAGCGCCAGAACAGTCAGGCAATCCCAGCCAGAAATACTCCGATCTTCTATCTACCATCCACCCCAAGCTGTGTAAAGAGCTCGGCCTTGAAACGCCTACGGCTAATGAGAGTACTGCTTTCGGCTCCAGCGTTGCGGACTGGCCTGCTTTCCCAGACAGCGTTGCTGCTCTAAAGCGCTTGTCAAAGCATTATAAGCTGGTGGTCCTCTCGAACGTGGACAACGCATCATTCCTCGCAAACCGCCAAGCGTCTACCGGACTCCAAGACTTCAAGTTCGATGCGATCTATACGGCTGAGGATATTGGATCGTACAAGCCCGCTCTCAAAAACTTTGAATACATGCTCAAGAGAGTGAAGGAGGATTTTGGGCTGGAGAAGGACCAGGTGTTGCCAACAGCGCAGAGCCAATTTCACGATCATCATCCAGCAAAGGAGATGGGTATGAAGAGCAGTTGGATCTATAGGCCAGGTGCGATCATGGGGAACAGGGATGATCCAGTGTATACCTGGAAGTTCGATACCTTGGCGGATATGGCTGAGTAAGTACCTCATGACCTAAACAACGACCAGATTGACTAATTCGTGATCCATAGTGCCGTTGAAAAGGAGATTGCTGAGCAGAAGTAAAGGTAGATATCATTAAGTATCCCAATGGGTCATCGAGGCTATGGCGTCGTAGCTCGAATTATGACATGGTTCCAAATGTTGTATCATGTACATGTGGTGGCTGGTCATCGATTCATTCGATCTTGGGGCGTCTTAGATTGCATTACATGCTTTAATATGGAATGTGCGTCTTCTCACCCGTCGCCAGGAGATATTCCGGCTTGTTCGCGACTCGTCATGGTCCCGACAGGCGTTGTTCTGATTGCTATCATTCCCATTTCTGATATGTTCTTGTGCGTTTCCAGTACCAGATGATGGCTTTCCACCACAATATCAAGTAAGCATCCAATCCGGTTCACGCAATTCAGTTGACCAACATCCAAGATTACAGCGTGAGATTTGACGGAGGTCAATAGCTCAGTGCTATTGCAAGAGCGACCATGATGTGCGCAGCGCTTGCTCTGTGCTTACCCGCTTGAGCACACATCGTGGGAAGAGCCCTTCGTATGGTGTTTGATTTGCCCCGGTTGAGGCTACGCTGTGGGAGATGAATTTTCCATATTTCGGCTGACGTCACGACTGCTTTCCGGAATGCAATCACTAGTCCGTGTTTCCCAACAACATACCTACAGCATGTTGTGTTCCGCACCCGTTTTGTAGACGCTGTAGGGACGGCAATATTCCACCAATACAATAGGTCTCAACTGAGGTTAGCGAAGTCAAATAATCGCCGTCATAGTAGCATATCCTAAGGACACCGGCAACATGAGCTCCTGCGAAGTCATAAGTTCCACGTTGTTGCGAATGGCTCTTGTGTTGATTTTGTGATCTTTGGAAGTTGCGCAAGGGCTTCTTTTGTCCGGTTAGTCGGCATAAGGTGGCTCGGCGGTCGTCCCAATCGTTGCATGTAGAAACATCTGGGGAAGAACAAGGAGATGAACTGCAACCCATCAATTTTCTGACTTGTGCGGTATACCCCATGAAAAGTTCAACGCAGTACTGTCGGACCAACGCCTAAGACTGACCATGAATGAATCGCAAGCGTGCAGTGGACCTTGCCTTCATCCTTGCGGCATCGCCCGAAGAGGCAGGTCGCTAACGTCAAGTGGAGGCGGGACCTCGCTCGGCAAGTCTCATCTCCGCCATCACCCCAGGCTGTCTAGCCATTCCATCTCCAAACACCACGCCAATCCGTCATCGTGAATTTTAGTACAACGGTTCGGCTACCGTCGAAGACTTTTACCGATGCTAGCTCGCTGTTGCTCCGCCCTTGAGCTGCCGCAGTGTGACCGACCATGCGGTCTGGCGTCAAAAGTATGTCCGATGATTCTCCAGGAATGCTTTTAAGTGCGAGGGACGACCCAGCCAGGATGGCATTCTCTGGTCGCTGGTTGCGAAGGAGACTTCTACTCATTACGATGTTTTTCTTTGGCAGCTGTGCCCTGTTCTGGTACTTCGGTGCTTTTGCCACCGCTCGGCCTTATTCCCAGTACCCTACACACAATGAGCACACCCAACACAATTCATCTTTGGTCGTCACGTTACCAGGATATGGATCTTTCCAAGGTTCACAAATTCTCACGGATCTGAAAAACACGCAAACCTTCCGTTCAGCGGTAGATGCTTGGCGCGGAATCGAATACGCTACACAACCTGTCGGGTCCGATCGTTTCAAGCCAGTGCAAGCACCAGTAGCCTTCGATGGGTTGAAGGATGCATCTGCATCTGGCGCAGCGTGCTGGCAGAACATATATGCACCCTTAAAACAATCAGAGGCGTGCCTCACACTCAACATTTACCGTCCTTCCGGCATTCCTATGGATCAGAAACTACCTGCCTTGGTATATTTACATGGGGGCTCATTCGTCACCGGATCCCATGCCAGCTTTGATGGCGCTCTCTTTGTTGAGAAAAGCGAGCAGCCCCTGATGGTCGTCACTGTTCAGTATCGACTAGGAGCTCTAGGGAGCTTGCCGGGGAAATTTATGGAAGATGAGGGTCTGCTCAACTTGGATATTAGGGACCAGCGCACTGCACTCCAATTCTTGCAGCAACATTTTGATAACTTTGGTGGCGACTCGGAGAAGATCACTCTTGCTGGACAAAGCGCTGGAGGACACTCAGTTGGCATTCATCTCTTCCACGACTACAGCGATGATGCTGGCAAACCACTCTTCCATCAGACTATTATGTCGTCTGGATCTCCAACAGCACGCGCTTTCCCTGGCGTAGATTATGCGCTGTACCAAAGTCAGGTAGAGAGCTTCATGGACTACGTCAACTGCCCAACATCACCCAGCTCAGCTGCGCTCGAATGCTTGCGCGCCGCTGAGGTTGACGACATGCAATTCATCTCCTCGTCGCTGTACAATGCCCACAATTACAACATCACATGGCCATGGCAACCTGTGTCTCCAGGCCCAGTCTTTGAGAAGCGTGGTTCGACATCTGGCAAAGATGGCACATTCTTCAAGATTCCGATGATGATCTCGTCGACTTCCAATGAAGGTACAGGATTTGTTCCGCAGGACCTCCGCACAAACGCACAGTTCCTTAACTTCTGGAAAACACTTGTCCCGGGTCTGACCCCCGAAGATCTTACAGATCTGCAAAAACTCTACCCCGATGCAGATGAGTCAATCTTCAATTCCGTGAACTTTGTTTCTGCTCAATTCGAGCGTCTAGCTGCATCATACGGCCACTATTCGTACATCTGTCCCGTCCAAGACACTGCTTCTCGTCTCTCGTCTGCCGGAGTACCAGTGTACAAGGCTCGCTTCAACACGCCCAACTATGCGCCAGCATACATGGGAGTGCCACACGCTAGCGACGGAGCATATTTCAATGGACAGAGTGGTGCGCAGTTCCCTGAGATTTCAGACATCTACAGCGCCTACTGGGCCAGCTTTGTGGTCAGTGGCGATCCGAACCGATATGCAAAGGCTGGCAGCGCCAAGTGGGAGATATATGATGTTACCAATGGGAAAGATGGGAAAGAATTGGTAGTCAATAAACCTAGCGAGGGCGGACCCAAGATGGAGCTTGAGAAGGAGGGCATCAACATGGAGCAGTGCAGTTGGTGGAGGGACGAGACTAGGGCGGCGAGGTTGAACAAATAAGGGATCGTACTGCCGTTGATAGTATCGCCCAAAAACATGATTCTTTTCTCAATCACCCTGGTTCTCGCATTTCAGGATAGTTCTAGTTTTTCAAACTGAATTTTTGGTACAACGGTCAGCCATCACCCCACAGCATATGAGATACCCCGTCGTACATTCTATTCCTTTCCAAAAGCCCCACACCACCGCAACCTCACTCAATTTGCTTTACAGAGCCAAAGATCACCATTTCAAGCTCAACCAATCTCGGAGTCCAGGTCTGAACCCCCCAAGCTACCTGCAATGCCGGAGATGTGCAAAGAATGTGCTGTATGAGACGACAGAGTCGCTGTGAGACAGGCGAGTCGGCAAGGCGGAAATGACCAGCACCTTTGTGGATTTTTAGACTCTCTCTTTAAGTGCCAGAACACAGCGCAGCTAACTATCCCGCCAAGTATCATCCTTGTCATGCGACTACAATTTCAGCTGCGTTCGTGAATGCTTGAGCAGTTTCCTCCAGAGTGCTCTTTTCATGGCATCTCCGAATCTGTGATGTTTTCCACTGAATCTCTTCTCATATGGCTTCCTTTCGAATCGAGTAGAGATTCATGTACTCGGAAACGCTACGAAAGACGTTGGTTGACATCATTTCCGTCAGCGCTAAAAAGCTACCAATACCCAATGTGTATAGTAATCTCTGGCTGACGTGCCGAGGTCTGTTGTTTACTGCTTATTCTCCGCTCATTCATATATCCTAAACATCAAGACTTGAATGCTACAAATTGATATCACTGGACATTTTTGTTGGGTACATGACGCGAGCAGCACCGATAATTACGATTCGAGACGCAATTGTAGCAACAAATATTTGATAAGGATTCGGTCAATTGTGGTTTAGTACCGCGCGATGTCTATCAATAGTGGCACGAACTTGAGGGCACTCTATGCTGGCAACATGGTGAGCCTCTACGATACACCCCAAATGTTTCCCGAGCATACAAACGACTAACGTCAACTATTAGCTGTGGCACTGCAGGTAAATTACTCGTACTCTCAAAGGTTGTTCGCTCTAAATTAGAAATCAAAGTGCTTTTGTACACTTCTCACTACGACCACAATATATGATGCGCAAACTCAGCAAGCGCTCGGAGTCAAATTCTAAAACTGTCTCTGCAACACCCGAAGGAGACGCGTGGCACCACGATATCATGTTCTATCTAGGCAACATCAATGTCGGCTACGCTGTGCTGGCTGGAGTGCGGCTTTGGCATCACATAAATGCACCGATTCCGACGGCGATCACGGAGACGGACATTCTGGCTCTGACAGTGCTTGGAATCGCCAATGCTAGTCAGGCGTGGGGAAACTTCATGCTATCGCCGGGTAGCGGAAGATGGATCATGGGAACAGGATTCGATCGAATTACTGTCCTGGACGCGTTTTTCACCGTCTTGGATGGTGCTGTTGTGGTAGCGCATTTGTTTGCATGAGTATAAGAGATGTTGTTCAAGAGCCGATCAGGCTACCAGCAGTGGGGAACGCATGTAAGCTTACTGCATGTTTGCTAGTTCGCGGAGACTTGTGGCCACTTAGCGCATACTGCCACGTTGTCTGGCCGTCCTACCCAATGAAGTCTTTCCAACGTCAATGCTGCCTGCCTGCCGTTCAACATGCATTCAAAAGCCTAGATCGGTGCTACACAATACTTCAAAGCAACATCCTCTTCTTTCAATCATTGACACGAGTCGTAAAACACCATGGCTGACACCAAAGACCCAGAAATTATACTTTATGACCTGGCGTGTACCAAGGAGATATGCTTCTCGCCAGCAGTTTGGCGTATTCGTCTCATGCTCAATTATAAGTGCATACCATACAAGACGGTCTTCCTCGAGCTCCCTGATATTGAGCCGACACTCAAAGAGCTGTAAGTGGTCCTGGACACTTTTTTGCGTTGCGCACCACGGCACATTTGGGTCCTACAAATCGCAGCTCCTCATGCTTCAACGCATGCTTGTCTGGCGGTACGAACAAAACAGCTGATATCCTACATGCAGCGGCGTCGAACCTCCATCGGGCAAATACACAGTCCCGACCATTCATCACATTGCGACGAAGACGTACTTGATGGACTCTGTGCCGATCGCAATGTTTCTTGAAAGGACCTTCCCAGAGCCGCCATTGCAATTGACATCCGAACTCGGTCGTGAGGTTGAAGAGAAAGCACGCAACGTAATCGGCCCCGCCTTTCGCGTATCCGTTGTGCCGCGCGAGGTCAATATCTTCTCAGCGCGCTCACAGGAGCACTTCCGTCGCACGCGTGAGGCCATGTTTGGGTGCAAACTCGAAGACCTTCTCAGCGGTGATAAAGAAGACAAAGCATGGAAGCACATCGAAGATGGCGCGAAGGAGGTTGGGCAACTGCTACTCAGGAACGAGGCAACGGGGCCTTTTGTGTTGGGGCCACAACCGAGCGCTACTGACTTCTTTATTGCGGGGTCGCTCCGGTCTGCGAAGACGGTGGATGAGGGAGTGTTTGCAAGGATTGCGGCGTACCCTGGGTATGCGCGGATTTACGAAGCATGCCTGCCATATATGCAAAGAGTGGACTGAGCAATCATGTTTGATTTATCACCAGAGGCTGCATCTATAGTTTGACACAGCGTTGAGAAAATGAAGGGACATTAAGGATCAGTTTCTCATTTTACAATACAACACGGGTCAACGCAATGACGCAAAGCGCGCACGTGGTTCACTTTCACCCAGGTGGCCCAAGCGCGAGATACCTCTTTCCACATTCTCACTCCCAGCGATACGTAAAGAGCGACGCATCACACGCCGTCACCCAAAAAAGTAATTGCAGCTTGGTCCGCTCACTGCAGTATATCAGACAAAGGCTCTGATATACCCCAGGGTCGGTCTTACTCTTTGTTCACCTGGCTTGACCTTTGTCTTTGCGGCGTGACAAAGCGTGTGCAAAGCTCAGGTCTTTGTTTCAAACTCCGCACGTATCTTTCCACGGCACAGAACACCAGTAATCACCGTCGCACACAATCGATGCAACGAAGAACGAATCCGGAAGGAGACTATATGAGTCGACGCAGAAGACGCAACACAAATAAGAACAAGAATCAATCGACCGAATTGTCATCAGTGGAAATTACTCCTGTAGCATCGGAAGAGACAGATCAGCAGATCAATATCAATCTTGACCCAGCAGAAGAAGAAAGTATCAACACCCTTACTCCAGCACCAGAGCGAAGAACGATAGATATGGCAAAGAACAGTGCGCAGCCTACAACCTCGAAGACGGAGTACGAGGTGGATATATTTCTCGACGAGGAACCCGAAGTCACAGCCACGGAAGACGAGATCGTCGCAACCATCACTAACAGTGACGATGCCTTGCTCGAGGAGCTCCACACTCCCGCAACGACCACTGGAGGTGATCACCCCGCTACCGCCATAGAAGACGAAGAACAAGACCGTGAGACACAGGCGATGCTAGGTACCGACCTTCACCTTCAACAAGCTAAAGCTGGCATGGCATGGAGCGCAAAGACGATGCTTACCCAAACGCCTGAGATGGCGACGGCACTCCAGCTGAACAAGGTCGGTGACGCAGTCACAATCACTGTTACCGCGAATGGCGTGACATACGAAGTGACCTGGAAGGTCGCAGCCTCTGTGACTACCGACGAACCTAAAGTGCGAGAGCCTTCAGTCACTGCGCCAACTATCACAGCCGCCACCTCCGCCCTTCGCGATGCCTCTCCCCTCTCAGTCAGCCTACTGAAAACTCCATTCTCAAGTGGCATGAAGTGCAAGTTCGGCCGCGCATGCAACAAGGGCGCCTTATGTTCGTATGATCATGCCATCAAGCCAAAGCTGTGCAGCTATATCAACACTGCCCAGGGATGCAGCAGTGGCGCAAAGTGCGAGTTCTCGCACGAGAATGAGGGGATGAAATGCACGCGCAGCATTTTGAGGTACTCGTGTCCGAACGGGAGGGGTTGTGCATTCAGCCATGCGGATGATTGGGTAAAGGAAGCGCAGCCAGCGAAGCCAGCGCAGGCGTCAAAGTCAGCGAACAGCATTAAGACTGAGCCAGAAGAACAGACGTACGATGGTACCGATGCCACGCCGCCCGTGGACGCGCCCACAGGACCAAAAGCGGAGCGTGATAGCGCCATCGAAACCGTGTCGACTCCTAAGACAGCAGTAGCAACTGAGAAGCAGGTGTCCGTACCTCCGACAGGACCAAAGCATGACAGCATACCGCAGGTGACTGGACAGAAACGTGCTCGCGAGGGAAACGAGGAAGGTGGAAAGGTAGCACAGCGCCCACGTTTGACGCGGGACAGCAATGCAACCTCCACCTTCCGCGGTAAAAGACAGCCGCGAGGACGGGGTAGAGGAGCTAGTCAAGGAATTGGTCGTGGTGGTGGGTTTCGGGGACGAGGTGGTATGGGACTGAATATTCGTGGTGCTGCGACTCGTGGCATCCAATAGAGTGTCGATACCTGATGGATGGAATGGAGGACTGCAAGTCGCATGTTTCGTTCTGTTTTACTGTAAAGTTGGAGGTTGAGCCTGTTCAAGTCTTAGCACATTGAAGTCTTCTATAACTTGTATTAGGCATGCACATGGAAAAGCGAAGCAAAGAAACGATACGAATGAGGTCAATGTTTTTGAATGAAAGATTTGTAAATTTTGTTGAAACGGTCTAACGTCCGTCCCTGCACCTTGCGTGGCGGGACGCCACAGACACTCCCCAACACAACAAACGCAACAATAGGCTAGACGCATGTAGACTCTTAGGATAGCAGTCTTGAGCTATTAAGTCTATCTAGTGTCTTTTAGAAATAGGGTCTGCTTACAGTGTAATTAGAAAATTTAGTACAACTGTTACGCGGCCGCCTTACTTTAGCTAGCAGTGGGTGCATTAAAAGCTTATGCGTCTCGTCGCAAGTCCATCAATATATAGCTTATTATATTATTATCCTATCCCAAGCACTACTATCCTGAGCACTACGCTCGAGCTTGAGAGGTTGTCGTGTTTCTGTGCTAATTCCAAGTCCGCCTGCTAGATATGCTAGACGAGGAAGCCTCGCACACCTGGTTTAAAGCGGCTTAGCGGTAAAAATGGCTACGTTGGCAAATTCGATGGTCATCTAAAGACAACTTCTTGTTTGATACGACGATCCAGGAGAATATCGAATATGACCTCGCTGGAACCGCGAGCGCTGCTAACAGTAGGTGCCACACTATGGTCGACTACACACCAGTAGGGCATGCCAGCAGTTAATTACTACCCGGGTGGAGGGATCTTGGCAGTAGTTAACAGTACGCCGTGTGGCAGCCAAGACAGTCAACTTTTGCGTCGTCAAAAGCGAACTGCTTCAATACAGGGGACAACTTCCAGCGTGCAAAGAGCAGCGGATTCTCCACCAAGATCCGGCGCAGCATTTCCCCTCTCTCCCCTGTATCAGGCCATTCGCCCTGCCACACGCGTACATAAGGCAACATAATTTCCAAGGCCTCCCTAACCCAACTCCCTGCTCTTTCCTCGCCAATCCTCCCCCTTTGCACCATCCGCCTTTCCAGCTCTCCCAAGAAATGCTCCTTCTCTTGCATGTTCTTTACCAACGCAGCCTGCATGACCGCTAGTAGGATATATGACCGGATTGAACAGTCCAACTCATCCATCTTAATTGCTCCAGCTCCTAGTCCAGCTGTCTCCTCCATCGCAACAGCGGCTAGGAACTCGACCTCCTCCTCACTCCCAATCTCTTCCTGCCACCCCCTCTGCAACGCTTGAAATGCAGTCCCTCCATCCGGTATTCCACACCAGAAAAACACCGGCTTGCTAGGTTCTGGTTCGACAACCTTACCCGAAGATACCTGTGCGAGGTACTGTGCTTCCAAACTGTGTATATCATACAATCCCGACGCGACATTGAGCCCAAAGTGATGGGGCCCCCATGCTTCGCGGTTGCCCTTGCGAGGTGATAGGTCAGATGCAGGGCTTGGAGATGAAGGGATCTTCTCCTCCTCTCCCTCAAGCTGGGTGTTGGTGTTCGTGGGTAATGCTTCTTGTTTCGATTCCGTGATGGGAGGTTCGTAATACTCGTCTAGCCAGAAGCGCGCATGTAATTCTGAAAAGGGTGGTGTGCTAGGGTAGGCCGCGTGTAGGCGTGTCAAGACTGCGTCAAGCGTGCGGAGGGCTATTTTAGTAATCGTGTCAAATGGAAGGAGCGTTTGCCTGTGGCGGGTCCGCCCGACAGTATAAGCCCAGCGGGGGAGCTTTAGGACGTGTTCGGATACCGGATTATCGCGCGGCAGGCACAGCGGGGAGGACGAGTCCGGGAGGTCCTGGAGGTCGGGCATGCGGTAGAAGCGTGCTGTGGTGGGTTGGGTAAGGAATGTGGTGGAGTAGTAGGAGCGCCAGGCTGTGGGGTGCAGGAGAGCATGGTGCGCAGTGTAGAAGGCGTCGAAGTCTGAGAAGGTGAGGGGGTCGTCCCCATTTAGTTGGGAGGTCCAGCGGTAGTAGGCTGCTGCGATCTGGGCGAGATAAAATATATCCAAGGTACTGTTTTATTCTAGTCACACTCATGCAGTGCTAGGTACGTCGGTATTAGAGATTCTCATATGAGGATGTAGCTTACCGGTTGAAGCGGAGCTCGCCCTCACCAAAAGACCAGCCATGCGCGTGCAGCTTCTCCACAACATCGAATACGCTCTGGCCGTCCCACAGCCCCTCATCGATATAAATGTATGCGATCCGCAAGACATCATCGTGACATGTCACTGGCACAATTCCGCCTTCCACATTAGCCAAAAATTCCCCAGCTTCATCGTCCATTGTAGTGCCCATCGTACGCAGGATGCAGTTGCTTGAGTTTCCATGCTGGGTGCGCTTGTTAACACGAGCTACACGCCAAGGCCTTTTAAACTAGCTCTAATCCCGACCTGGAGCGCTTGGCAAAAGCGCTGTACAGCCACACAGCCACACAGCCACAGATCTAGCATCAGCAGCGATATAGATTACAGCTAAGATACTCTAAGCTAGGTGTGCGGGGCCTCTTCATCTGGCACTTCCAGCAGGCAGACTTGAAATTAGCACCACAGCACGACGGCCTCTCGAGCTCAAGCGCAGTGCTCGGAATAAGATGACGATATAATAAGCTGTACGCTGATGGGCTTTCGAAAAGATATAGGAGCTTTTAACGCATCTACTGCCCGCTAAAGCGAGGCAGTTGCGTGATGCTCTTACTAAATGTTGTATTGCACAGTAAGCAGAACCTTTCTCTAAAAGACACAAGAGGAGAATAGGCTTTGTAGCTTAAGGGTACTATTCTAAGAATACATGTTGTTCTAGCCTGTTGTTGCGTTTGTTGTGTTAGGCAGTATCTGTAGCGTCCCGTTACGCAGGGACGGACGTTATATTCATTGTTCTTGATATGTAACCAGAGCGTAAAATCGTAATTCGTGATCTATTCCTCCATCTTGTCATGGTCCTCTATATATCGCTGGAAATGCTGCAACGCTAACAATGCCATTGAGTAAAGAATGCGTGTGGCTCTGCTCTTCGGCACGCGGTAGGTAGATTGGGTTGGATTCGTTCAGTGCAGATAAACGGTGTGCCTCGTGTCCCACGCATGAGACCCTCGTCTTGCTCATCAGGTTGCTGCCGGTCTGTCGTGCCGTTGCAACTGATAGATCTCAGATATTTCCTTCTTTCGTCATGAATGGTCGCAGAAGCGCCGGTATAGTCAAGCCGGGTCTTTCAGGTCGCCAAGCGTGCAGATGATTTCGTAGTCACGTGACTGTTCAATCCGCATCCAAATCATCACCATACGCCATCCTCAACATGTCATCGTCGCTCACAGCACGACTCGCAGGCCGGCCCTGCGCCGGCAAATGCGCGACATAGTCTGTTCGCATAGTGCTGTAGAGGAACGACATGTCCAGCGCTAACCCTGTCTCTTTCTTGTGTTCGACCTTGGGAAAGCAGATTGCGCGGCAATTCGGGCACGAGTTCGCGCTGTTAATGTCTTCCTTGCCAAGCCAAGCGACGAAGCACTCGCGGTGGAAGGTGTGGTTGCAGTGCGTCCTGATGATGGGCTCGTTGGTGGCGGAGTAGTTCTCAAAGCAGATGGGACATGATGGCTCGTCTGTTGAGGGGCGGGGCGATGGTGTGAGTTGGTCGTTGATGTAGTCGTCGCGCGAGGGCGAAGGTGGGCTGTTGAGTTGCGACATTGTCATTGATTTGAAGTTTGAGAAGTCTCTCGAGGATTTAAGTGGGTGATTTATGAAGCAGTTAAGAGTTGGGCATTGTGAGGTTATAAAGTCGATGGGGCGACGTCATCGGCTCGGAGGATGCGAGGCTCCGTGTGAGCAGGTTTCGTGATCATCTGCTGACTCAATGGCGTCGCTGCGCCACACAAATTCCGCCGGATGGACAAACCTTCTAAAGGATGCCTTGCCGCTGTCAATAAGATTTCCGTTTTCTCTCGCGTGAGTACTCTTTACAGGATCCGCGCGAATTGTCGCTAGTAGCGCGAAAACTACCTTTCCTTGTTCTAAGCTTCGAGTGGGGCGTTGCTCGTAAGATCTCGCCCGGCTGTACCTTCTTTGTGATAAGCGCGTCGCTTCGTATGAACCCAGCACATCGCAGCTGAGCCTCGTTCTTGGACCCTCGCATACGAGCGATATACAAGAATGAGCATAAGCATCGACAAGAGATGCCATATTGGTTCATTGTGCGAAGAAAGGATGCCCAAGCGCATGCGTTACTACCTCTGCTAGGCACACTCTGGGCTCTCACACCGTCTGGACAGCATAAGCAAGGCTTGATTATCTGACGTGACGACGCCGATCACAAGCAATTACCTCTCATGGATTCGTAGGGGTACTCGATACACTGGCGTGCTAGTCCGGCGAGCGATGCCAATCGCAGAAGACCAAGCGGTCTGCCAGACATGCACTAATTCTCCTATCACAATGCTTATGATGTTTCATCGAAGTGAAAGGTTTGTACGAGATTCCGATTGAGCTCCTTCGCCGACCATTATGGTGCGGCGTGAGACAGCGATCAACACAGGACTAAAGCAGTCTCTGTTTCCTCAAGAAGGTCTCAAGTATTGGGGCGCAAACATTCTTGGTGGCCGTCGCAGCACCTGAGAGCGCGCTTGACCCTTGGTATGCTCACAAAGATCGTGAGAATCTCACTCTTCGGGTGCACCTCCGAACACTTTCAAAGACTCCTGCAGCCCCGTCCTCTCCTTCTCCGGTCCAGGTCCCTCCACCATTTCTCCGAATACCAACTGCGCCTCTAGCTTCCAGGTCTCAGGAACAGAACTGAAGATGATTAGTTCCCGCGCATCAATATAGTGTCTTGCGAAAAATAGAACTCACTACTTTTCTCGCACCCACGGATCGATGTGCGGCTGATAGTGCTGCAGGTTACAGCCGAGTCCCTCAGCCGCAAGCGCCGTCCACACTACGAACTGCAACATGCCAGAAGCATGGTCCTGGACGTTTGGAAACTCGGTGAAGAGAGGCTGGAAGGGCGGTGGGAGTTTCGAAATCGTGGAGGGGTCATCGAAGAAGAGAACCTTATCGCTGGTCAGGCTGCATGGCATCTTGGGTAATGACGGGAACACGCACCGTGCCATATGCCTTCTTGAAGATCTCAATACGGGGGACAAGGAGGTTGTAGAGCTCTTTGGGCGCGCAGGACGGCATGATGTCTATCGCATGGGTCCATAGCGCGGTGTGCTCTTCTCCAAAGAGGATGATGCATCGGCCACTGCGGACGTTGACTTTGAGAGCATATTACTAAATTGGCAGAAAGCGCGGTATGACACCTATTGCGGATTTGTCTATGTGACATGGTAACACATACATGCAGAAGGGCAATACTTGAGAGACTCATGCACCAGCTCGGTGATGCGGGCCTGCGAGATGGGCGACTTATTTGTCAGCGCGTATGCCGAGCGGCGCTTCGCAATCGCATCGAGGAAAGAAAGTTCCGCAGCCATTATCTATGCAGGCTGTGTGGTTTTGTGTAGGTGAGATGTTTCAAGCTTCTGTCTAGCAAGAAAAGACGTCGCGCGTGTAGGAGGGCGTTGAGTCTCGGGATATAAGCTGACTGTGTTGGCAAACGACTAAGAAGCGGCACAGTCAATCAAGCAGCAACAAGTCTCCGCACCGTCTCACAGATCTGAGAAGACGGAGCGAACCACAACGCAAGGTGTGGTATTGAATGTATGTTGTCCATAGGCAGAAAGGTACCACAGCATGGACAAAAGAGGTTAGAACGCAGACTGTTTATTCAACTCTGCTATGTGCATCAACCCTTCCATTTCCAAGCAGCAGGGACATGAGATGGATCCAGCGATAATTTCATAGATTCAAACAAGGAATTAGTAATCTAGCTCTATCTCCCACCAAACCAGGCGTTCAAAGTGTACGTCTTGTGTAGCACGCAGAGAAGAAAACGTGATTGAGAGGAGAACCACAACTAAAACGAAAGCCACAAATGAAGAAAACCATATTTAAGGAAAAAGCCACAGTTGAAAAAAACCAATGTGAAGACGTAAGCCATCCATAATCGGGGAAAGCGATAATCGAAGAAAGCCGCGACTGAAAAGAAAGTCATTGTCAGCTAGACTATAGACAGCCCTGCTGATACTGGTCTCACTATAATATTCATTTGCCAAAGCAGACTACCAGAGCACATTGTAACAGCATCGTAGACACGACACACTGAATGCTGTTGCGAAAAGTGGATCCAACTCAGCCTGCCTCGGCTCGGCCATGCTTCTCCATTTGCTCACCACTCCGGCACCAACCAAACTTCACATTTTCCTTCCACCAACGACGCATCCCTCGTAGACATTTCCATAATATTGCATTATGGCCCAAAACCACAGCAGCACGTCTGCAAACAATGTCACGCCAAGGACTTTTTATTTGACGGCTTACAATCTCCTTTTCTCTACCCTCTGGACTTCCATTCTCATCACGTCCATTACACAATTGCCAAATGGCAAGATTCATCTCTTCAATACTACCGCCGTCCCTGCGCGATGGATCCAAACCACATCGTTGATTGAAGTTGTGCACGCAGCAACAGGCCTCATTAAGTCGCCGGTGAGCACGACAGCGCTACAGGTCGTCACCCGAGTCATTCAAGTATGGATGGTATGGTTCTCTTTTCCCGAAAGTACTGCAGAGTCAAATGCGTACGGCGCGTTGGTAATGGCGTGGGCAACGGCGGATGCGATCAGGTATGCGTACTTGGCGGCGAACTTGTGGGGCAGTGCGCCTGGGTGGCTATTGTGGTTACGGTAAGTGAAGTAGAGACATAGGATAAGGGAATTGAGGAGCTGATGTCAGTGTAGATATACGATGTTTTACCCATTGTATCCAATCGGGATCGGCGCGGAGTGGTGGTTGTTGTATCGAGCCATCGAGCCTGCAGGCAGGATCAGTGCGGTCATTCCGCCGATTTTCTGGTTTTGTTTGATGTTGTATATTCCTGGTAAGTCTTTAAGCATCTCATGAGTGTGCAAAAGATGAGTACTAAAGTGGTGATAGGTTCGTGGAAAATGTACACGTACATGATCAAGCAGAGAAAGAAGACCTTGGGTGGACAAAAGAAGTCTAATTGATTGAACAGCTTCGTGGCTGATTGCGAAAGCTTACTTAGCGAATTCGCGCTGCATTACCCAGGTAGCGGCAAGTAGCTCAGAAGGCAAATTGAAGACCATCTTGCTCACTTTCTTTCACCAACAACCAATGGAGTTATTCATGGCATCATCTGTAGCAATCACGCGATATTACATTATGCGATGACGCTACCCTCTCACCACTCCGGGAGCTCGTGTGCCACAAATAGGTATTTGGCGTTTGTATCTTCAGAACCCTAGGGAAAGAACTAGACCATGCAACTCTCCAGCATGACTTTTATATGGTGTGGAAGAGGATTGCCAGGCCTATTGGCATCGAGACTTCTAAAATCCTATTCAAGTCCCGAAGTCTACCGGAAGAAGCGAGACATCGAAAATGTAGCGTAGCTCAGGTACGTTGCAGGTGGTTTTTGGACGCCGAGCCATGTCATTGGGAGACTTTTCTTTTGATCTCCAGGCAACAAGTTTCAAATCTGAGGTGAAGAAGGGATGTGGCGATGAGGCAGGGAAAATATAGAAGAAAGACGAGCGGCGCAAGAGCCACATGGGTAAGAGCTCTGCGACTTCAGGCACAAGCATCGCGAGAAGGCCTCCGCGATTTTGGTGATTTTGACAACCAAGTGGTTAGGTGGAGAGGTCTTCGAAGCAGTGTAGGAAATGATAGAGGTTGCAGGGAGGAACAAGAGCACCGCCAGGAACATGCATGGTGCGAGTCGTTCTATTGAGGCCCAAGGACATAGACGTCAAGATCGAGGGCTTCAGAATCGAGGAGCAGATCGGATGAAGATGTAGAGAAGCCCGAGTGAGAGCGCCACGTAACTTCGAAAATAAAGAGTGTCGTTCATCGCCGGCGATGGGTTTGGACGTATAGTCTGCGTACTTTTGGCAAAACAGAGAAGAATTTGCAGAGTGTTTCTCCCGAATTTTGGAACAACAGAGGCACATGTAATCCTCCTAGTTGGATTCTCATTTCGGAGAAAACCAAATACTTTTGAAGTCTCCGCGTCGGAAAGAAGAAAAGAACTCGCAACCCAGCTTTATAGGAAGAGTAGTTCTAGACCTAGAGGCGAAGCAGAACATGAATTGGTCATGTTGAAGGCTTTGGAGAACATAAGAACATCCGTTCTCATAAACATTGATTTAGACTTCTCCATATTGATGATTGAGACGATTTTCAAGCCAAGACAAAGAGTCTTTCCTGGAGTTCAAAGAATGGAATTGCATGGACAGCGGCAGAGAACATCAACCACTACGCACTCATCTTCGGAGGAAAGAACGACATGAGATCGGAAATCGTTTCTTTTGGACGATGTTCGTGTAGCGGATGCTGAAGTCGGAGAAGAAGTTGTGGCACAGCTCTTGAAGAGTAGATCATTCGGGCTGGAGGAGCAGAGAAGAACATGGAATTTTCTGGATTTGATATGGAGAAGAGAAGAACATCGGCTGCATGACGTTCGAATTTGAGACGCAGACATTATGTGGCCTGTAATGTCTTTTTGATCGAGAAGGAAAGTCTTAGTCAAGATCTTTGGAGAAGATGTTCGAGACAACCGGAGCAACCGAAAAGACCAGTCATTGAGACCTCGACGATCTAGAAAAGCAGAAGAACATGGTAGTGAAGTAGATGAAATCTTGGAACTACCGCCATGACCTGGTGTTGTCCATTCTTCCAACAAGAAAATAAAAACCCGTGTCGAGTTCCGAGTACAGAACGGAATGGTCCAGAAGGACAGAAGAGAACGTGTAACCAGCTCTCCCGGTTTTTGGAGATCAGGTACACATGGATGAACACGATATCTCTTTTGAACTCACGACCCTAGCATCGTGTCCGGGCAGTTTTGAAGAAATCCAGAAATTCGAGTGTGTAAAAAGGAAAGAGAGCAGACGCGAGGGAGGCATTTATATGCTCATACTGGTAGATGGGATGGACTGTACCAAGCCGCACATATACACACTCTTCCTAGGCTGTTAGTGACATGATCATTGAAGCTGTGTGGGTTCACACAGGAGAATTCGTCAACATGTCTCATGCAAAATGGATAGATTCGAGATGCCTCAGCATCTATAAAATTAATAGCCAAGCAATCCATCAAACCTCCTTGCAACATATATGCTTCAGCGTCGTCTCGTAAAAGTGATTAGATGTAAGAAACCTTTACGCCCATGCCCACCGTCCTACGCACTTTATCCCACATGGCCCTAAGCATCCTCATCACCCTATCGCGCAGATCCTTTCTCCCAATCGCCAGCAAGAATGCCAGTAAGAATAAGAACGTCCTGAACAGTGCCATTGGATTCGCTGTCATTTGATGCGCCGTATTCGCCAACATCGTTTGTATTGCCGCGAACATATTCGAGGCCCGATGATAGAAGCTCGGTGGCGGCGTTCTGGGCGGTTTGGCGGGCTGGCGTGAGGTGCGTGACGAAGGTGTAGGCTGCGGTATGGTTTGGTGCTTGCGAAATTTATCCTCGGAGCCTCTGGGCTGTCTGCGATTTTCCTCCTCACGCTTTCTGCGTTCGTCCTCGGCGCGAGACTGTTCGAGTCTGCGTGCTTCGGTCTCTTTGCGGCGCTCCTCCATCTGCTCCTGCTGTTGTTGGCGGAGCTTCTCCTCACGTGCCTCGGCATCCTCGCGCTCTTCCTTGAGCGAATGCAGGGCGAGCAGGAAGGCCTCCTTGCGTTCATCGTCGAGGACCTCGGACATGGTGATGAACTCGCGGGCGTAGTCCCATTCGTCATTACGTGGAAGGACGTGCAGAGTGTAGAGTTCGAGGAGCTTGATGCGGGTGTTGAGATCACGGGGCGTGTCGGTCCCTGCGCCGTTGCTGCGCTGGCTGTGACGACGATTCAGGTACGAGGGCGAGGTCATGTGCGAGGAGATGTCAAAGGTCGGGTTCGCCGTGGCAGAGAGATATGTCTCAAGCTTCTGCTGGTTGAGACGCTGCGATGGGCAGTGGGTGAGAAGGAGGGTGGCTCTGTGTAGTTATCAGCACGTGTCCTCAACATTCACAGCTGTGCAGTTGAGGTCTTACAGGTTAACGACGACTTCAGCATCGACGTCTCCCTCGACGCCGGCATAACCGTCGCGCACCAACTCTTCCCAGACACTGCCATCGCGGCACTTGGACACCAATTGCTTCCACCTCGTGCTGCCGAATGCGTGCTTGCCCTCTTCTGCACCCAGCTCAACTACAGCATTGAGGAAGGTGAGGTAGAAGCTCCACACCTTCACCCGCGTTCCCCGTGACGCGGTTGCGATTGGTGCATAGCCCACCAGCTCGCCCTCAGCCCCCTTGCCATTGAAGTCGTCCTGGTGCGAGGGAGTGATAACCGGTTCGATCGTTGACAGAGCCTCGGGTAGGCGTCGCGTAAGGAACAGCTGGGCGGCCTGGCGGTAGGCTTTGGCGATCTGCGATGACTGCTGGCGCGATGCCGACAGTGACGAGATGGACGACGACAGATAGCGCGACGAGTTGATATCCTCGTACAGCGCAGCCATCTTGCTCGACTGCAATTACTGGTGACGGGATGCGGTGCGGCCAGGGTTCATGGCCGTGGAAGAGAGGAGGTCGGCGCGCTCGTGCATTCCTCCGCCGTGATCAACAATTGGAAGAGGCAGGACAACCTCGGCTGCCCTTTCCTCGCCGCCTTGGCATCATCACCTGCTGCCGACAGACCCCTGCGAGAATCACCACCCTCATTTCCCCAACATCACGGGGATTGCGCGAGCTTGTGAGACCCCGTCAAGACAACTTGTGCGTTTGCCAAACAATGTCTCGCTGCCTGCACGCCACTGTCTTGTGTCGATCGACTAGACGTTGGCCTCTTGACGCTTGCTTGATTCCTGACTGACCTCATCACTTACCCACCCAGTAGACGCAGCTCGCACTCTTTCTTCTCAACACCACATGCAATATAGTCGCAACACGTGCTGCCCGATTCCACTTCTCACTGCGCGCCGACATGGAGGTCGACGCGGCTTCGTTTCCGCACCATCTACTTGGACTGTTCATCAACATCTCCGAGGCTGACTTTGTGTCCTTTGACCTTGAGCTTTCCGGCATCCCCTCCCGCCTTCCCAATAGACAGCCTCGCCCAGGAGGCGGTAAATTCACGCTCGAAGAACGATATGCAGAGACGCGCGAGGGCGCAAACCGCTATCAGATCCTGCAGGTAGGTATCACGTGTGCCCGCTTCGACTACATCGCCAACAAGTATGTCTTGCGGCCCTACAACATCAACATCAGTCCTCTTCTTGACGAGAAGGTGGACTTTGAGCGCGAAGTTAGTCTGCAGAGTGGAGCCATAACCTTCCTCCTCGGCTGTGGCTTCGACATGGCGAAGCCCTTCACGCAGGGTGTCCAGTATCTATCACGACAGGAGGCAGCACAGATCAAGCAGGCTACCAAAGACAGACTCGCCAACAAGAACCCACCAGCCGATCTGCAACTGAAGAAGGAGGATGTCGAGTCACTTGGCTTTATGCGCCGAGTGCGGCAAGCCATCACCGAGTGGAAAGCTACAAACACCGAGTCCATGACCATCACCACACACACTGGGATGAAGAGTCCTCCTCGCTTCATGGCCATTTCGCGCTTTGAGAAGCGTCTCGTGCACCAACTGGTCCGCGCCGAGTTTCCCGAGCTCGTCTCAGTGGGCCGAGCTGACTGCATACGTATAATTTACCACGACCCTGTTCGTGAGGCAGCTAACAATGAGCGTATCATGGATCGTGTCAACGAGCAGATTGCTCGCCAGACAGGCTTCCGCTGGGTCTTTGAAGCACTTGCTCGTGGCGACGTCAGTAAAGCAAACACAATGTATCTCTCTCGCAGTTTGGGTGGTGCTATGACCGCAGACACACATAATGCTCGGGACCGCTACGATAGAGCTGTTGACCGGCTGAAGACACGACAGCCAGTTCTTGTTGGCCACAACATGTTTACTGACATTGTATACTTGTATCGTACATTTGTCGGGGAGCTGCCAGAGACACTGCAAGGCTTCCAGGACGCCATTCATGAGTTGTTTCCCAAGATTGTCGACACGAAATACCTCGCGACCCACGCTGAAGGAGATCTCAATGCCTCGCCTACCTTACAAGAGATCGCTGAGGGCCTGAGTGATCAGCCGCTGCCGACCATCGTGACTGATGCAGACCACTCTAAGTATCAAGAGAAGGTTGCCTTCCACGAGGCTGGCTATGATAGCCTGCTCACCGCCACGATCATGATCCGACTAGCCGCAAAGCTAGGCTCGCAACGCGAAAAGCCAACAATTCAACAGGTCGCAACGTCACCCAAGAACGGAGCCTTGCAAGACTTCATCCGCGATGGCCGCGAAAAGGTCCAACAACCAGTCCCTGTTCCGCCCGTCGAATCCGAACCACAGCTGTCTGGCCGCCAAAACCGCCGACAAAAGAAGAAGTCGAAGAATCCCACATGCAAAGAAACCCAAGCCTGCCACGCTGCGAGCAAGAACATCTTCGACACTCTCCGCGAGATGCGCCTCAATCCCGAAGAAGCAGCCGGGTCTTCATCTTCAACAACTAGCGAGCCTGTCAT
This sequence comes from Phaeosphaeriaceae sp. SRC1lsM3a, assembly GCA_001644525.1. Lineage (NCBI taxonomy): Eukaryota > Fungi > Ascomycota > Dothideomycetes > Pleosporales > Phaeosphaeriaceae > Phaeosphaeriaceae sp. SRC1lsM3a. The sequence continues at coordinate 973,822 of KV441718.1, forward strand.
GGATTTTGATACCGTGGAGTCGTCTACCTGGGACGAGCAGCCAGACGCCGAGCCAGGTTCCTGGGCAGACGACGTGTATGTGCAGGACAAGACGGGCTGGCTTCCGATCGAGAAGTCAGAGCGCAAGGCGATGGAATTGATGCCGGCTTTTGACAATGAAATCTGGGGCGAGTTTGGGAATACGTTGCGCGTATTTGGAACGCAGGAGGGAGTTTTCAAGATTAAGGAGTGGTAACACTGCGACATGGGGGCGTGTTGGTTGGGTATGCATGAAGAAGCGGTGCAAACAGGTTGTTTGGGTTGACGCAGTGCCTTGGCAAAGGTACAATCTGTATACAGAAAGCGATTGAACATGCATATATAGTATCCTGTATAGCATTGCTCGATGAAGAAAGTAATCTTGCATCATCATGATGTGGTGTAGGAAACCTAGGCACATTTAGCAGCCATGAGATATGGATTCCTTACAGCCTTGATAATCACATGAATTGGCTCGTCTCATTGTTCCGCCTAACCAGCTCCTGCACCTTCTCCCACTCACCCTGATCCTCCCCACTCTCAAAGCTCGCAAACCCTTCTTCATCGTTGGTAAACAAATATCCGTACTTGTCGTCCCGGATCTTGTAATCCCACATCCGCCTTCCCGGAAATGTTTGCCTCAGCCTATCAGCCTCGTTTAACTCCCAAAAGTCCGCATCGCCTTCGTCAGACGGCGGCGCTTTCTCCAGGTCTGCCGGGCCAATCTCAAACATGTGCAGAGCGTGCACGGGCGCCGCGCAGATGAGGGAAAATAGCTCGCCCCAGGAGATGCTAACTTGTTGCATGCGGTCGCGGTCGTACAAGGAGTAGCAACGGTTGAGGCAGATGCGCTCTAGCGTATTTGCGTGTGCAGTGATGAAGTGTGCGAGCCGGGAATCGATGCAAACCTCTTCCAAGGTAAGAGTTTGCAGCGGAGGCATGTGTTCCTCAAATAGCGGGAGGAATGTACTGTCCGGGTCATCGGCCAGGCCGGGTCGAGCGTCTCTGGTGGCGTCGAAGTTAAAATGCCGAACGTTCGCGAGGTGTGCGAAGAAGTGGAGATGGAGTTTTGAGATGAATTCGACATAGCCTGGCATTGTGTTGACGCACCAGTCTTCGGTGTTGTGTTCTCGGAGAGATATGGTGAAGGAGGTCAGACTTTGCAGCAGGGCGTGGAACCCTGGATCGGTATAGGCAGAGCAGGCCACTGCTGTGACGTTCTTCAGCTCGAGGTGGCGTATGCTCGATGGAGGATTGGATGAGAGCGCGCGATAGCTCCGCGCCATGAGCGAGCGATGGGCATCTGTTCTCTCTGCGTTTGAAACCTCCTCTTCGGTCCCCAGTGGCTCCAATATCTCGAGAGAAGAATTCATATTGGTTTGGTCTTTGGCGACTAAGCTGTCACAGGCGAATTGTACAGCGACCCACTCAAGCGTCGGTAGATTGCCTAGGCTTGAAAGAACATGCGAGACGGAGTCTGGAAGATCTCCTGGGGAAGGAGGTATGGGGACGTTGTTATCCCCGTATTTTGAGATTTCGGGCAACGCCATTATACCAATGTAGTGCACGCTTCGTACATGCTTTGCGTTTGCGCTGTCCAGTATTGAGCGCACGTAAGCCCCGCTCTTCGCAGAGTTCAGTAGAGTTATGTTTTCGAGAAGGAACGGTAGACAGAGTTCCCGGAACACGCTGCAAACTTGACCGAGACTCTGCAAGTCCTTGGGGGGTATAGGAATGTATGACTCCGCAGCCTCGGAGAAGGACAGGTCGAGATGTTCAATTATGTCTAGCTTGAGTTCGGCGGAAAGCGAGAGTATGCACGCCATGACATGAAAACACAAGAAGGGGAGCAAGTGAGTGGATTACTCTTTGTCGCGAACATGTGTGCCTTATGAGGTACTGTTAGTGTCACTGCGTATGCGGCAACCCGCGCTAAGCGTGGGCCTAGGGCGTTGCTGCGAGTGCATGCGAGGCAACGACGGTGAAGCGAGCGAATGATTTGCGCCACTCTCGAAACCCGACAGTATCGTCAAAACCCCTGCATGCTCACCCTGTGTCTGTTATTTTCAAATTCTCCCACCACCATCGAGGCCGGCTACAACATCTCTTCGTTGTGTCGATGGACTACGTTTGAGGTCGTGTATCGACATAGCTTCCTTCCACACGCGTACAACTTACGACGCGGGAAAGTTCAGAAGTCCTTGGCAGGCTAACGTTATGTGGGGTGCCTAACCAGATCGTGTTCCACCCTTAAGCTTCCGCACGAACCTGGTAAGTCGATCGAATCACCTGTACATGGATGCTCTGGCCTTACATCATGCCGCACACAATCTGCGACGTTTGTGCAGGGGCATTAGAGCATCGCCATAACCCTATTACTGCAGACACCTTCCCCGGGAGAGTTGTAGAGGGAGAAGAAGCGATTTATCTCCCGAATCATTTTGGTCATCATCGCACATGGGAGTCCTTACGCGTGAGCATTGATGCCGATTGCTGGATTTGTTCAAAACTCGAGAAGGAACCGAGCCCTGATCTTTCGTTCCGAGCGAAGGTTGCTTCGACCTTCCACTATGGCAGAGTCAGTACAAACAATATACGCCTGTACGGCTTCTTTACCACCATCACAGCTGATGTTCCGGACTCTGAGGGTTGTACCAGAGTGAATGTGTATTATGTACACGGAGACGAATGTGACGGGCAAAAGCTGAAGCTCTGTTTTAGTATGATGCAAGTTTCTGGTAGGTATTTTGAAGTATCCTCACTTAGGAATGGTAGCTGAGCGTTACAGAAACAGCTGATCCGCGCCCGTCCGTATTGAGACTCGATGACACAGAGAGCACTGGGTCTCCAGGCTCGTTGTTGGCTGCGAGGCGATGGCTTCAGGATTGCTTGGACAGCCATGACTTATGCAATCCACACGCGTCGAGCGATCCGTGGACCCCAACACGTCTTTTAGATCTTGGAAACAACAACGACTCATCCGAATCCATACGTCTCATTATCACCGACCCGAGCCCCAACAGTGGTAACGAGTTGTCGCTAGCATCGTATGCTACACTGAGTCACTGCTGGGGCACAAATGAATTCCTTAAGCTTACGAAGGGAACGCTCGACAAGCTTTGCAACGGGTTTGAGCTCAAAGACATGCCGAAAACTTTTCAAGAAGCCATCGTAGTCTGCAGAGCATTGCAGATACGTTACATATGGATCGACTCCCTCTGTATTATTCAGGATGAGGATGACTTATCGGATTGGACTAGAGAAGCAAGCCTCATGCATAAGGTCTATAGCCGCTCCCATCTCAATATTAGCGCCTCTGATGCTCGTGCCGGATCACAAGGGCTATTCCGAACACGCAATGCATCAGTCGTGGAACAAATGAGAATCAAAGCAACGCTGTTAAATGACTGTGGTGTGCTTGAGACTAAATATTATGTCATCGAAGACCCTGTCTACTGGTGGGCCAAAGTCACAGACAGCTATATCCACACGCGTGGCTGGGTCTTCCAGGAGCGTCTCATGGCATTGCGGGTCCTGCACTTCATTCGAGATCAATTGGCCTGGGAATGCAAAGAGAAGAGCGCATGCGAAAAGTATCCTGAGCACATCCCCTTTGCCTTTTTAGAAGAGGTCAATTACAAACAACACCTCGCTTATGAGAATCTCACCGCGGAAGCTGCAAATCGGGAATGCGTTTCTCAAGATATCGAAACTGCCCATCTCACATGGAATTATCTAGTCTCGGCCTACTCCCAAACCAAATTGACGAGACCAAGCGACAAGTTGGTCGCCATCTCTGGTGAAGCGAAGGCCCTGGCGTCACTCACTCGCGATGGGTATATTGCGGGAATGTGGAGACGCATTCTAGACCATCAACTACTATGGATTGTGCTGAACACCGACGGAGAAGCAAGCTCAAGGAATCGCGAGTATTGTGCCCCTTCCTGGTCGTGGGCCTCGATGAGTACGATGGTCAACCTCTTAAATGACAGATTTGATCCCCCTGACATAAGAATTCACATTGAACAAGTGAACATGACATACGTCACAGATGACCCGACTGGGCAAGTTGCGTCTGCGTTCATTGATCTACAAGGGGAGCTCAGACCCATGTCGATGCGCTACGATGTCGTTTCCAGGAATTGGTACGCGACACTCCATCGCTATCACACGGAGATTTTTTATGGGGGGTTGAAATGGTCGGATGAGTTTGATGCTGAAATGCAGCCTACAACAGGCGTTGATGCAGGAAACCAGCTTTTCTATATGAATTTCGTCGTCTCAGAGACACGAGTTATGGCCATGTTGCTACGCCTTGTGGACGAAGAAGCTGGCACATTCGAGAGATGGGGCATAATTGATGCCAATCAGAAGCGGCCAGTCAGAGCGTATGATGATATCAGAGCGGCTCTCCTTGCAGATCTGGATGAGGAAGTCAAAGAAAAACTTCCGTGTCTGCGCTACGAAGGAGGAAAGCATACCATTCGCTTCATTTAGGAAAACGTTCTGCTGCTAGGCAGAAAGAACGAATATAGCTTTCATGTGTGAGCCTAGTGAGCAGCTGTCCAGGATTGGAGAGTGTTGTCTTTTAAAAGTATACACGAAAGAGCTGGTTTTCGTGGTGCGTGGTAGATGCTATCGCAATTTCGTGGGGCAGATTTTATACCCCACAGCACAATTCGGAAAAGAAGTAGCTTTCCTGATATATAGCGTCGTCATATCTCACGCGTATGATGAAGGAACTCCCGCAATATTATTGCTTTGCCGTTCTTCTGATAGAGTTGTGGGTTGTCAGATTCTGCCTTTGCGGTACGTCAATAAACACGAGCCTTTTACTTGCGGTCTCATGAGATACCACGCTTCATTGATGCCATGCGGAATATATAGATGCTATCGCAGAATCTGTACAAGGAAGCGTAATGCTCCTTTTCAACTGCGACAAACACATCTAGTCACTTATTCACCCGCATAATCTCATGTTTGAGTCCAAATCCCATTCTTCTTCCCACCCCATTCCCCTTCGATTCAGCAATTTCCCCAAATACAATCTTGGTCTTCTTCAACTCCCTCACCGCCACCTCATCCTTTCTACGCGAGCATGGCCTCACCATATCATCCAAACCTCTACTCCTTGTCATTGCAACTAACAACTGTACAAAACTATCACTCTGCGCTGACACACCATTCCGTCTCAACGATATGTACCCAACCGCAAGGAACGGGAGACTTGCAACTAACGACAGCGCGTAGGGCAATATGAGGTTCAATGGTCTTGAGAACGAATAAATATTGCGTGACGTAGTAATGTTGGCAACGACAGTTTGGTTCCAGACTTCAAGGGGGTAATACGCCAACATGGCCGCAATCGTAACGTTAGCGACCATATCGTTCAAAGTTTGTTCTGTGATGCGGAACGATGGGCCCGTGTTTGCCCAGCTGTTGCGGTTGACGTTGAACTGGGTATCTCGGATGACGGTGCGGTTGGGTACTGTTTGCGAAGTCAGATGTGCGCCTCTCGTAGCATGTTCTTGACTTGTACTTACGTAGCTCCTTGCTCTGGTAAGTTGGCCACTTGCTGTTGTTGGTAAATACTTGTACGGTATTGTACCACGTAAAGCCAGCTTCCAGCGGCGCCCACGATAGCTGCGTTCCGTTCAGGATGGACGACGTGAAATTCGGCCCGTTCACCGGGACAGGGATCTGGTCATATGATCCCGCCAGGGAGGCAGCGATGGTATCGAGAACAGCGTAATGGTTCAAACTCTGCAGATTGAGTATGGTCGCGTCGATCCAATTCACCGGGGTGGTGGGTATACTTCCAAACCATTCGCCTTGTACTGTGGGATAAACACCTTTTATCAGCGTATCTGTAATGGTGCCTCCAGACGACGTGGTATAGGAGATTGTTCTCAGGCCATCTTGGTATCGCATGTCAATGGCGTATTCGGCCCAAGCGGGCTGACACTGCAATGTACGTATTTCCTGGATCAGCCATCGGTCGTGGTAGCCGATATTACTTGTCAGACTCAGCTTGAGGATGGTAAAGATGGAATGACGGCTATACGATCCTTCCCATCCACCGGAGTAGTATGGATAGCTGGTACCCGGATTGTACTCAGTTGTCATATTGCGATCAGTCGTATTGCATCGGAATGTTGGGCCTTTGAACTTGATGTTATATGCACAATTTGGTCCACATGGCGACTGAGATACAGGCACGGCACCAGAGACAAGTACGACATGAGACAGGTGCACTAGCTTCGAGTTCGGCCATCTGTTTGGCTTTGTTAGACAAGAGTCTGTTGATAAAGTACTTGTACCCTTACAAGTAACACATTGAGGTTGTGTTGACAGGTGTTTCGACCTTGGTCAACGGCAGCCATGAGCTTAGCGATGAATTCCCAATGACTAGGTCTTCTTGGTTGAATTTCTTGACGATGCCAAAATCACGGCCATATCCAGCATCAAAAGCTGGGACGACATACGGCATCTGCTCTTCAACGTCATCTCGGATAACAGTGAGAGCGGATGGAGGGAAAAGTATCGCGACAGCGAGCAACCACATAAGTAGCGCCATCATATACAGTGTCGGCGTTGTGCATGCTAATCTCCACATGGTGAGCAGAAAAGGGTTAGTACGTACTCCGTGTAGGGATTCAATGATGGAAACTGCGAGAACGCGGATCCGCAGCACTCGCCACATGTATTGCGTGAACGCGATTGTAAGGGATGCGCACAGAGAAGCTTTGAAAGCCGCGACGAGCAATATATTGACAGACGTGACGTATGGTTGTGCAAGATACATGTACTTCCTGTCGTCGGTTGGCTTTCCATCGAGATAATGCATCATTGCGGCGTGTGATACGGCGACAATGAGTGCTGAAGCGCATCAGTATAGTCATGTCTTGAGATGGTGCTCGTAGGGTAATTTACCGAGAACGTAGAACACTACTAGGAGAGTGCTTGTACTCCAGTCCGTCAAGGATTCTGGTAATTTTGCGATTGATTGGTTCGCGGTTCTGCCCTCAAGCGTCGGCTCTTGCACCTCTTTCGCTGCTTCACCGATCGAGGTAGTGCTGGAGCGGGCTGTATCACACCTTGCTGGTGGTTTACAGTCGAAGAATGCGCTTCCACGGCATTGCTTTTGGTGAGCATCCGTCATGCCTCCGTCTACGTTCGTGTTCATTTAGAGGCCGCGTGTTCAGGCTCAGTTGTACTCATATGGCTACAAAGACACGATTCGAAGTAGCAATGGAGATCGGTGTTGGATAGAGACACTGATGGAATTCACCAACAGTCCACGAGAAGCAAAACTGCACATCTCATTCTTGAGTGCGCAAGCCTCGACACTCATGCATCTGCAATTAACAAGGTCCCCGACACTGGAAAGAATCCAGGTACATCAAGTTGCACCCAGCTGATATTATTGGTTCTTGAACGTCTTACATGCATACTTGTATACTCGGTGCCGGCGGAAATTGAATGTTGTACCCATGATTGGTCGAAGTCTTCGACCATCGCGAGTGACTGACACTCAGCCACTTGGCCCCATGTGGACCTAAGTCCTCACATTGTACTATGCCCGATGGAACAAGCAATTAGACAAGCTATTTGAGAGCATACGTGCAAAGGTATCGCCGAGTAGGCAGGGTATCATTTCATGTAAATCTGACTTCGAACGAAAGGACTCGGTGATCTTGACTTTACCATCCATACTTATTTCCCGCCTCCTTCTTGTTCCTATATCCGGTCGCGAAATGCTCCTCAAGAGCGTCCTTCTGCGTCGAGGCCACGTTGATCAGACTACGCAGACTGTTCTTGCCCGTGCCTGAGATCGACTTGAGTGCGTTGTGCTGCACCTGCTCGCCCTGCTGCCGAAGCTTCTCATTGTGGGCGTATTCCGTGTCAGTATTGAATTCGACAATCCTTGCTGATGAGAAGTCTGCTTCTCGACCTCTTTTACCGAAGAGCTGGCGGCGCTCTGCTTCTGATAGATTTAACTCGGAGGCGATATTGCCAAGGTCATGCGACGGCGCTGAAGTGGAGACAGCATGCGTGTGGTGCGCAGGCTGGTACATTGATTGTTCCTCAAAGGCAGCATCGGGTATAGGTGCCCCTTCATCTTCTTCTTCTGCACCATAAAGCATGGGCTTGTAGGCTTCCTCAGACGCGACTGCGGCCGGAGCTGTATTCTCTTGCGACGTTCCGAATAGCGACACCTTTGGCTTCCGAGGCGGCGGTGCCGGTGCAGCTGATGACTGTGCAGATTGGGCAGTCGAGTTGGACGCTGGAAGTGATGCGACCACTGCTTTGGGTACGACAGGCTTTTTTTTCCTGCCCTTTCCTACAGACATGGGCACGAATCGTGGTGCTACAGACTTGGGTGCCGGAACGGGGTCTGCCATGATCGTGTCTACCGCCTCCTCTGCCTTCACTTCCTCTATCCGATTCTGTTCACTCTTTGGCGTTGGTAGATTCAGCAGCGCCCTGAAGTCTTCCTTCTTCATAGGCTCCTTCTTCACAGGGTTCCCATTCTCATCATATTCCTCTGTCTCCAGACGTGACTCTCTCTTGAATGCAGGCTCCGCGCCGGTCCTCAAATTGACACCTGCAGCCAACCCCTTGCCCAGCGGCCTCTTTCCAGGCGCTGTATTCGCACTCGATGCTGTCACAGCAGGCTTCTTGGGTGCGGGTAGCATGGCGTTGAAGCCGCCAAATGCTGAGCCACCACCTAATCGCGCCTTCTTCGCGGGCGGCGCATCTGACTCGATATCATCCTTCTCGGCCTTGGACTGTGACGCGCCTGGGAGGTTGACTTTGATTCGTCCTGGGTTTGCGCGATCGACGACTTTCTGAAAGGTTGGCTTCGGCGCCTGTTTGAGCGCGGGCTTCGGTGCGGGCGGCGCTTCTCCGTCCGATTCGGAGTCTGAGTATGCGATCAGGTTCATGGTGTTGTTTGTGGTGTGAGAGGCTTGTTAGAGGTACAATCAAAGTTGACGATGAAATCACTGGGCATGACGATCGCCGTTGCCAAGAAAAGGGTCCAGTCCACCTCCACTACCACCACTCGCGCGACCGTCACCACGACACCTATTGCTGTGCATTGACGACTCTCCTCAGCTGGTCTGACCCTTACGAATCCTGATGTGATTATGATACCCTAGACGCGCCACCATGTCGCTCCTTCAGAATGAAGAGTGAGCCCCACTCCGCACCACCTCCGCGACACAGCTAACCACGACAGCTTCGTTCTCTACCAACTGCGCACTGCCTACCTCTCGTCGATAAAGGATGGCGTGGGTGAAAGACTGATCAATGTCAATTCCAATGTCCTCAACAACCCCGCATTTCGAGCCGCCGGCTGGGTCCCCAATGCTGCCGACATCAAGAGGACATACTCCCCACCTATTCCCACCGCCATCACCTCGGAATACTTCCAAGCCCCGCGCTCAGCTGGCCTCAAGGCGCCCGAGGGCTTCGGCGACGATGAAGAAGAAGGTGGCATGGTTACAGGTGGTGGGAGCAACGACACGGTTGGCCCCACGTTGAATGCGAAACGTCGACGGCGGAAGGAGATACTCGAGGAAGATGACAGCAGTGATTTGAGCGATGAAAGTGATGACGAGGACGAATCGCAGAGGTCAGAGACTCATACAACATTTTGAAATGCCTATTAACATCGTTTATGCAGGCCTGCGAACCAGATCAAGTTTACCAAGATGCCTTTGCGAACGCGCTCGGGCTCGTCACCAATCCGAGGATCAGCTCTCCGTAACGAGCTTGCCGAAGCGGCCGAAGGTCCTTCAGTCATGATCACGTCGCCATCACGGCCGCCGGACACCGAGCTACGACGAGGCTCGTTAGGCAATCTGGAGACGGTCAAAGAGCGCCCAAGAAGAGACACCATAACCAGCAGCGAAATGTCTTCTGAGAACGAATTCGACAACTCTGCGTTCAGGAAACGGAAGATCAACCCCCGCAAAGCAGCACATAACAAGCAACTATTGGCCCAACGCATCGAAGAAGACGAAGGCATCGCACAGCGCACTCGTCTAGAAGCTCTAGATGAAGGCGATGAGTCCGACAGCTCTCTCGACTCGGAGTTCTCGGGTTCAGCCGACAGTGGCTCACTGATGGGTGCAGGCGGCGATGCCCTCGACTCATCTCCACCAGCTGATCTGCCCAATATGACCGCTCTCACGTCTTTCAACATGTCACCAAGGAAGAAGAAAGAGCCGCTACAACCCACGCTCCAGGCCCTACCACCACCACGACCTATCAGCTTCATCTTACCAAAGAGTGCACTGACCCAGGCTCTCCAAGCGAAGGAACAGAAGCCGTCCAACCCCCTGCAACGTTTCGGGAGCTGGAACGCAGCCAGCGAAGCTCAACAGAATCCCATTTACCTTAGGATTTACTGCCCATTCTCATCGAAACCTTCAAAGGGTCTCGAGTTGCTCATCCGCAAATTCAACGACAAAGGCGAGGGGCCAATCGTAGCTGAAGCCATCGGATACGCCCTCCACCGCTATCAAGAGGAGAAGCTCGAGCCTCCGTTATCTTCTGAGAAGGCTAATGTCAATTGCTGGGTGCTGCGCATGTACGACGATGGTGAGGTCGACGATGAGTTTCCTCCTCTCACGAGAAACAAGCCACTGAAAGACTTTGCATCCAACAACGCTCGAGGGATGCGACCACGTGCGCGAGAGAAGCCTTGGGACGAATTCGCGCTAGTCGAAGCCAGTGAACGCGAGATAATGGAGAATGAGAAGCTCACGCCTCTCTACAGCCGCGAAGCAGCTGCAGCTCTCGAGTCACAAAAGGATGCTGCAGAAGGCGCTGCAGAAGGAGGCCCCGAAAAGAAGCCTGTCAAGCCAATACCCAGCCGCGCAAAGAGCTTTCGCAATCCCATCACGGGGCCATCGTTCGCTCCCACAGCTACGCGTAAAGACAAGAGCGCGCTTGCTGATGCCCCGACCGTCAACGCCTCTCATGCGGCTAGTCGCACAGGTATGCCGAGGACGATCAATGTCCATTTCACCGACGAGAATTTCAACACCAAGCACATTCCCATCAATTGCACAACAGACACCTACATCGCGGACGTGTTCGAGCAGGTTTGCCACGAGCTGCGTCTGGACAAAGCACTCTATATTCTCAAAGTCAGCGGCAGCACAACTGTCGCTCCAACAGACCGGACCGTCGAAGCCCTTGGCACTCGCATGGACCTCGATCTATCGCGCCGTCGCTTTGTCGGCGATGGCGTCTTCGGTCTGTCTGGCTCTCCAGGATCCTCATCTCCCAATGCCCCGCTCATCATCTCCACCGGAGGCGCGCCCAAGAAGACCAAAAAGGGGGAGCGCACTCATGCTGCAGTCTCTGGCCACGGCCTCATCCATCCACTTGCCGCACGTGCCGAGTCCTCTGCTCTCGCACTTACCGCAACCAACTACTACCGCCGCTACGCCGTCATGCGCAAACAGCCCATGTCTTTCGCTTCCTCGACTGGTCGTATCCTCGCCCTCGACAACGAGTATATACACATCATGCCCGGCGAAACGAACAAAGCCAATGCGAGACCGGGCGGTTTCGTAGTCGAAGGTGGAAAGACAACAACAGTCCACTTTAGCAGTGTGGTGGGCAGCAAGGTGTCGAAGAAACACCCGAAGATGTTCAGGCTTCTTGTGTTCAAAGAGAGGGAAACGAAGAGGTATGACTTTGTGGCACAGACGGCGGATGAGGCGGTGGAGATTGTGAGGGAGATCAAGAAGGGGATGGAGAGATATGCTGAGGGGGTCGTTTGATATATTCATGCTTTTCTGGTTGGGCGTTCATGGGCGGGACATGTTCGTCGTGGGTAGCATATTGGTTGGGCGTTCGATGTGGGCGGGAACTTGAGTTCGGACCTCGGTGGTTTTATTCTGTGGCATTTGGCATAATACCGTTATCAGGCTGGGAGGGCGGGGCTACCTTTGAGTCATTAAATGCATGCGAGATATATATCCACCAACATTGAATGTCTTTCATCAAGTGAGTCTGTTGTGTTTTTGGAGCCCACACACAAAGCCCCAAGCACATGAAAGCGTTCTTCCAGTTTCGAATGTCATGTATACTACCCAAACCACTTTAGGGAACAGCAACTTGCACAGACACATGTGGTGGTCCAGTGTGTATTTTGTCGATTTTGCATCCCCATGCTTTCCTTCTTTGTATCATTTCTGGACACATGCAAGTAGTCATCGCGAGTTGAAGGCCGCAGAGCACTCGCACCCATGGCCAGACATGAGTAGCTTTTATGACATGAAGAAGAGTTGAGTGTCCAGGTGTCGAGATTGCAAAGAAGTAGAGAGATTTTATACCTTCTCTCCTGACTGGACCGCATTAAAGTCGTCGCTGAAGACGTGTTTTTCCCCGTACCAGGCAGCATGTGTGCTTCACAATTTGACTTTGGGTGCACCTCATGAGCTTGTTCAAGTCTGTTTTCAAGTACATACCAGTGCACGGAGCATAGCATCGGTTGTCCTTGGTATGGGTTCGAAGCTCGATTTCACATAAAAGTGGAAGTACGGCATTTGCGACACATGGGCACCGCCTGCGGATGCTTGAAGAGGCGGGAACCACACGCTCATGCTCTACTTGTGGTAGCCTTTAGAGATGTGCGGCTCTCCAGCCCATACCTCCTCTACCAGCGTATTTTGTGAAATATACAACGACGTGTTTGTAGATAAATGGAAATTCGGAGACGAGGGATATTTATACTTCTAATTCAGCGTGGAAGGCGGACTCGAATCTCAGTGGCCAATAGGTGCATCTTTAAAATTCGCTGGGACATAAATTGACTTTAACTACTTTTGAAGCGGACCATGAAAGCCATGAGTCCAGATATTGAGCACGAAATTTCGGACGAGCACATGAAGATGGGCAAGGTGCTTCTCTACGCGGCTTTACATAAAGGTGTCGAGTGAGTTAATCGGCTCATAGACCCTTTCCATTGCCGTTTGGAGACGCCGACAACTCGCACCCATGGGTTTGGTGTACAGTAGTTTAAGAGCGATGCAAACGCGGTGACGTTGAGAAGGGAAGACAGGAGAGAAGATGGGAGCTTATATAGCAACGTTGTGTATACAAAGCGCCGACAAAACCAATGCACGTGATTGATATATTTCGCCTCAGCAGAGACACAACGCCTTCATGTGGGCGATTTGAGTGTGTGTTCATGTACGTTGCCGATCTCGATTTTTGAGCTCAGCAATTCACAAAGCACATGGATTCCTATGCCTGTCTTTTTCCGACGTGACGCGATATGGTGATTTAGAGAGAAATTGCTCAAGACATGTGATCGTCGTTGTGCATTTAGGAGATGCAGAGGTCTCGCATCCATGAATATGCCACCTCGATGATCTTAATAAGTGGAAGAAAAGCTGGTGAATAAGTCGAAGTTCGAAAGGCGAGAGGCATATTGTACAGTCCACTGCGAGTTTAGAACATAACAACAAAGCGCGAAAACTTTTGGTGGCAGGAAGGACGGACATATTATTGTCGGCATTGGAATTTCCGGCGCACCGTAGAGTTCTAGGTCCCTTTTCAAAGTCAAAGAAACAGATCAAGATATCTAGAATCATGCATGAAGATCTCTTATGTCCAACACGCTTTGTTCGAAGACGTCGATGTCAATTCTCGGAAAAGAAGGCCCAGTGCAGCAACATAATATGTCTGTGACCATCTTTGGATCTGAAACGTACATGTCAAAAAACTCCCAGAGTCCTTAGGAAACATCCAAGGTTCTTGCTGGGTATTGAAGAAGCAGAGATCTCCCAAGCATGCAGCTCTTTGGAATACTGTTTTAAATTCAAAATGAATAAGATTGATATGAAGAAGAATTAAAGAGGAGCAAGTCTGAGAGAATTTATACCGTACAGTCGCGTCGTTGAGAGCATTGATGTTGGTCCGTGTTAGCTTTGACGGAGCGCCGAGGAGTAAAGCATGATAGCATGTGCCAAATCTTTCTGTTCGCCGAGGATGATGTGCTCTTCAATTTTTTGCAGTACTTTGGGAGGAGGAAGGGGGAGGAGAACAAAGATTTCATGGTCTTGGTGTTTACCCCAGGAGAACGATATGACAAACATGGCGCTTACATTGTCAGGGTTCACACTCATATAAAATGCATTACATTACTTGAAATATGAATGCTGTGATGGCGATGTTGTTCCAAAGGCTGTTATAACTCAAGGGCAACGATATGTACAAACCCAGCCAGCAACTACCTTACAATTTCCATTCGTCCCTGTTGTACTGCTTCGGCCACACTCCCGACTTGCCCGGTGCGATGATTCCATTGGGGTCTACCGCATTCTTGATCTGCTCATTGAACTTGCGGAAAATGCTGTCGTTAAACGAATAAGTATCCATGATCTGGTCCATTACAGCCAAATGCGTGCGGTACTCGCCCCAACCTCGCTTCGCACAGTCGTCGATAAGTGTCTTGATGAGCCAGTGCGCCTTCTTCTTCTGCACCTCATTTTTACGATCGAAGACAATGCACACAATGTGATGCATCTCGCGCATCCCGATTGTGAATGTGCCGATGAAGTCCAATCCGGCCTCGCGGCACCGCGCTTTAGTAACTGCGAATTGGGCGGTCGCGTCTTCGCCATTGACCTTGGCGATTGGCGAGAAGAAAAGGTGCGACCCGTTCGGGAGCCAGCTGACCCATCGCAATTCGTCAAAAGTGGGTATTCCTTGCATGGTTTTGTGGCGCATATGCAGGACCGAATCCTTTTCTTTGCGATCCTCTGGGAAGTAGAACTTTGCGCCCGGTATCGATGAGAATGCTTGCTTGACTACACCCCACATGGCGTTGCGGATAGGCTCCGGTCCATAAAGTGCTCCATAGAAGTTCCAACGTCCCAGGTTGAGCTTCTCAGCTATCGCGTCGAGTTCTGCATCGTCGAGTGGTTTGCTAATATCGGACGTGTAATCCGACTTATGTCCCATGACTGCTGCATCTAACAGTATGTGTCGCAGAGTCGGAACATTCTGCAAGATCATACCCAGGCGCAGAGGGCGAATGATATCGACAGCTTGCTTTAGATCTTCTTCGCGGGGAATAGTGATCAGGTATGATTGGTAGCCACCTGGGTTCGGCATCAACCACATGCCCATCTTGGTTGTTATCCCGAGATTTGATTGCGTGAACAGACCGTCGACATATGGACCGAACCCGTAGTTGAACAGCTGTGAAGTCTCGTTCCACGGCTGATCCTCTGGGCGCGCACCCTCCTTTTGTTGCGGATGTGGAAGCGCGCCCATGCCTGTCCTCATCAGTTCTCCGCTTGGAAGCACGATCTCCATTCCGCTGTGCATCATGAAGTGATCTAGCACGCCCTGTTAGCATATAAAGAGTTTATATCTGTTGACTTTACCTCCATAAGGCGTATATCCAACACCGCGTTCCAGTGTGTTGCCCAGGATTGAACCTCCACCAAGATCTGGCACATCAAGCCACAATTTATCTCGCAAATTGTTGTCGACGAGATATTGGTGCAAATCATGGAACGTAACACCTTTAAGCTGTCAATAAATATCCTCATTTGGATCGGATACATGTCGTACCTGGCTCAACTAGACAATACGCTCCCTCAACATTGACCTCCAGAATCTTGTTCATGTGCTTGCCCATGTTGATGACAACGCTGCCAGACACTCGTGGAGCAGCGCCACCATAGCCAGAATTTCTCCCTATGCTGATTGGCCATAGTGGTACTTTGTGTTTATTCGCGGCACGAACGATGCCTTGCACGTCCGCGACATTGCGTGGCGCGATAACCGCAGATGCCAAGAAGAAGTCTTGCTTCAGAACATGGTGAGGGTCATGAGTGTAGTTGGGTTTCATGTAATCACCATCTTCAATCTGAGATGCGGATGAAATGACAGTGACATTGTCACCGGTAGCTTCGCGACAGGCTGAAATGAAGTCGCCAAAGGCGGACTTACTGACGTTGGGTGGTAACACTAGAGGCTCTTGAGACGCGACCATTGTGTGAAGAGATGGAAGATCAAAAAGTTCGAATCATAATGTATGTGCCCTCCGCTTTATTTATGTTCGACCTCGTCGGATGTGGTGTCAGCTTGAAGTGTGGTGGCCACGGGAGTGTGGGAATTTCCCGCTATAGTAGCGTACTGTGGTTCAAAATCCAACCTTTCGGAAGCCATGCCTAAGGATCTCCTCTGCAATGGACCTCGCCGTGCCACCTTTGAACGTATGCATTCCAACAATAGCCGTCTTGGAAAAATTGGTGCACTGGTCGACCTGCTGCATGTTGCCCATATATAGCTACAACGCGCGCCACCTGACATACTGCGCGTCAATCAATCCTCACGAACTAGTCAATGAATAATAGCTACTAGCCACGTCCTGCTGAACTCAATGGGCTGGGTTCCTCGATAGCGAAGAGTGCTACATACGTACATGGGTACAGAGTTCAGTATCACGTGCAGTGAACAAGTTGGGTGTCGATTCAAGGTTTGCTAGATCGTCGCTCGCCCTTAGCGTGTGGCAACCCCGCATGAGGAGGCGTTACCCCAGACTTTCGTGTGAGAATTTCCCGCCATCAACGACTAATATTTTGATGTACACGTGTCTCGGGTTCCACAATCATGCAGCATCGACATGGAAGGCACAGACCAACCCATTGTCTGCTTATTCTGTGGCAGAAAACTCGCAAGAAGGTAAAACACATTTTCGTGCAGAACAGTGAAGAGCTAATCAGGGCTTCCCACTACAGTGACGCCCTTAGACGGCATTGGAAGTCTTGCAGAGTCCGCAAAGATCGCGAACTGGATGTACCCAGAACGAGAGCGAAGATCAGGGGTCGCAAACCTCGAGCTTGCGACTTGTGCAGCCAACTGAAGCGTGCTTGTACTGCGACAGAACCATGCACGTTGTGTGTTATGCGAAATGAGCCTTGTACTTATATCAGGTCGCAGAGTCGCCGTACACGGCGGCGGCACAATTCGAAGACCCAAACTACTTCGCCTGACGAGGACGCCTTTGATGTCGAGCCAGAGGAACTTGATTCGACATTGGCGACCATTGATGATAATCAAATGAGCTTTGATGTCCTCGGAACAGTTGAAAATGGCTCTCTACCTACGAGGGATGTGTCCTTTGGTCTGCAAAACTCTATGGTCAGCTTCCCCGGCTGGCACGCCACATGGGCTTTGTTAGAGGAACACACTCTGTCTACATTACTTTGCCAGCGGCCTACACAACTGGACTTCAGCTTGATCAGCCAATTTCCTTTTCTCGACAATTTCACCAGAAGTACAGGATTCGCCACTTCGTTCAATTGTGGTAGCAAAGACACTAGACTTTTGATAACAGCCAACTTAGATGGTGCCGAACCAGCCCCTTGTCCTCAACTTGGTGGAGTTCACGAGCAAGCTCCGGAACCAACCTGGGCTGAGATTACACGCGACGCATTGACGTTGTACGGAAATAACAACAACAACATCAGTAAGGGTGGACTACTGCCGACGACTCACGAAATAGTCTCCCGCATTCGCGAGGTGACATTGGCAAAGAATAACCGAAGTTCGATTGATTTGACATGGTCTTACTCCTTGGAGAGTCTTTGTTACGAGTTCTTCCATCCCAATGCTTTACGACGGCACCTCACCCTATTCTGGTCTTGCTGGTACCCAAACTGGCCTGCAATTCACCGTCCTACTTTCAACGCATCCCAAGCTTCACCTGCACTAGTAGCTGCGATGGCGTTGGTCGGCGCCTGTCTGTCTCCTGACGAGCGAGAGCACGCCACAGCTCAGATATGGTTGGATGCTGTCGAAGAGATTGTATTTGGTGATGAGCTGTTTCTTGATCACAATGTCTCTGACGCATGGAACAACTTCGGTGCTAGTGAATCTCGAGGATATCACATCCAGATCTTGCAAGCCGCGTATTGCATATGTCTTTATCAGACATGGGAAGGTTCAACGCGCAGTAAACGGCGGATCTTGCGGCAGAGGTTCAATGATCTTGTATATGTAGGCTACCATCACGGGGAACCTGGGCTTACGCTAACACGAACCAGTTCGCGCGTGATATTGGCTTCGCACAAGCATCGATGCGATGGGTCGACACATCTCATCCTGCAGCCTTCGACTGGGAGGAGTTCGTACTTCGAGAGTCTTTCGGTCGGTTCGTAGCATCCAGTCCCACGCCTCATCAAATCTAACCATAGCGCACAGCCTCTGCTTGTATATCTGCAATATCGATGCAAGCTACGCTCTCTTTTTCCGCAATCCTCCAAGAATGGCTTTTTCAGAACTAGTCATGGAGCTTTCATCACCAGAGTCATGCTTCCAGGCTCAAACTAAAGAAGAATGTTTCATCGAGCTCAAGAGTTGGCGCGGTAGGAGTGGCCTCCGATCGAACAATCTGACCGTGATTGAGGCGGTGGAAGCGCTGTCAAATCCTACAAGGATGGAAACCGGAACATATCGACGAATTTTCGCAAACCTAAGCATCTTGAATATGTTTACGCTTGTTCACGCCCTCTATCTCCAGCTACACCATCTCCAGATCTCCGGTCTTCGATCGTCAGATGCGACAATAGCATTCCCTCTCAACGTGGCTTTGACACAATGGCAAAAATTGTGGTCGTCGCCCAGTCGGGATGCAGAACTCGCCGACATGACGCGCAAAACAAATGATGTTTCAACCGCATGGCAAAGCATAGGCTTCATCAAACATGCGCCCGAGTATTGGCTGCTGGCGCATCTGTCACTACAAAAACTACAAGGCAGTTTGAACCCAACCGCAGCAACGGCAGCGATCACGAGATGCGAAGATATCGATATGGGCGGGGCAAAAGTACTCATCGCAGAGTTCAAGAATACAGCAGTGGGGCTGTCATGATGGCCTTAACGAGTGAATGTGGCTTCTATCTACTTCGAATACGAAATATACGCATGCATGTAGCCTTAGAATGTTGGTCTCCTTTGGCTTCTTTTTGTCCATCGAACTTCTGCAAGATAGTATTGTTCTTGCTACACAGTCGTTCAGCAAATGTACATGTGCGCCTCATAAAAGGTGTTTCGAGTCGACGGAAAGCGAACATATATCTCTCTCCTCAATTGTTGTAGCTTCGAGCACAAGGGCACTTGGTGTCATTCTTTCTGGCGAGCATGTCGCAAAGTAGAGTTTGCCGGTTCGAGAAACATGGTCGGTCGAGCGCGACTATTCATACTCACCACGGCTTGCGAGACTTATGTTATTCGTCATTTCTGTCACATGTAGGATCCTCGTTGCGGTGTTCTCGCATCCGACTAAGCTTGGACTATAAAGCAAACGTCAACTTCCTTGAACTATTCAACTTCCTTTTCCTCATTTAATTCGAAAGATGCGAAAACAATCTCAGATGTTCGGAAAGAAACACAGGGTAGCCCGATGAATTTTGAATCCGGCGTCGCTATTATATATGATCGCTACTTTGCTCGTCTTTCCTCGCAAGCCTGGACTCCCGGCCTTATTTTCGGAACCCGCTGCTCCATCATCTCCATAGTCCACTCCTCTCCATTCGAAGTTGTCTTCTTCCATATCTTCAGGCGTCCTTTCAATGTTTCAAACGATTTCAATGCTTAGCACAAAAGGCTACTCCTCAGGCACCATGCTTTCGAAACTAGCTAGGGCTGAGTTTATGTTTGCGCTTTCCCGTTTCTTGCTTTGCCTTAGTCAGATGAGTTTGTTGTCGAGAATGGTGACGAATAATGTCGCATGACGCTGCGGCTGCTAAGGACGAGTATATATACCTGCGTTCTTCGTCTTCTCTGCGCCTCAACACTTCCTTCTTCCCAAGTACCCAAAATCATACCCCTAAGGACGATGTCTCCAAAACTCGCATAGCCGGTTTCCCATGTCCCTTCCTCGTTTCGTCCCCTCTATTGGGCCTGCTACATATCTGGATAAAATCTTTATGAACATCGCAATGGCTCGAAAGAGCTCCATGCGGAGAAGTGATAAGGCGCCTACTATGTGAAAGCGCCTTTCGTAGATATTTGCCATATACCAAAACCTACAGGATGACATCCCATGCAAAGTCTCGACAATATTTAGATTATGACGTCCGCTTTCTACCTCGACCATATACAAAAGACATCAATGGAAAGTCCATACTGAGCTTTACATGTTGTGGAAGATGTCCTAAATACATGCCCTGTCAAGTTAATATATCTCCGGAAACGGTTAATCTTGAGTATGAGAGACATTTCACGAAGTTTGCGCATGACTTAGCGTGGATCTCTACGACAAGTTAACTGCGCATGTTGCGGAGATGTGCAAACTTCAGAATTGATAGAGATATGTTCTTTCCGACTGCGGAAGTCTGGACATCATCGTCTCTGTCCGTGCTTTAAATCCCCATGATTGGGGTATGATAAGG
The DNA here is from genome assembly GCA_001644525.1 of Phaeosphaeriaceae sp. SRC1lsM3a. NCBI lineage: Eukaryota > Fungi > Ascomycota > Dothideomycetes > Pleosporales > Phaeosphaeriaceae > Phaeosphaeriaceae sp. SRC1lsM3a. The sequence goes on from KV441718.1 coordinate 994,281, forward strand.
AAGAAGAATCGCTGAAGAGATATTTATGCTTCGGCTGTTATGCACAGAGCAATGGCTTCGTGCGCACTTCACGTGACAATCATCTAGGTCCCGGTGTGGGCAGCAGCTAGACGTGGACACAACGAGACATCCTCAGAATCCAAAGCTATCTATACCATCCCCTAAACCTGAAACGCCACTCCCTCCCTCTTAACCATCGCTTTCCCTCCACTCGCAAACCCGGTCCCCTCGCTCCTAATCTCCACCAACCCCGGATTCACCTTCTCCTTCTCCTTCCCACCCTCCCCATCCTTCTCCTTCTTACTCTTCTTCTTCCTCGCCGTCAAATCCGCATCACACACATAACAATGCACACTCTCCGGCTCCGGCATCTCATCATGCGCATCCCTCTGATGCCTATGCTCAGGCCTCAAAAATTTGTCAACACACGGTTTACATAGCACGTGGCCGCACGGCACAGCAACGACGGCTTTGGTGCTATTGCTGAGCGACTTTCGACAGCTGGGACATGAGCGGACTGTTTTGCCTGTCTCGGTAGACTTTTCTTCGGTGAAATTGACGCCTGTTAACGTCTTGAGCGATAGACTATGCGCATGCTCTGGATCACTCGCCGGACACGTCGGCGTCGACTTTGCCTTCTCGGCCAGCTTGTGATGTTGCTCCGGCGTCTCGCCTGGCACCCAAAAGCTGGGGAGATGGCCTTTTGCAGCTTTGCGCTCGTCTTCCAGGGTGCGTGCTGCTTTGGAGCGGTCTTCAGACGCGATGCGTTTGAGTTCTTCTTCGTCGATTTCGAATTTGCGCTTTGTGCCTTTCTCCCCGCCTGCGGAGATGCTGGGCTCGTCGTGCTCAACGACAATTTTGCCATTCGCCCTGCCCACGACACGCGAGCCGGCGCCGACCTTGGATTCGAGACCTGCTTGCACGGCTTCGAATTCTTCAACGGCTTTGAGGCGGGCTAGCTCATCATTGCGCAGGCGCTGGTCGTCTTCTTCGATCAGTTGGCGCTCGCGCACTTTTTCTAACCGCTTCATCTCTTTTCGTTGCGCGAGGAGGTTGGTCATGGCGCATTCTCGGCAGAAGAGGTCGCCTTGTGGACAGCATACTGGGTCTACTGAAGGCAATAGGCATAGCTGACATGATCCGAATGGCAGGAAAGAGTCTCTGGTGAGGCGTGTGGCTTGTGAGCCCCACCTATCTTTCAGAGCGTTCCGCTCGTAGGACGTGAAGATGGTTTTTGGAGGCGGCATCTTAGATGTGGTGGATAATTTGAACGCAGGATCGACGTGTCGTGGAAGTTGTTCGCCTTTCTTGAACTCTGAAATTCTTTGCTCTTGTTAGAGAAACGCGAATCACGTGATATTGGTGCCTCTATAGTGATCTGCGTCAAATGCATCCGCGCCGCAGTTCAAGTCGATTGTTGATACGCGTTCGAAAAGTCCATGTGAAGTCCGAAGCCTAGCCACTGAGCTTTGCAGCATCAGCCGCGTGGGCCCAAGCGCGCCCTAGCGCCTCTCATCCTTGTCAACAAGCCTCCGGTTCCTGGCGATGTCATCGGTCACGCATCGGAAAAGTTTCATGTCTTCCAACATACCATACCACACTCAATGCGACCCGAGGAGCAGCCAGAGGCCCCCAGCGCGCCATGGCGGGCGGCGTCCGCATTTACTATGGGCGCCGTCGGATTGCTGTGCAAGGGCTTTTTGTCTGGCTTGAGCAAGGTGGAAACGCATGGGATGGAAGACTTTTTGAAGCTGCTGGACGAGCGAGAAGATGTGGCGGGGCGTGAGAGAGGGCTGATTACTGGTATGCGATGATTGTAGGAGCGCGTGCAATGTCTAACGGTGGATAGTCTCTAATCACATCTCCGTGTACGTATAACCATATGCTGAGGCAGTGCCGCAGGTGTAGAGACTCGAGCTCATACTGTACAGAATGGACGATCCGATATTATGGGGCATATTGCCGCTCAGTTACATGTTCAACCCCGACAACCATCGCTGGGGTCTGGGGAGCTACGATTTATGCTTCACGAATAAGTGCGTCTCGCAGTGTCTAGGTAATTCCCTGGCTAACAGAACGCAGAGGACTGTCGACCTTCTTTACGTTGGGTCAGGTCTTGCCCACTCACCGCGCCATGCACTCGCAGCATGGTGGCCTCTTTCAGCCGACCATAACGCAAGCGATTCGTCTCCTCTCGCGCGGTCCTTTCATCCACGAAAACGATCCACCCACGAAGCCTACGACGTCCCCCAAGAGTCCTGATCTCATAGATCCGTTCAGCGAAGGACACCTCACATTCTCCACAAATGGACATGACACATTTCCTGCGCCATCGGCCTACCTCAGCAGACGGCACGCATGGGTGCACATCTTCCCCGAGGGTCAAATACACCAGACGGACGACAGGATAATGCGCTACTTCAAATGGGGCGTATCGCGGCTTATACTGGAAAGTGAGCCAATGCCTGATGTTGTGCCGATATTTGTCGAGGGCTTTGACAACATCATGCACGAAACGCGCGAGTTCCCGCGATTCATCCCCCGGCCGTTCAAAAACGTCAGGGTCACTTTCGGCGAGAAGTTAGACACAGAAGAAGTCTTCGGGGATCTGCGCCGGCGCTGGAAGCAGATGTGCGCAAGAGAAGAGAAGGAGGGAGCAAAGCTAGAAGTTGGTGTTGTGAGCGAGGCACTGAAGTACTCTGATGAGGCTGTCAGTCTGCGGAAAGAGTGCACAAGGCGGATGCGCCAGGCTGTACTCGATGTTAGGCGGCTGCGTGGATATCCTGAGGATGACCCGAAGAACAGCCTTGCAGAAACATGGCTCAGGGAGGGGCCGAAAAGAGAAGGGCGCAAAGAGGACGGTAGCATAACGAAAGACATGTGATTGTTGTATTGTGTGTACACTGGCGGACTGCTCGGAGGAGTCCGGCAACACCAACAAAGAAAGGCAGCAATCTTTTCCGCGCCACTCCAACCCTGCGCGCAGCGTGTCAGATTAGATCAAGTAATTCACCGTCACCGACTGCCTGTCCCGTCGCCGCGCCGATCAACCACAGCCTCAGGCACCAGCGCTGGGGGCGGGTTTCGTCATTGCGCGGGGCGGGAACAGACCCCTCGACGTTTGTTTGGTCGTCAAAGGAAAGTCTTCGGCGTGCTCGTGTCGTCATTCACTGCTTGCGCGCCCGTCCAGGGTCCTTTGCAGCAATGCGAGGGAGTGGAGGGTGGTGTGTGAAGGGGCTCGAGGCAGTCGCGTTGGGCGATCTGTTTTTGTCGCGGGAGCGTTGCTTGGCAGTCGCGGGCCCCTGCTCCTGCTTGATGATAAAAGTCGTGCCTGCCCCGCCCACGGCGGCCGTGCCAGACAGTTCTGCCGCGCACGCCTTGCCCGAAACACCCACCGCCCGCCTACACCAAGCACTTTTCAGTAACCTGCATCACACAACCCACTCGCAAGCTCTACTCGCTAAAGCGCCCAATTACGCAGGTCGTGCGCAGGCTCCTCCCATACGCTACCAGGCAGAGTACATAAATACCCAGCGCCAGCCAATGGACGGCACCTGGGCTCCCAAAAGCCCGGACCTTTCCTCCTACTACTCCCCCGAAGAGGTGCCCTTGCATCCTCAACATCAGGGCTACCGTGGCTCTGTATCTCACGCTCCGCCCTTCATCACCCCCAGCTCGAGTCCCGCCCAGTACGACAAGACCGTGCCGCCCGCCTTCCAGCCACAACTCCAGCCACAACAACATTTCATGCCTCGCGGCGTGCGCCAGCAAGAGAGCATGCAAGATGCAGACTACATGCCCGACGAGTCAGTGTCGCTAGGCAAGATGCCTGATACTGGCAATGGCACAGGTGGAGGATCGACGCTACCGCCCAATGTCGACAACATTATCATCAAGAACCATTTCCCTGTCGCGCGGATAAAGCGCATAATGCAGGCCGACGACGATGTGGGCAAGGTCGCACAGGTGACGCCTGTGGTTGTCTGTACGTGTCCTGATCCATCCCGCCATTGTTAGCCATACTGACGCGCCGCAGCCAAGGCACTTGAGCTCTTCATGATCTCCCTTGTCACCAAAGCGGCCGCCGAAGCCAAGACACGCAACTCAAAACGCGTCAACACGCTGCATCTCAAACAGGCCATCACGAACAACGAGCAGTTCGACTTCCTCAACGACATCGTCTCTAAGGTCGCCGACGCGCCCGAGAAGAGCGAGGGCGACTCGATGGACGCAGAAGGCGGCAAGAAGAAGAAGGCAGCGAGCAGGAAGAAGAAGAAGACCGACGATGAGGATGATTTCTAGGCGTGGGTTAGACTCGAACAGGCCTTTCCCAAAGGTCAATTCGACCTTGACGATAATGATATCCCGCCCTGAGGCAGCTTCCCAACCGCCTCCAGGCACGGCAGTGAGGCCAAAAGGTGTGCTTGAAACTTCCGCACTCGATGGACGCCTCTGACCGGTACAGGTCCATTTATGTTTGACGGATAGCGATGATACCAATGAATACGAAGGACGCTTCTCATTCTTCTAGACCGCTCATGTTGCGGTAAAATACAAGAGATTCTCAAAGTTTCGTCTTCACATCGGGCCGCCCGGCCTCATAACGTCACCAGAATAAAACCTAGCGCTCGTCGTGGTGTTTACCCTGTCCACCAACCAGGTTTTGGTTTTCCTACCACTTTAACCGTTCATCTCCGCAGATCCCCGCCGACCCCACGCCTCTCCAGGCACATTTCATGCATCGGTTCCTGCGCCATTCTAGATCTTTGCCGTATTCGTCTTCGTGTTCTTCCTTAGCTTCATCTGTTCCCTATACCCGTAATAATTATTCCGCAGCCGCAAAACTATAAACATGCTGCTGTCCCCACGTGGTAAATGCAGCGCGGCCGTCACCTCTTGAAAGTGGGTGTGAATTCTTGAGCGAAAATGATCTTCTCTAGATTGGCGGTGTTGCTCGTTGGTGCCGTCGCATCGGTGAAAGCCGACGCAGCAGACACCAAGGTTGCGAAGCGTGCCATTCGACCAAACCCATCCAATGGCCATTGGGTGGATGCATGGGCTTCTATGCCCCAGCTGACGGAGCCAGCAAACCTGCCGCCAGCTCCTTTTGTACGTGCAACGACTCAATCGCTGAAATCAAGCTTACTTTTTGATAGAACCAATCTGGTGCTGTTTTCGTCAACTCCACCATCCGTCAAACACTGTTTGTAACGGCACAAGCGAACCAGATCCGACTCAAGATATCCAATGTGTTCGGTGGCTCTAATTTGCCCATCACGGCTATCACAGTGGCGTTGCCAGCCAACAACACAGCTGGCATCCACCAGATCCAGCCGAAGACTGTGCAGAAAGTCACGTTCTCTGGCAAGGCTGGTATCAGCATTCCAAATGGAGCTTTGGCGGTGTCTGACCCTATCAACTTCCCGATCAAGGGCGCACAGATCGTTACCGTTTCCATGTACCTCGCTTCTGGTCAGACCACGAATAGCATTACTTCGCATCCTGGGTCTCGAACAACAAGCTGGTTCCAATTCGGAAATGCAGTAGAGGCAGCCCAGATTGCTGTGACGGATGCCAATACGCAGTCGACAGCACATTGGTACTTCCTCTCTTCGATCGAGGCCTGGGTTGCCCCTAAACAGACATCCATCCTCGTCGTTGGCGACTCCATCACCGACGGTCGTGGCTCCACCACCAACCAAAACAACCGCTGGCCCGATCTCCTCTTCCGCCGTCTCCAGACCCTCCCAGCTGCCAAGCACATCTCCTTCGGTAACCTTGCCGCAGGCGGAAACCGCATCCTCGCAGACGGTCTCGGACCCAATGCATTCGGCCGCATCGACCGCGACGTCCTCGCCCACCCCGGCGTCGGCTACGCCATGATATTTGAAGGCGTAAACGACATTGGCACCGGCGCAACCACCAAGGAAGCACAGTCCGCCATCTACGACTCCCTCACGCAGGCTTATCAGCAAATGGTCACTTTGATCCACGCCCACGGCATTCCTGTCTTCGGAGCAACCATCACCCCCTTTAGCGCGCCGTCCAATTTCACGGGCCAGCCGTACAGTAACCCTGAGCGAGAAATCACGCGCCAGCGCGTGAACAAGTTTATCAGAGAGTCTGGGACGTTTGATGCGGTTGTGGATTTTGATAAGATGCTTGCTGATCCGAAGATTCCGAGCCAGCTGAATCCAAAGTATGATAGTGGAGATTATTTGCATCCCGGGCCGGAGGGCTATCAGTATCTTGCGGATCAGTTTCCTGTCAAGATCTTTGAAGAGTGGAAGGATGGGGCGGATGAGTTTAGTTGGGGCCAATGAGTGGTAAGGAGGGTGGTGGGGGAATGATGAAGTATGGTAGATGAATGGAGACGCATCTTGATGAGCAATGACTGTGGGACTGATTATTACGAAGATGCGTGCGTATGCCATACACCGTGAAAACCCAATATTGAGCACCGAAACGTCTTCCTAGGGATTGGAAGGATGGAGTGGATGATTCTAGTCGGGGGCAGTAAGCGTGTTTAGAGCGTGATAGTGTAATGCTGAAGCACGTTGGTTGAGTCAGGACGCATCCTGATAATCAACATCAGCAAGATTTGCTCTTATCGAGCTACACACAGACCAATTGCAGACTTGAAAAGCTTAACAATGAGCACCAAACTGGCTTCCCGTGCCGATAAAACCGCAAGCTTCGCACCAGCCGCTGTGGCTCGTGTCCGAACAGCGATATTTCCGGAAAACATGCTCATTAAAGGCACTGATACTGGTGCCGCGGCGCCACCTCCGCTGAACAATCATTTGCTTAACCGGAAACATTTCCAGCGCAGCTGTTACTTAGCAGAGGAACGTTGCCGGAAAACTTGCGGCTTTACCTGGCTGGGTTAGCGTGGTGATGAGTAAGGGTCCGTGGCGACGTCATCTTGACTGGAGTTTACGACGATGATCGTTGAGATGTTTTTTTGAGGGAAGGGTATTTGAGGTGGCAAGCGCCGTTGCTTTAAGCGCCACATTTCAGTTCATCTGTTTGATTAGGTTGAAAGCTTGTAATACGCTACTATACATACAACTTCATCGACACTGGGCCAATCACGAATCGGGTTTCTACACTTGTGCGACGAAGACAGAACAAAAGAAGAGAAGTGATCGAATAAGTGTACATATCAAACTTGGACATGCCGGAAATGTCGGAACGACGCTCAAGCAGCGAACCATCACATCTCCAGGAATTGCCATCTTCAGAAACGCAGGTCGAATTAGAAGATGGACGACAACCCCGACCAAAAGAGCGAAGACCCAGCTCCTCCAGTTCAGATTCATCCTCCAGCTTCGAATTCCCGCATCACGAAAAGGACCATGACGGGCACCGTCCCACGGACCGAGAACTCCATCAAAGCATCAGCCGTTCGCGAAGTCGAAACGCCACGGCAACTGGAATAAGTCAATCTCTCAGTCGAACTTTGTCTCGACGAGAAACAGTTCTATCGCGTATACGCACAAGACCCCATACGGCACCATTCTCACATCCTCTGGCACATCAGCCGACTACGGTAGATGTACTCGTGGACTTTGAGGGCGAAGATGACCCATATCGACCTATGAATTGGCCCACTAAGAAGAAAGTCACAACCACGCTGATGTATGGTCTCACCACTATGAGCGCTACCTGGGCTTCTTCATCCTACTCCGCTGGTACAGAGCAAATAGCCCGTGAATTCCACGTTGGCAAACAAGTCTCCGTTCTCGGCACGACATTGTTTCTCTTCGGCTTCGGTCTGGGTCCACTCCTTTGGGCTCCTTTGAGTGAAGTTTACGGTCGCCGTCTTGCGGTTTTGACACCAATGTTCATCGCCATCTGCTTCAGTTTTGGCAGCGCAGTGAGCAAGGACTTCCAAACGCTCATGCTCACGCGATTCTTCGGGGCTTTCTTCGCCAGCGCACCCGTCACGAATTCTGGCGGCGTGCTCGGCGACTTGTTCTCGCCTGCATGGCGCGCGCTCGCAATGGCTGGGTATTCAATGGCCGTTGTTGGCGGACCATGTCTCGCTCCAATCGTATCGGCTGCATTCGTTTCGAATCCGAGTCTGGGCTGGCGGTGGACAGAGTACTTCACCGGCATCCTCCAAGCCGTCGTGCTACTAATCGACATCATCTTCATCGACGAGTGCTACCCACCCAAGCTTCTCGTCTACAAAGCGCGAGACCTCCGCCACGAGACCGGTAACTGGGCTCTCCACGCCAAATTCGAAGAATGGAACGTCAGCATCGTCGAGTTATCCAAGAAATTCCTCCTCCGCCCCATCCAGCTCCTCTTCACGCCCATCTGCTTCCTCGTCGCCCTCTACGCCTCCTTCTGCTACGGCATCCTCTACATGCAACTCGGCGGAATCCCCATCATCTTCGGGCAAATCCGACAATGGCCAGCCGTGTCGTCCACCCTGCCCTTCCTCGCATTTCTCCTGGGCTCGTTTATGGGCTGCGCGATAAACGCATACAACCAAATCATGTACAACCGCGCTTACCACGCCGCACATGACCGCGCTGTGCCCGAAGCCCGGCTCCCGCCCATGATGCTCGGCTCCGTGCTCTTCTCCGCAGGCCAGTTTGTGCTCGGCTGGACGGCGGACCCTAAATTCCACTGGATCGCGCCCTGCATTGGCCTGGTCATGATGGGCATGGGCTTCTCTACTATTTTCCAGTCCGCGTTGAATTATCTTGTCGATACGTTTGCGGGGTATGCGGCGAGCGCGGTGGCGGCAAACACGTTCTTAAGAAGTTGTTTTGCTGGCGCGTTTCCGCTCGTTGTTACGCCGTTGTATGGCCATATTGGGGTTGGGCCGGCGAGTTCGATTACGGGAGGCTTTGCGGCGTTGTTGGTCCCTGTGCCGTTTATATTTTATGTGTATGGGAAGAGCATTAGGAGGAGGAGTAAGTGGAGTCGGGGGAGTGTTTTTGATTAGAATGGGCTGTTGATTAGTAGGGTAGCTGTCGTGTCAGAATGAGAAAGATACATCGCGGTAAACAACGATTCGTGGTTGTGAACTTTGTCATCTCGCATTATGCCTTGCGGTATAAGGAGTTCTCTGTATCTCACCAGCGACTAGATATCTGACGTGATGGTAAAATGATCCTATAGCCAACGAGCTTCCACTCTGTTCAGCTCGTGATCGTCCTTGTCATATCCCAAGCTCGACGATCCGCTCAGTTCTGTTCCAAGGTTATTTCCAATCTTTTATTTACTTCACCTGTGTCAAGCCTCCTTCTCGTGATCATCTCCATGCTTCTTAGCCATATGCTTCTTCAGTTCTGAGACCGTCATGAACTTCAGCCACATTGGATCTGGTTTATAGTAGTATGTCCAGTGTGAGGGTGAGCCGTGCTCTTCTTTGGCTTGACGAATCGACCAAGGCTCACGTGAGAGTTGACGGGGTCCCGGATCATAGCCCATGTTGTCTGGGTCAAAGACGCCACAGATCTCGCAGAAAACACCTGTTTCAGTAGTCATCCCCACCTTGCTGAGCCACGGTGCAGCAACCGAGCAAAGTCTCCAGATCCAATTATACTCGGCCGTCATTTGCTCGTAATCCGCAAACTCTTGTTCAGTCTCGTCGCAAAGAAAAGCGCTCTTCATGTCGTCAAAATTGTAAAAATAGTGGGACGGTTCTTTTGCATCCCAGTTCTCGCATCCATATCTCCCAGGGATGGCTTTGAACCTCGCGGTAGGTAGAAGACCCAAGTCTGGCTTACAACCCGTTCTAATCACCGCTGTTGGGTGAAAAGGCCCGCATGGAATCCGGCAGCCCTTTGCAATAGATAGACAGCGTCTAGTGAGGCAGAATACATCAATATAGGGCGCAAGATTGCCACAGTTGACGCCATCGCAGTGCTTTTGGCATAGCTTCGAGTGGAGTTGTTCGATGTTGAAAGTATGCGCAGTCTCGATTGCGACTGCCATACGAATACAATTCGCAGCTTCTGTCATGACCTGCAAATATGCTTAGCCTCAAGATTGCGTATGTAACGTCCCTAGTTCTACCTTCTGATACTCCATCATGCTATTCACAGTCATCATTGCGCACTGGCTGATTCTGCGGAAATTGAGCAGAGATTGTACGTCGATTTCACCAAGAACTTGATGTTGAAGCTCAAGTGGCAGTCTGTTCAGTGTTCCGAGGTCATGTTTTGGCTGCAGGGTGCGACGGCCATGATCGAGCAGACAGCGCTTTTCGAGAATCTTGGGGTCGAGAATATAATCATTCAAAATATATAATGACGTGTACTTCAGTTCAGCGAGTTCATCAGCGTCCATTGCGTGTCGTTGGGATGTATGAAGAGGCGAGGGAGCAAGTGATAAGACAGATTGTGAGGGTACATGTGCCTCCTGTTCTGGGCGCATTAACGTTAGTGCGAGATTACGTGAGCCCGCGTGGCGCACGACGTCTACGGCTCGTTGGCCAATGTGTCATAGAAAAGGCGATTTGCGAAGCGAAAAGTCGTGTTTTGCTCTTTGTGTGAGATGCTCTTCCCCGTTCTTTGAACCTGAAGAATCGCCCTCACCTCGTGTCTGCTTCCTCATAATCAGTGAGCTAGTAACCCTCATAATTCTGCCCTTGGCATTATTACCAGACATGCGAATCAATTACGCAGTATGAAACCCACAGTCTAATAGACATCAACTTTCATCCAAAGAGCAGCAGGATCTACTTCTCTGGCAGCTGTCTCACATTCTTGTCCCCCAATTGTATTGTATCCAACGATCTGCGCGCATGCCGAGAACCCTACTACATCCCATACTCGCCGGTCCCGCCCTTACTACCATCCTTGAGCGTTCCGAAGAACAATCCCACTCCTTGCGCTGCTGGTCCAAACACCACTCTGCCCTCTACAAGCTTCACCTTTGCCGTATCATTTCTCGTGAAGTACGTATTCCGCTGACAAGTGTGTATACCGAAACTTGGCACTACGTTGTACTGGAGCTCCCAGAACATATGGTTGGTTCACCATCTTTCTCATCTGCGTGAGTGAATACGGTAAGGCCGAAGAGCTGGAGCTGAAGAACATATTCACAGCGGTTGGATATAGTCCAGGTCCAGAAAGTTCATTTGGGAGCAATGCCCATTTTGCGCTCGAACTATATAGCTGCTTTCCTGTAGAATCCATGCCGTTGGACTGATATGCGGCGTCCACGGGTAGCATCGCACCAACCAACGTCGGCATGCCGTTGAGCTTAGTATTCATAACAGCGGGTACCAAGCCTGCAAGATATTTGTTGGTAGATTTGGAGGTACTGGAAAGGTAGCTTATCAATGGCAAGATGTAAGGCGTTTGGGATTTGCCTGTGGAAGTAAAGGGAACCATGACGCCACAGCCTCGAAGCGGGCTATCAATGCCGAGGATACTTTGGAGGATATCGGCGTCAAAGGCGCAAGTCACAATAACGAGGTGCATATCCGCCGGAACTTTGTACTCGGCTGGAATGTCCAGGAGTTTTGGCTTCTCGAGCAGTGCCGTAAATCCCTCATTGACGGCTTTCTGGACCGTTGGCTTGGGCACGCTGACGAAGAGGAAGGCTGGGGTGGTGGTTAGGTGGAAGGTGCAAGAAAGGCTTGTCAGTGGCGCGTACTAATATTTGTGGCCATTGTACGATCATTCAATCCGTGGTATTGATACACTTCGTTTGAGCATTCGGCCTCGACGTATAAGAACAGGATACTGGCCGCAAAGACCAGGTGGCAGAGAAGCCAAGACATGATGACACGACTGGTCATGAGTCGAGAATACGTATGGGTGAAGATCAAGCGAAAATAGGGTGAGAATATCTGCGAGTAGAGGGCAACCTTTCACGGCTTTATGTACACTTTCCTTATCAGTGTATCAGTGATGTCGGTGGCTCACTACATGTCTTGGAACAATTGCCTGGCGTACATGGCGTTCGAGACCAAGCCCTACTGGGAAAGTGTATCACGCACCCCTTGCCGATGGAGTTCTCATATCTCTGTCCTGTAGTACAGCTGCTAATGCCCTTGATCAGTACGCTGCTTACAGGATGAGCTGTACTCTCTGGGAAGATTAGGGTGTCCTTTTTGAACACCAGCCCTTTATAGAGATGTCTCTTTACGTCTTAGGCCTTTTCGATTCTAAAAGCTGTATACGATGCCTGCATTGGTTCGCATTTCGTCCCTACATGGAGCCAGACGCACGATCTTGGGCTTGATCCTGAATCATCCTGTGCGCGCAGGACATTGCAGCACAGAACTCGGATCTCTATGCATCCGATACAAGCTGTAGTATCATACGGCATATACAGTAACTATTGGCTGTTCAATAGCTCCGTCAGCTTTGAGGCTGACCCACTGACGCGCGTAACGATGTAGGCGTTCGACTTCGGTTCCACGGATTTACAGCCCTGGTACGGGTGTTACCTGGCACGCTAGTAGTATTTGCACCTGAAGGTGGAATAATTCAGCGGGAGCATTATCTCAGCCTGGCTCATGTTTTGCGAACGGGAAAGCAAGGGAGATGGATCGCGATGTTCCGTGGCATACGGTAAGCGTCCACAGCCAACGGCTCATGATGTACTTGTGTCTCTTGAATCTTTCAATGATTTTTACAATGGGATTCCGGGTCGACTTATCGACGACACCATGCCTGAAGTTATGAAGACAAGAAGATTACAGTGGGGGAACGAGAAATCACTGCAAGGTCAGGGCTTGTTTGTCCTACTTGAGCTCCATGGTCGCCAGCAATGCCAAATGCGGCGCGATAGAATCTTTGCGCTGTTAGGGCTATGCTCAGATGGTGACCGAGTGTCCGTGAACTATAGTACATCGGACGTAGAGCTGGTCTGGGATATAATGCGGAGCTATTCAGAACTCTTGTGTTTATGCACACTCTCTATTCTTGCAGAGACGCTAGGTCTCTGGGATTTGTTGAAGCTTGATCCCAAAAATTGGGCGTACATGGAAACCTTCGAGACGATCCGTTCCATAGGAGCCCATCATGGGATTCCTGACTCGCAGACCTTCAGCATTTCCGTACTCCAGATTCGAACGAGCCGAGCTCAAAGAATATATATCTACTATGGCCTGCAGCCAAGTCATAGTATGTGGGAATGCATGATCGTATCTTCAGATATCCCCTCCACCAAGGATGCTGTGAAAATACGAATTGACCTCGACCTTCCAAAGTTCTGTTCCCAGTACTCAGACAGTTTCGCGAACACTCTAGCGATCGAACTAAGCTCTAGTTGTATTCAAATCGACCTATTTCGCAATAAAGTGTGGTACATCGACTCCAGCGAAGAACCCTGGAAGTGGCTTGAGGACAGCATCATACTTGAGCTTGACAATAAATCTTCTGCTCGGTGCCATCTCTCGCTGGGTTTTTGGCTATTTGTAACTGGCCACCGACCTGTGACCAGATGCTGTTCACGCGAATACGAACACGAGGCTCCGGATATATGGGAATCGGGTTCCCGAGTCGCATGGCAGAAAAGGCGAACGGAGACTGGAAGAAACTGTTCAAGATGCCATCAGACATCGATGATTTCATTCGCGCTTTTCACGATACGCGAAATGCGATGGCCAACGATATGAACTGATTGTACTATCTATTCATCTTATGATAATCCAATTATCTCACGGCACTGTGACTCGTGAATCCATTCGCTGCACAGTGTACTACCTAGCTACGTTACACCTAGAGGCTAAGCGTTTCAGAAGCACTTCCCATAGATCAATCGCATCATCTCTCATAATCTCAGAGGAAGGGAATACTAGGCCCTTCTTACTGTGATGTGTCTCTACAAATCTTGCGCGATCCGGTAGCACAGCAACATAAATTCCTCTATACCATTTCGTACCACGCACCAATCTTTCAAACCGAAAACTTCATGACAGCTTGACAGTCGGTAGTGTGTTTGCTTGAATTTCAACAGCAGGCGATTGAGAACTAAAGCTACATCTCAGAATCCACAATTGTTCCTTGACCTCACACCTCTGTGCACAAGCTTGCAATGATCTTGGCGAAAGTTCGGCCCAAGAAATATCGCAGATTTTGATATAATCTACCTATCAACTAACGTCTATCCCTGCGTGGCGGGACACCCTGCGTAACGGGACGCTTTCAATACTTTCTATTATAATAAAGTCGACAAAGTCTAAGAAGCTTAGACAGCCTTAGGATAGATATATTAAGCACTAAGCTTTGTCTGTGCTTTATAGCTTGTATCTATAACTTCTGCTTAGTCTATAATACTATTATTCACTATAGGTATACGCAATTACCTTACTCTAGCTAGCCTTAGGTCTTTAGAACATTTGTCTAATTTGTCTAAAACTAGATAGAGCTGTATATAGATAAGAGAGGGCTGTAGTCTAAGCAAGGCAGCTAAATATTCAAGCTTGTTGTGCTTCAGGAGTGATCTTCTACCTGATCAAGCGGAGTGTGAAGGCGAGCGCCAGAACGCCTTCGCGGTAGGAAAAGCCGGGAGTAGTCTAGGTGTATCTTACCAGTGCTGATGTCAGGCCCTGACACTGCTAGCATGACTCAAGCGCACCTCAAGCACAACAAGCGCGAGCTCGAATTAGTGTCGCAACACGCAAGTCTAGAATCGACAACGTTTCAATTGCGGACCCAGAACTGCATAACGTGCGACCGAAAACAACCCCAGCATGTGCGGAGATGTTGTACAAATTCGTTCATCGAATGCCAACCTACCAGACTCGCGGCGGGAGGCCAATGGTGAGGCTGCACGCCAGCGCTGAGCCCTGCGCCCACATGGAGCTTGCGGCTGAGCTCCAACACAGCCCTGAGGGCCGATCGACCACCAGCTGGCAGCCTGGTCGATGCGTCCGTTGATGCACCTAGTTTCGTAGGTTGAGAGGCATGCACTGCTGCTCTATACTTCCTAGCTCTCTCCGATACTACGTTTGCATCATCGCGATCAAAATCGACCCATATTCTGCGCGCGTGCCCCACGGGAGCATGTAGGTGCCGTGATGCGCCTCCTAAAACGCCTATCGAGCGGCGACTTCAAACTAGTCTCTTTCAACAATGAGAATCCTCCTCCATATGCCATCCTATCGCACACCTGGACAGACGGTCAAGAGGTCACATACAACGAGCTGGTGGAGGGTACGGAGAAGGGCAAGACTGGCTACGACAAGATCCGCTTCTGCGGCGGACGAGCGGCAGCGGATGACCTCCAGTACTTCTGGATCGATACCTGCTGCATCGACAAGTCTAGCAGCTATGAGCTTAGTACAGCCATCAACTCTATGTTTCGCTGGTACCAGCGTGCATCTAAGTGTTACGTATACCTATCGGATGTAGTTGTGCCTAAGGAGGTCACTGACGCTGAGGCCTTCCGGATAACATGGGCGGAAGCCTTTCGACGCAGCCGATGGTTTACACGAGGCTGGACGTTGCAGGAGCTTCTGGCGCCGCCATGCGTCGAATTCTTTTCTAAGAACGGTAAGCGGTTAGGTAGCAGGATGTCGTTGGAGCAAGAAATCCATAAGATCACTAAAATTGCTATTGAAGCATTAAGAGGCCAAAGTCTTCCCGACTTCAGCGTTGAGGAGCGGATGAGCTGGGCGGCCCAACGCACGACGACGTGGAAGGAGGACAAAGTATACTGTTTGCTGGGCATCTTCGGGGTATTCTTGTCGCCTATATATGGAGAAGGAGAAGCATACGCGACTGTACGGCTGAGAGAGGAGATAGAGAGACGGCAGAAAGGGCAGGGAACAGAAAAGCTGCATGAATTGTCTGGTGCGTCTTCATGCAAAGCAACATCCTCTACATAACCGACATGCAGCTAAAGAAGTCCAGTGTTACCGGTATTGCCATTCCCAAGAAACGAGTTCTTCGTTGGACGAGAAGAGCAGCTTCGATCTCTCGAACAATTCCTCCTTCCCTCAAATACCCACAGACGCATGACAATATATGGGCTCGGGGGTTGCGGGAAGTCAGCGTTTGCCCTTGAGTTTGCATATCGCGCGCTGCTGCGACACGCTAGACACATGGTCTTCTGGGTGCCGGCCATCAGCCAAGAGAGCTTCGAGCTTGCCTATCGCGACATCGGAATCCGCCTTAGTGTGCCAGGGATCACCGAAGATAACGCGGACGTTAGGAAGCTTGTTAAAGACGCGCTGAGCTCAGGAAGCGTAGGCGACTGGCTGATGATTGTCGATAATGCCGACGACTCTGGAGTTCTGTTGGAGACCACAGATGACGACGCAATATCTACTCGACTAAGCGAATATCTCCCGCACAGCAGGAGAGGCTCCATCCTCTTTACTACACGCAGTAGGAAGGTGGCTGGAGATCTAACGCCGAGCAGCGTCTTGGAGCTGAATGAACTGAGTAAAGCTGAAGCCAGGCAGCTGCTAGCGCGACGGTTGACGAAACAAGCATTGCTCGATGATGAGACTGCTGTTGATGAACTGCTGAGGATACTTACATATCTGCCGCTTGCTATCGTGCAAGCAGGCGCCTTCATCAACAACAATGACATACCCGTGTCCGGGTACATATCGTTGTTCCGCCATACTGGCACCGAGTCTGAGCTCTTTAGTGAGCGCTTCGAAGACCCTAGCAGGTACCGGGAGATGGAAAGCACGGTTGCAAAGACGTGGCATATCTCCTTCGATCAAATACAGAGGCAAGACACGCTGGCTGCGGAGTACCTTTCGTTTATGGCGTGCATCGATCGCGTCGACATTCCTCAATCCCTACTGCCTCCCGGAGGCTCGGTGGTGCAGCAAGTGAAAGCGCTTGGAACGCTGGCAGGATACGCCTTTATCACAGAGCGGCAGCATACAGCGCATGGGTTGGACCAGGAGAGGTTCTTCGATATGCATCGACTGGTCCACATGGCATCTGCGTGGTGGCTGGACGGCCATAATGAGCGGGCGACTTGGGCGGGCCGAGCAGTGGCGCGACTGGAGGAGCTAGTGCCATACGGCGGGCATGAGAGGAAGGCAACATGGACAATGTACCTCTCGCATGCAATCTACGTGGCTGGACTGAGCGACACAGTGGAGAATACAGCGAGGGCTTCGCTTCTAGATCGGGTAGGACGGTGTCAGGCAACCCTCGGGCAGTATTCGGCAGCAGAAACTATGCACCGACAAGCATTATCGCTGAGAGAAAAGAGTTTAGGAAAGGAACATGTCCAGACACTAGTGAGCATGAACGAAGTAGGATTAGCAGTTAGCAACCAGGGGAAGTACGAGGCGGCGGAAGCGATGATCAGGCAGGCGCTGGCGCTGTCTGAGACGATGCTCGGGCGTGAGCATCCAGAGACACTGACGACCATGAGCAACTTGGCGCTAGTGCTATACCACCAAGGCAAGTACGAGGTGGCGGAAGCGATGAACAGGCAGACGCTGGCGCTGAAAGAGACGGTGCTTGGGCGTGAACATCCATCTACGCTGACGACTATGAGCAACTTAGCGCTGGTGCTAGATAGCCAAGGCAAGTACGAGGCGGCGGAAGCGATGAACAGGCAGACGCTGGTGCTGAAAGAGACAGTGCTCGGGCGTGAGCATCCAGAGACGCTGACGACTATGGGCAACTTGGCGCTAGTGCTAAACCGCCAAGGCAAGTACGAGGCGGCGGAAGCGATGAACAGGCAGACGCTGGCGCTGAAAGAGACAGTGCTCGGGCGTGAGCATCCAGAGACGCTGACGACTATGGGCAACTTAGCGCGAGTGCTAAACCGCCAAGGCAAGTACGAGGCGGCGGAAGCGATGAACAGGCAGACGCTGGCGCTAAAAGAGACAGTGCTCGGGCGTGAACATCCAGAGACGCTGACGACTATGAGCAACTTAGCGCGAGTGCTAGACAGCCAAGGCAAGTACGAGGCGGCGGAAGCGATGAACAGGCAGACGCTGGTGCTGAAAGAGACAGTGCTCGGGCGTGAGCATCCAGAGACGCTGACGACTATGGGCAACTTGGCGCTAGTGCTAAACCGCCAAGGCAAGTATGAGGCGGCAGAAGCGATAAACAGGCAGACGCTGGCGCTGAAAGAGACGGTGCTTGGGCGTGAGCATCCATCTACGCTGACGACTATGAGCAACTTGGCGGGAGTGCTGAACCACCAAGGCAAGTACGAGGATTCACTTGTTCTGTATGAAAGAGCATGCGCTGCCTTCCCTATCGTCCTCGGGACTGATCACCCGACTACCCGCGCATGTCACCAACATTATTCCGAAGCGCTTGCGTCGCAGAGGCAGGATCGAGTTACTGAATCTCATGATGCGCCGAACAGTGGCCTAAGTACACGAAGGAGCAAAAGATCAAAGCTGTCACGCGGGTAGCAGTGATTGGAATCAAAGGCTTCAGATTCTCTGTACGTTAAGATCACTCTATATGTACACACAACGCTATTTGTGATTGTGTAGCTGCTATAAATTAAAATTTGCAAACATTTCAATTGTTATCTATACTTCGTACTGCATGCCGCAATAAGGCAAGTGCATATATTGCAACATTTACTACAAGATTGGTGTTGCTAAAGCTCGAGCTTATCATGCTAAAGGTGCGCCCGAGTCAGGCTGGCAGAATCAGAAGCTGATGTCAGCGTCAGAAAACAGCTAGTCCGCTCCCGGCTTTTCCATACCGTTAGTACGTGGGAGCTCTCGCCTGTCGACTCCCCTTGATCAGGCAGTAGATTACTACTGAACTACAACTAGCTTAAATATGTAGCTGCCTTGCTTAGGATACAGTCTTTTTTGTTTTTATATAGCTTAAGATAGCTTTAGATAAAATGTACAAACTTTCTTTTAGATCTAAGGCTAGCTGTAGTGACGCAATTCTATATACCTGCAGTAAATTATAGTATTATAAGCTAAGCAGAAGTTGTGGATTGAAAATATAAAGTACAGACAGAGCTTAAGGCTTAAGGTGCCTATCCTGAGACTGTTGGTACTTCAAGGTCTTTGTCAATTTTGTTATGGTTGGAAGTATCAAGGGCGTCCCGCCACAGTGGGCTAGACATCAGTTGATTGCTGAGTACGATCATTTTCATGACTCTCTCAAACTCTGGACAAAAGCCTCCCAACGTGTGCAGGATGCAAGCTTCAAGCACTCATGATTTGGCAAGTAAAGCACTAAACTTTATTCTTCACCAACCAAAAGCAAAGGCAAAAAGCATAAAGACATTGGAAACACAACAAGAGATACCTCACCTCACCTCTCCCAGCTACTTCGACTTCCTCCTCTTCGCCCCCTCACCGCTTGCATGCGCATCAGCCGAAGGCCTCTTCTTATCTCCCAAAGGCCTCATTTCTACCACTTGATCGGGCTCCTCTTTCTCCTCGTTCAACTTCTCTGCTGGCCCCACTTCCACATTCTCGACAATCTTCTCATGCTCCTCCCTCTTTACCAGATTTCCCGCTGGCTCCTCCTCCGCATCCTGAACCGGTTGCTCTACCTCCGCTTCCCCTCCCTCTTCCCTTGCCCTTTCTTTACCCTTCCTCTTGCGAGAACCCATCCCTTTCAACGTCCTTTCGACTATCGCATGACCGCCAAATTTAAGGACAACTTTGAGGTCGTTTGCGCTTGGTGATTGCTGTGCGTTTGAGGCTGGGGCTGGGTTGGGTTCTTCAGGTGCTTTTCCCTTCCCCTTACTTTGCGGAGGGGTTCGATCTTGTTGACCAGCCCCAGCCCCAGCTCCAGCTATCCCCTCGTTTCCCACCTCTTCCTCAAACAAACTCCTAAGCCGGGTCTTCATATCCTCATCCTCATCATCCTCATCATCAAATTCTTCGCCAGGCTCATCCACCTCCTCCGTCCCCCACCTCCAATGCCTCGGCGCGTCCTCTCCGATCCGAAAGTCTTCCTTCCTATACTCCCACGTCCATCTCTCATCTACATCCTCGCCATCTACCCTGCCATACGCAGTCTGCCAGTTCCTCAAGCCCGCATTCGTCTCATACAGCAGCTCGTTGAGGTGTGGTCTATGCGCAGGGTTCACGCTTACACACTTCTGGACTAAGTTTTCGAGGGCGTGGGAGTAGACGCGCGTGTAGTTGTCAGCATGTATGAAAGAAAAGTTGCTGCGATTCGCGTCGATGGAGCGCTGTTCGAGGAGCTCGAACATGATTTTGCCGACGTTCCAGGTGTCGGAGAGGATGGAGATGGGGGTTTGGGTGTAGCGTGTGTGAGGGGGATGGAATTGTTCCTGCAAATCACTCAAATCAGCATATCATACCTTGCAAGACCACTGAAAATGGTCAGTCGAAGTTGGGGAGAAACTTACAGGTGGTCTGGAACCCGGCGTGCCTATCTCCATATAGTGGCCATTATACTTCTTCGCATCGCGTTTATTGTATCGATTCTCAGGCCCCAGGAGACCAAAGTCAATCATCTGCGCAGTCTTGTATGCGGGGTAGAAATCCGCTCGGCTGTGGCTGAGTACCACGTTGGCGAGCTTGATGTCCGTGTTGACCAAAGAGGTCCAAGGTGTGCACATGAGCAGGGCGCTGTTCCGCGTGTCCTTATGGAGTTGCGCAGGCCAATTGCGGCCAGGACTCCAGCCGGTATGTTGTACGTGCAACGCCTCTGCCAGTCCCCGAAAGATGAGCCAGAGCATTGGTTCCGGGAATTGTCTTGGAATTCGTTGAGGGTCTATAATCAAGTCCCATAAAGACCCGAATGGCGCCCAATCGAGGTATATGTAGCCAAGATGTCTTGGAGGTGTAGCGCGCGGACGGTATGACCTCGCTCGTATGTTTAAAATATGGACTGAGTGCGCATTATTGAGCCTCCCTTGGAGTTCAGATTCTTGAAAGATACGGTGTTGGATGGCTTCTTTGCTGGTTTCTCCTTGCACCTTGACAGCCATGCGCTGATATCATTAGCAAGCAATTGCACATGACCCTGAGCACGCTTACATCCAAGATCTTTCCGAAGTCGTCAACGCGGGCGAAAAGATGGACGACCCTCTGATATTCTTGGCCTCCATGCTGGTCGTATCTGTTCTGATATATTGTTCGCTCAAACTTCCAAATACCTTCCCCAGCCACAGGCGGAGCTGTGCTGATATGTCTAATATCAGCTACTGTTGGGGGAGGTCTCGAGTTTGAGGCATCATAGAAATGGCCTGTGCCGGCGGCAGTCCCTTGGGATGGTACCTTATGGAATTTCTCGAACCAGCTTCGCCCAAAGTCCTTGTGTCTGCGGATATCGTCGCGGTTGTGAGTGTTCCAGTCTCTCATGATATCCGCCTCGAAGGCAGCTATTCCCATTAGCCATTACGAGTTGCTTCCTGTTGTGTACTTACGATCGTTCCCGGCTCGCTCGCAAAACACCTTCTTCCCAATAACATAATCGCGAAACCGATCGTCCTTGAACGGAGCAAGAGTCCGGTGGTATGCAGTTAGCGCAGGACCCATTTGGTAATTCGTAGCATCCATTCTAGGATCGGGATTGACAGAGCCAACGCCAATGTGACCTGCTACTATAGAAGGAGAGGGACGTCCGTTGTCGAGCCAGTTCTGGAAAGCATCTCTGGTCTCGGAAAAGGGTATTTGGTACCCTAGAAAATGTCAGCGGAATGTCGCGCCATTCAAATCTGACATACATTCTTGCCATGGTGAATCTTCATATTGACGTTGCTTGACCCCGATCAGATAGTTCAAGAAGCTATTCTTATCTTCATCTGATACGATGCTGTGGTAGTAATTTGTTTCTAGCCTAGTGTAACCCCAAACGAGGTTCAGTTGGCTGTTGTAGGTGACGGGCTGTCCTGTGCCAGTCGCTGCAGCCATCTTGAATAGTGTTTGTGATTGCAAATGATTATGTTGAATTTGCCGTAAGTACTCTGTCTTTACCTTGTGTGTCGTGTCGTGAAGAAGTATATGTCTGCCTGGACGTACAGTGTGCAAAAGACATGTCGCAACGACCAAATCTTCCTTTGACTTTTGACTGCGTTTTTGAGCGTTGATAACATAAAGGCATTGTGTTGATCAACGACAATGCCTCAATCGCGTTGGAACAATGCCAGATTGATCATCAGTTCTTTGTGCCATACCTGTCCCATCAGCGTGACGGCCACGAGAAGTCGGATTCGGCTTGGTGCCATTATACTTGATAAGTACGCAGGTCAACAGGTGATGAAGAGAAAGCAGTGCGAAGAGAAACGATCTGAGCGAGGAAGTAGCGCTTGCCTCTCATGAAACAGAAAGCCACCATGGATTACATCACCTCACCAAGATCTATTTCAAGAATAGATCATTACAATTACCATTTACAGCTACGTCCTAACAGACATGATACTATCTTCCCAACCCACATATCCCAAAACGCCCAAATATCCCATCTTCATCTAAAAATATGTACAATAAACACAAACTCTCCCACTCCCCTCGCCGCTCCCACCAGCACTAAATAATCACCTCTTCACCTCTCCAACCAGATAAGGCCCAATAACCATCGCCGCCGTCCACACAATCAACACACTCTCCACGAACACAACGTACGGCACCTTCCAAACGGGCACCTCCCGCGCGCGACATAAGACGGCGTAGAAGGCCACGCTGAAGAAATGGTAGACCAACACTGCTGGATTGCGGATCAATCCGCTCAACAGACCCGCAGGCTCGCTGATCGCTGTTCCGCCGAGCTGGAAGTACCTGAAGCATCCGTTCTTCAGCGCGGTGAGATGCGTGCTGTTGGCTGCGAAGAGGGAGTAAAGCGCCATTGCGAGGATGTTGATTACGGACGAGCCGGATTTGCGGGCCCAGTGGAAATTCGACATAGCGGCTACTACGGCGGTAGTGTCTTCGAGGTTGGGGATGCGCTGGGGGGAGAGTAGGTTTGAGAGCGTGACGACGTCGTTGAAGGCGACGGTCATGCCGCCGCCGGTGAGGGGGTGGCGCATGTTCATTGCGTCGCCGAGGATGATGAGACCTGGGGTCTTTTGTGTTGCGGGTGGGAGGAAGGAGTTGGGCATGGAGCGCAGTTTGCCGGCTTCGATGGCTTTGCGGAAGGATGGGCGGACGCATTCGGGTAGGTTGGGAAGTGCAACGTTGAGCATGTGGTTCTTGACGCCGCCGGCTTTGACGCTTGCGCTGGGCAGGCCTTCGGGGATATCGACCAGGATGCGGGTCTCGTGTGTGCCGATTTGGTAAATGAGGATGGGTGGTGCGTCGGTGAGGATGACGTGACCGTGATTGGGCATGGGGAGCTCGGCGTCGATGAGTTCGAGGCCCCAGAATTTACTCTTGACCTGGGGTTGTCGTTGAATGTAGTCTTTCCTGAATTTAGATGCATAGCCGTCTGCTACCAACGTCACGGCGCCGAAGTAGTAGTCCTTCTCACCCGCAGTCTGGCACTCTACGCCCAGCACTTGGTTCGTGTAGTCGCTCTTGATGACGCTTGTGACGGTGGTCTCAACGACTGTGACGTTTGGTGTGGATTGTGCCTTCGCGCGCAGTTTCGATATGAAGCGGCCGTGGTGAAATGATCGGCCCTCTGGTGGCTTTGAGGGATTCGAGGTGATTAGGTTATTAGGGTATGGGATGTGGACGGGCTCGCGGTAGTAGGAGACTTGGTAGCCATAGCAGGGTATCGCATCGATGTCTTCAAGACAGTCTGTAGGCTGCTGTTAGCTTCCTTCACCATATGTCCAGCGCATTTCGAGTGTACGCACCCGCCATGCCGAGCTGCTCCAGCGCATTCACACCGCCAGGCTGCAGCAGCTCGCCCACAATCCTGTCCGGCTCCTTCATGCTCTTCTCCAGCAACAACACGCTCCTGCCCTGCTTTCCAAACGCAACTGCCGCCGCGCATCCCACAATGCCGGCGCCCACAATGACAACGTCAGCCTCATGGTGCTCTATCCGCCTCCGTGTCCGCGTGTCGGTTGTGTGTGTCGAATCGGTCGTGGGGACTGAGGTGGAGGATGTGCCTCGTGCGCGCAGGCCAGGCGGCGGCGACTGATGGACGCTGGGCGGTAAGCCCGTAATCTTTGTGCCCGAGAACATGGTAAGCATGTTGGCGGTGGTGTGGGCCTGTTGAAGGTCCCGAGTGGTGAAAGCACGAGGTACGCCGAGTGGGAAAGAAGAACGGGTCGCGGCGGGACGAGGAATGCGGTGATCTCAGCAGGTGACAATTGGCGTTCAATAACGTAGTATGTATCTCAGCACATTAATCTATACAGAAAGTTGAGAGAGTGTGTGGGCGTAGCAGCGCTGCAGACAAAGGGTCCAATCTGCCCTATGCACCAGTGGCGAGTCCGCGATCTTAAATCGCAATGATGCGCTCCCCGAATCGTGTGGCGGTGAGGAAATTCTGCCAGGGGTACGCTGAACTCCAATGTCCCGCCCGCCAGTGGCGTGAACATCATCTCATGTCGACTCGAGTGCAAAGTGCGCATGTATATCGTGCGATTGCGACGCCATGGTGTTGTTTCCTAGGTCCATTTTGCTCTTTGAGGCGGAGGGGTGGGTGGGAGACGGGTCAAGGGCAGTGGATGCTGCAGTGCGGTACCTTTCACGTGCAAGATGTCACCAACCGCGCTCGTCTGTCTCTCAGTGCGCCAAAGAATGCGACTGGAATATGTATTTTTCGAAATTCGTTGTCGATCGAAGTCCGGCAAAGCCTTTCTCTTGTCCAACAGTATGTACTAGAAATTACAAAATAGGGGTCTAAGGCATAAGGTATAAGGTATGCGTAGGCGTAAAATGCCACAAGAGCGTCATCCTCCCAGAATTCAATCGAAAAGTCCATCCCGTCATATCCTCCCACTCAAATCCTCATCCCAGAGATTTTTCGTTGCTCAACGTGATAAGGCCATTGGTGTGGTGGTGAAACAAAAGAAAAAAGAAAATTATCCCCGAATCGTGTCGCAGGTCTCGACCACGCGCAACCCGCGCGGCACCCAATCGGCCCTCCTAATTGCAGCTCAGCTGAACTCGCACAACGCCTCCCGCAGAAAAATTGCATCTGCAGCTGAAGTGCCCCTGGTGATATGCACGACGTAACGAGCCGCTGGTGATCATTTCCAACGGTCGGCTGGCTCGTCAGCAATCGTCAGCCAAACGCACGCCACCCGCCCCCGCAAATACGGGCGCCTGACGAGCTGCACTCAATTCCAACCTCATCTCTTCTCAATTCGATCGTTTGACGTCTAAAACGCAGCACCTGGCGGCCCAGATGGAGGCTGGGGATGCGACATCTTCTTGCCAAGCATTGGGCTTGCAAGTGGTGTCTCGACTTCAACAATCGTGCTGTGCCGTCCGTTAACACGCTTCGCGTCTAGGGCTTGTACGGGTTCAATCGACGAGTTGCGGTAGTATGCTTCGTAGAACTCGCTCAGGCGCTGTTCTTGGCCGTTTGGCGCAACGCTCAGCCGTGAGGCGTCGAAGCCGGGTGCGATGCTGAGGCGAGAGTCTTGTGATGGGGCGGGTGCGACTGCGAGTGTAGGTGCGCTGGGTCGGCGTTCGATCTCTGCGATGGAGAAGCGATTGATGTTGTCGGAGGCGGGCGATACAGAGCGGTCTGCGTGTTTCTGGTATGCTTGGTATGCGTCGAAAGTGCTCAATCGGGTCTGGCTGTACATGCTGCTGGCGTCGCTTTCGTCACGTTTGTGCGTAGTCGAGGCGAGCGTTTGCGCGGGGATCTGCGGAGCGGATGACGAAGGTTGTGCAGGTTCAGAGGTAGCTTCAGAAGGAATGTCAGGAAAAGGTCGTCCAATAACGTCTATTCAATGCTTGCTTGCTAAAAATACAACACAAAAAAACACCAGGAAAGTCTCTACCTACTCGGCTGATATACTCGCACACTGGGGTAATTTGACTCTGGCGATGGGGATCGAGATTCTTTGCGGTGCGCAGTTGAAGGGAGCGTTGGGAGGCGTGTCGCCGGAGCAGGGTGAGGAGGTGGTGATTGAGCGGGCGAGCTGTTGAATGATGCGACCTGAGATTGTGCGTTGTCTGGTCCATCGTGGTAAGCGACTTGGAGAGCGCCAGATTTTGGGACCGGTGCGTAATGCTCCTGTTGTAGGTCTGGAGTTCGGAAGCCATCGCTCGAGCCGTCATCTGAGCCGCCGAAAGTGGGAGAGCCGGGGCCTCGCGAAACGCCAGGCGAGGCAGGTACTTGAAGAGACATATCCACTGCTCCGTGTTTCCCAGTCAACTCTGCTTCTGAAGGGCGTAGCTTCATGTTCGGAGGCGATGGTCGGCGCTGTGCGTTGGCGTCGTTGGTACCGAGATTGAGGCTGAGGACACTGGCGTTTGCTGATTGTCCCTTCATAAGAGGTGAATTGACACTGCCTCCGACCAATGTGCTGGTGCTCATGGCGCCGGGAGTGCCAATCACAGATCCTGCTCTTGAAGTAGGGCGCGACTGAGCGACACCAGCATAAAAGCCAGCCTCGATGGCGCGAATACCGAATAGATCGCCCTCATCCTTCTCTCGTTGGTTCAGCTCCACGGTGTCTTCTCTTGGCCCTGCCTCGAGTTCTTCTTTTTTGACAAATTTCTTCAATCTGGACTCAAGGTAAGCTTTCATTCAGTCAAACGACAGCGTTTTGACATACTTCCGGCGATCAAAGAACACCTTGATTAAACCAGCAATAAAAACCAAGACAAGAAGACCGACGAAGACAACACTGCGCCCGTTAGCCCAAGTAGTCGAAATTTGACCGAAATCCTTACATATATTTGTATGCCAGTTGCAGATCCCCGAACCAGTTGGAGGACTTCGACTGATCGTCTGACATTGTGGCTGTAGAGGGATGACCGAGATAAGCTTTGATTCGCGGTGGTGTACCCTGTCGAGATCAAGTCGAGCAGTGTGTGTGTGTGTAGGCAAGAGGCGTTCAACACGGGCACTTGACAATCCCACAGCCGGCTATAGCAAATCTTCGACCTCCGAATTAGGTACCAGGTGAATCCGAGAGAACGGTCAATAAATCCAGACCGGGAAGGTAGACGATTAGGCAGAATAGATCCAGAACACGGAGTCGCAATGTAGGCGATACCAGTAATATGCTGGCTCAAACGAGAGGACGTGTGACAAAATCAACACTGTAAAAGAAGACTTCGAAGCGTGAGTAGCCAGACACAAGCAGAACGAAAGGATAGTGCGAGGAGCAGGAGGTAAAAGAATATGTCTTCGAAGGCGCGCGCTGCCTGCTTGAGTCTGGCGCCATGCCTCTGGTCGGCACGCTCACTCACTATCTAAAAGCGGATGACAGGCCTGGATCACAATACTGGGATATGAAGCGAAGTCAGACTCCAATCAAATCTTGACGTGCATTGCACGGTGCCAGAAAAGGAAGACAAGCTATGATGCTTTAACTCCTTCAAGTCATGGCCTTGTTTGAGACGGTGGATCCCGGCATCCCGGAGAAGAGCCAGCCCTGCGCTCGTGTCATTGCCATATTGAAAAGTCTGTGATCCATCTCGGTGAGCCATCCGAGACATGGAGTGATGCAGCAATCATGAATGGCTGTTCAGTTCCAATCGCAGGTAATCTGTTCTGATGTCTCGATGACCTATGTCACTCATCGTCTTTTCCGGAATCTATCAACGTGAATTCATTGTTTTCACCGACCGCTCCACAACCCGAACATGACCTAAGGCCTCGACGCATGACAAAGGCATGATTCGCTGCTCGTTCCGCCCTGCCCCTGATGCCGAGCGGGGACGACAAGAGGAACAGGCAAAGCGGAAATCCAAAACATTGCCATCAATCCACTTTTAACCGCTTGGCAGGGGAGCAAAGGTGCCATTGTAGGCCATGCCAAGTGAACGAGTAGGATCGCGCAAGGCGCTTGAACCAGCATAGTGGGGTGGGGCATGCACGGGTGACGGTTAAGTTCTCGCTTGACACATCCATGTAAATAGATGTTCCGAACTGAAGCCAACGTCTGTACTCTTCGAGGCCTGTTTCTGCCAGTAAACCTTTGGAATCGCTTTAAGGAAACAAACTTGGGGAGATATGGACGAAGGACTCAACCGTATGGCGTATGGCACGCCATATGCGGGTGCGACGCAGCAGTAGTGCGTCGGCTGTACTTCGCGTGCGCTGGCACATGCAGGGCATCCTTTACGGGCGCAGCAGGCGTCGCACCACGTTGAAACCGGCAGATGTCCGCTCGAACGAAACAACAAACGCTCGCGTGCACTGCTCTTCCGTCCTCTCTGCGATAGCTTGCGCAGTCACGCTGTCTTCACCATTGGGCTGCAGGAAGATGCATTGCCCAATAAAGGTCATGGAGATGGCACCATGGTGTTTTTGTAGTCGGATCAGTAGCTTCAACACCACCAATGCATCGTGGACTGCTGCTGTAGGCAAGAGGTTCGGTAGCTTTTCCGCGAGGCTGCGAGGCGAAGATCGTCGTCCGCTACGGGAGCGCCAAATGGTACCCAAAACAATAGCCTCCAATGTGGCGCGGGTAGCCACAAACCAACGTTTGTTTGGCGTTGGGCCTAAACCCATGGCTATACGCCTCCTGTTCCTAATCTGACTAGGCGTGCGCCGACTCGGAATAAGGCGCCGGAGCTCATCATTCGCATCCTCCTTTGCGAAAAGGAGATGGATCCATTGAAAACGAAATTGTAACTGGAGATAATGCCATGCTGGCCCTGGCCCTGCAGGAGGCGAAAAATTGGTGTCCGTAATGAGACCTTTCGGAGGATTATCTGCAGGCGACTATCGATTGCAAAGGATTGGCCTGCTGCTGGAAATGACGGGAAAGGCTGCTATCCCCGCACGGCGGAGCAGGCGAGCTTCAGCACGGCTTTTCACTGGAGGGGAGACGACCGCTTGATGGCGATCGGGTGCTAATCGATGGTAGGGTAGCCGGTAACCGATGGCATCGAAAAATGAGAGCTGGCCTTGACACTCGAACCCCTCTGAGATCAACTCGCCCAGATCTGGTGGAACGTGACATCGCAGATTCTAAAAATTTGGGGCTGACAAGGTTTGGATGAGAATTTCAAATTCCATTTTTAGTCGCCAGGGCTCGTGGTTTGTGCTCCGTCACGTGACTCAAATGCTGAATCATGCGGGCGAGCGTGATGAGAAATGAGCACCCTCCGTATGAAGTGAGAGGGCATACGATTGCCTTGTTGTCGCCCCCTACTGTTGTTGTTGTCGTTATGGACAGTTTTGGTGGATGGTTGTGGATGCAGTTAGGAAGGGCGAGGTGAGAGTTTGTTTCAATCTATTGTCGTCATGAATCCAGCTCGTGCCTGCCCCTCCCTCTCATCTTGAGCCACTGCCACAACCACCATCAAGAAACATACGCAACTCGGCACACAGCTACCCGGATTATGGCTACTCCTGGAAAGTCATCAAACAATTCGAAAGTCCTCAAGACTGAGCCACTCGTTAGTTCTTGGCATCGTCACATCGCGACGGGCTTCTAATTGTCATTCCAGAACAATGTGGACGCGAAGTGGGCGACGCTAGTCAAGTGTGTAGTCAGACAGTTCAGACCTTGTGTGTCCATGACCTAGCTACTAATCGCATGCAGGACTACATATAGCGACCCTGAGGGCATCGAGCGGACATGGGAGTCTGCCGAGCGATTGACCCGTCCCAAGGGATGTGATATCGATGGTGTGGGCGTTGCCGCGATTCTCGAGGACCCCGCAAATCCAGACGCCACTCCCCGCATCTTACTTCAGAAGCAATGGCGTCCCCCAATAAATCAGACCGTCATCGAGGTTCCTGCTGGGCTCATGGATCCCGATGAAACGCCCGAGACATGTGCTGTCCGCGAACTGCGGGAAGAAACAGGCTATGTTGGCGAAGTCTTCAAGGATAAGTCCTTTGATGTTAGTCCGGTCATGTTCAATGGTGAGTGAGATGTTTTCAATTTGCATTCCACGTGTTTGTGGTACATTATGCCTTCTTACGCCCAATTGCTTTGCGTGTATGCTACCAATATGGCATCGCGAGGAACACGTCAGGCATCTGCACGTAACGCGAGTGACGACATGTACTCAGTCAAACGGAGCTTGATACACTTTGCTTTTCACGATTCGCACCTTGGTTGTTCTTCATCACAATCGCGGGATCAACATCGGTACTCACATGTTGTTTTCGATATCCATCTACCACTATGGGTACTGCGTCCATTTCTTTCGACTAACAAAGCTTCTAGATCCCGGCTTTTGTAACACGAACCTGCGCATGATCCACGTTACCGTCGATCTCTCCCGTCCGGAGAACCAGGATCCCAAGCCTGAATTAGAAGATAACGAGTTCATCGAAACTTTCTCCGTACCCCTTAAGGATCTTTGGGAAATCTGCCGCAAGTTTGAGCAAGAAGGCTATGCTATCGATGCTCGCGTGGGCAGTCTTGCCGAAGGTATCGAGTTCGCTAAGCGCTGGAAGTTGACTTGAGCAGGAAGCTGGGGTTGTGGACTACTCACATGGTTGGACAGACCCCGTCTACACCAGGTCATATTGACCCTTCCTGCACCATTACATTGCACAGTCCATATACAGTGTTTAGCCTACTTTCGAGAAGCTTGTCTTTTTCACTTCCATTCTAAAATTATGGCTGTTCGAATGACCTTTCCCCTCAGGCTCAGCTAAGATACCTATCGGAATTGTCCGTGACGGCCGAGTTCAAGGTCCAACAAAGATCACATCGCCATACGATGACAGAAACATCTTCCTGTGTTGGCGACGGCTTTCGGAAGCCTCGGTATTGCTCAATTCAGTGGCTTCACGGAAGGTATCAAGTTTGAGTACAGTGGCCGTTGGCCCCACTCAAAGGTCCCCACTTGTCGCATATCTCAGCCATCGTAAGTCACCATACCTTGGCCCTTGACTCGATACGATCCACATTCGCAATGCCTTTCTTACCAGTATCATGAAGCAGCAATCAATTCCTGTCCAATTAGAGTGTGTTCATCAAGGCGGGTTACGCGATTACATTCAGATTGACCGGGATCGTGTCAATGCCCCAGGACACACTTGCACATCGCAACTCCAAACTGCATGGGCGACAACCTTATAGCTCCTTCGATCAACCTTGGAGCTTTTCGCTACCGCATGTTTGATCTGAACCCTGAAGCGTCTGACTTGAAATGCCGTTTGAGACCCTGCGCATATACATTCCCATGATGCCTCCATCAGAGAATTTCCAGAGCTCTGTTGTGCGACCATCTATCATTGCACATGTGCGCTGCGAAGTCAGCCCGCAGAGATGACCTCGGAGCAGGGTCTCACTAATCAGCGTGTCTGCGTTGGGGTTGCAGCCACACTTACTACCTTGTCCAGTCAGTCTTCCGGCCACTTCCAGGTGAGATTGATGACACTAACATCTGTCAAGTCATTGTTGTTACGCTGCGAACATACACACGTGTGATCATCGTACGCAACTTTGGTCTTGATGATCATGCTATGCTGGTTTCTCTGGTACGTCACTTGGCTTGGTGTACAACCTACAGTACTCATTCGACACAGCTGTTCGCCATCGCTTATCTCATCGCCATTATCGTACTGCGGGATAATGGTCTCGGCTTCAGTGGGAAGGTGCTATCTCCCGAACACATGGTCAACCAAGTCCGGACCACCCTCGCGATCCAGGTCATCTACTACATTGTAATAAACACTATCAAGAGCTCAATCTTATTCTTCTACCTCCGCATCGGTAAGACACGTTATTGCAAAGCGGGTGAGTCGACGACTGATATATCAACCAGCTGCGGGCAAGCGACTGGAGGTTCTCAGCAAATGTACAATCGGCTTCCTCGCCACCTTCTGCACCATCTGCGTGATATGCACTCTCGCGCAATGCATCCCCCTCCATAAGATGTGGGACTTCACCGGAGAAGTCGACGGCCGCTGCATCAACGATACCGCCCTATTCTACACTACGAGCTCCATCAACATTCTCGTAGACATCTGGATCCTCGTCCTGCCTATCACTACTCTCCTCAAAGTACAACGACCCCGGAAAGAAAAAGCAGCGCTAGTGGGCATTTTCAGCCTCGGTGTTTTCAGCACCATCGCATCAATCGTGCGGCTTCACGCTATCCGCATCTATACACAGTCATCGGATCCATTCTTTGACAGTGTGCCGATCAACCTGTGGAGCGAGGTCGAGGTCAACATCGGCATATTGTGCGCTTCGATTCCGTCGCTGAAAGCACTGTTTCTGCCAGGCCAACGACAACGTACTCGGAGTAGCGCGTATCATTATCACAGTCGGGGAAAGAGCGGGGTGCAGGAGGTCGGTGGCAGTGGAATCGCGTTGGCGGATTCCGGTGAGAAGAGTAAGACAGGTTCGTTTGCATTGGAAAACTTGGAGGCTGGTCATGAGCATGTGCAGAATGATGCCTTGCCACCTCCGGGCCTGCAAAGCCTGAATTGGATCGCGGAGCCGTCGCGGGAGTGTTTAGCTGAGCAATTTTCAGGAAAATCATGATGTTATGTGGATGATCGATGCAGCGCGTGTAGATAAGTAAGGAATACTGTTTGTAAATAAAACCCTCACTCATAACTCTGATAAACTCACTCTCGACATGAGGGCCTTGCTGCCTTCCATCCCTAGCACAAGTCCGACCTATGGCCCGTTACCATCCTCGTGTAAGAACCGTGCTATTCGCGACTCAATTGAAATTGGCCTAGACCCGAAGGGATAGTCCCCACACAGCCTTACAGGGCAATGCCGACGACACATGGCAGTGCAGATCTAACGGCGCAGCCTGAGTCGCGGACACCGTAACACCGTATTTCGAGCTGAGCTACTGCGGACCTGCGCGCAACGCGACGTCAACGCCATCGGTGATTAGTACATTTCAATGCGCTCAGCTCGTCATCTGCAAGTGCCATCGCGCCTCGAACCTGCATGTCGACACAAACGTCTGCTCTAGACTATGCGACCTGCCACTTTCTCAACGGTGCATGTCGATTAGGCATGAGGTTCGAAGTGCCATGCATGTCGCGTGCTGTAAGCGAGGCAATGTCAATGATCTAACTACATGTGGGTGCTGTCGAAATGGCGTGCAGATTTCGTCGAAGAGTGTCTACATATGGCAGTGATGGGCGGTTTGCGTGCAAGATAGGAAGTCGGTGGAGATGCCGAAATACACCGTTTTCCGAAAGGGATGGGAAGCGATTCATGACCTGGGTGGAAGAAAGCGGTGCTACGGGAAAGGAAGATTCAGGTACATTTGAAGAGGGGAACCCTTGCAGGTGGGGTTATATACATCTTCAATGTGCTCCGTTGCACTGTTCTTCACGCTAAGGATCTTCTTCCGACACTACAAAATTGTGACTGGAATTGGCCATGTCCCTATCTTCCTTCTTCGAACTATGATGACAAGACTTGTTTGTTGAGAGTCAAGAATTTGTAGTGATTTATCCTTCTAACTTCAGGACTCAAAAAGAACTTGCAGTTATATTAGAACAAGTGCCGGCTATGAAACGTCAGTCGTCCTTCCTATGTCCAACAAATGTACTTCCACAACTTTTGAAGTCTCGAAAGCCTGGCCAATGCCTCACGAAACACAGATTTCGAATGGCACAAAGGATTGACTTGCCTTACTATAAGTACAGCCTGCGACCTCCTTCCCTCTATCATTATATTCTTCCTGGTGAGACCCAAGTTTTGGAGATCGCAACGTATGTCCTTTTCTGGCCTGCTCGATTTCAAATTAATCTTCTCCCGTCCCTATGTCCTCATTGAGTGATATGTCACATCGTCGCCACCATTACTAACAATCTCGCGAGGCTGTATTGCATACATAAGTTGAGCTATATAATCATGAGCAGTATTGTTCTCTTTAGCATCAGATGTTATGACTTTTTAAACCATCGCCAGCTGTTTTGCACCATGGATGTGGTATCTATGTGACCTCTAGCAAAATTCTTGCTTACGCACTGCGAAGCACTGATATACCAAAGGACTATGAATTCCTCCGTTGGCCGTCGTCCTCTACACCTCCACAATTATCCTCCTGACGCCGATCCTGGATAAAAAATAAAACACATTTGTGCGCATGTTCTCTGTCTCTTTCTCTTTCCGAAAAGAAACTGCTGGGATCCTTATGTGCTTTCCCCTTGCCAAAATTGCCTTGCCATGAGCCTATGAGGTCCGAAACGCTTCGATGTATGGCATGTCATGATTGCTACAAGGGGATGCGGCACCTTATCATGTTACAGTCGTCATGATGAGGGTGTCAAAAGCAACTTTTTCGCCGCTTTCGCTTGGACGCAGCGTTTATGGTTGAGCCGGCCATGTTCAAAAGGAGGAAGATATCCTGGGGCTATAAAATCGATTTCGCTCTCTTCCGTCTCCAACAACACAATCTTCTATTACATTAGAATAAGAAGAGGATGAATGAGGGCCATTTTCCTCTTGTTCCTTCTTTTTCAAATGCGCAGGACAAGTGCAAAATGCGTTTTCTCCCCGAAAGAAAGAAGTACCTACCACATGCCGTTGCGAATTTCGAAATATTGCCGACCATATGAGATTTCACATGTCAATTACCACAGGTTCATGTGTTACTTTCACAAAATATCCCAAGCATCACATAGAGCACGAGTTTCAAGCTTTGTCGGATCACAAAACTTAGACCACAACGCAGTCTGGGAACAACACATGCTCTTGCGCTTTACGAGTACCATTTTACAAGCTAGTATTTGCCCATCTTGACTATGGTCGTCTTTCCGTGCGTACAGAATACATAAATGTCTCTGCATTAACAACTTGCATCATCAACATCATCAACTACCTCAACTTGGCTAAAAATGAAAGCGCGCAAGTTTGGTGTCTGTTCTTTCGCTTCCTTTTTCAAAAAGGAACTGGGTGCCTGCATATGACCTCTGTTTCCTTTGCACGAATCATCGACAGAAGTTCCATATCGATGTATGAGATTGTTAGACACAAGTCAATTGAAGCTTCGATCGATAACGTCATACGACAATTGTATGTATCTTCCACGAGTTGACTTTCCATTGTCGGATGTCGAGACCGAGCATCTACCGAATCTATATTGCTCATCCCAAACAGACGCAAAGACCAAAAGAAAATCCTTGAGATCTCCACAAAGTCTGCCTGCATGATCCGTTGTGCAACATAGCCATATTGTGTCCCAGCTCAGAGGTGTACAGGAAGCTCGGCTTTCCTTCAGATCTGAACACTTCTTGTTCCCTTGCAAAAGATCAAAAACAAAAGACCAAGAACGAGAATTCCAGCTCTATGACTTGTACAAGTCCAGCGATCCAAGTATGTGTTTCCTCTCTATAGCGCCACGAACTTGTCATAATTACTCAGTCTGCAGTCTTTCGTCCTTCAGTAAATTTACTTAGTGGAGTAGTTACCACACCATCCTCATATCCTATCCCAGCACCACCCATCCCCAGCACCTCCCCCTCATCCCTCCCTCCCATCCAGCCGACTCCTCATACTCTGTACCACACTCACCAACTCCCTCCACCCCTCCTCTTCTTCCTCTTGTCCCACCACATCCTGAACCTTCGTCATTACCCCCACCTCCCACCCCTGCTTGCTCGTCGTCCTCGTCCTCGCCTCCGACTCCGACCTCAAGCTTGCGAACGTACTCTCCGCCGCATCATCCGGCTCCAAGCGTAGAAGAGCCATTTGCGTTATCGTCGGCTCGAAGGGCGTCCTCTGTGCTTCTTTTGTTGACTGCGTGCGTGGAGGATGTGTTGTTGTGGCTCCTGCCCATGTGGCTGTCCTGATCCACGAATCGAGCAAGGGTTGGTAGAGTTTGTCAGTCTGCAAGAGAGCGCTTGGAGGTGTGTAAAAGGGCCGGGGATTCCAAAGAAGCGAATGGTAAAGCCAAGCTACTGTCTGTGACGAGTTGGCAGTATGCGTGAGCGGGAAGGAAGCTATGGGTCCGACCTTTTTGAGCATGCCATATGCTGTATATGGCCAGTTTAGCGGGACTTGAGCGAGGTATTCAGTTGGTATAGGCGCGCCAGGCGTGAGCGGACTCCCTAGCCAGGGCAGCGTCGGATTAGACGTAGACGTTGCGTCTGCACGTGATGTTGCCGTACTGGTGGTGGTAGTGATAAACGTTATTGCCGGAGCATCACCAGCACTGGTCTTCCTATTCATGTCAGACGTCCATGTGAATTGGGTACGCAATAGCGGGACCAGGCCTGTGATCTCAATGGGTAGCTCGGCTATCGAGGGCGGCGCCTCAGCCTTCAGCATGAACGTCAAGAGGTGGTCGAGCAAATCGAACAGATTCGGCCAATTCGTGTGGCAGAAGCCATCGATCTTGTACGACAGGTCCAGAGATACGC
Source organism: Phaeosphaeriaceae sp. SRC1lsM3a (assembly GCA_001644525.1). Lineage (NCBI taxonomy): Eukaryota > Fungi > Ascomycota > Dothideomycetes > Pleosporales > Phaeosphaeriaceae > Phaeosphaeriaceae sp. SRC1lsM3a. Next base: position 1,030,541 of record KV441718.1, read on the forward strand.
TATTTTGGGTATTGGTGTCGAGCCCAGCTTGCTTGAAGCATGCCATGCAGGTCAAGCAGTTCATTGGTCTTATCTCTGGAGTCTTGTCAATGATCAGACTATCCACTCGTCAGCTTGGTTAAGTATGGTATTGATGGATAGGAGGATGGATTGGGAGGGTCACCGACTTTTCGTAGTGACAGGACTTGCACAGCTGGTCTTGGAACTTGCGACTTTGATCGTGGCCTTGCGGATCATGTTGGTTCGGGTCAGTGATTGTGCCAGACTTGTTGTAAGCCCCGGCGAACTCGCCGAGCATTTTCTTGCATTCGCTTGTTGTCCAACATGCTTTCAGAGCAGCTGGGTCAGGCGAAGGTCTCGCTGAGGCCGAGCTGCTGCCCACAAATATAGATTTTGTTACGGTCACGGTCGGTTGGTTCATGAGCGGAGTGGGCTTCACAGGATCGAAGGCGAAAGAAGGTGGCAACGTCGAGAAGTTGTGCAGGTCAGGAGAGTCTGAAAGTGCCATTGCATTATTGACCGCAGTGCCAGCTACGATGTTTCACTAGTTAGCAATGGACTTCGAATGCTTGATGAGCATATTTGACATACCTAGACCTCGCACTCCTGCTCCGTATACACCTATACTCGTGCCTGTAAGCACGCCAAAAGCGATCGTCGCCAACAGCCGCATCTTCATCGAGCTAAATTGGCTTAAGGCTCTCTTTTGGGTGACCGCGCGGATATTCTTCAAAAGGCCCAGGGCGTGGCGATCTGTTCGAGACATACCATCTCAGCGTTTGATCGGTCTCGTTCGTATTGCCGGCCTGCTCTTCACATCTAGCAGCACCACACGTCACGAAACGTACATCACGCTCCCATAGGACACTCAGCACGCAGCATGGCGTGTGCCCGAGGATACCCGCATGCTGATTGATGGTGGAGAAGATATAAAGGAGATTGAACGAAGAGACGCGTAGAGAGGGAAATGTGTGAAACCAGCTGTAATGGATAGAGATAGTTTACCGAATAGTGTAGCTACACGAAGATAAAGCAATACAACGCCATATGCGTAAAGACGAGAAAGCAGAGTTATGGACAAGCTCAAGTAAGCACGCTCGAAAAACGAGAAAAAAGGCGGCTGGCTTGCTGACTCACCTCGGAGCCAATCAGCCAGCTCAAGCAAGAAAAGAAGATCAATGCTAAAGCAGAGCCATTAAAACAAGATACAACCGAAAAGCGCAAGAGGGCACTGTGAGCGCCCTCTCGAGCCGGAGAAGTAGAGTCGATATCCTTAGAAGATCTCCAACCCCTCAAAGTCAACGCACAGATTCCTCGCTCCCACTCCTTGTCCACCACCGTGTCTTCTATCATAAATGCTTATGCCAAAATTCGCCGGCCGACTCGCATACACGCCCACCCGCACTGCCTTATCTTCCACGCCCCAAAAGAACCACGTAACTTCCCGCAGCTTTTTCCAACCTAGCACTTCGTCCTCGTACCAGACCCAGAGCGCGTAGCCGATGCGCTCGATCTTGACGCGCAGATCAAGCCGGCGCGCGTGGTGCGGTGGCAGCGCGGAGAGGGACCAATCTGCGCCGTCGGAGTTGGCGACGACGGAGGTGGCGTGGCATGCGTTGTTGCAGAATTCGAGGCCGACTTTGACCCATTTTGCGGCGGGGGCGGGTTGGACGTACGGTGGGGGCCGGTCGTGTTGTCTTTGCGATTGGGCAACGGGGTTGGGCGAGGGAGTCTGCGCGGGTGTGGATACGGGGCTCGAGAGCTCGGATATTGATGGGCTTGTTGTTGCACTGCTATCGTCGTCGAGAGAGAGCGTCACAACGCTGGGGACTTCTAAAGCTGGCGGCGCGGCGATGATCTGCCCGGGCGGTGCGCCAGCGAATATGACCAATCCTCCCTGATCCCATTCCAGCTCCCAGTCTGCGGACACTGTGACTTCGGCGGCTATGAACGGATTGCGCAGCGCGGTATAGAGTATCGGGGCGGTCGACGTGTCTCGCGACGGCGGCTTTCTCCACAGATCGGTATTTGGGGCCGCCGATATGGAGAAGGAGCCCATCCACTCCGGCACGTCATCGGTGGATATATTCAACGGCGTGAAGGAGGAGCTCGTGGGCGGCATGGCCTCTGAATGCGCTCACGGGCGCTCGCGATACCGTGGCCGAAGATCAGCGCCAGATGTGAACTGTTCCTGAAGCTAAGGGACCGGATCGCGTATATGTAGGTGAATTCTGTAAATTCCGGCAAGTTACCCCCGCAATGCTGCCGATTCGCGCTGGACGTTGTCTAGGTTCGTGCGACCTGGGGTGAAAGGTCATTCGCTTCGTAAAAGAGAGTCGTTGCAAGGATGCCAACCACATGTAAGCTCAAAGCTGACACGGGCAAATTAGGGCACCACCCAGATCTGCAAGAGGATCGTGAGCTCGCGGATGTCGTTAGACCTGTTCCGTTGTCAGCATATACGTTCGCGCCTAGGGCCAGGATGCAAGCGCCAAGAACGCCCGTTCTCGTTCGATAAAACGCTGTAAAAGGCATTTGTTCGCATCTGAACGCTTTTATGCGCGCGGCTGCGCTGCTTACCTCGAGCTGGGGCGGACGGCCTGGCTTACCCGAGCCTTTGAGGGCGACGGTTGCGGAGAGTGCAGTGTCTCAACGCCGAAAGTCGATTAGCAGAGCAAAAAAGCGAGCGGTGCTGCAAACATCATGTCCCACCCTCGAGCGCATGCCCGCGCGCGTGCACGATATAAATAATGGCCGTGTCAGGAACAACAGTGCGGTCCTTGGCTCCGCGCACCCTGAGCTGAGGTGTTCCCGCCACGCTGAGGACAGCAGCTATGCGTCGCCATCGCAGAACGGCGGCGATCCATCGTGCGGCCTTATCCTGGAGGGGCCATGGGATGGCGAAAGTGTATTTGTCGACGGTGACGGTGCCGGCCAACGCGCCTAGTAGGGCAGAGGGAGGTGCAGAAGATGATGGAGTCCAGGTATTGCATGCGCCGCTCGGCCACTACGTGGACTCACCCTCAGCGAAGACAGCAGCCCCATCGCCGTGCCCGCTACCCTCGATGGGATGCAGGTGGCTCATCGTTTCGGGCTCGCTGCAGACGCAGTCGCATTCGTGCTGGTCATTGGAGATGCTGTGCATCTGGGAGAATGGCTCGTGGCAACGATGAGTTGTCGTCGTGTAACGGGACAGGCCAGACGATGACATGCAGATTGCAAGGGAGTCGTGCAGTAGTCCTCGCAAGTTCTGCAACCAAGCGCTGCGTCCGGCAATGCCATTTGGAGCATGTCCGTTGTCGCAAATTACGTAGCCTGCCCAGCCAAATCGGGCGCGAACGACATCGCATCAGGCAGTATTTGGGGTTTTCCACAACGGATCATCACGTTGCCGTCCGTTACGTTGTCCATGACTCCCTCCAGATGAGGGAACAGACTTCTGTCACATCGCTTTAAGATGCAGATCTTGGTAGCACGACAGATTTGTCGTCACGGAAAATCGAGCCTTGTTGTCTCTTTAGTGGCTGTGGCTTGGGGGAGCATCTCCTACTGAATTGAAAATGCTACGCTCGCTTGTCTCTGCCAGCTTGTGTAACACCAGTACCTCGAACCTCCTTCCTTTCGTGGGTGCATTCGACAACGAAGGAGATGCGCGCAGCAAGCATATCGCCAGCAAAGTCTCGGGCAGCAATGCTGGACCTATTTCTGCAGTTCTTGCTGTTGTACTTGGTTGCGTGATTGTTCCAGCCCTTGAATGCTGCGTTGTCCGGAGCACCAGTCTGCGCAATACCGACAACGACTGGTCCAGGGTATTTTATAATCATAGCCATGTCAAAGGCTTGGAATCCAATACATGTGACTTGTGAATGCGAGGCCTCTGCTTGGTCACTTTCATCGACGGCCGACCCTCATGGCGAGACAAGCGGCTTTTCAAAATGGCTAGACGGTTGATACTTCCGAAAGATGCTTGCTATGGTAGGCAGTTCCTTCATAAAAAGTGACTACATCAACAGACGTGATTGGGGAATATTTATTGATTTCACACGCCTGCATGAGTGAACATGAGGACTGCTTGGATACTGCCGGTGTGGGTGCCTGTGAGAGTCAGACTCTCTGCATGGTGGATCAGGAGAGAATTTTGCGCGGGTGAAAAACAAGCCCTTTTGAAAAAGATATTGTGACCAGTCGATGTGCTGGAGCCGCAGTGAAACTAGGGGAAACAATCAGCTCATTGGCGAACTTGCTCACAGCGAAGATCCCTTGGATGCAGGTCTGCTTCACGACAGCGCATGTATGCCCATGCTGTGATACTACAGACCTTGACGCGCGAAAACGGTTCGGAACATGTTTGCAGCATTGTTTCAAAAGTATCCTGGTGATCTGCGGACGCAGAATGTGAAATCCGATCGAACATGTGCCTAGCTTGCGTAGCCACCGGTTTGAGGCTGAGACGCTCGTTCGCGCATGCACGATGAGGCGGTAGACTTGAGATCTCTGTTTCGATATTACGAGTCGCGCCCATGACCAAGGCTATGGAGTCGTGCAAATGTGGTGTTCCATTGCCTGAAACAAACCTGGTCCTTTCACGCGATACACGGTGCCACAACAACGTGATCATTTTAGACTTTTGATGATGAAGCGTAGCGATGATAACCATAATAGGCAGGACTGTTTGAGAACCGATACGAAAGACTGCTGGTGACGACAGAACTGGCGGTGTCAGATGATTGACATCCCGCTTGGTTGTAATTTTCAAGATGCGAACGCCTCAACCAGAGAGTCCCGCTGATCGGCGGATGCGAGTGTGTCGTGAATTCATCTTTCATTCCTCATATGATAAAACCGGCTGTTCAGTGATGGAAAAACCATGAACATGTTTCCCGAGTTCCACCGGGAAAAGGAAGCATTGCAGCGAACACGAAAGGATCGTCTTGCCCGTTATGCAAAGCAGAGTGCCATACGATATGCATGACATAGTGCTGCACCTTCAAGCGGATCGCGGGCAGAAACTAGGTTTGGTTGTAATTGTGAGTGGAGGAATACAAAGTAATGTATCGAAATTGAAAGGACCGAGTGCGAGAGCACAAAATGCGGAGAAGCTGGCTCCTTCCGAAATAACCGAAGACTTCATATCGTCAAAACCTCGCTTCTCTTCACCGCATGAGGATTCATCGCCTGTCTAATATATGTCCTTTGGGTGTCTAGTTGCTTAAAGCGCAATTGAAGGAGGTTGCATAGCGTGGTGGAAAATTGAAAGTTAGAGCACTAGCGCCGAATAAGGAGTCTTACCTTTGTGTCTTTAGTGTGTAGTGACACTTTCACTTGCTGGCCTGCGAGGCTGGCCTGACGGGTTCAAGGGGTAATAGTCGTCACAGGAACCCGCTCTGCATGGTGCGGGAACCAGGCTACTGTCTGGTCGCAGATCGACGGAGATCGTATGATGCGTGACTTTCTAGCCGATGCGATGCGGCGTGCACTGGCGAAACAAGAAAAGATGGTGCAAATTCAGATGCTGAACTCCGATATCCCATGCGACCTGGGCTATATTAAATAACGGGTTTTTCAGATTCTCGACCGTGTTCCAGGTTGTGTCGAGGGACGGGCATTGTTCGAGCTTTCATTGGTTCGTCGGTCTAGTAAAGCCGACGATAGTCCTCGTCGCCACAACTCGACACGGGCGTCCAGAATAGTACTGATTCATATAGTCAAGCTGGTGTAGATGAGCATGCGTACGAGTAGTATTTCATGAACGACACGAAACGTTCCCAAGCGCCCTCTGATTGATATGTTCTTCTAATACGCAAGTGGTGATATTTCCTCGCGATATTTGAGAATTCCATGTCCTACGGTAGGTAAATGCGGAGCCGCGATTCAGATAGATTGCACGAGCACGGGCGTGGGAACAGTGGAAGGAACCGTTGCGCACTGGCAATAAAACTGGCAACCGATAGCTTCGTTTCCGGGTTTTCGGTTCATCCATGGTTCGTTGATGCACAGCCCAGCTCATTCCGTCACGACTCACTCCTCGTGGTGATGGTGGCGGCGATCTAGATGTAGTATGGTTCGTATCACCAACAGAGCAGCCTTTGGCCAGTAGATCGACAAAATCAATTGCATTGATTGTCGTTGCGATCCTCGGAGCAAAAGAAGCATGGATAGGTCTAACGGATGGCGACCGCTGCACTTGGCTACGTTCTGCGATATATTTTGATGGGTCGCTTTAAGGCGTCTGAGGAAGCGCACAGCGTGAGACCTTCATCAGCTAGTAGTTGGTCAAACGAGGTCTCAGGGCGATACTGCAGCTGTTTGAAGTTGGCGAGAAAATGTGGCGCCTTGTTTGGGCGAACAGCTTTCTCGTACGATTCCCAGGTTTGCAACTCGATTACAAGATTGCCACCAGGTGCTAGCGATGTTGCACACTTTGCGAAAAAGGATTTCAGGCCCTGATCAAGGTGCTCTAGGTGGATCCACTTGATGACCTGGAATATTCTTAATTTCAGCCAATCAGACGTTTCTTTAATGCTTACACTTAATGCTAGGATTACATCGTAGGAACCTGTCAAATCTTGGTCGGTGGCCCAGTCTGCAGCATAGAAACTTACCCGAGGCCGCTGCAGACTTGCAGTCGGGCCAATGGAGCTGCGCAAGGAGTGGAACTCCGGTTCAATGTAGCCATATTTGAGGACAGCGGACATTGGGAACCAGTCTACAGAGCGCTCGGTGTGCTGAGTCGGAGGGCGAACGCGTGACGCGCGTAGTGCAAGGAGCTTGTTGGCCTGACCGACTAGATTTTGGTCGATGTCAACCCCCGTCACAGAAGCCGCGTCGTGGTCGAACACTGTGGAGTGGTTATTATAGAGGTGGAAGGGTATAGTCGCTTGCAATGACTATGCCGGGGTGATCCCTTACCAAGCGAACAGCTAACGGCGCCCGCGTTGGAACCGATGTCGAGGCAATTCTTGCCCGTGAACAAGTGCGGAACCAGGTCTTGGATGTGGTCGAGTCGCGGATCCCTGACGTGAATGGCAGACCCCGCGGCTTTTGCCGTCCCAATATAGTCTGGTGCGTGGTCAGCGCAGAGCTTTGGGGGAGCAATTGCCGGACAGGCTCGGCTTTGATGGCGAGATGAGCGCACTCTGGATATGACCTACCACTATAATTGCCCCACTGAGTCGCCATGCTTCCGAGCTCACGATGGCGATACAGTACCTTGTGGGAGATGGCGTGCAGATCGCTACGGAGAGTTTCCGCCAGTTGCGAGTGGTTGTGTCAGAACGCGGTGTGCGTGCAGGTGACGGAGGTGATTGCAGCGCAGTTGGGCCATGGGTTGTCAACTTGTGGAGCCAGGTCTGGGTCGAGTGGGACGGGCGGTGAAAGGCCAACGGTGAAGGGTGGGTCTTGTCACGCTTGTGGGCTAACTAAGTGCTGGTGGCTAGTGTCAACCACACCCAAATTCAACGACAGACAGCGTGCTGATGATGCCGCGATTTGATGCGTGCCAGCAGAATGCAAGACAGGCCGAGTCAATGCGGAAGTACAACCGCTTGACGTAGCACGGCTGAGCCAATGGGGCCCGAAGAGCGTACCTGCGTGGGCGACCAGTGCAGAGGGACTGTATGAAGGAGCAGGTGTTAAGCGACGGTGGAATTCAATAGAGACTTGCGCTAGCGTTCAACCTAGATGGCGATTGCTAGGATGTTGGTGTAACACTGCCTGAACCCGCCCAGGTACGCTTTGATCGTCTGTAACTTGTCGACGGGGTCGGCGGTGGAGACGGCGTATTCACCATCTGTACCACGGCCGTCCGATGCATAACTGGTCCGGATGCACAATTGCTGGCCCTGGCCATATCTGCTGTAGAATGATGACGATGCACAGAAGGAGGGCTTCCAGAGCACAGCAACCGCTTCTTCCAGATGTCCTCGTCCGCATGCGGAAAAGAGCCATGAGAAACGGTGGTCGCGAGCATATTGCGCGCCTTTGCCCTCCAACTGCCGCAATATGAAGCACTGCATCTCGCTGGTCATGCCCTCAGCGCCATCATCTCTCGCGCGGTCGCATGACGCTCTGCTCAATCTCTGTTAGGCAGATGCTCTGTCGCCATCCTCTCCCCCCAGCGCCCGCGGTCGGGGACACAGGCAAGCCACACAGCAGCCCTGGCGGCCTCGTCCGCTGCGAGCGAGTCCGGCATCCAGGTGAGGGAAGGGTGTCTCATGCCGTTGATTGTGGTGCATGAGGGCCGCCTGCACGTCGCGCAGCGCACATCCATCCACAAGCAATCCACAAGCCCGGTAACAGGCCAGCGTCCTGACTGGCAGGCGGCGGCCGTGACGATGCCGCCGTCTGGTGTGGAGAGAGCACCCCGGCGCTGGAGGCCAAATGTCGCGGTTTAGCCGCTGCTCGCTGCCCATGATTTGGCGACGCCGGCCCTGGACATCCTCCACGCCCACAGACAGCGATCAAGCGATGCAGAGCATTCCCGGCCGCTGGCCCTGCACGCCACCCCTTCTGTTTCGGGCGCCGTCCAAGCGCTCGCCGCCCGCTGGTCGACACGATGCGACTCAATGCGGACGCCTGCCGTCTGCTCTGCTGCCCCTCGCAGGCGCTGGGGCTCGGCGGCCACTCCAATGCTACCTCCGCTCCACAGCGCCCATGGACCGAGTTACGTGGTAATCTGGCATATTACTCCATATTGGCTGCCCGCCGGGTTACAGTGTGCAACACCCTGGCCCGCCGTGATTCGAAACAGACGTGCCTGCGAAACGTCGTTGTTTGTCTCTTTTACCCGGGCGTGAGCCTATTCGGCAACGCCCCACGAAAATACAGCAAAGCCAGCGTGCAACCCGGCTGGAGCTAGGAGACATGCTGCTTGCCAGTTGGGCCACGAGAGCCACATGTCGCGCGCAGCAGACGCCGCCAGGAAGCCTGCTGCTGCATGCACGCAGCGCTCGCAGGCGACGAGCACATACGGCCAGCATCACCCTGCAATGCTGGCCAACACCATCACAGACTACCTGCCCTCCATCCCGACCACACATCGGCCGCGCCAGCCTGCTTTGGGATGAACCTGGGGACGCTGCTTGCCTGTCCGCCAAGGATTCGGATCCGCGCATCGCCCAGCTGGCGAACGCTGCACTTATCACTTTCCTGGCCTATTTTATGCTCCGAGCCGGCTACTCTTGACGGTTGTTGGCGTGAGGCTTGCCAGATGACAGGGTCTCGCCATCGAACCCCCGTCCTGCATCCTGTTCACTTCCCGGGTGCCGTTGTCTTAGCCTGTCTGAGCGCCTCCGCCTAACGTCGACGTAACTGAATTGAAGCATCCGCGCGGCGATCTGGCTGCTGGCGATCCAGATACGTGCATGCTCGCCTACAAGGGAACTTTGAACTATAAACCTCTTCCGCCGCCACACTCGAGGCAGTGCCCACATTCCTGACGTTCCTGTCCGACACTGCACGACGCCCTGGCGCTCCCAATCTGAGAAGGAGCCTCCGAACTGAACACAAGTAGTGGTCCCAATGCGGCTTCGTGCATCGTGTCCAGCTACGGGCAAATAATAATACACGCATGTCCCAACCACCTCCGCCTGCGCCGCCGTCGCTCCCTCCGTCAATATCATCTCGTTCAGCTTCAGATATGACAGAGACTCAGAAGCTTCCTCACTTTTCGCAGCCCGGATTCCACGACTATCCCCATCGCCGACTTCCCCCGCCCATTCTCCCACCCTTGGATATCCCGCCAGACGCTGTACCACCACGGACGGATTACCCATTTCGCTCACCCATCAATCAACTTCCCTCGATCAGCTCCGGGCTTCCCCCAAGGCACGATCACTATCAGCCGTCTGTACATACTGCACATAGATCAGCAGCACCCGTGGAGAAGCTGCTTCTCGCGAATCCCTACACCCCACCCCGATCAGATCCACCCTATTCCCCGCAACAGTATGGACCCTCCATCTCACCGCGGTCCGAATTCGATAGCAGAGCTCCAAGGCGGCTGACAGACCAACGTTATCTGTATGAGGAATCTCGGCATACGCAGCATCATCCCCACCACGAACAACCATATTCGTCCCTTGCGTCTCCTGTTGAACACTCGCAGCAAAGATCGTTTGGACCGATCCCCTCACCTGGCTACACGCCAAGCTACTCATCGAGCAACACTCCATTCCGGGGTTCGATAGGGTCCCACCCGCAGTCACAACGAGGCTCAGTAGCAGCTCCCCTTCCCTCGGTAGCGTATTCTGAGCCCTCCACAAACGGTCCCCCACCGAGGAACCAGTCTCGGCCCATCCCATTACCTGGCTCCATACCGCAGCCCGTGTACAACGAGCAGCTGTAAGCATACCTGGCGTCTGAATGCGGCAATAAAACCCGGCTGACCCAATGACAGGAATCTAAATTACGAGCTTCGCGTGCGTCAACAGCCCATCGCCGCCCGTGCGTGTGGATTTGGGGAGCGCGATCGGCGAGTGATTGATCCCCCGCCAATCATTCAGCTATTAGTCACCAATCCCAAGACCGGGCAAGCAGAACAGGAAGAGCTCAGGTACTCGCTGAATGTGGTGCATTGTACGCTTTGGAACGCTGAGGGCACTAACGAGGAGACGGCGCTGATTCAACCTGATCGTCGAACGACACGGAGGTTGATGGGCCAGCTGGTGGCCTCGCCGTCGGTCGCGAAGGACGAGCACGACATTGAAGGGTGTTTCTTTTGTTTTCCAGACTTGTCATGTCGTACACACGGCAGGTACCGGTTGCGCTTCGTCTTGATGCGTATCGACCCAATGAACCTCCATGTCGGAGGCTTCTCGCCCATACTGACCGAGGTCTTGAGCGATGTCTTCACCGTGTACACGGCCAAGGACTTCCCAGGTATGCGTCCTAGCAGTGCCCTCACAAGAGCATTGAAGTTGCAAGGGTGCAATATCCAGGTGAAGAAAGGGAACGAGAAGGCTTTGGCGCGCAAACGACTGGGCACGAGCCAGGAGCACGAAGTGGAGGACGACGACATGAAACGAAGGAGAAGGGACTGAGACAGCAACTCGCCACAACACTATTCTTATCCACGGCATACCATGCACAGCACGGGGCGGCGCGACTTGATATTTGGATATCTGAAGCATTTTCCAGCAGATATCGGCTATTTGCATTTGACGACACTGATGACCGAACCCTACATTCTTATCCCTCCCGGCAAGCGGCGGAGTTTTCTTCTTTCGAGGAGCGCACACACACACAGTCCTGACATGCAATGGCGCAGGGAAAGTGGCGGCCATGGTGTAATGCATTTTTCCAAGAGCAGCAGCGCTTCTACGCACGATACCATTTTGATAGCTTAACATTCTGTATTTTGCACCAGATCACGATAATATACCCTTCAGACTCTGGACACCAATTGCGACGTCATTTGTGGAATTTCATGTGACATTGTCAGATTCTGCAGTGTTTCGTCTCCAGCGCATTGGCGCCGAGATCATCTCGCTGGTGGTGGTACCTCACCAACCCACGGGACACGAACACGATAAGGCCTCGCTATCTGTGCATGGTCGAGTGAAGTCGCAGTAAAGCGCCTCAGGCCACCAGCCCTCCTGTCACCGCTTTCACGCCGCTCTTTTCAATGGTCGGCTCCACTCTACGTTCTCGGCCAGTCACAAGTCAAAGGGCGCATGGCAGGCTGCAGCCCCGCTAACGCGCTAGTCGGCGAAAACCAAAACTTTTGTGACCGCGTCGCAACTTTTGGTTTCCTTCCTTCCCCCTTCCCCAAAACGCGATAATAGCCATAATGAAGTACGTTCTCGTGTCTGGAGGCGTCATCAGCGGCGTGGGGAAGGTGAGCATAAATTTTGGTCGCGCGTAGAAGTGCTGTAATGGACTAATGAGAACAGGGAATTATAGGTAAGAGTGCTCTCGGTGTCGTGTGAGGGGTCGAACTCGAAGCGATGCGGAGAGGGAATTGCTCTTGGCATTGAAATATCGAAATGGGCGATTGTGACCCTCAATTCCTGCTCCAGAAAGACTTGTTGGCATAGGCGGACTAGAAGAGCTCTTTTGAGAGACATACATCCTAGAAATGCGTAGAGCTGACTCAACGCGCTACAGCCTCCTCGACAGGTCTCCTGCTCAAGACCATTGGCCTTAAGATAAGTCCTGCCAATCGGCACGCGACTCGCACGTACTGACCTTCTCTCACGTCTCGTCAATCAAGGTCGACCCGTACCTCAATGTCGATGCTGGGACTATGAACCCAAAGGAGTATGCTCTACGCATCGCCCATTGCTACGAGAGCTAAGAGAAACAGGCATGGCGAAGTCTTCGTCCTCTCCGACGGCGGTGAAGTCGACCTCGATCTCGGTAACTACGAGCGTTACCTCAACATCACCCTCACCCGCGAGAACAACATCACGACCGGCAAGATCTACCAACACGTCATTGAGCGCGAGCGCAAAGGCGACTATCTCGGCAAGACTGTGCAGGTCGTACCACACATTACAGATGCTATCCAGGAATGGATACAAAAGGTCGCAAAGATACCTGTGGACGACACGGGCGAGGAGCCAGATGTCTGCATTATTGAGCTGGGTGGTACGGTCGGAGATATTGAGAGCATGCCGTTTATCGAGGCTATGAGCCAGTTGAGGCGAAGAGCTGGAAAGAACAACTTCATGCAGATCCACGTTAGCTACGTGCCTGTCATCCATGGAGAGCAGAAGACGAAGCCTACACAGCAAGCAATCAAGGCGGTGAGGAGTAATGGTCTGATCCCAGATTTGGTATGCCTTCAGTCCTTGCATTTTAACGTAGGCTAACTCTCCAGATTGCCTGCCGATGCGAGCGCGAGCTCGAGCCCTCGTCTGTCGAGAAGATCGCACACTTTTGCCAGGTTGATACCGAGCAAGTCGTGGTCGTTCGAGATATGCCCTCCATCTATCAGGTCCCCATGCTCCTCGAGCAACAACAACTCATCCCTATGGTCCGCCAATTCCTCGCCCTCGACTCCCTTCCCATCTCTCCCGCCATGGTCGAGAAGGGCCATCACATCTGGGCGCAATGGCAATCTCTCACGAGCCATGACACGAGGTACCACGACCCCGTGACGATTGCATTGGTCGGCAAATATGTCGAGCTGCAAGATTCGTATCTCTCTGTAGTCAAGTCTCTCGAACACGCCGCGATGAGGTGCAGAAAGAAGCTCGATATCCGCTGGGTCGATTCCGACCACCTCGAGCCCAAATGCCAACACTCAGACCCCGAGAAATTCTTCTCCGCCTGGCGCGAAGTCGTCAAAGCCTCTGGCATCCTGGTCCCCGGCGGCTTCGGCCAGCGCGCAACCGAAGGCATGATCGCAGCCTGCACCTGGGCGCGCGAGCACAAGAAGCCGTACCTCGGAATCTGTCTGGGCATGCAAATCGCCGTCATCGAGTACGCGCGCAACGTTTGCGGCATCGCCGATGCCACGAGCGAGGAGTTCAATGCCCACGCCCCCAACAAACTCATCATGTTCATGCCCGAGGTCGACAAAACCACCATGGGCGCCTCCATGCGTCTCGGCCTACGACCAACTCTCTTCCAACCAGGCAGCGAATGGTCCAAGCTCCGCGCGCTCTACGCAAACAGCGACACCATCCTTGAGCGCCATCGCCACCGCTACGAAGTCAACCCAGAGTACATCGACAAGCTCGAGGCTGGCGGTCTGGCGTTTGTAGGCAAGGACGAGGCTGGCGAGCGCATGGAGGTCGTGGAAATCAAAGACCACCCTTGGTTCGTGGGCGTCCAGTTCCATCCCGAGTACCTGTCCCGCGTGCTGGATCCGAGTCGCCCGTATCTGGGCTTCGTGGCGGCGAGCGCGGGCATGTTGGAGGAGATTACAGAGCAGTTCAAGAAGGGGGCCGACGTTGCGGCTGAGGGCTTGGTGAATGCGGTTAAGGGGATGGGAATTTAGAAGAAAGTAGAATCGTGGAAAGTGCTCAACGGGGAGTTGGAGGCGTTGATCGAGTCGGGCTTCGTGCTGTTTCTTGCAGTTTTGAATGCTGAGCATCATTATCGAGAATTGTAGATGAATATTGCTACAGACTATGCCCAAGTCTGGTGAATAGAAGAAAGTCAAAAGCCAATGGAGCCGTTATGATCAAGTTCTATTAGACCCTGTTGTATGTGTATGTGCCTAACACCAGTGATATGCTCTGATATACTATGCCCTATATTTCTCCCAACGCCCCAAAATTCTGGTTCATGCTGCTGTCCCTTTGCGCCGCGCGCCATGTAAATGCCCTGCCAAGCCCATACTCTTTCCCTCCTCTTCTACCTGGTCCAAGGTGACTACCTCACAAAAGCTACACACATATTAGCTCCATGTCCACAACGTATTGTCGAAACAAAAATCCGGGCAACTTACTAGCATCAATCTGCCTCACTCTCGGCAATGCCAGTCTGACCTTATTCCTATAGAGCGCCGGCTGCATCCTCTGCAACGGGTTCCCCTCAAAGTACACCGTCTCCAGCTCCTCTTTATCTCGTAGCTCCTTCTCGACCTCTGCAAAACTGCTTAGCTTGCAGTTACTTGCCCAGAACTCTGTCAGATGCACCAGCCCATCAAGCCCGGTCAGGTGCTCAATGGGGTTCGCGGAGATGTCGATCACGCGCAGGGAGGTGTTGTGTGATAGGCCGGAGAGATCGGTGAGGAGGTTGTGTGAGATGTGGAGTTCTTCGAGGGAGGTGAGGGCGTCGAGGCCGGAGATGGAGCGGAGGCGGTTGGATTGGATGGAGAGAATTTTGAGGTTCGAGAGCGTGTTCAAGCCCTTGATTTCTGTAATCTTGTTTTTGCCTAGCCATAGCTCTTCAAGCTGGGTCAGGGTCTCGAGACCAGAAATCTCGCGCACACGATTTGCGCCGAGCTCGAGCTGCCGTAGTGATGTGAGAGCCTCGAGGTTCTCGATGACGGAGATTTTATTCTGCACAAAATAGAGGTCTTTAAGCTTGGTGAGGTGGGCGAGGCGCTTGATGTGCTTGATCTTATTGAAGGAGAGGTCGAGGGAGGTGAGTTCGGTGAAAGCGTCGAGTCCCTTGATGTGTGCGATGAGGTTGTCGTAGAAGTCGATTTCGGTGAGGGTGGCGGCGGCGTCGGAGGGGACGTCGATAGCTTCTATGCGGTTTTGGCGGAGGCACAGGCGCTGGTGGTGTTAGCTGTGAGCGGAAGTGGACTGATGTGGTGAAATACCTTCATTTGCTTGAATCTCTCTAAGCGCAAGGACGACATGTCCGCGATCTTGCAGTGAACCAGCTCGATCTCGTCTTCGTCCTCGGGTGTATCATCGAGCAGATCCTCGTCTGCTGGTAGCTGTTCTGGTGGCGGTCCTTCATCTTCTGATGCTTCTGGGTCGCTCTCGATGACCGCGTGAGGATCCCTTGGCTCGTCGTTCAGGGCGAGCTTGTCAACTCTGAGCTTTCCATCCCAGCCCTTGCTGTCTCGCGGTTTGTGGTCTTCTTGATCCTGGTCACGCGTCTCCATGGTGCCGTTCGCGTCGGTCTTCGCGGGGTCAAGCGGGGCAGGATGAGGTTCGCTCATCGTGACGGGTGCAGTGGATACACTTGTCTAAACAGAGGCAGTTGTTGTTTTTGGAGAGTTTGGGAGTACAGATAGTACAGGCAACAGCGCAAAGGACGAACGTGAATGTCTCAGTGACGGAGAGCGAGGCTGCATGATTGGAAAGCTAACCAAGCTCATGCCAAGCCCCAGGGTCCTGCAGAATGACGATCGTCCAGCCTGACACTAGTAGCTGAGCGTTGGTATACCGTTTGTCGTCTAGGGACTAGTATTTACTTTTGTATTGATCTGCGCGTTCAAAGCTTACAGTACAAGACAAGGATCATCTCTGGGTAGTCCTACATATCATACTATCATATCCATCAGGCCTATCCTGCTGCTCACAGCTCCTTCATCTGCATTTCCTGTTTGTTTGCGCCTGTTCTGTCCGTTTTCTGGCTTCGAGGAAATCACCTCGTAGTACATGTTATCGCATTGAAGTCAAGCCGCAGAATCCACGAGGATTGAGGGAACTGTCCATGAGCTATCAGGTCACGTTACCAGTCCGACCTCTAGATTTGACTTGGAAACCTTCTAGATCAATGTGGCAGATGTCCCACTTCTGCATCGGATTGTGCTACTCCTAAATTTACTCGGCAGGTGCACATGATCCGTCTTGTTCCAGAATGGTGGTACGCGAGCCGTCACCTCCACATTCGCCCATCAAACGCGTTAGAGCTTGAGTGTGTTTGACCACAAGCGGGCAGATGGCTGTCCCTGTCTTCTGCTAAAGGCTGAAAGTTCCAGCAGCCGCCATCTGCGGCACTGTGTTGGGTATGAGGCTCATCTGCATCTCCGCTGCGGCTGCACACCATTTGAGCAGAGACGGCGAATCAATATCGCTGCACACCCTCAGTGTTCATTGGTGTCCTCGTGACATTCCATACATGGTTCGACGTGCACGATCGCCGCGGGATGACCTCGACGTACGACGGGCCGCTTGTAGCGCACTCGCCACAGTGTGGAACGCAACGGCGTCTGGCATGTGATAGACAGGTCCAGCAGCGGCGGCGGCGGCGACTGAACGTGTGACTGCGGCGACGATGATCATCTCAAAGGCTGAAGTTTCTCCGCAACTCGCCGCTGACAGGATCATGGCTGTCCAAGGACCGGGATGTGGCGGCAGAAGCGCACACGGTCTCAGACTCGATCTGGTCCGTGATAGGATAGCTGCCATCGCTTCCGCCATCGACGGCGGTTAGCCGTGAGTCTATCCTTGGAGCTGTGGCTGCACAGTTGCCGTGGTCGCAGACATGGTCGCACGCGTCTCCAGCGCGATGTCTCTCAAAAGACGACATGTCATGTCTATGGCAGCTTTATGAACATGCAACTCGTAGCATGGGCGCGCGAACGGTGGGCGCCGAGGACATCAGCACGGTTTGCTGCTCTGGATAATGTGCCCTTGGCCGTATTTCCTGTGTGACGCGCTTGCTCAGCGATGGACCAGGCCGCTGCTATTGGCCAGCGTTTGATGGTTACCCACTCGCCCAGCATCGTGAGTGGTCGCGCCGATGCGTGGAGTGAATGTTCTGGGGCCAGGCCGCTGCTCGTCGACCGCTCAGCTAGCACTTTCTGGTGCTAGACGCCAAATGGGGCTGCACTGGGAAGCTCCCCATAAGACGATCCCCTGTCCCGTGTGAAGTACCCATCTCGCACATACCCGGCAGCCCTCGACCGCGCCACGCTCTATCGCCCATCGCGCAGAGTCGCATCGCATCGCACCGCACTGCATCAACAGTCCTGCCATCGCGAAGCACTGCACGAACGCGGAAAGGGATCAATCTGAGCTAGGCGGCAGCAGCTGGTGGATCTCTCCAATCGTGACGGTGAAAAGGCGGCGCCCTCATTTCCGCGTTAGCGAACCGTGCCAGCCCAGCCTCACCCAAGCACTGGTCCTAACCTACCTCGTCCGCCCGCAAGCTCCCCCTACACCTTACTCTCGCGTCTTCGACCACCGCCCTCCATCGCATTGCTGGACCCTACGGCCGCACCTGCCATCGCGCGCACTCTTGCTCCCTTTGCGATTCGCGATTGCCTGTCCCGCCGTGCAATTGCCGCATCCGCCCCAGTGCATCGCCGTCAGCTACCGCCTTCCTCGTAGCAGCTCAGCCCACGCGACGACGCCTCAACACTACGCGCACTCGACCATCGCCCGCTGCTCGTCGAACCCCGCGCCGCCATGAGCGCCGAGCCCGTAATGCCAGCGCCCGTCGTCTCGACGCTGCCGGCCACCGACAAGTCCTCGACCGCCGAGCACTCCAACGGCACCGGTATGTTATGATATCGCCGCCGGACCACGCATGTCCGTTGTCCGAGCCAGGTTTGCTAACAAGATCAAGCAGGTCCCCATAGCACATCCCTCGAGGCCTCCGCCGAGTCAAAGCAAAAGCAACCGTACTTGGGCGTCCCCCAAGCAGGCTCACAATCAAATTCAAATGACGAGCAAACACCCACGGGAACTGGGCTGAGTGGAGCCACCGCAGCAGACTCTGAGAGCATAGGACGGGGGTCCAAGCACTCGAAGCGTAGTTTTATGGGCAAGCGGCGCGCTGGAAGCACTACCAGCAGCAAGCGCTCGCACCAGCGTGCTGCTACTTCCGAGAAGAATGCGCCCCCGGTGCCAGCACCAGCTGCAGCACAACGCGAAGGGTCGACCAGGAGCAAGTCAAAGCGATCCGGCGGCCTGCTGGCTTGCCTGCCATGCTTCGCGCCCAAGGAACATCGCGAAGAAGGAGACGCCACACCGAGCGAGAATGTTAAGCAAGCTGCACAACCCAAGACGAGCCGGACGTCTCAATCAACGCCTGTAAAGAAGCAAGACGCGAGCGCCGCAGAGTCGAGCAATGCGGACTCTAGCATACCTTTGAACGAAAAGGCAGGTGCCGGCTCCTACACTCCATCTGGGGCCGACAAGCTCAGCTCTGGCGATGGCACAGTTGAGCGCAGATCCCAGGACAACCGTCCCCAGATAGTTACAAGAAGCTCGTCTAAACGACAGCAGGCAGAGCAGACCTCGCCTCCCCAGCCCGGCACACTGCAGCCCGTGCCCATCGATATCCAAGTCACCCAGCCAACACCCGGATCCACCCCTATCATGCCGCGCCCGTCAGCAGAGCAAGCACGGATAATCGAGGACCAGACGGAAGAGCAGAAGCAACTTGACTCGGACATTGAGATGAAAGATGTTCCTCTTTCGACTAATGACGTCCACCACGAGGGCGAGGATCCGAATGCCGAGATCGCCCAAGGAGACCATCCGAAGGTCGATCTTCCACCTCCACCACCCCTGGAGCAAAGGCAAGATGTTGTTCAGAAGCAACAAGCATCAGAAATGTCAGAAGCTTCCGAACCGCACAAATATTTGCTTGGCCCAATCGCACCTCGGTTCCAGGGTAAGAAGTGTTTGGTCCTCGATTTGGACGAGACACTGGTCCACAGCAGCTTCAAGGTACGTCACACCACGCAACTTTCTTTGCGTTATGTTAACCATGTCAGATACTACATCAAGCCGACTTTACCATCCCTGTTGAAATTGAAGGACAATACCATAATGTATACGTCATCAAGCGACCAGGCGTGGACCAGTTCATGAAACGCGTTGGCGAGCTCTACGAAGTTGTTGTCTTTACCGCATCCGTTTCCAAGGTATGTCAAGCGTTGGTACATCAAGAGTGAAGAGCTAACCAAAGTAGTACGGCGACCCGCTCCTCGATCAACTTGATATCCACGGTGTTGTGCACCACCGACTTTTCCGTGAAAGTTGCTACAACCACCAAGGAAATTATGTCAAGGTAAGCCACGGATCTGATATTGGCTCGAGCACTCCTCTGACAGTTGCAGGACTTGTCGCAAATTGGCCGTGACCTCAAAGACACCATCATCATCGACAACTCGCCAACGTCGTACATTTTCCACCCCCAGCACGCCGTCCCCATCAGCAGTTGGTTCTCAGACGCGCATGACAACGAGCTTCTGGATCTGATACCTGTGCTTGAGGATCTCGCAGGATCCCAGGTCAGCGATGTCAGTCTTGTTCTTGATGTTGCGTTATGAGTAGAGTTCGCAGAAGAAGAAAAGCATGTCTGCATATACCCTGTTTGTTGCGCCGATATACCTATTCGCTTGGCCGTGCGCTCCACGTAGGAGAGACAGCAGACCATTGTTTTTGTAATCAGACTTGTAATTTGCATGAAGAGGTGGACGAAGGGATATCAAAGATAGTCGACAGTCGACATTTCGCAGAGCCTTGCGGCATGATGGAGTCGGCGTTGGCGTCGGGCGCAAACGAAGAAAAGCTGTAATATTGGCATCTCCCTACACATACCCATACTCTTCTGGAGCAAAGCGCCCAGTGCGCGGCGCGTACTATCAATATGTTTTCCTTTGTACAAAGACTCGCAGTTTTGTTGGTAAGCATTGCTGGCGCGTACGAGCATGGCCTCGGCGGCGGCTTCGACGACTGGAGCGTGTATACCGTGTCGTTTCTTTCTTGTCGTAAGTAGGGTCTAGCAGTCGAGAAAACCAGGGTTGTAGACAGCGAATGCAATCATAATGTAAAATGAGCAACTGTCACATGCTCAATAAGTGAAAAGGTCTTGGCGTTCACATGCGGACGCTGTGAGGTGCATGACTCGCTTGACCGTTCATGGTTCGTCCCGCCAAAAGTGACATTTGACAAAGCTTGGTACATCTGAGACTGGTCGCCACACCTGCGCCTGGCGAGAACTGGAAGTGAACCACTCTATCACACCACTCAACTCGTTCCTTGCTTCGGCACCGGTCTCGCTCATCCGCTGCGCCTGCCGTAAATCTGACAGCTACATGTCTCGGTGACACGACGCCCACTGAGCCTCGACACAACTCGTCCCCATGGAGAAGTACAGCCAATTCCGCGACAAAGGTGCGCATACGTCACTCCTGTCACCATGTCATCCTGCATGAAGCTGACCGTACTGCAGGCACCGCCATTGCGCCGTTCCTCCCTGTCCCGCCTGCGCCCGCCAGCATTCTCTGGGCGCCAGTGTCGCTCGTCACCTTTCTTGGACGACTGCCGTTCCTGCTGGGAATCTCATTTGCGTACTTTTGCTTCCTGGAATGGATACCCGTTGGCCATGCCATCAAGTACTGCGCGCTATGGCTGATGCTGGGCATACCTGGCGTCTGGTGGGTCGACCTGCAGGTTGACGGTGTTAAGAGAGGGTGCGTAGAGAGAGCGCATTCGAGATGATATAAGAAACACGACTAATTCCACGCAGCCAGCTTCACACCGCAGGCGACCACCTGCCGCGGCCGGGCACTATCATCGCAAGCAGCTTCACCTCGCCCCTCGACCCGCTGTACCTCGCCGGCATCTTCCAGCCCCTCTTCACGCGCTCCTACCCACACATTCGCAAGGTCGAGCACATCACCCTCTTCCGCGCCATCATGGTCGCCTTCGCCCCACCCCAAGTCTCCCCGCCGCCCAATGCAAAGCTCTACACCCTCGCAGAGCTTGTCGAGCGCAATCCCACCAAGATCATCTGCGTCTTCCCCGAGACCACAACCACAAACGGGCGGGGAATCTTGCCCTTGTCCCCGTGCCTCCTCTCCGCAGATGGCGCGACGAAGATATATCCCGTCAATTTGCGCTACACGCCTGGCGACGTCACGACACCTGTTCCTGGCGGGTATGCGGCGTGGATCTGGAAATTGCTCCACAAGCCCACGCACCAAATGCGCGTCCGTATCGCAACTAAAATATACAACTCGCGCACCCAGGACGCGCCGAAAGCGTCGTCTTCTACTTCTGCGAAAGCAGTAGCAACAGGCTACGACACCAACATCTTCGATCAGCCCGCGTTCAAGGATAATGACGTGGGCGACGGTTGGGGCGATATGAATGTTGATGTCCCTGGCAGCGACGAAGGGGAGGTAAGTGCGGACGAGCAAAAAGTGTTGGATCGGGTTGCGGAGGATTTGGCGAGGTTGGGGAGGGTCAAGAGGGTTGGGTTGGGGGTGGAGGACAAGGTGAAGTTTTTGAAGGTTTGGGGCTCGAGGAAGCGGTAGAAGAGAAGACCGTGGAGGAAGCAGAAAGTGGGTTGGTATAAGCGAATAAAGAAGAGGGGTGGTATATACACAAAGGGCCTACTTAGCGAGAATATAGCATATTTTGAGCCGTGAGTACATTTTGCGTGTGTTTGGTCTACCCACGCCACGTGCCGGACCATGCGCTCGGCCAGAATATGTTGCTGATTTCAGACAAAAGAAAGGCGAGAATGTCAGACATGGAACTGTTTGGCCATTTAATTTCAGTTTGGACAGGAGGGAGGAGCATGTGAAGACTTTCATGTAGATGAAGATTTCCAAAACTGGTAGATGGAATGAGGTGATGGGAGGCGGGTGGGGACATATGGTCGCAACTAGGATACTTTTGGTTTTGGAGAAGGAGGATGGAGGGATTGGCGGGAGATGGGGGTAGAGGTAGTTACATATTCTGGCCTAGGCGATTTGCGAAGACATGATCTCATGAATGGCGCCTTTTGAGGCTGATGAAAAATAGAGCATGCAGGAGGACTGACCGTTTAGGGGAATGAGACGTGAAGTATGGAACTTCGTTGGAGGTATCTGTGTTCGCGAGACATTTTCTGTGTGTAGAGCAAGGAGGAAGGGCGCATGGCTTGCAGGCGTTTTACGTTTTGTTAGAGGGACAGAGGGAGGGAGGGAAGACATGAGATTTTGGATTCAGAAATTTGGATAATTCACGGCTTTTGGAATGTCGTGTAGAAGAAAAAATACTGTCAGTGCAGGAGGGAAGAAGGGAATTTATACTCTGCGCCACAACGAAGGGAAGAAAGTGCACATAGAAGAGGACATAATCTAGTGAGATGTTTTGTTGACATGAACATCCATGCGATAGCAAAGTCTCATTGCATTGTTTTCGCCGACGCCCACATGAATCTCGATTGGAAGAATTCAGCAAAGACATGTCATCGTTGACTAGTGGTTTTCGATTCATGACTTGAGCAAGTGAGCCAAACATAGACTTGTACTAGCATAATATGGAGAAGACAGAACTTTGTTGGAATCACACCAAACCCAAGGTATACCGTGCCCATTCGCCTCCGAGTGGCTCGTCGAAGTCCGTCAGCCCAACACGTCGGAAAGCTCCCTCTCCATACTCGGGTGCCCTCACAAGCACCAAACCGATGATTTTTGGTCTCTGCCACCTTTCTTTCCGCTCTCGCACAATCTGAACAGCCAGATACTCTCTCACGCTCCCACAATCATACGCCCGATTGACATTTGGAAAACTCGCTGCGAATGAGCACACAGCATCGCAGTTGCGAACGCTCGTATCCATACATATTCGATGTCCTGGCTTGTTGGTTTCCCCGGTAGCAGCGCCGACTTCGCCGAAATTATGGTCGAACTTTGCGCCTGGTACATCTGCAACATAGATTCTGCGACAGTGCCCGGCGATGGTGAGACTGCTCCCTTCCAGCACCTCTCCCTTTGGATCGTAATTTTTGTGAATCACATTGTGATGCAGTAAGCGTGGTCCGAACTGATTGTCCCACAATTTCCAGTCAATCATAGCTACAGAGCTGGGCATGTCATCGCCTCCTCGCCAGGTGTCGTAATACCATACAATCTGGCCTGCTGTCCATGCACAGCTCCATGACGGACTATAGTAGTCTTCTGGCAGTTGTTGCGGCGAGCGTGAGAACCAAGCCATGGAAATGAAGGGATTATATGACCAGACACCGGCCAGATACTCTCCCAAATCAGGGATTTGTAGAGCTGTTGCTAAACCAGATATGGCTGGGAGTTTGTCGGACCTGAATGAAAGTACACGCACAGACATTTCTTGCAAAATAGAATTCCACTTGCCAATCCTGTGAACCAAGTCAATGTCCGTAAGATTTGAGTTGGGACCCATTTTCAAGTGGTAATAGTCCGTGAACATTTGTTTTGCAAAATGACCCTCTGGCTTGCTTTGTCGGCCCCTGCTCTCTTCCACATACAGTGTGGTATTGCACTCCCAAGCAATCTGATCACGGAAAAAGTGTAGGTTCCGCACTGAAAGAATTCTCTCCTGGAAGGCCCAACCGCGGCGGTAAAGTGGATGCCCTGTCATCGTGTTCCAGGGTTGACAAAGAGTTTGCAGGCACATTGCGTCATTCGAGCCGAAGGAATGCGATTGTAGTATTGTACGCTCCTCAAAGAGACCATCGTTGGTACTACTAGCCAGGTCCGCACAGATTGTGAAAGCAGAATTACTGTAGACTTGCGCCATACGAGACGATTCCCGGCTCCAATCTTCGAGGTCGCCCTGGAGTATACATAATTGGTCGATCCAGATCCATTCGAACCCCATCTTGTGTGCAACATCGACTGCGTCCTTGAGAGTGCTGGGAAGTTCTGCTGTACGAAAGCCAGATTCTAGTCTATCGATGGACTGTGATGTAGTCTTGAACGAGTTTCCGTTGCCCCAGGAATAGCTTAGGGCGACATAATGACCAGACATGCCCTGCGTGATGCATAGCTTCAGCTGGCTGGGATCTTCAGGTACATATGCACGAGGCGGGTAGGAAGAGCTACATTGGCTGGAAGGGCGCAGGCGGGTCCATGTGATCGAGTGCAACGTTCGAACCAGCTTTTCACAAGATGAAATCTCTCTGCAGAGTCTGGTTCTGCTGCTAGACGCCGGCCCAAATATCTATCGTCGAGACCCTCGAAATCGGCCGAGAATGGAATCTCGTAACCTATATATCGTAGTCGGCATCGGAGCCTTAAGGTGGGTTCAATGCACTTACCAAAACTGGCACAAAGTCGTAGCTTATGTGCCATTTTGATATTTAGGTTTCCATCGCTATTGCGAACATAGTATGCGTACACGAGGTTTCCATCCTTAGAAGGTCGGGCGAGGAGTATCTGAGTCTGCAACTCCGCTGCTACATCGATGTTGTGTTTCAGAGCTACTTCAACAAAAAAGAAACAGCCCGGACATTCCGAAGAAATCATGTAGCCGAGGTTTTCGAGAGCATAGAAGTTCAGGCCCTGGAGGGCAATGTTTGTGCAGCGTGGACATATCGTGGAGTTGTTTGTAGACATCTTGCAGTGATATTGACGTCTGAGAAAGAGAGGCCAAACCCATGGAGTAAGGCACGGTACTTGTAAGATAGCAGATTACAGGGGTGCAGCTGACAAGAGTCTCCCTGCGCCTAGATTACCGGTGAGCGGTTGTCCTTCCCAATGAAGCAGAAACTTGCATCGTATGGCAAGCGAGACAATCCATGCTCAGCGACTC